>OX387357.1:18960000-19690000 GCA_947563465.1 Archips xylosteana
ACTATCCATTTAATTGATGTTACTTAATTAAAGGTCCCATCCCAAGTGTAGTTAGAATGACAAAATGGTGCAAAAAAAAAGGTTGTAGACATTTAAATTGTATAAGTAAAACATATTTTCATGTATTTTCGATTGAGGACTATCCTTCGGTGTCATGGAAGTTCGGAGAACGTCTGAAGTATACCTAATCACAAAATAAAATGTCGCGTATTTGATTTTAATACAAGCTTTCTTGCTGGCTGTACGTTTTTAGAGTTCCGTACCCAAAGGGTAAAAACGGAAACCCTATTACTGAGGCTCCGCTGTCCGTCCGTCCGTCCGTCCATCCGTACGTCTGTCACCAGGCTGTATTTCAGGAACCGTGATAGCTAGAGAGTTGAAATTTTCACAGATGATGTATTTCGGTTGCTGCTATAACAACAAATACTAAAAAACGGAATCAAATAAATATTTAAGGGGGCTCCCATACAACAAACGTGATTATTTTGCTCGTTTTTGCTCGATATTGATAACGGCAACAGGTAGAAGCTTGAAATATTCACAGAATATTTAATTATGTATTGACTTTAAAAATAAATCATTAAATAAAAATAAAAATAAAATTTAAGGGGGCTCCCATACAACAAACGTGATTTTTATAGATAATTGTACGGAACCCTTCGTGCGTGTTTTTGTACTTGAATTGTTATCGTCTATAATCTCTAAAGCCGCACTAACTTTCAACTAACCATATGAGATAAACGTAGATAAAATACTTGCAAGATTTGCAATATAATTAACAAGGTTAAAAAAAGCTCGTAATGAAATACGATTATTGGCCTTCGCCAATCCTTTCAATTACACACGTACACTCACATTAATTTTGACTTTACAAAGGCTGAGCAAAATATGAATTCTACGTAATATTCCTAATCAAATACAGCTGCGATGGAGCTTATTGGGCCACATATGCGCCCGATTAGTGACGCTCTGAAATTTCCTAATCACAATCACCCTAAAGTAAACAGAAGTGTATTACTATTACGGGCACTCGACAAATAAAAATTCGCTCAACAATTGTCTGGTTTGGTGATCAAGACGCTCCACAAACTTCTAATCCATACATTACATAAAATTCAAAGTGTTGACTGACTGATATATCAACGCTCAGCCCAAACTGCTGAAGCTAAAAGACTTGAAATTTGGCACAAATACTTTGAGTGTCATAGAAGAACACATACACTAAGAAGGAATCTATAATATACAAGTGAACGGCCAGAACGAGATAGAAAAAACGAGACAGAGCGGGATGGCGCTCTACAACACCATTTTGGCACGTTTCTCCCAAACAACGCATTATTTCTCTGGAATTTTAAAGCAATTCGATTCTTTGACCTTGGGAATTGCGAAAAGCTTGAGAAAATATGATATTGGGTGTGTAAATTTTGTATATTGAGCAAAATAAAATCACAAGTTTGAATTTCGTGCCAAAAGTGAGCGATCATTATCTATGCCAGTGTTGCCATACATTGCATTGCAGTCTGTAAAGGTGACCACAGACCTACATATTAAATAAGCACTGACCTAAATATTAAGTGCTGTCGAGTTGTAACTGTACCTATTTGATAATCGCTATTTTTTTTAAATAAGAAATAGTACGAACGTAAAAAAACTCTGCCAACTTATTATCATAGGCTGACTAAAATCCCAGTACTAACTTCACAGCATATCGTGGCGCGATAGTTTAACTTTGCACGGCTGCATGGAATAAGTTTCCTTTGCCTACCTGTGCTCAGAAGGGGTAGAAAAAAATTAAAACGGGCCCAAAAACCTTATATACAACACACTGGAGGGAGGTTGAACGCCGAACATCCGTTTGAAACAAGAAATTTGACCTTTATTATGTCACGAATCTATTCCATCTCTTTCTTTAGTTAGGGTAAGAAAGAGATGGAACTCATTCGTAACACGTGAAAGAAAGAGATGGGATATATAAAAACGTAATAAAAATAAAGGTAAACTTTTTGTTTCAGACGGATGTTCGGCGTTTAACCTACAGTGTTGTATATAAGCAAGCTCCTTGGTTGGGCCGCGTATCAAGATATTCGAAGGATTCAAAATTTACAGAAGCTAGAACTCAGCTTTTTTTTTTAATTTTGCAAAATGAAGGGTTAATAGATATAAAGATTCATTGTGCCTATATGTGATTGATACCTAAAGCCGGACAAGGTTCCTATTTAGCCCTCGCTATGTTGCGGATTTTCAGTGGAACTAATTTATTTTAATGGCAATGATTTTTTGACAACAGACGTTGGAAGTCATTGAATGTCACCGATGTAAACAAAACGAAAATAATTCGACATATTTCAGAATAATAATCGATTTTGCAATCAAAATGCCCAAAAAAGTTCACCACGATGCAAAAAAAAAAATTTTAATACGTTCAAATGGTTGCGGCAGAAAAAGGACGAAGGATTCAGCAGCATTCCAATAAACCATGTTTTGAAATTAGTTGTTGACATGACGGGTACTGATATTCATAGTGCGGTTGTAATGAACTGGTTAGCTTGGTACTAAATATGTAAGTATTTTTTTACCTGTTTGTAGTACATTATAAATTTATTTACGGCGTATTAATAATAAGAAATAAATAAAGAGTAATACTTACTTTCATTTTTATGCTACGCGTATTTTTATTTAGATCACTGTGTAGTAGATAAGTAACTAATTATGTTACTCAACCACACTTAAACCACTGAGGCTGGACTCGACTAACGTTTTTATTCCGGGAATAACGCTTATTCTCGGATACTAATATCAAAATAGTATGGCGTTTTGGACATCAGTATCCGAGATTAAGCGTTATTCCCCAAATAAAAACGTCGAGCCTGAATGGATTTACATTATGCCCCTACCTCACGCTCGGCGAGTGAAGGAGAGCCTGAATGTCGAGCTATACGTTAGTAAGATGCAAATATTTCCATCTTATTCTAACTTATAGCTCCGACCCTCAGGCTCGCCTTCACTCGCTGAGCGTTATAATCAGATCGCCACAGTTATTGTATACACCAGTGCAGGAGCGTTTAGCGAATAGTGCGCAAGGGGCGCATTCGTTAAATCTGGACAGACCTATACAAATTTATATCCATCTTGCATAATACCTATACCTATTCTACGCGGGCGGAGCCGACGGCGGTCGCTAGTTTTTCTAAATTCCCAAAGGACAGGGAATAAATGCGACTTACATATTCGCTTCAAAGTGGCGTGCAAGTAGGTGATTATAACAGTAAAAACCTAATTTTAGGATTTTCGGAAAATCCCACGGAATAAGGAAAAAACTGGATTTATTTACGTATATTCAATTAAATCGTATTCTGTCTACATAAGACGTAACCATTCCTTTAGGGTCATAGAAGTGCAATAAAAAGGGATTTTATTAAATTCCCGCGGGTTAGAGATCGGTAGTTAACCATAAGAACCACAAGTTTTATTTGAGCGCGGACGAAGTCACAGACAAACGCTAGGGTCAAATAAATTCGAAAATGACATGTCGTTTACCTATAAAGGTAATCCTGAAAATAAAAGAGAAACGCCCAAGATTTTAATCCTTCGTGTTATGAAAAATAAAAACGTAGGTGCTTGACTATGGTTTCCTAGTTAATAGTTCATTCGCCTACGAAGGCCAACCGGCACATTCCGAAGGCTGGTTCCCCGGCATTATACGAGTATAATGCTTACTAATCGTTCATTTTCCTTTCGGAGATCTACACCCACCGGCCAAGCTTAATGGCTGGTATAATGACGTATTACATTTCACTCAATTTAAAAACATCCATTAATTGCACTAAGAAGTAAAATTCAGAGCGAAATTTCTTTCACAAATAAGTAAGGAAGTAGATTTAAGTATGCCTAATCGACGAACCTTGGAAGCTGCGACCTTCAGAGTTAAATTGCGATGCAACAGAAAATTCGTCAGGTAAATACAGGCTCTAAGAGAGGTTTTTCACAGAAGAACAATAAAAAAGTTTAAAAGGTTTTGAAGATTTAGGCTCGTGTAAATTTCACTTCCCGAAATGTGTAATTTCTCTAAAATTACACACACATCCAAAACGTACACTTTCTTAATTATGGTATTTTCTCGAACATGCAAGTCTATTTTTCCAAAAAGTACACTTTCCCAAAATGAACACGTTTATGACACGGCCGTTTACATTACCTACTACTACCTATAGTCCGATAAGCTCGTGCGCGGCTTTCCGCGGAACCCTGTCGCAGTCAGCATTTGCCGCACTTATTAAAAACAATCTCGTTAAGGACAGCAGAGGCTCCCTGCGACAGGGTTCCGCCGAGCGCCGCGCACGAACTTGTCAAGGTATAGTGGGTTTTGGTTTTACTAGCCTGAGCTTTGATCAATTATAACTGAAGATACACATTTCCGAACAAAATCCCCTTCAAAGAATGTCCGAACTTTTTTATTTGGTTGCGTAACATATAAAATCATCACCTACACAGAAATTTGAACCTAGTCTTTACTTCATCACAGTCGAATTTCGGTAGCGGCAAAACTCAACTTGACAATTTCACGCAACGTTCTGAGAAAAAAAAAGAAGGCCACTTTTATCAAAGTGGCGCTCATTTGGCTCGGACATTTTCGGGCGCGCGACTGTGGATCTACAGTTATAATTGATCAAAGAGCCTGAGTCGTTTTAAACGCTATTATGCTATTATGACTTTTTCAATTTTAGGTACTTGAGGGCTTGAAAATGTTCTTTTATTTTGGAATTTGCCCTGGGGCGTAGCTACCGCCGTATCAGCCGGAACGTATCAATGGTACGGGGCCCCCGGGCAACAGAGGCCCCTAACGTGTGTAAGATAAAATCTGGGGCTCTAGTGAAAAAGGGGTTAATTGGGAATGTCTAAAAAAAATTACCAGTGGTTTTTATATTTTTTTTTGCATAGAAAAGTCAATTCTAAGAAACTAATTTCAATATTTTGTCATTTAGTTCACTACTTTTTTCAAAATTAATTATTGAAATTATTTTGGTTGATGACGTCAGATTATAATTGAGGGCTACTGTCAAATTTCTAAATCTATCTAAATGCGTACGATAAAGCAACCCCTTTAATTATTTTTTGCGTAGTGGTACACTGTAACTAGTATCACTTTACTGGCGCTGTCAAAGTGCTAGATGTCAGACAGCGGGTCCAAATCAAACTCCGTAGTTTAATCCACGCGTAAATAGTGAGTAATTCTAACCACACAGAATAATGTACGACTTGAACCGGCCACGCAATTTACACCAATGTCAAATGAAGATCATTGCTTATTTGTAATGTATTAAATTTATTACATAATATTAAAATTAAATAACTACAGAAAACGAGTTAAAAAGCGTTTATCTCGAAATGGTTTTCGATTTACTAAACATTGCAAAAAAATAGACATCCCCAATTCTGCAGAAATTAAATAGCTATTTTCTATTTCATGTGTAAAGGGGGCTACTAAAGTCAAAATCTGCTGCTCAACTTCTGCAGAATTAACCCCTTTTTCACTGGAGCCCCACAAATTAGTAAAATGTTATCCACCATGTCACTTCATCTCGTGATTCCCGGGAAAGCGGTCCAACTAATTTTGAAACAGGGCCCCTCCAAGGCACGCTGCGCCACTGTATTAATATTGCCTATTGGCGATCTGATCACTGTCAATCATAAAATAAACACTCACCCTTTCTCTCCCGGTCCAAGCTTATTATTCTCCACAACAGCAGTCGCCCTGATTTTGTAATCAGGCTCCCCGATCAGCTTCTCGCACCGTCCGTTGCTCAGGTGCTCCCGTGCCACACTGTAAGGATCCTTTTCACTTATCACTTCACCATCGACACTATCTACTTTAATTTTGAAACCTTTTTCACTTAAATCCTTTTCGTGCTTCTCCGGTTCGACGTTCACTTCAACTGCTATGGCTTCTTTTTCTATTCCATTCGCTATGACCGGCGCTGGTTTGGCTTGGAGGGATTTCGGTTGGGATTTGGGGGAGGATATGGTGGGTTTGGTCTCTATTGAGCCGTTCTCGTTGATCGAGGTCACGTAGACTGTGGAATTGGCGATGTAGCCGTTCAGCTCTTGCCGGTTCTCGGGTTGCGTTCGTTTTCGCCGGTTTAACTGAAATAATAAAAAAGTCTCTGTGAGAAGAATGTTCGTATGTCATAAAACTAATGACATTAACAGATTACAAGAGAAACAGATGTTATGCGAAGTTATCCCTTAACGGGATCTCTTTCAGTTAACCTTTGAACGGTTGACAGGACATCGGAAACAAGAGTGTACGGAGAAATAATAGTTGAAACTGAAGACGTCAAGGTCATACATACATATATGTGCATTACCAAAGTGTCAAAAATATCGATGCAACACTATTCCTAATATTATATCCTAATAATGTTTGTTTGTATGTTACGCTTTTACACTTAAAGTACTCAATTGATCGTGATAAAATTTGGTATGGAATCTAGTTGTCAGAAGAACATTTTATCCCAGAAAATTAAACAGGTGTCCCAAAACTCAACGATAACGTGGTACCGGGCGAGAGGTCACGTCATACCAATTTGGAAATAACTATAAATTAAAAAATTAAAAACCCTCAACGCAATTATGTTGAAGATCCCTTCCACAGCATACAAAAGAGCTTATAACTTTGAAACGGCTGAACCAATTTTGATGAAAAATGCTAAGAACCGTCGCCAAGAAACCTACTTTCAAATAAAAACTCGCATCCAAATTGGTTCACTCGTTTTAGAGTTATGATGCCACAGACAGACACACAGACAGACAGACAGACACACACACACACACACACACATACACACACACACACACACACACACACACACACACACACACACACACACACACATACATAACGGTCAAACTTATATCACCCTCTTTTTGTGTCGGGGGTTAAAAATAAGAAACAAAATCCATGTCACTTAGTCAAGCGATAATAGAGTCAAATAACATATCACTTTTAGTATTAGATATTTTCAAAAAAAAACGTCTATTATCGGCTAACTAAGACAAATTGTTTTTTTTTTCTTATTTTTCCAAAACTTTTGTAACTTAGCGTCATCTTCTCTTAGTACAGCGTCAGCTGCAGAGAAAAAGTACCCCTCTTAAACGGCGGCAACCAAACCGGGATGGTGCCTTTTCCCTGCAGCTCACTGAACCAGGTTATAGTTGAGTTTTGGAATATCTTGTGTAGTTCCCGCGGGCGCGCGATAAAATATGTACGTAATCTTCGCAAAAGTTCGCGGACAATAACTAGCAACTTGATAAATGATTCGATCCGCCTTTCTGCTGACTAGTTATCGTATTTCAATTTGACTCTTTGATTTCTTTATCTCCCAAATCACAATTACTGTTACCCAGCGGGCCTAGAGTCGTTATTTACATGTCACATCGTCAATTAAGAACCTGTTCGTAACTGCGCGCGTTTTTAGCACTGCAATGTTCATTCCACTCTAGTTGCTGCTACTTTCACCATTTCTATGAAGGAAATGCAAATTGCCTCGCCAAATTAGAATTTTTGGTTCACATTCTGTTTAAATATTAATCATTAAGTTAAACGATGCTAGATACTAATAGTTACTGTCTCAATTTTGTCTGAGTCCCGTGGCAAGTTTGTGTTTTATATCGTTTAAAAACATCATTAATTACCCACTATTAAAATTATATACGTTTAATAAATCATGTACATAAAAGCTACTGAAATTTAGCTAATGAAATGTCATTCTTGCCTACCCCTGTCCCACTGCAAGGCACAGACCTCCTATCAGAATGAGAGGGCTTGAACCGTAATTCCTACGCGGGCCTAAGCGGCGGAAGGTAGGCTAAGGTAGGTAGGCTAAGGGCGGAAGGTAGCCATAAGAACTCCGTAATAAAACGACATAACCTCATCGAGTTTGGTTTCGTTTGATTAGTCTCGACGAGTACCTACTTTGGTTCTTTATAGTAATTACAATCAGCTTGTATTAAAAATGGAATTTTTACCATAAAACTTTTTGAAGTAGTGACGCTATGTAGAATAGATGAAGTCGTACTGAATTTTTGTACAGCAAAATTGGCAAATAACGTAACTTGCTATTTACCGTTAATATCTGTTTACCGCAAACAAAACATATCATCCGGAAGGTGTAATAACAACAAATGTAAATAAAGGTTGTGGGTCTCAATTTTTGACATAAATTACCTACATAAAAATAGCACCAATTCAGTATGATCGATTTTTTTTTTCATTTTGCTCTTATACTCTGTAGGTAGACGAACTAAAACTCCGTAACGATTCAACACATTCTGCTCTATTATTAGTTTAAAACCATATAAACATGGCGGACTGTCGTGGGAAAACGGCACAATGGAAGCATCCGACGAACATTACACAAACGTATTGTTCCGACACTATGTTTGTATACTATGAAATGTAGGCGCATCAAGTGGCCAATGATTTATAGGGAGTTTATGATCTTAATAATGTGGGGGGAATTTTATGGCTGGATCGTGAGTAGCTAATGGCTCCAGAAATGCCCCCCCTCTTGTTTTGGAACTGGTCTGATTGCTGAAACTCAGTAACACTGACTGAAGGTGAATATGTTTAAATCTTTGAGGTTAGGTGTTTTGGGGGTAGCTGCACAGTGCGGTGAGTATGGCTTGCTGTGAGACTGCGTCATCGTTTTTGTGTGTCTGAAGGTTGCGACTTTGTCCAATGTCGTGGGTCACCAATTTGGGGGTAGCTGCAATAGAGAGATCTCTCTCCAGGCAGATGTTATGCCTGGGGACCAAAGTCCAATGGATGAATGTTGGAAGTTGTATTTATGCAGCCGAGTTGAGAAACTTCGATAGCGTGATGTAGGATTGTAGTAGTTAGTTCCTTATGTGATGACTAGATGGCGCTAGTAGTCGCTACAGTGTCATTAGATTCGTGTCAGTTCCGAGAGTGACATAGGGTATATATACGTTCCCGGAATTTCCATGGGAAGAAAATTATACAGGCGGGTTTTTCTCATCTAGTATTGAAATTAAAGTTATTACCTACTGAACTATTTTTAAAACATTGTACTGAGGTACAGAACCCTTCATGTACAGTCAAGTGTAAGAATATGGGTGCACACAACTTGCTCATAAAATATGTCCCATAGCTCTTATGTCGTCGAATTAAGATATAGGTAGGTATATAACGATGGGAGGATTAAATCGATACTTATTTTTGTACTTGACCGCACGAGTCCGACTCGCACTTGTACGGTTTTTTTAAAACTGTGTCTCAAGCAATATTATGTACGTACAGCGGTGTCAAATACTCTATTAAAACAAAGCTTATTTTAAAGCCCTCGATGCCAAGTCGCCTCATAATCCGAAATCGCCATTCAACCCCTCCGTTTAGAAGCAGAGAGCCAACAAAAATGATCGCGTAGAAGTCAATTTCGTACGCAAACCCTATTTCGGGGTACCAAGCGCCATCCTGGGCATTAGCAATAAATAACTTATTTTAAATGGGGTCATATTTTTTATGGCTCCCGGTCCATTTGCCCAGTCCAGTACCAACATGAAAAGGCACTTACCTACTGGTAAAGCGTATTTTATTAAGCAACAGCTGATTTTCGCGGTCACCGCCGTTACTACTTTGAAAAACTGGCCAAGTCCTGTCGAACTCGTACATGAAGAGTTCCGTCCGTACCTCCATGTTTTTGAAACAGTTCAATAAAACATCGCTGAAATGTAAGCCCTAAAATCGTTTAGAGGTAGGTGAACATCCGAACAGCATAGGGTCGTAAATACGCTGAAAAAGACACGTTTCTTGTATGATGACCCCCTTTAATTTTGAACTATATTTTATTTATAATATTTGTTTTTGAGTTATAGCTGTATGAAAGTTAGTCATTATGAACCATTACTATGGTAACCATTTCTTTAAGAGTGAAAAAATGTACATATTATTTTCAGATATCCACATTTAAATCCAATGGTACATAAGTTATGCTTTCTGAGTTCTACATTTAGAGAGATTTAGAGATCTTTTTTCCGTGTACTCTTCAAGTGCAGTATATTATTATGTAATCACTTAATCACGAACCAGACACATGAAAAGACGTACAATCAAGTCTCAAAATACAATTCAAAAAATACTGTCAGTCAAACAATCCTCCCCGGACCGTTACCCGGCGCAAAAGTGCAATGAAAATGAAATGAAATTATTTATTCTGTTTTAGACATGGTATTACAAAATATGCCCAATAGTGTATTGGGCCAATTACACTAGCTGCATTGCCACGTTGAACCGCGATGTATCCATCGATACCCTTTCGATAAACCTTTGCACCAGAACCGACCCAGAGCGAGGGTCAACACATCTCTCACGAAGACGGCGCCCCACCAACTTCTTTAATAAATTAAAAATTTTAAAAACCCCCAACGCAATTATTTCACTCGTACCTACCTATGTTTGAACATTAAGTCAATGCCCATTAACAGTGATCGGAACTCTGGGTGCAAAACTTTAACAAAACTTGTAAAGCTGACATTAAGGAGAATTTACAACCAAGAATGAACCTTAAGACGACGAAGTGAAGTTAGTTTTGGTAAGATTATCGATTACGAGATGCGAATTTTTTAACCGACTTCAAAAATACAGACGAATTGAGAACCTCCTCTTTTTTTTTGAAGTTGGTTAAAAAATAAGAATATTATTGGAAGATTAGTGTTCAATTTAACTCTATATCGAAATCTGAGATTTTCAGTAGTTTATTAATATTTTCATGTCTGTAAGTACTGTTTCATGCCCGCTTGGCAAGTTTTGTTAAAGTTTTGCACCCAAGTTCCGATCACTGCCCAAGACGTCTAAAGAGCCCTTCCGCAGCTGACAAAAGAGCTGATAACTTTAAAACGGCTGAACCGATTTTGATGAAACATATCTAAGAACCATCGCCAAGAAACCTGCTTTCTATTAAAAAACCGCATCAAAACACCCCTCTTTTTGTGTCGGGGGTTAAAAAAAGTGCGATACTGATTTGATGATTTTTTAAATTTTTGTTTGGAACTCTCCGAGTGCGAGTCTTACTCGCATTTAGCCGGTTTTTCATTGCTTTTAAATGTGTAACTCTAAGCTTATTTCAGTAAACTGGCATAGCGAAGGGATCTACGCTTCTGCAGCACTAGTGAATATAAAATTCAAATTGTAACGATATGGGACCCTCGCGGCCATAAATTCAGACAGTCGGGTTTTGTAAATAAGTGTGAGTTATAGAATTGCTAAGCTCGAGTTAGAGTTATATATGTTCCGAGGAAAGGCAGCTAAAAAAGTGGTGACAGCGTTTATTTTTAGGGTTCCGTACCCAAAGAGTACTACCCTATTACTGAGACTTCGCTACAGAATATATAATAGTACTAACGTAGAGAATGGACACGCTCCGCCCCGCACCGATTCGAGTTACCCCACCCCTCAAGGCGCAGATTGCCGGACACCGCCCGAATCCAGAAGAGTGCGCGCGCGAATCGCGCGATGTATGTAGGCGTACGCGTGTACAGACGTCGTCGTGCTTATGTAGATTCAAGAACGCGTATTTTGTACGTTGTGTCCGCCGTGTGACTTCGCTGTCCGTCGGTCTGTCTGTCTGTCGGTCCGTCTGTCACCAGGCTGTATCTCATAACTATAAATTGAAAATTTTAAAAACCCTCAACGCAATTATGTCACTCGTATGTTTGACATTAAGTCAATGCCCGTTATGCGTCTAAGATCCCTTCCGCAGCTAACAAAAGAGCTGATAACTTTGAATCGGCTGAACCGATTTTGATGAAACATATCTAAGAACCATCGCCAAGAAAACTGCTTTCTATTAAAAAAAACCGCATCCAAATCTGTGCACCCGGTTAAGAGCTATGATGCCACAGACAGACAGACACACACACACACACACACACATAACGGTCAAACTTATAACACCCCTGTTTTTGTGTCGGGGGTCAATAAACCCCCCTCCCTCTATAACAAAAAATACTAAAAATTGAATAAAATAAATATTTATGAAGGCTCCAAAGTCAAAGTCAAAGTCAGTCAGTTAGTTATACACTTGTATATTCACTTTAAAAATAAATAATTAAATTAAAATAAAACTAACATTTAAGGTGGACTGGACCCCCATTCCAAATGACAAATGATGATGATGAATGAAATTCCAAGGAGCACTTACTACGTGGCTACTGAGTAATTGTTTTTACACTGTTAAGGAATACATAAACCATTTAGTATCTAATCGAATTTATTGACATCCCTTTAATTTTATCGATATTTAATGTTGATTTAGATTTTAATATTGGCTTTTTTTTAATTTTAATATTGATTTAGGTTTGATTTTTATTTTTGACTTTGATTTTGATTTTAAGTTTGATTTTTATTTTGATTTTAATTTTAATTTTGATTTTAATTTTAATTTTGATTTTGATTTTAATTTTAATTTTAATTTTGATTGATATTGTTAAATTTTATTATTTTTGTTATTTTTATTCAATGATAATTATTTGATTGAAACACTAATTTGAAAATTTGCATGTCGAGCTGTCGGTTGAATACTGTGATTGTACTTATTTATTACTCTTAAGACCTTATTCAAATATTATTTATTTTTATTAGCAGTACGGCTGCTCACCGAATCTAAGATTATTAAAAGCGAAAAAGTTTTTCGGGTGCGCCGGTGGGATTCGAACCCACGTCTCCTGGGTATGCGCCCCAACGGGTGTTCTACCAATTTAACCACGTCGCATCCAACCGACTCCCCCGAAATTCTTAATCGCTTACATACGCCAACAGTGGCGTGTGGTAACATCCATTGCAACTATTAGAAGCTACGACTCCTACGTTCCAAATTACATTGGAAATGCGTAAGAAATGATGTACCACATCTATTTATTATTCAAATATTATCTGCACTTTTCATCATGTGTGTCAATCAAGGGTCAGTTTTATGTAAAAGAGAAGTCCTAACTGGGCTTTAAGAGGAACTCAGCTCTACAGACAACTTGGACATGTCGACGGGCGTGATTCACTAAGTGCTGGCTGGCAGCCGTTATAGCCGCGCGCGGGCTTACGCTCTAGAGGGCTGATACTTACCTCATAACAATTACTATAAGGGTATGCGGGCAACTTTTGTCTCCGCGACTATTTTATCAAGTCTATGGGTTAGTATGGAAGTGCGCCGCGACTCCCGGGATACAAATACACATAACACAAAAAAAATCGACTTGCGACTAAGTTGCCCGTGCGCGCATACCCTAATGTTTTTCGAACTACCCGCATTTTATTCCGATTAAGCTCCAAACGCACAGGCAGCGGAGGCGTGGCCGTGGGGTGGCGGTGATGGTCGTAATATTCTAACTTGAATGAACAAGTTCACGACATGGTATCGAACAACCGTTAAGTTAGTTCGTAAAGTTAGGATATTACAACCGTCACCGCCACCGCACCGCCTCGCCGCCGCTGTCTGTGTGTTTGGAGCTTTAGAATCGTCACCCATATCTCGAACTACCCGCACTTGATCCTTCTGACGTTCTGTGGAGAGAATTATTATTATTTTTATTTTTTTACTGACCTCTACAGACAACTTGGACATGTCGACGGGCGTGATTCGCTTGAGTGCTGACAGCCGCTGGAGCCGCGCTCGTGCTTGCTCCTCCACCGCGATGAGGAACGCATCCTGAATGATGTTGTGCCCGATGTCCGATACTGCGGAAGAAGTCGACCATGTTACTATACTTCATTTAATTTAGAATTAGAAACCACAATAACATTATATTGCGGCTGGTCAACTAGTTCTTTCCTAGTCTGGGAGCCGCAAAATAAAATTGTTTTAATGTCACTTTATTTGCGTGTCGTCAATTGTTACTCTAGTACAAATTGTAAAGAGATTAGGTACAGTTCACGAGCCGCAATATAATGTTGTTGTGGTTTCTAATTCTAAATTAAATGGAGTAGGTATAGATGCTGGATATCGCATGGGGTCCAAGGGTAAACCTACGCCCAGGGCCGAGCCGATCCCCGGCATAGCCTCTTTTCTATGTCGTAGTTTCGACCGCTTCGGAGCAAAATGCACAAAACGCAAAATGTAACCCATAGCAAAATCTACAACTTGCAAAATGTAGACAACGCATATTCGCAAATTGTACAAATCGAATAAATATTATGGCATTTTGCTCCAAAGCGGTTACGACAATAATGTTTTTTTCCATAAAGTCAATATTGTCCTGGAATACTTTTACCTACTTACTTATATCATCAATTTCCCGGCCTATATACGTCCTACTGTATGGCACAGTCCTCGTCATAGAATGTGAGTTGGACCATGTTCCCATACGGGCTCAGTGTGGATTGTGAACTCCACACACACCATTGAATTCCTTTGCGGGTGTGTGAAGTTCCCAATCCACACGGGCCAGCGTGTACATACAGCCCAAGCCCTCTCATTCTGAGAGGAGGCATGTGCCCTACAGTAGAATCTAAATAGGCAGATATACTAATGATGACGTAATTTATAGAACAAAACAACCAAGTGTGATATTGTTTAATTATGATTACATTTTAAATTTTCCGACTAACTAACGTAAAATTAAATCAACAGCCATCAAATTAAATTAAGTCGACAGCTTATCAATAATTGTTTATCGATGAAACCTATCCAAAATACGTCAGACGAGACAACCCATAACGTCTTAGTCCAACCCTGAGTTATGCTATCAAATCAGTATTCACCCTGCGCCCGCGTCGAATTCCTTGGCGTTGGCGCACGCACTAATGTTGCCAGCACAAAGATTTGCAAAGTATGAAAATCATTTTAAAACACAGCTTCATCTTTCATCATCATTTCAGCCGAAACACGTCCACTGCTGAACATAGGCCTCCCCCAAGGCTATAACATAGCTTAAAAGGATGATAATTTTGTCTACTTCTAGCATTTTTCATTTTAAATACATTTCAAAAGATGATGGATGGCAACAATTGGATGCAAGAAGCTGAAAGCCCAGTTTAGATCTGCAAGAAAAATCGTGCAAATTGCATTACATTGCGAGGCCGTAAAGCGAACGCGTGGATCTCCAAGATCATATTTTTGATCTATGTTTACCAGATCGCCGGATGACAAGCAAAACTCCCGTGTCAGCCTGGGCAGATATTTGTACGAAAAATATGAAAAAAAGAAAGAAACTACATTTACTTATATACAACAAAAAGACACATAAAATAATAATAAAATAAATAAATATCACGGGACAATTCACACCAATTGACCTAGTCCCAAAGTAAGCTTAGCAAAGCTTGTGTTATGGGTACTAGGCAACGGATAAACATACTTATATAGATAGATACATACTTAAATACATATTAAACACCCAAGACCCGAGAACAAACATTCGTATTTTTCATACAAATATCTGCCCCGACACGGGAATCGAACCCGGGACCTCAAGCTTCATAGTCAGGGTCTCTAACCACTAAGCCATCTGGTCGTCTAAACATAAACAAATAAATGAATACATACATACATGAATGTTTGGTTCTTGGGTGTTTAATATGTACATATGTAAGTATGTAAATATCTATCTATATAAGTATGTTTATCCGTTGCTTAGTACCCATTTATTTATTTATTTATTATAATATTGTCTAAAGAACTTTATTGTTTAGACAACGTTCGGGTATACTATAAGCGACGTAAAAAGAGCGAAATCGGCCCATAAATGCAAAGGGTTATTAAAAATAACTCAGTTATTAAAAGACATGCCGAAAAGTAATAGGGGCTAGCAACACCGTTATTGAGTCACGCAGCGCTTGCGCAAGGCATTGTGACTTGTGACGCCTCTTCATTCAACCGCCGTATTTCGATAGCGAATTATGTTGCAGTTTATTTAAATTCAATGCAAATTTTGGCTTTGATTGTATTACCATTGTCACTTCCCGCTTGACATTGTTTGATTGAAGAAAGAGGTTACAAATAGGTAAGTATAATCAAATAGAAGCTTGTAAAAATCAAAATATGTATAAGTACCTAGATACTATTATCATTATAACCAATTGCCCTCCCATAGCAAAAATAAATAAATAAATTGACAGAAAAAAAACATCTCGGTGTAGTGTTAAGATTTGTTTACTGGTTTCAAAATGGTTTGGAACTCATCATCCTAGCCTATATTATGTCCCACTGCAGGGCACAGGTCTCGTCTCAGAACGAGAGGGCTTAGGCCATACCACGCGGGCCCAGTGCGGATTGGGAATTTCACACACACCATTAAATTTCCTCGCAGGTGTATGTAGGTTTCCTCACGATATTTTCCTTCACCGTAAAGCTCATGGTAAATTTCAAATGTAATTTCGCACGACCCTCTGCTTGAGAGACCACAAGGCCAGCACGGCTTCAAACTGGGTTTGGAACTGTCAAGCGTAAACCACGTTTAAAACAAGATTCTATTATTTCTAGCAAGTGGCCATTACAATCCGAAGAAATGATTTATGAAACATTTTTTACATCGGGTACTTTGAAAACTAACTAGCGTTTACTTTTGCAATGCTCAAAAAATTAAAACCACAATTTAAAAGTCCGTAAAAAAAACTTTCCGCAATATCTTGTCATCCGATATACCGCAGTGTCTCAAGTCAAAAGTCTTTGATCAGTGTGTGTTGCCAGTGATGACTTATGGCACTGAGACGTGGCCGCTAACGATGGGTCTTATAAGGAAGCTCAAGGTCACTCAGAGGGCGATGGAGAGGGCTATGCTTGGAGTTTCTCTGCGGGATCGCATTAGAAATGATGAAATCCGCGCAAGAACTAAAGTCACGGACATAGCTCGAAGAATCGCTAGACTTAAGTGGCAGTGGGCAGGGCACATCGCCCGCAGAACTGACGGCCGATGGGGCCGAAAGGTTCTCGAGTGGCGTCCGCGGACCGGAAGACGCAGTGTAGGTAGGCCTCCAACAAGATGGAGCGACGACCTGGTGAAGGTAGCGGGAACGCATTGGATGCGGATGGCGCAGGGCCGATCTGTTTGGCGAGCCTTGGGGGAGGCCTATGTTCAGCAGTGGATGTCTTTCGGCTGAAATGATGATGATGATGATGATGAAAAAAAACTTTAAGAGCGCGCGCAGACAGAGAGCGGTCAGGAGTTCAGTACCACTACCATGAGTTTGCAGTGACCGTGCTCGATAGCGACTGCGTAAATGAATTGTATGGATTCTCCATACAAATCATTTACGCAGCCGCTATCGAGTGCGGTCACTGTGAACTCATGGTAGTGGTACAGAGTTCGGCGTTCAGAGTTCTGTGTTTTGACCGCTCGAGAGTTCCAGTCGCCTGCTGTGTGCGTTGTCGTAAGAGACTCAGTACATTCGAAAGAACGCAGAACTCTGAACGCGGAACTCAGAACTCCAGACCGCGCTCTATCTGCGCGCGCTCTAAAACCCCGTGTGCTATCGGTTTTTTTTAAATTACGCCTCTTCTTCTGTGGATGTCGTAAGATGCGACCAAGGATATAGGTTAAGGTATAACTGTAGGCCATAGGCTAGTAACCTGTCACTATTATACTTACTTACTCTTTTTCCTTTAATCCTAAAATTGCTAAAGTGGCCTCGAAACGTAAATGTCACGTTTCGTGCGCTCTGCCTACCCCGTTTGAGAATACATGCATGATTTTATGTATGTATGTTAATAAAAAAAATATTTGTATGGGGCAGATATTTGTATGAAAAATACGAATGTTTGTTCTCGGGTCTTGGGCGTTTAATATGTATCTAAGTATGTATCTATTTATATAAGTGTGTTTATCCATTGCCTAGTCATAATACAAGCCTTACTTAGCTTAATTTGGGACTAGGTCAATTGGTGTGAAATTGTCCCGTGATATTTATTTGCCCGCCCCGGCTTCGACATATAGACCTTCCTCTTGAATCACTGTATCTATTAAAAAAACCGCATCAAAATCCGTTGCGTAGTTTTAAAGACCTAAGCATACCTACATAGGGACAGACAGACGGGATGCGTCTTTGTTTTATACTATGTAGTGATGTTATCTGTTGGTTCTCCTTAAATATTATAAATAAAACTTTTAATGAACACACGACCGACACGGCTGTTAAATTTTTAGGGTTCTCATTAAACTTGTCCCTAACTCTAAGCCCAGTTTAGAGCCAGAAAACCAAAAGTTATACGTCCACACAACGTCTCGGCGTCTAAAGAGCGTTAGTAAAACGAAAAACTTTTCTGCGGTTCTTCTAAGCGAGGTAGAGTCAAGCCATAAGTACCCCTGTAATATGAACTACAAGGTAATGAGAAGAAGAGAAAATGTTTGTGTTTAATGTTTGTATAAGTATACGGTACGAGGACAAATGTAACATCTTATTGTATCAGGGTGCGGCTCTACTGTGGCGGAGACGAGCAGAGTTGAGTGGAGCCACAGAATATATAATAGTACTAACGTCATAAGGATAAATAATAACAGAGTAGAAGGGAATCTCTTTTGACCGCGTCCAAAACGCCGCCATTTATATACCTACTTTCCCCCTCACGTCGTTACACCCCTCTGTCGTCCAGGCGTGTTGCTAGGGTTGCTAACTGTTCAATATTACTTACGTCTAAAGATAATATCGCTAAAATATTAAGTTTTTATTTACTTTGAAATCATTATTTTATTCTAGTTTTACAAAATATGAGATTTATAAATCATTACAATACAATACAATACAATGACTCTTTATTGTACACCACAAATAATACAATACAGTAAAACAAGTACATGAAAAAAAAGAAATAAGGTAAGCAATGGGCGGCCTTATCGCTTCGAAGCGATCTCTTCCAGGCAACCTTTAAAAAAGAAGAAAGAAAGCAAGGAATGCATTTCAGCAGGTGGTGCAATATAAAATTTAATAAATAATAACAAAAAAAAAAAACAAACATTTTAATAAAACAACTGAAAACATCCAATAATACACATCATAAAACATACATAGATAAGTGATATACAATATACTTCAATAATCATTAGGTACAGTCAAGGATTTTAATTGTTAGGCCACTTGCCACTGTTCGTATTTTAGCCGAGTAATGCAAATCGGGTGAAGCCGCTTATACTCGTATATGCTGATTTGCATTACACTGCTAAAATACGAACAGTGGCAAGTGGCCTAACAATTAAAATCCTTGACTGTACGTACCTACATATTATAGGTAGGTACTTCTAAGTAAGAAGTTATTACAAGTGCCATACCAAATGAAGCCATTTAAGGTGATTTGGCATCGTTTTTGAATTGTTTTTATACACCCAAATACACCACAATAACTTGACGTCATTGTTATTTGTTTCCAATAAAACGATCGCGCAAACAGTTAACAGCCAAACGCGCGTGCGGCGACGCCGGCCGTGTCACCCTGACTGAGTTCTCGCTTAGCGAGTACTCTAATATCGTGACCTTGAGTCCGGCCGGAGCGGGAGTTTCCCTTCTACTCTGTTATTATTTATTCTTATGCTAACGTACAGAATGGACACGCTCCACCCCGCATCGATTCGAGTTACCCCACCCCTCAAGGCGCAGATTGCCGGACCCCGCCGGAATCCAGAAGAGTGCGCGCGCGATGTATGTAGGTGTACGCGTGTACAGGCGTCGTCGTGCTTATGTAGATTCAAGAACGCGTATTTGTACGTCGTGTCCGCGGCGTGGTGGAGCAGAGCTACGAAAAAAGTTAAGGATTCCACTGAGGCGGAGACGAGCGGAGCTGAGTGGAACTAATATGATTGGTCGATCCCTACACGTCTCCTCTCCGCTCCGCTCTTTTCCGCTTGACTGTTTCCATTGAAGCGAGGCGGAGGCTAGATGTGGGTTTCAACTAATATGATTGGTCGATCCCTACACGTCTCCTCTCCGCTCCACTCATCTCCGCTTGACTGTTTCCATTGAAGCGAGGCGGAGGCTAGATGTGGGTTTCAACTAATATGATTGGTCGATCCCTACACGTCTCCTCTCCTTCCGCTCATCTCCGCTTGACTGTTTCCATTGAAGCGAGTTGGAGACGAGATGTGGATTTCAGCAAATATGATTGGTCGATCCCTACACGTCTCCTCTACGCTCCGCGTGTCTCCGCCTCAGTGAAGCCGCAGCCTTAGGGTCATACACAGCGTAAGAAACAAAAGTTGTCTCTCCTGTGGACATAAAATTAGCGACTCCGAGTCAGCAAACTAATGATTTATTTAAATGGGCCGAAAGCTTGCCCATAACTAGGCCGGCTGTGGAACAACAGCTTACTTTTGCTGCGATAAACCTGTGCCAAGTACAACGTAGGTAAGATTTATGCAGAACCCTAAAAAAACTTTGACGGACTGACTCAACAACGCCCAGCCTAAAAAAACCCTTAGGCATAGAAAACTGAGAACTGGGAAAACTGCCAAAGCAGAGCGAGGGACCATAACCTGTAGAGTTGCTGCAGAATCAAAGGATCTAGTGGATAGAATTGACGAGAAATCCATCGATGAATTTATGTTTAGTCAATCATAATCCAGCGTAAAAAAAAACGGTAATAGAAAAGAACTAAAACAACTTTCTTGCATAAACGTAACTATTGTAAGGTCGCGGGTGAGCAAAGTAATTGTTTTAGTTCATTAATATGGACCTCCGCAAAGTAACGCCTGATTCAATAAATTAAATTATTGGTAATAGAAAACTAAAATTTTGCATAAAGGTTTCCTTTGTGACGTGGAGGCATTGACCTCGTGGAGGTAAGAAATAAGGATGGATTTTGGGATTCTGTAACGCGAGTAATACCGCGGGTGCAAACTAGTATATCATAGAGCATTCCTTCCGTCGCCCTTCTTAGTGACGTCCACTCACTCTCCTTAGGCCAATCACGTGGAACGATGTCATCACACCATAAATTATTATTTTTTCACACAACATGGCAGATTAGAAATTTGTACGCTTGTACTTGTAATTGTTGTATCAACCATCTGATAAGACTGGTCTGCTCGGTCCGTGTGTTCTGCGTATCCTCTTCGGGAATACAGGCGTAAATTTATATAAGACTAAATTGAAAGAGACAAAACAAGGTTTTATTGAGACAACTTTCATTCAGCATAGAACACAAGTTTTTTTCATACTCAAGCAAGAAGTCATGAATAAGTAGGCGTACCAGGGACCTTTTCACAAAAAACGTCATGGCGATTGTTTTGGTCGAATTCAAGACGACAATGACAATGAAAAGGTTCCACCCTGGTACGCGATTCAGTTTACTCGACTGTAAATGGCTTATGACGTAGGAAAATGTAAACCAAATAAAATTTTCTCTAAATCAAATTAGAACAGATCTAATAAATATTCTTTAAACAGCTAATAAATAAGAGGAGGTAATGAAAATGTTTCGACACTTAGTTATTGCGACTCGGTGACTCGTTTGACGAATACTAAACAGTAGTAATGTAAGAAACGTCTTGCGTAGTTGCTGCCTCCTCCTAATACCAATAGTATCAGGGTTTCGAAAACAGAAACATCGTAAACCATTTGGTTTTCCAAGATCTGGTAGAGCGGAAACGAACAGCGCTTATAATAGCGTCCCACTACTGGGCATTAGGCAAATTCACTGGGCCTTGTTATCTAACGCACTTTGAATATAGGACGAAAGCCCTTTGCGTACACGTCCATTTCAACGATTTGGACGAAGAATGACATTGACATATTTGGGTAAGGCCGCGGATTTTGACCAATTGTGACATAGAAGTAACATAAAAAAATACGTTACGTTACTATTAAACGTAACTTAAGTTCCTTTAAAGCTTAGATCATACTGACACAAGCTTTTATTAACAAAAAACAGTGTACTTTTACAATTACATAAATTAATTCTATCATTATGATGTAAAATGAAATGTATTTTATGTATTATTCGAATTTTTACATTTTATTGGAAAATAATTATAAACGTATTCAGTGTCAAAATTATTCGCCTACCCTATTTTTTTAATTACCTATTAAAAAAGCGTTAATTGAATTACATTTTTACAGTAATAAAAAAAAATAGGGTGATTGGATTATTTTCCCGATGAGTGTATAATCGTAACAACTATGCACATGAACTGAACGCAATAAGTATTGCACAGTTAATAAGTTTAGCAACCTGATGAACGGTGATGGAATTAAGTATCTGATCTCTCTGACCTTTTATATCTGATCTTTAAGTTTGACGGAAGACCGAGGAAATTGGAAGAAGAAACATGTGCCAACCGCATTTTTGTAGGATAAGGACCGCGCAAGAAGAAGAGATCATTAACTTCGAAACTAGGGGATTTAAATAAAATTTACGCACAAGTAGTTGCAGAAAGTTTTATGTTCTTTAACTAATTTTAAATTAACGTGCTTTGTCTTTTATGCTGCCTCAAGTGTTTTGGGCCGATTTCTGTACCTCCTGTACGCACTGTATTGCAAATTTATTTATCTTATTGAAAAAACCCACCTAATTGTGTTTTTTCATACAAAAATCTAAAAAAATCATTTCCGTTAGTATTTTCCTGTGTGCACTTCCCTTTACTACATGTTTTCGTTACGTTTTATAAAAAATACGTTACATTTTATAAAAACGTAACGTAATCGTAACGAAAGTGCAACGTATTTTTTATAAAACATTTATTTTCATGGTGAAATTAAGACATTTTAAATACAATAATACATGTCACCTACCTAAAAAACACTACTCTATCATATAAAAAAACAGCCGGTTAAAAATAAACACTACTTACCTTTAAAATCACATAGCCACTTTTTTAGTTTTTTGGCAAAACTTTTGTAGCGTCTACTTCGACTGCGATTTATCATCAGACTAGCGAGATATCTGTTACTCACTGGTGTTGCCCTACTAAAACATGAGTTGCCGGTATACAAAAACCAATTTATACCCAAATTGGTTCAGAACTAGCGTTATAAAGCGTCACATAAGTATTCGTAACGTAAACGTGGAATTCATATATGATAAAAGAAACAAAGAAAACAATAAATTATTTCATTATAATAATTCCGTAATCGCTTGAACTATGATTGTAATGTCATATAATTTTGTTTTAAAACATACATAAAATCATAACAAGTTAAATATTATGAAAAAAAATGGTTTTAATAACTCGGTGTCGAAAAAATGAGACGACTTTCGTTACGTTTTAGATACAAATATATTTTTATAAATTTTTTGAAGAAGTTTAAACCAATTATTGCAATTGCGACCTTGACAGTTTTTGTCGTTTTATATACTAAAATTTTTTTCAAACCTCTAAGTGTCACCAGTAATTTATAATAAGCTAGGTAAATTTGAAACGACCGAATTGGTCAAAATCCGCGGCCTTACCCATTTGATGATTTTTAAGTCTGTGGTTAAGGATAGTGCTATCTGTCTTCTTGAGCATAAGTGTTATAATTTAGTTCATATTTATTTAATATTTGGGGTAAATAACTGTGTTTTCTATGCTAATTTCTGTGTTATTCGTTCTTGCTTTTATTTGATGTAAATTGCACCATCTACTGAAAACTATTCCTTTCCTATCTGTTGTAAAAGGTTGCCTAGACGAGATCGGTCTGAAGTGAATGATAAGGCCGCCTATTGCTAGCCTTGAACATTGAACTATGAAATTTGGCAACCAGTGAAGCCTCACAGCGCAAGTAACGGGAAAAGCCTGAAAAATATGTACCTATTAAATACGAGTGTGAAAGCAATGGTTTTCCTAAATCCACTCCGGAATCAGGAAGAAAACACCTCGCGCAAAATTATTCGTCTGAAAATTTTCTGACACCTTTGTAATAAAACGAGAACTGACAAAATGCTTCGATATTCAATCGCATTCCAAAGATGCAATTCGATTTAAAACAAGAGGGAGACGCCGCGTCTCGTCCCAGCGAGAATTTTCGAATTCATTTTTCAATAAAGCTTCCAAATGTCAGGAAATCTAAATCGTCCCGGGAGGTAGTTCGGCCCGACTATTTTTATGGCCACCCCCATTTTTATTACTCGTAAAGTCAGGCGGGATTCCAAACGCTGTCATTCTTTCCATGTTTTGTGTCATATTATAGCTTATTGCGTAATTTGTTTTATTTGGCCGCATATACGATGCGATTTATTATATAGCTGTTTTTAATGAAGCTCGTAAAAACGCATGAAATGACGTTTTCATGCCGTTTTATGTAATCATTAAACAGATTTTAGTTCTTAACATGCAAATCGGTGCTGCAATTCTGCGTTTGAAAAACCTTTTTTTAAACATTGATTTATAATTTTTTGACATGAATAGAAACTTCACTAGCCAGGTATAAGTTATGTTATGTAGGACATCTTACTAACTAACGTTGTTATACTAAAAATGCGAAAGTTTTTGAGTTTGTGTTTTACATTAAGAGTCCACCATTGCCGTTCAATAATATTTATAAAAAGACTTTGTATAAAATTGGCCTATTTTATGGAAGTAAAAAGAAATTAGGATAATCTTGATCGTGTATTCCTTAATTTGTGTTTGCTTTCGAAACACTATTAAACAAATGTGGGTCAATAGATATTAATGCCAAAGTGAGCTCATACTTTGATTTTGAATCCGAAAATACTCTGTTATTTATTATGGCACTAAGTATAATCAAATTACTATCTCTGATTTACAAATAAAACGTAAAGATTATACCTATTGCTTCAATTTTCAAATATACATCGTTATTTTATTGTAAGAATTTTATTTGTGGTTTTTTGACGAGTAAAGGCTTGCGCCTCGCCGAAGCCATATTGCCAGGCGGCATTGGTGGCCTCTTAAAACGTAGACAGCTACTAGCTAGACCGGGCTTACTTCAATTAGGAATGACCCTGTAACGTCGTACATTATTGTCATTTATTACAGGTCGACAATATCATATTTTAACCGCACCCGCTGGATCTTTGATAACATCACATGATGATGATGACGGCATGATGGCTACTTTTTATTTGATATTCCCACTAAGTCTAAACTCGCGGCAATTTGCACGAGTATTCTTGGTACAATGTAAATGAAGAACCATGATGTACTTGGTTATTGGAAATTCTTCTGAATTTAGTTAAATCGATAAATAAGCCGTGGTGGCTAGTGGTTTGACCTTGACCTATGGCCTGTGTGTTAAGTTCCCCATCCGCACTGAGCCCACGTGGGAACTAAGGCCCAAACCCTCCTAATCTCTGCCCTGCAGTTGGACGTAAGTACTATATACGCTAAGATGATGACGATGATGATGATTAGTTAAATTCTGAAATTTCAATTCAACGGCCACATCTAACGGCTCGGCCACGACTTCTCGCGTTTAGCGGCGCGGCGAGCATTTTATCAGTTCATTGCGTGTGCCGCCAGGTAACCACTGTACGGCGAGTCTCGGCCGCGCAATGAAAACGCTCGCCGCGCCGCTAAACGCGCGAGGTTGTGGCCGAGGGTTAATACTTGACGCGAGCGAAGACGCGGATAAAAACTAGTTCTTTTCTCTTCTTTTCCTCTCCCTCTTACGTACAACACAAAACACAAACAACTATAAAGTTGTCCTTAATGAAACCAGACAGTGACCGTTTTCAATGGACCATCCGCGCCCCAGAAAAGAAAAAGAACTCGCCGAAAAAATTCAGCTAAAAAAAGATTAATGAAACGAAATGTCTAAGAGTAGTGTTCCGTATACCGGGTGTTTCCTGTGAAAGGAACAATAAAATATAAGTATTTTATATTGCTCCGTAGACGTAGGTAAAACGCCAGGCTCAGATGGGACTGGGCTAGCCAAGTCTGCCGCATGCACCCAGAAAGAAGGACACTGTTATCATTCAGTGCATGCCCCATGTTCATGGGCAATGGAAGCCGAAGACGGCGGGATGACCCAGACGTCTTCTTGAGTTACTAGCCAGATAGAAGTGCATACAGGGCGACTTTGCAGCCCAGAGGCCTTTGCCCAGCAGTGGGACACTATCATCTACAAGCTATTAAAATAATGCCATCTCTTATGGCTAAAGATGTGACAGAATTAAAATCTAGACAAGCTTTGTGACCGACCAAGCGATTTGAAGTTGTGGGGCAAGTGAAAACAGAGGTACAGGCGGCACCAAATGACAGTTAAGTCATACCAGGTCATCTGTTACAATTGGGATGCGGTTAGGCCTGCGGCTGCAAGTTCTTTGTAACCATTGAAAATAAAACAAAATCTCACAATCGGAGTCGTAAAATAAGTTGCAATGTAGCAACACTTCGTAGGAATTGTACGAACGAATCATATGTAGATAAAATAATTCAGGTTCATATCGATCACTAAATGTTCTCGTTTTTATGATGGACTTTTCTGGACGGAGAATAGAATCGTACGTCGTTTTAGGGCTTGCAAAATTTAAAGGTCAAACTAAATACGAATTAAGACAAAAATATCACACGGGACAATTCACACCAATTGACCTAGTCCCAAAGTAAGCTAAGCAAAGCTTGTGTTATGGGTACTAGGCAACGGATAAACATACTTATATAGATAGATACATACTTAAATTCATATTAAACTCTCAAGACAAAATTTAAAGGTCAAACTTATACGAATCTTTAAGAGAAAAAGAAAGCAAACACTTGTATTGATAATATAATTAACTGAGACTGTATTCATCTTCTAAAAAACCGATTGTCAAAACATGATCATTATTCTTTTAAAATTGACTTTTCTCAAACATGCTATGAAATGTTGACGTTATGTTCCTTATAATACGCCACGAAGTGTCACAATGCAGGCGCGGCGTGGTGTGCGGCTAGACGAGGTCAATAATGGAATTTCATACAACATTGCTGGCCTTGGCCAGCAAAGTGATCGTCTATTGTTTCATACCATGACGTTTATAGGTCTATGGCATCATAGCATTTAGCCATTAAAACAAAACTATAAGCTGCAATATTTTGCGTTTTGGTTCATTAAGACATTCTGCCACTACTTATTTAAGGTAAGGTAAGATGATGATGATGATGGTGATGATGATTGTGATGTTGATGATGGTGATGGTGTTGATGATGGCGGTGATGATGATGGTGATGATGATGATGATGGTGTGATGATGATGGTGATGATGATGATGGCGATGATGGTGATGATGAGATGATGATGATGATGTTGATGATGATGGTGATGATGAGATGATGATGTTGATGATGATGGTGATGATGATGGTGATGATGGGTGGTGATGATGATGATGATAGTGATGATGGTGATGATGATGGTGATGATGAGATGATGATGATGATGTTGATGATGATGATAATGATGGTGATGATGATAGTGATGATGATGATGGTGATGGTGATGATGATGATGATAGTGATTAGTGATGATGATGATGGTGATGATGATGATGATGATGATGATGATGATGATGATGGTGGTGATGGTGATGATGACGACGACGATGATGATGATGATGATGATGATGATGCATGTTTGAGAAAAACTCTATACAAGCCTTGGCCACGAACAGGGATTGCCGGCCTCGTATATCTATAACTACTCGGCCGGCAATCCCCTATTTCGCGGCCGCTGCAGTAATGTACTATTAATTGGGTTTCTCGTTTGATCAAAATTCTAAGAATAACTATAGTATATTATAAAAAAATACCGGATGCAATTAAAGATCTCACATTTAGAAAATTTAAGAAATGATAAAAACTGGGTAACTGACAAATGTTGTTTATTTTTTTTTTCATTATAAGAGGCAGCCAAACGAACAATGGCGGGTCATCTAATGGGAAATTATCACCGCCACCCATAAATATCATATCAACAACTCAAAGAGAGTCACTGTTCTGTTCCTGGCCTTTAAAGGAAGTATAAACCCTTTTCTTGAAAGCCCCGGAAAGCCGGCAGTTGATTCCACAGTTTTACGTGTCAGAGAAAAGTGGTTTTTTTTTCAATTTATATTGAAAAAAAAAAACTTATGTAGGTACCTGAATTTCTAAACTATAGTTACCATCACTTATACTTATGCCTTGCTACGCAGATTTTAGTGAGATTCGGTAACTTGTATAAAAATGTAACCTAAAATGATTTGAAAATAGGTATAAGGTCTTCTTGTTTTTTTTTTTTTTTGTCTTATTAGGTGTGGTCGACCGGGTACTTGTTTTACCATTTTTAATGACAGTTCCTACATCAGAATGAAAGCAATAGGACTGGGGGGTTACTGCGAAATTCGAAGTTCGAGGTTCGGATCGTGCGGTCCCTCTCACTCTCGTAATAAATACCATTAGCGTGAGCGGAACGGCATGAAACGAGGTTTCGGGTTTCGCGCTTCGTAGTATAGGGCCTGGTTGTCGCACTGACTTGTGTGTGAGTGAAAATAGCTTTTGATGTTTTGAGCCATGCAACTGTCATTGAACCTTGGATGGTGAAGGGATTTCTTGGTTGACTATACCGCTGTACGTTTTTTTTATCGTCCTACCCGCCTGTTTTTGCAATGTCAGCACGCTATAAGGGTGCAGGCTGAAAACCAGCGCGGTGATGAATAATCCTTACCGCACATGCTGAGCCTGAGCCTTTTGCCACAATTTTGTGTATTTTTTCTTTTTCTTCTTTTTTTTGTGGGCAATAAATGGTTTTTTATTTATATTTTATTTATAAAAAAAATCAGAAATCAAGTCATCATCCTCATAGAGTTTACTTTGCTAACAGATGCTAAAACGATTTCTGGGATCTACGTACTATGCATGTAATCCAGAAGGTTTCATGTCGGGTTGCATAATTTTATTGTTGAAGGTCGTACGTAATGTAATGTTTATCATAATGTATGTTATTCATAACTATTTTTACTTTCAATCCATTAATTGTACAAAATTGGGTATGTCTATTTTTTTGCAATGTGTAGTAAATCGAAAACCATTTCGAGATAAATGCTTTCTAACCCGTTTTCCGTAGTTATTTAATTTTAATATTATGTTATGACTTTATTACATACCAAATAAGAAATGACCTTCATTTGACATTGGTGTAAATTGCGTGACCGGTCCAATTCGTACTTTATTCTGTGCAGTTAGAATTCTTCACAATTTTACGCGTGGATTATACTACGGAGTTTGATTTGGACCCGCTGTCTGACATCTAGCACTTTGACAGCGCCAGTAAAGTGACAGAAGTGAAAGTGTACCACTACGCAAAAAATAATTAAAGGGGTTGCCTTATCGTACGCATTTAGATACATTTAGAAATTTGGCAGTGTGGGAGCTCTCAATTACAATCTGACGTCATCAACCAAAATAGATTCAGTAATTAATTTTGAAAAAAGTAGTGAACTAAATGACAAAATATTGAAATTAGTTTCTTATAATTGACTTTTCTATATAAAAAAAATATAAAAACCAGTGGTAATTTTTTTTAGACATTGCCAATTGTTATAAACTAACCCAACACTCACTGAATCACTCACACTCACTGAATGGCTACATGATCACTGCTTCTATAGTGTTAAGGACTTTTTGAATTTTAAAATTTTATTCTTAGGTTTGTAATTTGAAATTTGCATGTTGTTTTTGTATATCGACTGAATACTGTTCCTAATGATACCTACTTGTAAGACCTTATACAATGACGTATTCCAGCAAATAAATATATTTCATTTCATTTCATTTTCATTTCATTTCATTTCAACAAACAGAGTTCTACAAGATGATGAATTTCTGAAAAATTTCCGGTTTCGACTGGAAAAAGATTTATGACAAACATTACATTAGGACTAAAAATTTTATACGACCAGATAAGCTCCCAATCGAGAAATGAAATTGAACTGAAACTATAGAAATACTAGAATGCAATGATCCATCTCTAATTTAGTCCACCATCATCCACGTACATGATAGAATCAGAGACTGGGCTTTATTTTCAATATGTTACAGTTTACGTTAAGATGCCTGCTGAGCGGTTGAACCGGTTTGCGAAAACGGTACAAGCTGATTGCGTGCGAAGGGAATCAGAGCGGACTTGAATGACGGAAGTTGCAAAAACTAATTTGTTGTTTTTTACCACGTGATGATAACGCGTGAGCAATACCAGGCGATTCAAACGTTGAGATTAAAAAGTGACTTCACTCTGCCAGTGTTAAGTGTTGAAAGTTTGTAACATATTTTGGGTTCGAGCGTTTCAATCGTCTCACTTTTGTGGTCACATTTTTGTTAACCATGTATTGTACAGAAATAAAGAAAAAATAAACATCAAAGGCTGTTTTTGTTCTGATGTTGGAACTGTCATTAAAAATGGCAAAGCACTTAACTTGGTGACTATACAAAGATGAACTTATCCTTTTAAGGGATCTCTACCAGACTACCAGTCAAGTCAACCTTTGAGCGGACGAGAGGAGCATTTAGCAAGGGACTGACAAAGAGTAATACATATTTGGTATCAACATCGCTTGCAGAATTGGCCGATGTTGCCAAAAGGTTCTCGAGTGGCGACCAAGGACCGGAAGACGCAGTGTAGGTAGGTAGACCTCCAACAAGATGAAGCGACGTCCTGGTTAAGGTTGCGGGAACACGTTGGATTCTCTCTTGCGACTTCACCCACAGAAGAGAATTAACCTTTATCATGCATGCACCTTCGGCATGTTTGGTATGTTTTGGCGTACCTTCGGGGAGTCCTATGTTTAGCAGTCGACGTATTTCGGCTGAAATGATGATTCAAATATTTATTAGGTTCCGTACTTATACCGAATAAGTGGAAATGTACTAGAATCTTTTACCATTTATACAAAAACGGCATTGTACACATAATACGCAGTGCAGTTGGAGGAAGTAACGATATTAATATTGCTTCAATGCATGTTGCATATTAAATCGAATTGCGTCATCTATGAGGAGGTCTCTATCAGAGCTAAGCAGAGGAGCGAATTTACTGCAAGATATTAAGGACGCGTTTCACAACTATTTTACACAAGTTCAATAATCCAGACTTGACTTAAAAATGTTGGGTACAGAGCTTTTACTTTTGCCATGTCCACAGGAAGCACGCTTACCATTTCTACCTCTTTTACTTTGTATAATATCACTGGAAGCAAGGTATAAAGTTGTAATTCAATGGGTGGCAAATTATTTTTACCAAACTGATTCAATTGGCAAATGTTTCATTTCCGAAATGTTTATTTTTTCTCAGGATGTATTTCAGGACTATTCTGTAGGTTAGTTTAGGTTTGTTTTATAACAATCCTGAAAAGTTTACAGTTTCAGAAAAAATAAACAGTTGGGAAATGAAACATTTGCCAAATGAATCAGTTTGGGAAAAATAAATTGAGAAACATTAGTAAACCAATTCAATGATATGGACCTCTGCAAAGTCAGTTAACTCCTCAATCGATTGTCATATCTATCCTGTCTCAGTATAAGCAAGAGGACAGGGCGGCAAAGCTAATCGTCTTAACCGCTATGGGCTTCTATTACACCATACAAGTGCCATGCTAGCATTCGCGGCACACAAGCATATACCTATACAAGCTAATAAAAGATTGGTACATCAGACAGTCTTTAGCTCAAATGACAAGTCAATCCACGCTTAGTTTCGGTCGGTATACGGTTTCAGAGTCGTCAACATTTTTTGTCCTTATCTGTCACTTTGAGATTTGCCTTTGCCAGACACAAACAAAGCACAAGTTAGCTCAATAGACCTCGGAACAGATACCATTCGAATTAGGTTAAAATTGGTGTTGCTGTGAAACTAGAGGTCAAATAAAATGTTCAGCTAGGTAGTTAGTTAAGTTAGTTTTGGTAATTATGAAACTAATGCATTTTCACCGTAAGTCTTAATAATAATTCGGTACTTGAAGTTATAATGTTCATTTTACCAACTACAATTTGGATATCGGAATATCGGATGTAAATTGTGTAAATGTTATTGTGACTTTTTATCGTATTGAAATGAAACTAAGTCATTTTGGGAATATAGGCATTTCAGAACTAAGACAATTTGAGATTTGGTGACATATGTAATAGGGTATTATGACACTTGGTTGTAACGAACCGGTAACAAATTTTACACAAACAAAACACATAAACATTTAAAATAACTGAAATTATTCGTATTGTAAAAGATGTTAGAAATGTCCGCCACCTTATTGGAGATACAACGCTGCTCGATGCCTGTGATTGTCTTTTAGGCTTCTAAGGCTAAACAAAGGCATTCGACCGTATTTCATGCAGTTTGAATTTTTCGGCGGAGCTTTTCTCTAGCTTCGACTCATGTGCATAATTCGTTTGACGTCACTCCAAAGATAGAAACCCAATGGCGTGAGATCGACTGCGAGACCGCTGCACGCTGTACGCTGCACGGGGCCGCTACGAGATCCTCCGTCCTGGGAATACATCGATCAGGTATTCGTGAACTCGACACTCGTAATATGCAGGGGCACCATCGTGTTGGTAGTGTAAGTAGCTTAGATACTGCACTGGTACTTCTTCCAACTGTACTGCAACCACATGCCTTAGAAGGTTGAGATAGCTTCTTCCATTTATTCTTTCCTCGATGAAAATGGGTCCAATGACAACGTCAAGAATCCCCGCCGACACGTTTATGTGAACCGTATCTTGAGCTGGTCGTCTGCATAGAAAATTGCACAATGTCGTATTGCTCAATATTCGAACATGGATACGGTGAGGGCATGATTTTAATTTAATCTAATTTTCAAAAATCCGTTCAACCGTGACTTTATTTTGACAATTTGTCATAAAGTAAAAAATTGAAATAAGGTTGTGAATGTTCATTTTCGGAAGTATTATTTTTAAAAAAAAAACCTTTTAGGTATTGCTACATTTATGTCGTAGATCTAAAAGGCATAGAGTGACAATAATTTCGGTTTAAAATTAAATCCTAACATCATGTTTGTTTTACGAACTTCTAATTGAAACGTAATTGCTAATTGCCATCGATTACTGAGTAAGAAAAAATGGTTCCTGTATACTAATTGAAAATCACCGTGTAGAAAAAACCCTATTACTATTATTTTCGAAAGAGTGCAGTAAATATTAAGTGAAAATGCCCCAACCAATGATACTAATCCCAAGTAAGTCGTGAATGGTACGTCTCAGGATGTTACTCCTTAATTGTAATCATACATTCTTCATGTAATTATTTTCGGGCTGCATTTTACTACCCCTTAAATGTTGCCAGCATCCGCCACCAATTCCCCTAACTATCTGACCAACTGACAGCTAACTTTTTTTTTGTAAAATTGTTTATGACTCAGGCATTCAGCTCTGATGCCACCTCTAAGCAAACGTTAATGCGTTATGATTTTATAACGCGATGCTCAGATCCAAGGCAAACCGGTTTTTGCGATATATTGTTTTTTGTAACGACTTATACCTAACAACTTGCAAGTAACTTTAATACCTAGTACTAAAGACGGATAAAATGTATATTTTTAAGTACCTACATACGTGTACGTTTTGTATTTTTTGTAGTAAAAGATTAGGATGTTAGAATGAAGGTGTTTTATGTTAATGAAATTAATCCTCTTTTTGAGATTCCCTGACAGAAATTACTTAAATTCCACTGTCTGTCCCCTTTGACTGTACGTTTATCTGTTACAAAACTGTATCTTTTGAACCGTAACCACCTTACGGTTTTCAAACAACTAGATTCGGCTACGTGTGTAGCAAATGACAACTACCTACTTACACTCTCTTTGAATGGGGAGATGGGCATAAGATTGCCTGCCACGTTTAGGCCGTTGAGTGCAAATGTACTTAGACGGTAGATGGTTCTTCTACTATAAAATATGCAGTTCAAAAACTGCAGTTAAGTACTTATTTTCAGGACTAGGTATGATAAAATTAATGAAAATATATCAAAAGACACAAATATATTGATAGGTATTCGAACTTTTTCAATAGCTAAATTAATTTAAAATATGATTGGGCATCGAAAATTCAATGTTATTTAACTGGTTTCTTATTGCATTTCTTGTCGATACTTATACATTTTTATTACATTATGCAGCTGTTTTTAATTACAAAATTAGAATATTTTTTCGTGAATGTTATCAGCGTAATTTTTTTTGAGTTTAATAAAATGGAAGGCAGGTTGAATGTTATCGTTATCAACAAAAACTTGAAAACTTGCTTGCGCGTCCAAAACCTCATTTTTAAAACATTCTCACTTAGCCGACACCTTTCGAATTAATACATAAAAATGTACACCTTAGCATTTCCGCGTGTATAAAATATGACCTACACAGTTCAACTTGCACGCAGACCACGAAGAACGTGAAACAAAACGAAGGTGTCGCAGTCATGCAAACAAGCAACAACCTACTTTGCGCACCTAATTCAATTATAGTATACACAGAAAGTGACAGTTTAAATAGAAAAAGGCCGGCATTTCGAAGACAGGGCAAAATCCTTGGCGCAACAAGTTCACTCACCTCCAACAGCTATCACAATGACCAATCACAATCCCAACTTCACAGACCACTGTTACACTTCCAACAGAACTATGGAACAATTGAGATTGTCCGGGCAATGTTTTCGCACAACATAACACGAGTTTTGTTGGTTAAATATGTTTCACCAAGTTTAAAAACACGGTATGAACGTACGGAGGCCCGCGACGACTCGCAAACCTGTTTTCCCTCTCTCTCACTCTGGTTTTGTGCGGGGTTGCCATGTAAACGGTTTTAATTTCCCATGGTGACTAGACTACCTGAGCAATCAAATCAGGCAGCGAACATTTATATTTTTTTCTTTTTTTTTGCTGAAATCGCTTTTAAAAAATAATGACCGGTACATATGAATTCACATCAATATAAGTAACTTACCAGGGCGGTTTGATAAGTCAGTGTCTTAAAGCAAAAAAAAATTTTTTTCAGACAAACTTTTTTTTCTCTTTCGCAACTCTTTGGAAGCTAGCTGTCAGAAGTTTTTTGAAAAACATGGGAAAATAAAAAATGAGTCACATATCAGATGGCCTCGGAAAATTGCTGGAAAAAGGAGAAAAGTGAATTTCGTATGCTAATTAAATACCACTTTTTACGTGGAAAACTATCAAAAATTCTGAATTCCGGTTTATAAAATATAACGAGGAATGTGCTCCATCTCATGGAATGATACACAGGTAGTTTACAGAATTTCGTTATGAACTTATCACTACTAATGTCACAGAGTGCTCTGGAAAGCCGTTCGAAGTGACCACAATTTTTTTTTTTTTCATACTAATCTGCTCTTAATAGTTATTAACACTGCAAAAATAGAATTAGACAAAACAGTTCAGCGGTTCTAAAGTTTATAATTATTCACATTTTCTGCAATTGATTTTTATTTATATAGATAACTAGCTGACCCAGCAAACGTTGTTTTGACATATATCACCTAGGGGTATAAAAATAGCCTACGACCTACTAAATGTAGACAAAAAGGTTTCATAAAAATCGGTCAAGCCGTTTCAGAGGAGTTCGATAACAAACACCGTGACACGAGTTTTTTATATATTTTGAAGAAGATAACAACATTTATTCGGTTGGTACCGGTACTCCGTCAAAAACCAGAGTTACCCCGCATAGCTACGTATATTTCCAATCACCAACGCTACAATGAAGTACGCATCAATCAAAATATCCCCCGCGTTCGAGGGAGATTTCCAATTACGGCAACACCGTTTTAATATAACCTCAAAGGCTGTCATGTCCAAGCGAAAACGTAGCCAGCGCGCTCAAATACGCGAAAGTGCTGCACTACAACCTCTAATCACTGCGACAAGATCCCAATAACGGCGTTACTCAACGACTTTGGAACTCTGTCCCGTCTAGCTACATAAGCTATATTACAAGCGCAAAGACGGACGTGAAGTAACGAACAAATACTGGCAAGGCTTCGCAGCAGTTGTTAAACACTTCGCCGTTCTAATTTAAGCGTTATTACTTGTTCTTTGGTGTCGTTTTTGGTTGTAACAACCGCAGATTTATGTTGGTAATGTGCAAGGCATTCGGACTTACTTCATAATTCTATTCTTTGCAAAGAGCAGTGGCTACAATTGCATTACGTACGAAAACTGAATACGTTAGGAAAATGTAGTTTTACTTTCTAGAGAGCCTCGTTACGTAGACTTGGGCCCAAGCTGCATTTTCTCGTTCTATAAAGTTTGGGACACTTGAAATGCTATCTATTCTGGGAATCACGGACGAGTTGAGACGGCAATTTTCAGTTGTCTGTGGAGGCTACGACGAAATTCGACTTTCGTATCACACCACCTACTACTTATTGTCATTAGCGGGACCACACAAAGTTCGAGTCCCCATGCATAGGTATAACAATATTAATTCGATGATTCTTTTCTCGTGACAGAAGAAGAACGATTTTGTTTCTTTTAAAAAGTAAGTATAAGGCTTTGTCGATCGCCAGTTAGGTACAGTCAAGGAAACTGAATCACGTACCAGGGTGGAACCTTTGTGCTACTAATGTCATGTTGACATCCCATACATCTGCCAAACAAATCATAGCGAAATTGGTTACGAAAAGGTTCCACCCTGGTACGTGATTCAGTTTCCTCGACTGTACAATTTATTTACTTAGGTTCGGTGTAACACTATCACGAACTGAAAAAAGTTTTCATATGTACGGTCAAGTGCAAAAATAAGTATCGATTTAGTCCTCCCATCGTTATATACCTTAATTCGACGACATAAGAGCTATGGGACATATTTATGAGCAAGTTGTGTGCACCCATATTTTTACTCTTGACTGTACCTAATACGCGGGAACTCAATTTTTGTAGTCAAGTTCTCTAACCACTGGGATATATAGATATATTTTTTTTAATTAGCCCAATGGATGTCCCACTGCTGGGCAAAGGCCTCCCCTTTTTCTTTCCACCCGTTTCTGTCCCTCGCAAAATCCCGCCAAAATGGATCAAAACGGTCCAAGTTTCCCGCCATCTCCGTTTTGGTCTGCCCCTGCTCCGGTGCCCGTCGCTTTGAACCCAATCGGTGACGATTTTTGCCCAGCGATCCGGATGCATTCGGCAGACATGTCCCGCCCAGTCCCACTTGAGTTTGGCGGTCTTTGTCCCCACATCGACAATCTGAGTTCTGGAGCGCAGATTGGTGTTTCTGATTCTATCAGTTCTCCGAACGCCTAGTCCCTAGAATGCTGCGCTCCATGGCTCGCTGGCAAATTTTAAGCTTGGGCTTTTGGGCCTCGATTAAAGACCAAGTCTGGGCTCCGTAGGTTAGGATAGGCAGTATACACATATCGACGAGCCTGCGCTTCAGAGTTAAGGGAAGTTTACCCATCATTAGCGCTTTCATGGACCATAGCTCCTCCAGGCATTTTCCATATAGATAGGTCGTCAAATCATTAACGTGCATTACTGATTCCTGGTAAAAGAGGGCACCGCTTTGAATGATTTTATAACGGCTTATTTCTAAGAAAACTATGTAATTAGGTATAGTATAAATCTTCCCAGGTGAATTTTTCGCTTCGAGCCATTACATTAAATTTGAACCTTAATACTATGACGATACCGTTTGTTTTGAAAGATAAGGGCTCGAAGCGAAAAATTCACCTGGGAAGATTTATACTACACCTACCAATTAAAGTAAATATAAGATGCCAAGTCACTAGGTGATATGGTTGACCTAGCAAAATCAAGAAAAGAAAATACCCCTTGTCACTTACTATTTTATGGATCTCTAAAAACCAGACCAAAAATGAATTTAGGTAAATTTAAAACAACTACCGCAAATAATAAGCGTTTGCTTTAAATAATCTTTTGCTTAAAATTAGTTTTTGTTATATGCTCATCACAGCTCGTGATTTTTTTTTATTTCCGCTAACTTTGAGGGCATACTCAACAAGACAAATGAAGACACTAGTGTCCCACCCAACGCTTACTGTTTGAAATAAAAAGACAACATCATCAACCATCACAAACAGGTCAACTCAAATTCACAAAATTGGAAGCAAACAAATAAACCAAAATAAGAAACCAATTTAAAAATTAAAAAAAACACAAGCTCGTCAAAACGAAATAAATAAACGCGTAACTACGCGTTAATTACATTTTCCATTTCAAAATTGACCTAACAATTATAGATCATAAAATGCTACAAGTCTATTATTACATAAAACGTCTTATTCAACGTTGGAATGGTAATTTGTGTATTTAACAGTTAAGTCTTTTAAAAAAGAAAGAAGTAAATTAACACCTTATGCGAATTATAAGGTGTTCTTATACTGGAAGTAGAATGAACTTTTCACAAATTTTTTTCACGTTTTCAAATTTTTCATAGATTTTCACAAGAAAGTAAAAAATAGGATAATCCAAAAAACTATCTCTACTACCTCAAACTGCATTACATACTTTCATCTTTCTCAATATAATAGAATAGAATATAATACTGACAAAACATGAAGATCATAGTCATATTATTTATATTTGTAAACACTAAATCAGTAATTATGTATGTAGAACTTTTGCATGTCGTTCACCAACTCAATCAATACTGTAATGCTCTGCCTTAATACCCTGTACTACGTTATTATAAGTGTTCTGGCAAATAAAATAATTCTATTCTATTCCAGCCAGCAATATACTTTAAAGATTTACCTTTTTAATTGGGGTTCATTTCCCATTATTCAAATCATCCTACAAATGCTTACGTTTATAAATCTGAAATTCAACAGAACAGATATGATGTAACTTGTTTAAAACTACATAGCTATACAACTTGCCAATACCACTTAGGCACCTTCTAAACTGATCAAAATCAAAAAATCTTTATTCATTTTGGGCTATAATAAACACTTATGAATGTCGAAGAATTTACTACAATGCACCGGTTCTGAAAAACCCTATTTGGAAGAATCCGGCAAGAAACTCAACAAGGTATATTTTTTCCAAAACAGATCTTTAATGTTGTTCTCATACATCCTCGCCCATAATACAATTACTTAGTAATTATTTGATGTAGGTACGTCTTAAATATTAGTGTCTTCTTGATAATGGTTTTGAATTTTGTATCCGTTTGATCGGTCATATTTTTTGGAAGCTTTCTTAGTAGCTTTTGGTTTATCGACGTTGGTGGAAAATTCACATAATAATTTTGTTAACAATGAGGGTTTCTATGAGAGGCTATTTGGCGCTAGTATCGTCAGGTCCGTTTGACAACTTTGACATTTGTTGTATGGGTGTAACGTCAAATAGACCTTACGATACTAACGCCATCTAGCGATATTCCACCTGTCAGCAAACCCTAATTAAAGCTTAAGAAACGTTAATGAATAAAGGAGCTAAATTATTGTACAAATTAGAATTTAAAAGCTAACCTACATATTAGGATTAATGAGAACGCACCTTTAGAGGAAAAGTGAAAGAACTTAACACATAATTCAACCCTTCTATTCTTCACCATGCCACCGGCTCAGTCTGACAGTTTCAAGCAAAGCTGCTTTTTCTGGAAAGTTTTTGGCTTATGGCCAGGAGAAACTCCCAACAAATATTACAAATTCTTCTCCTTCACATATCTGATAACCACTCTTGTCGCCTACAACGCCCTATTGACTCTAAACCTGTTCTACACTCCCAGGCAAATCGATTTGTTCATTCATGAAGTCATTTTTAACTTTACCGAAATTGCCGTATCTACCAAAGTGTGTATGATACTTTTTAAAAGGAAACAAATTGTGAACATTTTCAAATTGCTCGATTGCGATGAATTCAAAGGGAACGACGATACTGGCAGGCAAATTGTTGAAAAGCACAATTCGAATTACAAATTATATTATAAGATCGTCTTGGTAGTATCCAACTTCACGTATTTATCGCAAGTTCTTTTTCCAGTGATCGGCATGCTTATTTTTAAAACTTCATTGGATTTGCCCATTTGCAAGTATTATTTTCTATCCGAAGAAAATAAGGATGACTATTTTATTTTGATTTTTGTTTATCAATCGGTTGGAATGTATGGTCATATGATGTATAACGTAAACATAGATCCTCTGATCGTTGGGTTTATGGTACTGGCCATAGCTCAAATGAAAGTGCTTAACCACGTTTTGGAAAATTTAAAAATAGAAAAAAGTGATACTGGCCGCGAAGAAGATTTGGACCACAGACAATTGCAGAAGCTTCATAATTGCGTTAAACATTACGCGCTGGTGTTAAAGTTAGTTTCATAATATACATTTTATACATAAGCAAACTTTTTGACCCACCTCAATTAATGAAGAGGTTGTCTGAATATATTTTTTGCGTAATAATCTTCATATCGAGGGGTGAAAGGCTAATGGCGTTAAGCGACATTTTTGCAACTTTACAGGAGAGCGTTTTAAAGTTTTAAAAATTAGAAAAAAAATCGTAGTTTTTGAATTTCTTAACTGATTTTGATTCTAAATACACAGTTTTTCTTAGAATTTAATACCGCTTCTGATGTTTAATATATTCATTTAATAAAACGAGAGGATAATGAAATAAGTGTCGCTTGAGTCAAAAATTCTTCTTCCTCTTATTTTTTAGAGCAAGGAAAAACGACTTAAACGTCGTTTTAAGTCTTTTTTGGAAAACAACTAAACGAGTTAAGAAACAATGACTAGGAGAATTAGCGCAGGGCTAAATGACTTAAGAGGGTTGTAACTGTAGTTTTCGTGTAAAGCTAAAAGGTTTAACTGCCTTGTTACGAGTGCAATAGATTACGGTTAATATGCTCAAAGTCCCATTCCATTAGTTTTTAAAAGCAGGAAAAGTAGCTTATGGAACGTTCACTATTCTGGTCGTATTAACTTAAATCCCGGTAATTTAGAATTTTATTTGAGATTGGTGTTTAAAACCAATATAAAAACTATCAACATGAACATTGTAGAAAACAAAAAAAGTAAGATAGAGAATAAAATGCAGAAAATGACGTGAAAAAATATTTTTTATTGCCGACAATGATTACCTCAGTCAGCCAACTGTAACAAAACTTAACAAAAATACAATTATCAGTATTTTAGATTTTTTTTATTATAATAATAATACCTCGGTCAGCCAACTACAGCAAAACTTAACAAAAACAAAATTATTAGTATTTTAGAAACTTATCATTTTGACGTACTAAAAGAGAATCTTGTACTTAAACGAGACTTAACTTAGGTTGAGACTGATTTTGTAAGATTTAGAGGCTATTCACTATCACCAAAAAAATTTCCCGCGCGAGCGCACATCTACTATTCGCGAGTAGGTTTTAGATTACAAAAACATTTTAAGTTGGTCTTAAACGACGTTGGTCAGCTGCTGTTATAGTAAAAAATATTTGCTGAACGCACATTACTTACTCATTGTAGTGAAAGAAACCCGATTCAAGTACAAAAATATTCTTTATGTCTTAATTTATGTGACAGCTTTCTTTTAAAATATACAGAAAATAATAATTTAAATAACCAGTTCACCTAATATTGGAGAAAGGCTAATTGCTTTAAGTAGCTTTGTTAAGGTAAAATAGACTTAAGGTCAAATAATTCAAACAACGTGTTTTGTTTATTTTTCTTGCAGGCTAATTGATTCAAGCGACAAGTTTCTTATATTTTTGTGGAAAGACATTTGCTTTAAGCAATTAGTTTCATACATTTCGGTCACAGGCTACTTACATTAAGCGACATCTATTTGTGCATTACGGAACAAGCTAAGTAATTCAACCAACCATCAGCTTTTGAAATAGAAAATGGAAAAAAGCTTTTAAAACCATTTGGCTTCCATGACGAGAAAGGAAAAACGGTTTAAGTCATTGCCATAGTATTTTTATATAGCTCAAGTCAAATGTGTTAAGATAATAGCTAATTTTTGTGTCGCTTCAGTCAGCAGTGGAGTGAAAAACAGCGTCCAAATCTATTTGCATCAAGCGACAAAAAATAGCTCTGATTGGCGTGAAACCCGGCTCAAACGACGCGGAAAAATTTGCTGATTCCGAATATGTATATAACTCAATATCGCCCATAGTGTCGCTTAACGCCATTAGCCTTTCACCCCTCGATATGGATTATTTTAATTTGGTTTTAATTTTTTAACTGTGTTTTAGACCATAAAAAATATCAATATCGTTTCAAGTTTCGATTCAATTGTCTAATTATTAAAATTTCATTCGCATGTGGTTTGGAGACGATAATTTATAATTTGTAAATTTACAAAAGTTTTGTATTTCGTTTAATTTTGAGATCGTTCTAAGTTAGCGAAAGCCATTTTTATTAATCTCAGTGCGTGAATTGACTCTTACTACAATTATTTCAGATACTGCGCAGATTTTCAGGAAATTATCAATGTCACCATGTTTGTTCAGTACGGGGTGGGAGCGGCTTGTATTTGCGTCACCATGTGTGGGTTTATACTAGTAAGTAGAGATATATTCGCAGTCCCATCATTCAAACAAATCTAAAGCGGAACTGTTTAAAGTAAACTTATTAGATGATAATTTTTTCTATGTATAGAAAAATATTGTTTACGTTTTTTCATTATCGCAATCGCTCCCTCCGCTCCACATTTTATAAAATGTATCTTTGTGTGGAGCACCAATGCGTTCTCAGTCGCTGTCGATACCGTCAGTAACGCATATTAAGACATCTTGTAATCACTAGCTTTACTCGTACATCGATAATTTGTTATAGACATTTCTTAATGAGTAAATAGATTATATATAGTAACTAGCTGTTCTCCGCGACTCCGTCTGCAAAGAACAGGGGTATAAAATTTTATACAGACGGAGTTACTGTTTTAAAACAGCCTACAACTTATTCTCAGACCTGAAAATGTAGACAAAAAAAAACATGAAAATCGGTATAGCCGTTTCGGAGGAGTTCGATAGCAAACACTGTGACACGAGATTTTTATATATTAGAAGATGAATAAATGGCATTGCTTTTCAATTGTTTTTCTTTTCTTTTTTATAGCCGGGGCTCAAAGTTGAGACATTCATGTTCATGTTGGGATACTTGTTCTTGATGAACTTACAAGTGTTTCTGCCATCGTGGTTGGGGACCCAACTCCTGTACGAGGTGAGCTAGATCAGATCATCACCATCATCGGCAGAAGGCAGGGCACATCGCTGGTAGAACTGATGGCCGATGGGGCCAAAAGGTCGAGTGGCGTCCACGGATACTCCTTTTTTGTGTCGGGGGTTAAAAATAAAAATTGCCCCGAAGAATCTTTACCTACAAATTTTGTTGCGAAGTTGCAAAAGCTAGTTGTAATGTTAATAAATAAAGATGTTAAGTCATTTGATCCTCAGAGCCAGGAGCTGATGGTGGCAGCTTACAAGAGCGATTGGATCCCAAGATCCAGGAGTTACCGGCAGAGCATCAAGCTGTTCGTGGAGCGGGCGAAGCACCCTGTAATCATCACCGGCCTCAAGATATTCCCATTGTCATTGGCCACATATATTTCGGTGAGAGATAATGGTTGTACGGTTGAGAAGACTGAATTGCGTACCAGGATATCTATATGGAACCTTTTTGTTGCAAATGCCATGTTGACGTTCCCTACATCTGCCAAAGAAATCATCGGGAAATTGACTGTGAAGGGGTGCCACTTTGGTACGCGATTCAGTTTCGTCTAGAGTGATGCAGCTAAAGGACGTTATAGACTGATTTCATTGCTGCTACAAAGTAACTGCCAATTGACAACTGCCCTACGTTTTCCGTTATGTCTTTTATCACACCTTTTTTATGGTTCCGTACCCAAAGGGTAAAACGGGATCCTATTACTAAGACTCCTGTCCGTCCGTCAGTCTGTCTGTCCGTCTGTCACCAGGCTGTATCTCAGGACCCTTTGGGTACGGAACCCTAAAAAATAATTAAGTTCCGCGAAAAATTAGTCAATTTATGAAACTAAACGTCCAATCAATTCAATTAAATTTTTAAAGATATAGCTCCATCGTTACTTACTATCCATGATTCTGCCAAAGTCGAGGTTGAAAAAGACGCTATCGGTGGGCCATGCTGCCGTGCTAAGCCAAAAGGGCCGATTTAACGATTTCGAGAAAATTTTGTGAAGATTTGTTTCCCGTGAATTGTTGCGGCGTTAAAGTTGCTAGATTGATAAGACTTTTATAAAATTTTGTAGAGCATGCCCTGCCTAGTATATTTAGCACTGAATCTCTCCGTTTGTATGCCAATAGTTGGCAAAATGTGTGCGACCGCTTAATTAAATAAGAACCATATTGTACCACATTTTATGCAAATAAATTAACTTTGACTTTGACTTTAACGTGTTTTTGTTTCTTAGTATTTGAGGGCAAAATAAGCCTTACGTCTATTTTCTTAGCTGTTTTTAAGGCACTTCTAATAAAAATACGACTTTTTCGTTAACTTTATTCCTTATAAGCTAAAGAATCCAACGCAAAAAAAAAAACAGAATTTGGTAATTTTCGGACATAGGCCCTTTTGGCTTAGCACGGCAGCATGGGTATTTGGTGTGCGGAACTTAACGTCCATTATTAACTTTTCTAATGTAACCTTTTGGTATTTGACATAACAGAACTGTCAGTCGTTTGACAGTTGGCGTGATTGACAGAAAAAATCCGCAGGATGAAGAATAAATGGGATAACGGGATGCTATCTTTTGTAACTGTTATAGAGACTTGATACTTGGCAAATATCTTTTCTTTTAGGATCGTAGAGAGTGAAAAGGGATTTTTGAAATTTCCCACGGGATAGAGAATTGGAGTTGTCCATAAATTTTGTCTTTGCGCTGACGAAGTTTAAATGTACTTACAACATGTTTTTTTACTACCGCTAAATTCGACACGTTGCTCGGTATATTAACAGATACTACCAGGCATATTGATTTTTGTTAAAATCGAAAAAAAAAATCTAAATCGCGGCATTTTCTGTTGAGATAAACACGATTATTGATACAATACCAATGTTTACGATTATGTATGAGTTATGTATGACATTGATGTGACACATAATAAAAGAAAAAGTACTTAAGTATATAATGTCAAACGAACTCGCTCAATAATCTCCTTGTAGCAAATAGCTATGAATGGAAAAAGTCAGTAAAGAGACTGACAGAATTTAAAAGATAAATAATAATAGGACGTAGTGAAGGATCTTTTACACTGGTTCAGCCATTAAATTTAAATATTGAATATCTCAAAAATAGTAAGAGTTAAGACACTAGTTTCTTCGAGAAGTTAACTCTACTTATTTAACCTGAATAATCTTTCCTTAAAGTTAACGGAATTAAAAAAAACACGTTGTACAAACGTAAAATGAACACGTGAAAGATGGAAGCAGGTAAAATTCATAATACCTAGGTACCTAGATGAAAAAAAAAACATTTCTTTCACAGATTATGAAAATGGCCTACTCCTGTTTCACCTTGGTACGTTTCATCCAAGATCGACAATCAGAAGATTAAACTTCAGCTGCTATTACAAACAAAAGAAAATGTTATTCTAGCACTCCTACTAATTCTTTGAACAACTGTTCAGTACCTGTGTAAGCACTTCTTAGTCTTTCGTTTAAAGTAAATAATGACTATACGTAATAAATGAGTATTTTCTGTGGTAGTTCAAATGAAAATACCTACCCATCACGCTTTTTTATATTGTGATCCTGGAGGTTCTACCTTTTTACCTTTTTTGGCATAATTTGGTATCGCATAGTATCGTTTGGCATAATTATCATACCGCCGAAACTCACGTAGCATAATTTTGTTAAGCCTAATAATGCTATGGCATAATCTTGTTTGGCCAAATAATGTCATAGATATTTAATAATTGTTTATAAAAAGCAAGACTTTCCAGATAGTCATACAAAAAAAACAAACGCCTAACCGTTCCGAAACGCTTCCACTCCGTTCCATTTTGATAGGTCGTTTTTTCTTAAAAGTACTATGGGAAATAAGGTCATGCAAAATTATATTCGGGAAAACGAATCTTCGGCGATACAAAATTATACTAAATGACCCTTGAACCAATAAGGAACCAATTATTCCGCTTAAAACGTTTATACGATACGTGTGATTTAGATACACAGGTGACATAGTAAAAATGTGTTACATATTAAGACATCTAGGTAGGTACTACCACAGTACTACTCAACATTACTTCCTTTTTCGGCCGCAGTCGGTAAATCCCGTGCGGTGTCAACTATTCTCGTTATGTCAAGTCTCGAGATACTGCGTCGGCACATACCGCGATCATTATCAAATGCGCAGGAACGCCAGATACCGAGATTAGGTATGGGCCTATTCGAGACATGGAACTTTTTCGTTATCTTATGCGGAGGGTCGTTGGTACAAGACCGGGCTGGCACGGGTCTATATCGGATGACATAAAATTGTTAGTCCTATTGTTATGTCGTACTTTTCTCCGAATAACGTATGGCATAATAGTAGAGGAGATCGTGGGAGATCGACCTTCACCGATCTGATAACTCGATGAGACATATTTTTTATCAAATACAATTTATAAACAAATATGCCTATGATAACTTGCCTATCGAAAAGTGTTCATAGCTATTTTTAATTTAATTAATTTACGATTTATGTCAATTCTGTGTGGCTTCATGCGACTGATCAAGATTGCTTAAAATTGCGCCCCGAAAGCTGTGGTTGGCTCTTAGAAGATGATCATTTGAAACGAATTGGATTTGTTGGGGACCAAACACCCATGAAAATGGATGACATCGCACAAATCATGGCATGGGTAATGGAGATAAAGAAGAATTATTAGAATGTGATGTTCAGTATTCAATAAATAGATAGTGAATAATAAAAATTCTAAGGAATATTTGAATTTTTTTTTTTTATGTTTTGTAAAATCTCCTGCGAACGTAATACCGATATTCGGAAAGTGAGACAGTATCTAAATCAGTCAATCAATCAATCAATCATTTTAATTTTGACTGTGTTTTTATTATCTGTTTTTGTGTATTTTGGATTTTTATTGTTGGCAAATAAATATTTTCTTTCTTTCTTTGTTTCTTTAAGCCTATTGTTGTATATCGCTTAACGTTCCGAATAGGACCGCGCGTACTGTTAGTTGACGAGGGATATTCTCAACCTTACTGTGTCGGAAATAGATGCCAAAGTGTCGTGAACTAAGAGATATTGAGGAATTTAAATCACTTGTATTATTATTATAGCGTTATGTGTACCGCATTTGGAAATGTCAAATCCAAAAGTTAATAAGTACTTGAGCACAGTTACATTTTGGAATACGTGATATTTTTTAATTTAAAGGATGGTTCCCTGATGTATGATTTTTATCATTCGAAGAATGCTACAACTTACCTTCCTATTTAATTTATTTGCTGCTTAGATAATTAAACTATTTAATTTAGAACTAATTTTTTCGTTATAGACAAGTTATAGATTACAATAAAATAAAATATTTTAATCACTAACAAATGCGAAAGTTTATAAGTATGAACATTATAATGTGTTTGTTACTTCTACACGCTAAAACGGTAGGACAGATTTTGATGAAATTTTGGTTTCCCATAATTTAACAAGTCATAAAGTATCATTATTCATAATCAACGTTAGTCCTACAGTGATTTATTTCTGAAACAGTATTTTTTTCAGGATCTAATTAAATGTCATCTCATAGAATGCAGTAAGGTTAGGTTTGTTTTATGACAATTCCGAAAAAAAAAACCGTTTCATAAATAAAACCCTTTATGATTAACGTTGGTTACGAAGAATTATGAATTATGAGCAGATTAAATCAATACCTTCAATCATATACGATCGACACACATTTGTGCACTTGACCGTACCTACTACGAAGTTGGAAATTGGAACTCATATCGTGCTATCCCTTTCACGCTATACTAATAGTACTTAATAGGAGAGTGGAAGGGAGATATGATACGAATTACGAATTTCAGAGAAGCCCCCTTGATCACACTGTAAATGCACTGTAAATGCTCATTGTGCCAATAAAAACAAAATAGAGTTCAAAAGTGAATTTCATAGCTCCTCGAGAAAATAAACGGATCACTCACGTCTTAAAACGAGTCGTTTAACTCGACATGTTTCGGGCTAAACGCCATGTTTCGGTGCGCGTTTGGCAGCCGCCGTGACGTGCGACTCCGAGAGGAAGGGCTAAGGATTAGCCCGAAACATGTCGAGTTAAACTCGTTTTAAGACCTGAGTGATCCGTTTATTTTCACTATGAGTGAGTCTCACGGTAGTTTCATGTTCATAGCTCCTGCTGAAAATTAACAAGCATTTAATTTCCTACATGAGCCTTTGGCCATCGTCCAAGACTGGATTATATTAGAAGTAACACAGTTAATTTAAAGTATCAACATCATACTTAACAAGGAACATATACATATAATGGATTAAACAAGTGCGTATAACGTACCTTTTTACCCGAGTCGTTTATATTCCCCGAGCGCTCTATTTAAAATAGGTTTCATGAACGAGTCATAACTCTGATTTTCACGTCGATCACGAGGAAATTAAAGAGCAAAATTCCAAATGAACGTGCCAAGTGTTTATTTTTCATCCATTGCTATTTCTACATTAACTTTTTTTTTTATTTGCTTGTCATTTATAGAATTTACAGAAAATACTAGTTGAGCCGACAGACTTTGTCCTGTCTTAGCTAATATAGATGTAAATTTTTCTGGTTTTTTCCTGATATTCCTAGGTTTCCCTCTCTCTTTCTCTCTCTATCTCTCTATCTATCTGCTTGCGACTTGGAGTATCAGTTTGCGCACCGCACAAATGCCTCTGCGGCTTTGACGTCGACGCGCTGGGACACCACAGCCTTTCATGTCAGAAAAGTGCGGGCCGCTTGTCTAGGCACTCTGCTCTCAATGACATTATCCGTCGCTCTCTTGCCACTGTCAATGTGTCTGCGTTACTGGAACCTTCGGGCATCGCCAGAGATGATGCCAGGAGCAGATGGAATGATACTGATTCCGTGGAAAAAGTTGGTGCAGCAGCAGAAGCGGCGAAAACTCAAGGCAAACAAATACACAGGTCCGTGGGCCCCAGCGCAAAAAATCTTTAAGTATAAAGATCTGTCTAAACGGCTTTCTGATACCACAGGGCACCGAAGAACTGGCAGCTTTCTCGCACAACGCATCAGCTTGCTATGCTAGAAACAGCAAGGAAATGCTGCCAATATCTTTGGGTCCATGCTGCGGCGCGGGGGAAATATTTATTATTTTTTTGATGTTTTAGTTTAGTTAGTTTTATTATATTTTGTACAGTTTAAGTATTAAGTAAGTATGTGAATAAATATTTTTTTTCTTAAACAAAATGAAGTATTTGTGCAAGTACTTACGTAGTTTCGTTTCACTGCGACGCTTCACCCGAAGTTTTATCAGACAGGATGAAATGCACTGCAACAAAACAATAAGTTTTAGCGCACAGTTTGAAATGTGCCACGGTTATTTACATTTGACATATTTTCTTCGGAATTTAGATCTCGATTAGCTAAAATATGCTCCTGGGCGTCTATTCGAGACAAATAGAATTAAAATGTTAGTTGATTGAATTGGCGAACAAGTGACGTCTTAAATTGCTATTGTCATTATCACTAATAATAATAATAAAAGCATTTATTTAATCCACCACAGTTCAAGTAAATACAATACAATTTACAATTAGTTACAAGAATTGTGCCATTCAAACTCTATGGGAGAAATTGTGTTTCGACAGCTCATAAAAAGTACGTCAGTTGATTGGTGGTGTCAACATTTTCGTAATTACCAAGGGACGGAATTTTCATAGCAAAAATCAACGTCAAGAGTTATTGACCATTGTGTTTTATCAACTATCGATGATTAATTGTCATTTAGCACGACATGTTATAGGTACCTCATGAAAATAGACCTGTGTTTATGAAGGTTAACGAAATAATAACTAAAATAGCAAGTCCAAGAAATATAGGTAATGGTCAATCCCTTTTGACGTTTGATTTCTGCTATGAAAATTCCGCCCCTAGCTAATTATGGTAAAATTAAAGAAAAAATATTTTTAAATTGAGAAGTCCAAATTAAAGGCCTGCCAGAGAGCTATGGAATGGAGCGCAGCGTTTTAGATGTGAAAAAGGACCGATCGAGTCCGGAACAGTTTCTACTCTCCAAAACTTGTATTGTAGATGTAGGTAGAGCAATCGCCTTGCTCAAATGGGACTGGGCTGGCCACGTCTGCCGCATCCACCCGGAGAGGTGGGTGCGGGTACAATGGATGCCCCGCAGGATGGTTATCGGCGCTGCGGCAGACCAACATGAAAATGGCGGGACGACCTAGAAGTGTAGTGCAGTCAGGGCGAGTTGGAAGTCCAGGGAAGAGGCCTTTGCCCAGCAGTGGGACACTGATACGGGCTAGTAAAAAAACCGGTTGTCTGTAAAGTCGGTTTACGGACGATAGTTTAACGTGACAACGTCATAACAAAACATTGATGAAATGATTGCATACTTTTGCCGATTGTGCCTTTCGCTCGCTCGTGCCGCGCTCTCGCTCCGATCGTTCATCGGCTCGAACGTAACGGGACGCGTAACGGGACAATGTGTTATGTACGTTACACTGAGTCACCCTTTTTCGTGCGTGCGGCCGGCGTCCATCGATTTATTACTTAGACGTTGTCACGTCAAAATTGGGAAGTAACGAACATCTGAGTTTGAAAAGGTCATGATATATTCTTTACTGACCTCGTGTATGTGCCCGACGACCTCGGCTCGCGTCATGTCTTCGAGCCTGGTCTCGTTCACATCCATGATCTCATCCGCCAGCTCCAAGTTGTCCCAGTTCCCTGCAGACGGCGACCCTGGGGAGACAAGGGGATGTCAGTTTATATGATCACTAGCTGATGCCCACCGCTTTGCCCCCGCTGAAGTATTTAAAGTAAAACGTGTTTTCCCGTGGGAATGAGATATTTTCCCGTGGTAAAAAGTAGCATCTCACTCTTCAGCCCTTCAAATATGTCCATACAAAGTCCAGTTTCATTATTGCATTAGCCTTTGGTGTTAGTTATTTTTTTAATTACCACGTGAAAAATTTAATTTGTTTGATAAAATTTGGTATATGATTTACATTTAGGTACATTTCATAATGTTAAAGACAATAACAACTAATGGAAATAATCATTTGCTGTGCTGTTACAAAAAAAATACCTAACATCAGCCTTCTGAACCTAACCTATCCGAGTCGCTTCTGCCTTAAAAGGTCTTGCTCGCTCGCCGGTTAGGATATACAAAAGCTTTCGGTATTTTGAATATAAGCGAAAAAATCATTAGGTATTTAGATTTTAGGGATTTTGAATTTAGGTTATTTTACGTTAGGTTTTTTTTAATTTTAGACATTTTGATACGTACCCGCAAGTATATTAATGTCAATTCATTTTATCTTTATGACTTTTGTACAATTTGAAAAATTGATTTTCGAACCCGTTGAGTATTTTCGGATCTTGGCCATTTACCTTCAGTACGTTTTTCCTATCATACAATTAGGCTCTTAGGTTTTTGTGACATTTCAACGACCGCTTTAGCCTAGTTGGTAGTGACCCTGCCTACGAAGCAAGAGGTCCTGGGTTCAAATCCCAGTAAGGGCATTTATTTGTGTGATGAGCACGAATATTTGTTCCTGAGTTATGGATGTTTTCTATGTATTTAAGTATTTATTTATTTATATAATTATGTTTATCGTCGTCTAGTACCCATAGTACAAGCTTTGCTTAGTTTGGGACTAGGTCGATTTGTGTAAGATTGTCCCCTAATATAATATATATATATATATATAATATATATAATATTTAAGTAATTCTTTTGTCTTTTGTTCATTATTACAATGTTTACATTTACATACTTTTTGACATATACATTTTGAACCATTGTATATTTAGACATTTGTACCAAAATGACCTGTTAGAGCTTGTCTAGTTTGAAATGACGCGCCCCACCACCGCGTTTGCACAATAATAAATAAATAGAGTCTATTGTAGCTTGAATTGAGTTTCGAATCCTGTGCGTGAGTGCGGTGGTGGGGCGCGTCATTTTAAAATAGACAAGCTATACCCTCAAAGCCACGAGAAATCCGACCCCTAAATCACACTAGCTGTTGCCCGCGACTCGTAGCGAAGAATTCGTTTATCGCTATCCCGTAGGAATTAAGACGCTGTCAACACCAACGTCGGCGCACACTGTCTATTTGTATCGGAGTAAACGAGATGCCGCTATTACTGGGCAGCCGGGTATATTGAAATTTATCGGGCAAATATTGAATTAAAAAAAAACTGTGGATTATTTTTGAAATATGACTCGTTAGCGGTTTAGGTATGAATATGTTGACTTTATGTTTTTAATTGCAGACGCATACGCCAAAAAAATAAAGACAGAACCGTTTAATGATGATTTTAAGACCTATCTTTGCAATTATTTTCTATCGAGCCGATTTCGTCCAATTATGTATCGAGTCCGTCCACGGTCTTTGAAATATGATGAATTATTAACATATAATTTTTTGATGTGCTAGAACAAACAGTTTTTATTAAAAAACTGTTTAAATGACATCAATTTCAACAAAATTAGGTGTTGTCAGCCTCTTAAGTAGGCAACTTTCGGGGGAAAATGTATCCCATATGGTGGTATTCCAGGTTGTAGTGTGCCAAATTTCATCAGAGTCCGTCGAACCGTTTTAGCGTGAAAGAGGAACAAACATCCACACATCCATCCATCCATACAAACTTTCGCGTTTATAATATTAGTGAGACTAGCTGTTGCCCGTGACCCCGTCTACGAAAAATTCATTTATCACTATCCCTCGGGAACTATGCGATTTTCTGAGACAAAAAGTATCCTATATGGTACCTTATCGAGGTTATAAACTATCTGTGTGCCAAATTTCATCAGAATCAGTCGAACCGTTTTAGCGTGAAAGAGGAACAAACATCCACGGATCCATACAAACATTCACGTTTAAAATATTAGTAGGAACTGGGTTAGCTCAGTATTATGACAGTGGGCCTACGAGACCAAAACATTTCGGGGGACTTAGTCCTAATACTATATTAGCGGTTCGTCTATTCTATAGCCCTGATAAAGACATAGTTATTTAAATTTTAATTTCAAATTCCAAAGGTTAATTTTCAATTTCGAAGTGCAATCTTAAATTTTAATTTCCAATTTTATTTTTATTTATTTAATTTTAAATTTTAAAGTTTTGAATTTGATTTTAATTTTATTTTATTTGTGACATTATTAATATAATGGTATGATTTTAATGTAAACTAATTTCCTATTTTTAATAACTTAAGTCCTAAGCAAACTTGTTACTAACAACTATGGGCATGTTTTCCGAAATAAATTATTTTTATTATTGGCATAGGTAAAAAGGGGTTAAAAAAAAGTCTACAGAAATTAAAAAACTATTTTCTATTTTGTGTGTAAAGCGAGTTAAGTCGAAATCACTTCGACTTCTGCAGAATTAACCCCTTGTTCACTAGAGCCCCAGTATTTATAAGTCCGACAATAATCTGGTAGGGTCATACACATTTTGCTCGCGTCGCGACTCTTATGTGGGCATGGCATCAACTCTTACCATTGGTCTATCCACGGAACAGAAGCACGTCTGGCCAACTTTCGGCTTATTACCCTGCCCTGCCTACGAAGCAAGAGGTCCTGGGTTCAAATCCCGGTAAGGGCATTTATTTGTGTGATGAGCACGAATATTTGTTCCTGAGTTATGGATGTTTTCTCTGTATTTAAGTATTTATTTATCTATATAAGTATGTCTATCGTCGTCTAGTACCCATAGTACAAGCTTTGCTTAGTTTGGGACTAGGTCGATTTGTGTGAGATTGTCCCCTAATATTATTTATTTTTTTATTAAAATAAATCTTAAGTTTGCTGACTCGGAGTCGCTAATTATATGTCCACAGAAGAGACAAATTTTGGTGGTTTTTTACGCTTTGTATGACGCAGTAGTGCAATTCTGGTGGCTTGGCCAGGGTTGTCTCCGCAGGACGGAATCTTCGACGGTTAATAGCATAGACTTGAAATCTAATTAACAATGCAAGTGTAGTCAACATAACAACAGTGAACTGAAACAATTACTTTGTATAATATATACTTGATAGATGTCTACCTAGATATGACTAATATACTTATCTTCTTTTATTTATCTTCTTTTTCTAATATACAAAAATCTCGTGTCATGGTGTTTGTTATCGAACTCCTCCGAAACGGCTTGACCGATTTTTACGATTTTTTTTCTCCGCATTTGGCAGGTCTGAGAATAGGTTGTAGGGTATTTTTTATAACTACCCCTATCCTCCGCAGACGGAGACTAGTTATTATATATAAAAGGCAGCCGTTACTGACTGATCTAAGTGATCTATCACACAGGTCAAATCGCTGAACGGATTGTGCTGAAATTTGGCACACAGATAGCTATTATGAATGACGTAGGGATCCGCTAAGAAAGGATATCTCAAAATTCCCACGGGATAGAGAAAAATGGGATTTATATTATCGCATTAAAGTAGCCATACCTCTGCAACTATAATTAGAAGAGACTTCAAAATCCCCCGGGATAAGGAGAAAATGAGATTTATATATTCAATTCAATGGACCCAGGACCCTATCTCGTAATCATTATTCCTTTAAGTACATAGAGAGAGGTGTAGTAAAAAATTTCCCGCGGGGTAGAGGTCGGGAGTTGACTCTTAATTTTATTTGTGCACGGACGAAGTCGCGAGAAAAAGCTAATAGTAAAAGTTATAATGGCTGGATGGACTAAGGTGTCAAGGTACCTACAGCCTAAACTACTGGGATTCCTTATCAAGGTGAGCACTAATGACGGATTTTGCGAAATTCCTATAAGGTAGGGAATTCTGCCTGTACCGAAAGCGATGCTGCGGCGGCAAGAAACTTATATTTGGTGTTATACTTCATTATTATTGTGTTCAAGAGCGTAATTATTATTGTATGAGACCAATTTTATGCCTTTTTTTCAGAACAAGTTACGAATACCAGTTTTAGTGTGTGAGATTCTGCATTTTTTTAAGATAAATATGACCTAAAAAACAGATCGCTCTTCAGAAATATGTACCTAGAACATACGATTGACTATTGAATATAAATAATCGCACTAAAAATTAGCTTTAAGGTCCTAATTCGAGCGTTTCAACCGCCTTAATTTCGCAGTCACATTTTTTACGAATTGCCTGCATATTTTGATAGCGTTTTCAGTTATTTATCAGGGGTCCTGGTAGAGAGAAGGTCATTTCTACAAAAATGTGTCCAAGAAAGTGCTTTGAAACAAACCCTCAAATGTCCCTTTATACTTTAATTTGACGAAAGTCCTCATACTTTGATTCCGAACCCCTTGCCTGTAAATCGCTGCTGGTTAACCCAAAAATTAACTCACCGTAAAGTTTCACCTTGTTGTCTTTAGTTTGTACCACAATTATAACGTATCCCTCGAGATCGACTGATTTACATTTGACTGTTGTCATTTTGTCTATGGCGTTTATTTGGGTAGTCGGGGCATTGAATGAATTCATCTTGGAAGTTGTCAAAGTAATGTTAGTTGGTTTTTAGCTTTATAAGTGTTCAAGCGGAGGTGGCATGCTCGGCCAACGCTTCCTCCAACACCATTTCAAACAGAATTTACGTTTAGAAAACGAATTTATTCCACACATTTTGCTGTACACACACATCACTCAACCCGGTGAAAATATATCAGCCATGTCCGCCAGTCTTTAGAAATCACGGGCACACTCGCGGGCCATGGTCTTGTATATCACATAATCGTTAAATCAGTTTTAATTATTGATATTTAAGCGTATCGAGGAGGTTTTGGTCGCTCTGCACTGGTCACGTTAGGTTTCTACTTGGTGTCACTGTTTTGTGCATGATTCGATGGTGTGTGTTAATTTGCTTTGGTTTTTTACGCGTACGCGTTCGACGGGGACCGGGTCGCAGCGATTTTGGTTTATTAAACTAGTGTTTAAAGGTTTTAAGCGTGTTTTTGAGGTTGAGGCCACGGTCCCACGTCCGCGGGCTGGGTGTTCGACGCGAATGATACGGCCGTCCCATTTTCGCACGATCAATAATGCTCCCTTCCCAGCATCCCTTCAGTCTCCCACAGATACGCCGCCATTCACGTTACCATGTGCTCGCGCTATCATTTCCAAGTAAAAGTATAATTTTTATTTTCAAAAGCCAAAAAAAATAGTTCTAAGCGTGTCAGTAAAAAATGCAAAAATGGTGGGTAGGGGAAGGTCCCACCGAGATTTGAACTCGGATCGCTGGATTCAAAGTCCAGAGTGCTAACCATTACACCATGGGACCTCTTGCTGACGACGTCGAAATAAGAATACACATTAAGCAATATAATAAATTGCCCAATATCGTAGTAAAAGTACGATTTTTAATTAGTGATCGCTTCTCAAATGGTTATCTTTCATGTTTATATCTCACAGGTCTTATAATTACTTCGTTTGTTCACTTTATAACGTTGAACAGTTTAGTTCAAAAAACAACGTCTAGATGGAGATACAATGATCGTGAAGTTTGACGTATTGTTTATTAGTTGGACTAGACATCAACGCCATCTATAAGTGACTTACGAAACTATACGAATCCAGTGTTGCTAGAGTTGAAAAACAATTATGACATCTGGGTAGATTAAACCAATTTAAGATTTTTATCATTATTATTTATTCAATTGCAATGTTTCTTAGAATAATTGTAAAATAAAATGGAGCGCTTTTGGGGCATAGAAATTCGAAGTCAATTACATTAAACAGGTATCACATAAATATTAAGTCATCAAAGCTCTTTTTTGTTTCGTGTTCGAACAGATTAGGTTAATTCCGTTTATTAGATTTATTCTGTACTAAAATTTATCTGGGGTCATCTTACAAGTTATAAAGATATTACAACAAAATATATCATTTCAGATTAATAACTTTCATAGGATATAATGAAAGTTAGATAGAACGAACAATTGGCATAACATTCATTATGAAAATTAAAGGTATTAGGGTGGAAAAAACGAACGCCACATGGAGGGCAACATCAAATATTTAACAATTGTTTTGCATAATGGCAGGAAAGTAGGTTAGGTTAGAACTGCAACCCCTACACAAAATGAACGGGTGCATCTCACGAGCGAGATACGACAAGAAAACATATAATTACGTTTTCATCACACTTGCTCGTCAATAGTGTTATTCTATGCCTGTGTACTAAATGGACAATGGCTTAAATTGTTCTTAAGGGAGTTATGGATTTACGTACAGTTTTTCTTCCCAAGGGAGTTCTAACTTTAGTTTTGAAATTTGTAAACAAGTTAGTAGGTCTGTCATATCAGACTAAGGAGGTTTCAAGTCAGCCAATGTTTTTTTTGTATCTATAAAACTTAGCTATAACCCAATATTATACAACACAAAACTTATCTATGCTTTATGATACTTCATTATTTTTATATTTTAAATTTATATCAAATAGTTTTGCAATAATTTTAGTAAGTATTTTTTTTAACTTGTTGGCAGAATCTGGCCGTATGACCATTCGAATTCTAAACTAAAAACAGTTGAGATTGTCTATGGTGAATGACTCGAAAAAAGTGACAATTTGTATTGGCGGGTAGCCATTATTTTATTCAATTTAAGTGTTTAGAGAAAAAAAGGTTTTTTTTTCTCGCAATGTGATGAAAATCATTGTGTGTAACACAGGCAGTAAGGGGATTACAAGCTCGAGTCATTAAAAGCCCTCCGCTTTCGGCGTCGGGTTTCTAGATTACTAGGGTAGACTCTCGTTAGTAATCCTCTACTTACGGCCCTTGATGCACAATGTACTATATAGTACCTTACAAAATAAGATATTTGAGATAATATTTTTAGTTTATTATATCTTTTATTTAGTGAACGTTATTCTAAACGATTTAATACAAAGTGAGCGTATACATACAGGGTGTCCCTAAAACCACCGCCAAAATGAAAAGGGGAGATAGGTGGGCAGGTCGTCTACCAAATATCAAAAAATGACTTCAGTAAAAGTCGCACCGTTTACGAAAAATTTAGATTTTTCTGATTTTTTGAAAAATGTACACCTGCACTAAGATTTTGAGTTGTAATATTCGGAATTAATTATTTTTTGCATTTATTTTTACTGGAAAATAATCTTGAATAGTTGTGTTGTCAGACGCTAAAAACAATTTTTAGAAAACTATTGCAGGTTTTTATTTATTTTTATTTAAATTTTTAATTTTGCCTCTTCTCATAAACTTTGGTCAAAATTTGACCAAACACACACAAACACACACACACACACACACACACAGTGAACAAAAATTACATGACAACTGTTTTGCCTACTAGCCTTAAAACATGTCCATTTAATGGACATTCAAAAATGATAAAAAACTTATCAAAAAATATTTACAGGAAAAAAATCTCCATGCAAAGCATTAAGTACCCTACAAATCTCGTTAAGCCAGTACTACCGCCTTATTCAAGTTGAAGCTCAAGGTAGATCAGAATGCACTCTGGTTAAATTCAGCAATATGCAAAACTAAATAAATTAAAAAAAATCTTAATTTCCCTTGTTTTATTAAAAAAAAAATTTCAACTCATTCATATTTGAATCCAATCTTACCGTTAATTCGGGTGTGGTTAAAATTAAATAAACAATTAATCTGCAATTTTCAAACAAATTTTCATCGAGATTCTTTGAAACTTAACAACGCTTTGTCCAAATTTTTATTTCCAAAAATACTGGCCACAAAGATTTTGAACACCGCTAAATTTAAATTTGAAATTTAAAAATAATTATGTTTATTATTTGTTTATTTAACCATACCCGAATTAACGGTTAGATTGGATTCAAATATGAATGGGTTTTAATTTTTTTTTAATAAAACGAGAAATTTAGATTTTTTATTAATTTATTTAGTTTTGCATATCGCTGAATTTAACCAGAGTGCATTCTGATCCACCTTGAGCGTCAACTTGAATAAGGCGGTAATACTGACTTAACGAGATTTGTAGGGTACTTTTTTTTACATAAAACTGACCCGTGATTGACCACTATCTCACTTAATGCTTTGCATGGAGATTTTTTTTTTCCTGTAAATATTTTTTGATACGTTTTTTATCATTTTTGAGTATCCATTAAATGGACATGTTTTTAGGCTAGTAGGCAAAACAGTTGTCATGTTATTTTTTTTCACTGTGATAAATCAAATCTTGACCAAAGTTTATGAGAAGAGGCAAAATTTAAATTTAAATAAAAATAAATAAAAACCTGCAATAGTTTTTTAAAAATTGTTTTTTGCGGCTTACAACACAACTATTCAAGATTATTTTCAAGTAATAATAAATGCAAAAAATAATTAATTCCGAATATCACAACTCAAAATCTTAGTGCAGGTGTACATTTTTCAATAAATCAGAAAAATCGAAATTTCTCGAAAACGGTGCGACTTTTACTGAGATCATTTTTTGATATTTGGTAGACGACTTGCCCATTTCCCTTGCCCCTTTTCATTTTGGCGTTGGTTTTAGGGACATCCTGTATATTATGACTATTATGCCATACGTTTTTGCATCTGTTACTGAGGTACACCAAAAAAAAAATGGTTTGGAAAACATTCTGCAGTTAAAAAAATATTTATCATAAATACGTAACAAAGAGTATTCGCATGTGCGCAAACAAAAATTAGAACCGAACCTTATCCATGATTAATGAACTAAAACATTTACTTTGCTCACCCGCGACCCGCGCGGTTCATTAATATGGACCTCCGCAAAGTAACGCCTGATTCAATAAATTATCTAATCCATGATTGTCAAAGGTTCCACGTTTCGTGTCCTTTGAGGTACGTAAAAAATAGACATAAATTGTTTGAAAAGGTTATCTTACGATGTCTTGTTGGCTCACGTATTCGTGCGAATGTGAATGCCCAGCTTTACATTAGTCATAATTTAATTTTGATTTACATGTCTGCTTATCGGATTCATTCCCAAAACGAAGTATGATTTACGTTGCTTATGCCAGGATTTACAGGCCTACAATCTTATGCACGCACGCAGTAAGTATACTACCGAACGGAATCACCCCATTCCAAAATTGGTTGGACCTAATATACAAAGTCAGTAAAGATCAATTACTATCGGCCTCGGGCACTATCCTGCCTACTAGCTATTATGACTCTTCAAAGGAACGCAAAAAAAACAGATGGGAGATTTTTTAAAATAACCTGCCACATTAAAAGTGAAATTAGGGTCTTTGACTTTCTAAAAGTTATTATGGAAAAAAAAATAATGAAAAACAATTAAATTTTAATCCAAAATAAATTTATTGAAAAATATTAACCCTTGTTTCTTATTATTAGTGTTTTCTAACTTTTTTTTTTAATAAAAAGGCAAATTTTGATCTTATAATAGTAACACTGACAAAATGTCAGTTTGTCACTGACTTCGCTGTTGTAAGGTTGTCATTTCGCCTATCTGATAACGTGATAGATGAATGGAAAATAATTAACACCGTCGCAGCGAAGTCATCGTGCGCAGTCATTACGAATATTGTCGTCGCGTGTGTCAAATCCTAGTGTTTCGTAGTTCGCATCGTCTTCCAGCCCGCCATCATCAATGTGGGAAACAAAGATGGCGGAGTAAAAGATCATAAGCGAGCGCGTCGTCGTTGTGGCGTGTAGCGTTATGTGCTGTGGTGCGCGGCTGCAGCCGTGTCGGAGCGCGTGAGGGCCGCGGGCGATGGGCGCGCCGGGCTGATGCCGCCGGCAGGCCGCGCGGCTATGGCGGCCGACGACGCACGCCCGTCGCTGGCTCTGTTTACTGCCGTGTTCGAATACACGGCTCAAGGAGGCGACGAGCTGACTCTGCGGCGCGGCGAGATCGTCGAGGTCCTCTCCAAGGACCCCAACATCTCGGGCGACGAAGGCTGGTGGACGGGCAAGATCGGCGACCGAATCGGAATCTTTCCAGCCGCGTACGTTACCGAAGAGGACCCTTTGGCTGTCACGTCCGTCATAGGGGACGTGGATCCGCCTCGGGTGTCCTTCTCCGAGTTGAAACTCGAAGAAGTAATCGGTGTGGGAGGCTTCGGAAAGGTTTACCGCGGTTTTTGGAACGATGAAGTGGTTGCGGTTAAAGCGGCGCGCCAGGATGCGAATGAAGACATTGAGGTTATCAAGGAGAGTGTGCTGCAGGAAGCCAAGTTGTTCTGGATGCTGCAGCACGAAAATATTGTGTCGTTACAGGGCGTGTGCCTGGAAGAGCCCAACTTGTGTTTAGTGATGGAATATGCCCGTGGAGGGTCGTTGAACCGAGTGTTGTCTGGTCGGAAGATCCGGCCCGGGATTCTGGTGGATTGGGCCATCCAGGTGGCTCGGGGCATGGCGTATCTGCATGTAGATGCCCCCATATCACTCATACATCGGGATCTCAAAAGCTCTAATGGTAAGTCTATAAATTTGATGATGTGGTTAACCCCTCGTATTCTTAGACACGAATCTGTGCCAAATTTTTTTTTTTTTTATAAATTATATTATCCGCAATCAGTCGAAAGACTTATCGGATTTGGTGAGGGTGAGTTTAGACTCTTAAGGGAATAAGGCCTTTGCCCTATTCTCCTTTTATAAAACTTGGCGTCTTTTCAGCCTTTTGGTGCTATTGGTGGCATCCAGTAGATGCACTGCCAGTGGGTTAGGGTGCCCGGCTAAGCGAGCTGCATGAGACTCTTTGTATAGCTCGATTTCTTCGGCAACTGTTGGCATGCCCAAATGCTCATGGATTTCATCATTTCTCACAAACCACGGTCCATTCACTATTTGTCTGAGGATTGCATTCTGTACATGTTGCAAGCATGCTATGTTGGTTTTACTGGCCACACTCCAGAGTTGTATTCCGTAAGTCCAAATTGGTTTGAGAACAGATTTATAAATCAGTAATTTGTTGTCAGCTGATAGAGCAGAATTTCGTCGCATGAGCCAGTAGAGGGACTTGAATCGATGATTGATTTCATCTCTCTTGCATTTGATATGGGTGCCAAATTTAAGGCATTCTTTTTGTGTTTATATTTTAACCTGTCGAGCGTCCTGTGCGCACGGGTGTGCAAAATGGGTCTGTAAAATGGCTTAATGTGAAATAGTTTAGACTAGAATGCTCCTTTTTTTTATCTCTACCCGCACATAATGTATATGAGTAAAATCTGTAAAACGAGGCATATAAACAAGTAAGATCTGCAATTTTCAACCCAGAATTAACAGCAGTAATGCTTACCTGATAATCTAAAGCCTCCATAATTGCCGTTAGGGTTTGAATTATTATGAAGCTGTGGTGGCCTAGTGATTTGAATTATGGCCTCTCAAGCAGAGGGTTGTGGGTTCAAATCCTGGCTCAAACCTCTTTAAGTTTGTCCGAATTTATGCACAAAATTACATTTGAAATTTACCATGAGCTTTACGGTGAAAGAAAACATTGCCAGAAAACTTTCATACACCTGCAAAGAAATTCAATGGTGTGTGTGAAGTTCCCAATCCGCACTGGGCTTGCTTGGGAACTATGGTTGTGGGATGTATATAGGCTGGAATTAATGCATAACCTGATAAACCAAGTCCTCATGTAATTGCAATTAGGGTTTGAATTAATAGGTTACTTATTATTGTTGTTCATTCCGAGTCAATGAATATAGGGTCCTACACTAACTTCAGCCAATTCATCTCTAAACCTTTCGTATGCCAGAAGTAAAAAAAAAAAAAAAAAAGTCATGCATTCTAGTCTCAACAGTTTCATATAAATCCAATGATACAGATTTAAAAAAAATACAAAAAGAAAGTCTTAAATTGGGTACGGAACTGGTACAAGGCATACAAAGGGTTAATACATATATTGTAAAGTTCAAGTCATCAAACTAAAGATGTTATGAATAAATAGCACAAACACAATACAGAATTTTGTGGAACTATTGCCTTCTATGCAAAAGCTATCTGCTATTATGAATGGTATTAATTAATACATTAATTAATTAAGTCATAATACCCATGTCAAGTTCTGACTATCATAATATTTTGAATCGTATTATCTTTCAAGAAGAATTGACATTTGCTTTAACAAATGTACTAAATTTAGTACACTGGGTCTTAATAATAGCCTTTATTAACGATCTTATAATTACATTCCATCTTATCACTACTTAAATTACTATAAAAATAAAGTTTAATATGATAATGTTGATATTAGACACGTTTCTTGATTGTCCAGCATTGTTGCTCTCCAGCATAGGCCTCCCCAAGTGTTCTCCACGATTGATCCCTTGCCAACCTTGCCCAAAATGTACCAGCCTCCTTTTTAATATCATCTTCCCATCTTCAATATTGTCTGCCTTTATGTCTCTTTTTGTATCTAGGGCACCATTCCGTCACTGGGTCTTAAGAGGTTAATAAACCCTGTGCTAATAAACTTCTTTAGGTGCCTATAATACTATAACAATTTCTTCTTTTCTGTAACCTGCACATAGTCCACAATAAAGATCAGACTTTAAAGTAATTTAATTATACTATTTTACATTTTTACTAGATAAAACCTGTAAAAATATAGAGCCCCAATTTACTTTTTCACCAGGGTCCTGGATCGCATATTTAAGCCACATGTTAACAACTACAATTTAGAGCTCCAATGTATTTTTTCACCAGGGAACAATAACTAATAGTACTAGCGTCTTTGATCAATTATAACTGAAGATACACATTGCGGAACAAAATCCCCTTCAAAGAATGTCCAAACTTTTTTATTTGTTTGCATAACAATTAAAATCATCACCTACACAGAAATTTGAACCTAGTCTTTACTACATTACAGTCGAATTTCGGTTGACACTTGACAGCTAAACTTGACAATTTCACGCAACGTACTGAGAAAAAAGAAGGCCACTTTTATCAAAGTGGTGCTCATTTGGCTCGGACATTTTCGGGCGCGCGACTGCGGATCTACAGTTATAATTGATCAATGACTAGCGTACAGAAGGATCACTCTCAAACAAAAGTCAACTTTAGGTATAAAAATTTGCCTAATCTTACGGTCGTTAACTGCTTGCACGCGAAATTGTAACTTATTGTGTGATACAAGCATTCATATTCCATTGGGCACTGCTGACCCGAAGTCAAGAGCACTGGGTTCCCACTTACCGATATTTAGGTAGGTATATAAATCAAGAAAGATAACAGTGTGTCAGTGGCGAAGCGTGAAATTTTTTTCAGGTAAAGCCGTAGCGAAAACCAGTGGCGGCGCAGGACCTAAATTTGGTGTGGGCAAGACAAGACACATTTTGTGAGGCCCTGTGATGGCACGCCACACATTAGATTACGGATGTAATGAGCAAAAAACGGGAAACTTTCGAGGCGCGAGGACCCTCAGACCGCGAGGCCGAGGACGGCGGCCCACGTCGCCCTTACCCAGCGCCGCCTCTGGCGAAAACTACTGACCTTTATCTTACCCTTTTTATTTATTCTCTTCTTGAAAATTAGGACATAACTTCTAAAATCGTCACTCAACAATTTCGCATCCACAATCAGTTTTAATTAAAGGAGCCTTTTCTACTTTTATTAAGCCTAGTAAATACAAAATAATTTATCTAGCGAGTCCGACCGAAGATAAAATATAAATTAAACTGATCACTTGACACTATAAGTTTGCACAATCCGATATTACAAAATTTCACTGGTTTCGAGCATCAACACTAATCTGGCTATGTATTTTTTTATTAAATTAAAACAATATAATGTACTACAATAACAAACAATAATAATAATTCAAAACAAGAAACGAAATATGAAATTTGTAATCAATGACAAATCAATCGTAATGTTGCCATTACAATTATTTCCTTCGATCAACAATACAATTATTTCCAATAAGTGACGGTGTTATTTTATAAAATTCTAATCTAATATTAATTTCGCCAGTTTATAAACCTTAATAGTAAAAGCAGATAAAATATAATTGTTTTTGTTTTACACTAAATCATCGATATTTTACGTTCCATTTCGCTGCAGTAATTTTGTATAAGTAGGCGATCGTAGCGCCAAAAATGTTCCAAGAAGCCGCTCACGGCTCGCGGCTCGCGGCTTCGGCAGGCAAAGTGAAAGTGAGCCTTACGCACAACACACAAAGTCTTTTTTTAAATGTAATAAGCCGCTTAATCCCGGGTTATCTAAGTAGCATACACACGCGATGTTTCCTGGAGTGGTGTGGGTGTTTGTCAATGAATTATTTGAATGTCTGAGTGTACAATTTCTAATATTTCCGACCGGCATTTACTATTAGAGATCGTGAATGAATCGTTTTTGTGAGAGTATTACGTTGCGTTTTGATTCTGCATCGTGTTGAAAAAAAGTTAAGTTTATTAGGGAAGATTATGCCTGTATTACAAACAACGGGTTATTAATAGAAGCGTTTGATTACTTCAAAATTTTAGGCAACCCGGAAGGAATCGGGTTGTTAGCACCCTTCGCCACTGCAGTGTGTATTAATTCAGTAAACTACCTTTAAACACAACAGTATCTTTTATATGGATTATAAGATTATTTAGTAGTCATTGTTTGTTGCAAAAATCACAGAAAAATAATTACGCGCGACGCGGCTAGCGTGCGAACCGAATGCCGAGCGACAACCTACTGCCATACGCCTGCCCGGGAGGCGCGCCGGCCGAACATACCTAAACTACGGAGTGAAACCCCCCTGACCAGGGCCCTGGGTCACCTAGCTAAGCCACATGTTATTAACTACAAATTAGAACCCCAATTTACTTTTTCACCAGAGCCCTGGGTTACCTAGCCATACCAATATTAACTACAATTAAAACATCCTTGATAAAAAACCTGAATAGGTATTCTGATAAGAAGGCCATGGTCTACTTACAAGTTATCAGAGTTCCGGAAACCCTGCATTCCTTCTGATAACTGATAACTTTCCTGTCAACAATCAAAGAAGAGGGTCAAAAAATTACAAAACATTTGTTCTTATCTGCATGAGTCCATCCATTCATGAATTAGTTTTATTTTATGATTGAAAAATTTAATACATAGGATGGAATATTAATTGATTTTATGGTATGACTAGCTGTTGCCGTTTGCTGTTGCTGAAATGATGATGATGATGACTTATGGAAGTCAAAGAATCTACCACTGCATCTTCAAAACCCTGTTGAGAAGAATCCGATAAGTAACTCAACAAGGTACATTAAACATGCGGGGAGCACTTCATGAATAATAAAAAAATGTTTGATTGATTTCACATGTAACCTTGCCCTATTGGACATTCAGAATCATCATTAATATCCTCATTAGTATGACTTGGTAATTAATTACTCGACCTTCATTACATGAGGTTGTTAAAATCAAATTTAATTGGGGTTAAATGTCTGTCCATCTGCAGAATTTTTAATGGCCCTTATGCAATCTCCTGCCATATTGTTCAACCCACATAAGCTTTGTTATGAATGTGCGCCGCCCACTCCTAATTCTAGTTGTCAAATTATACTTTGAAAGTGTTAATTAGTGCTGCAGGGATCAGCAAAAAGTAATTTTGTCTAATGAGGATATTCAGAAAGAAAGAAAAACATTTAATAGCGACATTTTTATAAAAACACAGAAACGGAAACTGAGACAAATATTGTCACAAAATGGTCCCAAATCAACATGATGCCAACCTTACAGCTGATGCTGGTCTTCCGTTCATTCAGTTTATGACTGGAAGCTCATCCATCTTAGGGCCTAAGCACACGGCGTTTTTTGAACGCGCCTTCGACGCGCGTTTACAGCACGTTTTTCATTCCATTAGAACAGCCTTAAGGCCCCTAGCACAAGGCGTTTTTTAAAAAACGCGCCGTCGACGCGCGTTTTTTTCGATACAAACGTGCGTCGACGGCGCGTTAAAAAAAAACGCCGTGTGCCCATATGGCCCTCGCCCACGGCGACTTTTTGTAGCGATGCTGTCGCGCGTTTACGAGACGCGCTACAGCATCGCTACTAACGCGCGTTAGTCGCATTTGTAACGCGCTATAGAAGCGATGCCAACGCGCTACAGCATCGCGACTGTATCGATGCAAACGCGCGACCGTGTCGGACGACATCGGGGAGGGAACGGAGGGAGGGTATCGCGTTTGCATCGCGACAGAAGCGCGACGGTAGGTATCGCATGTGCATCGCGACTGAATCGTGTTATGTGGGCGAGGGTACACAGCTAGCGACCGCATCGCGACTGTTATCTATGCGAACGCGCGGCAGCATCGCTACTGCATCGCCACAAAAAGTCGCCGTGGGCGAGGGCCCTTATTGTTGTCTTTTCATTTCAGTTGATATTGTTGATAAGTTAAGTTGCCATGTGGTTCTTTGCTAGTTGAATTTGAGCCACTTCTGGTGGTTGGATCAACTTCAAATGGTAACACAATGTTTCAAGATTGCATGGAGTTGAAACAAAAATTGCTCTATCAATTTTTTTTTTCTCCTTTGATCTGTACAGGGTTATTTGTAATTCACTAGCATCCTTTTAACCCTAAACTCCTACCACTTAGTCAAATGTTTTTTCTTTTACGGCTTTTGTCATAACTTAATATTTTTGGTGTAATAACGTTTTGAAAATTTGAGATTTCCTCTTATTTTTACGATACTCTGTGTATTTGTATGGGAAAAAAAGTGCTTCATTTTAAAAAGTCGTAAAACAAAAAAACATTTTTTTGAGTGATAGGAATTCAGGGTTAAGAGGATGTCAGTGAATTAAAAATAACCCTGTAGAACTAATTGCAAGTAGAAATGGGATAGAATTTCGCTCGCATTGTCCAGTATTTAATCTATGTACTTTAATAATTAAAATTTAAAATAATTTCCACTTGCAGTAATGTTTTTTTGTGTAATTATTCCGCAAAAATTGCTTTTTTCACCCGACTGTCAAAGGAGGGTTATGTTTTTCGAGCGTGTATTTATGTATGTGTATGTATCATTCTTTGGCACGCCCTGTAGCCTAAACGGCTCAATGGATTTTGAAGTGTGAGGTGTCATTAGATTCGTCTCAGTTCCGCGTGTGACGTAGGATATATATTTTCCCGGAATTCCCATGGGAACGGGAACTATACAGATGGGTTTTTTTTCATTTAGTATTGAAATTAAAGTTATTAGCACTTACTGCATGGAGTATCAAATTTGAAATCATCATTCATCATCATTTCAGCCGAAAGACGTCCACTGCTGAACATAGGCCTCCCCCAAGGCTCGCCAAACAGATCGGCCCTGCGCCATCCGCATCCAATGCGTTCCCGCTACCTTCACCAGGTCGTCGCTCCATCTTGTTGGAGGCCTACCTACACTGCGTCTTCCGGTCCGCGGACGCCACTCGAGAACCTTTCGGCCCCATCGGCCGTCAGTTCTACGGGCGATGTGCCCTGCCCACTGCCACTTAAGTCTAGCGATTCTTCGAGCTATGTCCGTGACTTTAGTTCTCGCGCGGATTTCATCATTTCTAATGCGATCCCGCAGAGAAACTCCAAGCATAGCCCTCTCCATCGCCCTCTGAGTGACCTTGAGCTTCCTTATAAGACCCATCGTTAGCGGCCACGTCTCAGTACCATAAGTCATCACTGGCAACACACACTGGTCAAAGACTTTTGACTTGAGACACTGCGGTATATCGGATGACAAGATATTGCGGAGCTTCCCGAACGCTGCCCATCCGAGTCTAATTCGTCGATTGACCTCTTTCTCGAAGTTGCACCTACCCAATTGGATTGTATGTCCCAGATAGATATAGTCGTCAACAACTTCGAGCAAAGTATCTCCGATTACGACGGGAGTTGGTACAACATGGGCGTTCGACATGACCTTCGTCTTGTCCATGTTCAATTTAAGACCAACTCTCTCGGAGACTCTTCCGAGGTCAGCGAGCATCGCACTGAGGTCCTCCAAGGTCTCAGCCATAAGCACCACGTCGTCGGCAAATCGAAGGTGAGTGAAGTATTCGCCATTTACATTGATGCCACGCCCTTCCCAGTTCAGAGTCTTGAACGCATCCTCTAGTGCAGCGGTGAACAGTTTCGGAGAGATTACATCTCCTTGTCTGACTCCCCGCTGCAATAGAATGGGCTTCGACATCTGATCCTGAAGTTGGACGGACATTGTGGCGTTATTATACAGACACTTCAACACTTCGATGTACCGGTAGTCTACTTGGCACCGTTGGAGAGACTGCAGTACAGCCCAAGTCTCGATCGAATCGAAGGCCTTCTCGTAGTCCACAAATGCCAGGCAAAGGGGGCGGTTATACTCCTCGGTTTTCTGTATAACCTGCCGCAACGCATGTATGTGGTCCACGGTGCTAAAGCCTTTTCGAAACCCGGCTTGTTCGGGAGGCTGGAAGTCGTCTAACCTGCGCGCGAGACGATTCGTAATGACTCTCGAAAACAGCTTGTAAACATGGCTCAGAAGTGAAATGGGTCTATAATTCTTCAATAAGGTATTATCGCCTTTTTTGAAGAACAGCACCACTACACTTCTGTTCCATGCTTTTGGTGTTTTCCCTTCACGGATGGCGGTATCAAATAGTTTCTGAAGGGCTTTGAGGATCGGTTTTCCGCCCGCCTTCAGAAGTTCGGCTGTTATTCCGTCATCACCAGGGGCCTTGCCATTCTTTAGTTGTTTGAGAGCCGTACTAATCTCGTATAGGCTGACGTCCGGGATGTCTTCGGTATAGTGCCGGGTTAATCTAGCTCTCGGGTCTTCAGCTAGATCCATGACGGGTTTCTTCGTTGATGTGTACAGCTGTCCATAGAACTTCTCAACCTCTAACAATAGCTCCGGTTTAGAGGTCACGATCCTACCTTCATCGGTCTTTAACTTTGCCAATTGGCTTTGCCCAACAGACAGATTCCTGGCAAAAACTTTAGAGCCTCTGTTGCGCTCTATCGCCACTTCAATACTATTAGTATTAAACTGGCGTATATCGCGCCTCAGAGACTTTGAGATCTGTCTGTTAAGCCGCCGGTATTGGCAAGCGTCACCAGATGTCTGTAGGATCATCTTACGTCGATCTTCCATGAGCTTTAGAGTAGAAGGTGTGATTTTTTTGGTTCTATTTGTACGGTGAGTCTTAAAGAACTTTGACCCAACCGTATGGACAGCTTCCACAAACCCGTCATTGTAGTCATCCATGTCGCTTCCTAGGCATTCGAAACGGTTTTGAAGTTCAAGCTGGAACGTTTCGAGGTTTTGTAGCTGGGCTGGTGCCGGGCGGAGCGTTGACTTTATCAGTCGCGATCTTTCAAGCTTGAACCGAATATTCAATGTGCCTCGTACCATACGGTGATCACTCCCGGTTTTAACCGCACTGATCACGGAGACATCATTGAATATTTGCTTCCTCGTCGACATAATAAAGTCTATCTCATTCCTCGTTACACCGTCAGGGCTCATCCAAGTCCATTTCCTGTGCTCTCGCTTCTTGAAGAAGGAGTTCATCATATAGAGTCCCTCCTTCTCCATAAAGCCGGCCAGTAGGTGGCCTCGGTGATTCCTACGCCCTACTCCAAATTGCCCCATTCGCAGCTCTTCACCATCCCGTTTACCCAGTTTTGCGTTGAAGTCCCCCATAACAACCGTGAAGTGAGTTCCGGAGCTATGCATGGCTCTGGAGATATCCTCATACATAGTTTCCACCTCTTCGTCGGAGTGTGCCGAAGTCGGAGCGTAAACTTGTACGACCTTCAACGAATACCGTTTGGTCAATCTTAGTACAAGGTACGCTACCCTGGTCGACACACTCACGATCTCCACGACGTTGTTTACAAGGGACTTGTGGACGATAAACCCGACACCGCCCTGGGACTGTTGGTCGCCCTCCCGGAAATAGAGCATGTTACCAGAGTTCAGGATTATCGTATCCTCCCCCTCTCTTCGGACTTCTGATAACCCTACTATACCCCATCGTAACCTACTCAATTCCTCCTCCAGTTCCATTAACCTATCATCCGTCCGCAGCGTACGGCAGTTATACGTTGCCAGGGCCAGGGATCGTTGGTGATGGTAGCCGGATCGCTTCCGGGGATTCTTAGCACCCCTTGCCCCGCCGCTACCCAGGCCGCTACCGTAGCCTGGAACAGCGGGGCTACCGGAGACTAGGGGCCGTTTTCGTTTGGACTCAGCCATAGGGGGGTATTTGCCGTAGTCGCCACGCTTGGCAGGCGGGTTGGCGACCGCAGTGGAAAAACCGTACATATTAGGGACGCTGCTGCCCGTCCTCCGGTATTACTGGCCGCAGTTTTAGGACATACCCGGGTCCAAATTTGAAATAACATATTTATTTTTCAAAAATATATCTATACTAATATTATAAAGCTGAAGAGTTTGTTTGTTTGTTTGAACGCGCTAATCTCAGGAACTACTGCTCCGATTTGAAAAATTCTTTCAGTGTTAGATAGCCCATTTATCGAGGATGGCTATAGGCTACTAGCTTTTGCCCGCGGCTTCGCTCGCGTGTACCATGAGTATTCCTAAGAATCAAGATATCAAGCAAGCAAGCATACAGGCAAGCAAGCAAGCATGCAAGAAAGCATGCATGCACGGAAGCAAGCAAGCGTGCAAGCAAGCCCGACTAAACTTTCTTTATTATACAATGTTTTTCACTAATTCGGAAGCGGGCACTAAATAACCAAACTTGTTAATAATATAAAACCTATTATTACTTTCTCCTGTCCTGCATTAGGTATAATTCAATGTTTTCTTACCTTCTACGGAAACTTGAGTAACTGGAAGCGCTGTGTACCTACTTAGCATTGATATTATACATATTATAGTATCTTGTTAAGGTGTTGTGTGACCTAACCGTTAAGGAGTTATACCTTCCATCATCAGCTCATCTGAATAACCAGAAAGAATACAACTAAAGTTCTATACGTGCATATGATATTTAAAGAAACTTCCAAACCGTTAAGACTGCTAACCGTTAAGGAGTTTAACCTTCCATCATCAGCTCACTTGGATAACTTGAAAGAATACAACTATCGATCTATACGTACCTATAATATTTGAAAAAATATCCTCAACTCCTAACCGTTAAGGAGATTTACCTTCCATCATCAGCTCATCAACATGAGATGATGTCTACCAGACGCAAACACTTAAATAGCTTGAGAAAATATATGAAAAACGTAATGCGTGCCTACAAAATTTGAGGGTTGCCGTCGATTTCCCTGAGATCCCGTCATCAGATCCTGATTTGGTGACAATGGGAGCATCTCAGGAGTATATTCCATTCTTTAGAATTAAAAAATAATTTTTATAATCGGTCCACAATTGACCGAGAAATCGGTGAACATACCTACATAAAAAATACATAAAGTGGAATGCATCCTCCTTTTTTGAAGTCGGTTATAGAGCCCTTTGCGGCCTACTTACAGCTTTTAGCTTTCTACAACCAGTAAAACGCAAAATCCCGTTTTTTCCCGGTCCCGTAAGAATTTCGGGAAATGCTTTCTTAATGCTCCCCTAAACTCCCCAAGGAACCCACTTGCCAAATTTCAGCTTTCTATGACCAGTAAAACGAAAAATCCCGTTTTTCCCGTTCCCGTGGGAATTTTGGAAAGTCGTCTCTCAATGCTCCTCTACACTCCCCAAGCAACCTACATGCCGAATTTCAGCTTTCTACGACCAGTAAAACGAAAAATCTCGTTTTTTCCCGTTCCCGTAGGAATTTTGGAAAGCCCTCTCTCAATCCTCCTCTACACTTCCCAAGCAACCTACATGCCAAATTTCAACTTTCTACGACCAGTAAAACGAAAAATACCGTTTTTTCCTTATCCCGTGGGAATTTCCGAAAATCCTTAAAACTGTTTTTTACTGTTATAATTACCTACTTTTATGCCAAATTTGAAGAGTCTTATAATTATAGTTCATAGGATCCCGTTGAACTGAATATATAAATCCCGTTTTTTCCTTATCCCGTGGGAATTTTGAAAAATCCTGTAATTAATGTTTTAACTAATGTAATACCTACCTGTGTATTTGATTTGAAGAGTCTAGTTATTATAGTTACTGAGATAGGGTCACTCGAAATCGAATATATAAATCCTGTTTTTTCCCGTTCCCGTGGGATTTCCCAAAAATCCTTCCTTAGTAGATGCCTACATTGTATAAGGTATCTATGTGCAAAATTTCAAGTCTCTAGGTCCAGTGGTTTGGGTTGTGCGTTGATATATCAACAGTCATTTAGTTTATTTAGACATTTCAACCCCATCCCACTCCATCCAGGGAGATGGTATTTTACGTCCGCCACGTCGGATTTTAAAACCGTTATTGTTTTCATAACCAGCGACCCGATAAACCATAGAAACAACACCCATGTTGATTTTCAGACTTTGTTACCCTTTCCCCCCTTTTAGGGGTTGAATTCTCAAAAAACCTGAAACACGTGATTACTCATTTACCATTAGGAGTACTTCTGTGAAGTTTCGAATAAAATAGTCGAACTAATCTTGTTTCCCCATACAAACTTTGGACCCCCTTTTCACCTCCTTAGGGAGTGAATTTTGAAAAATCCTTTCTTAGTGCACCCCTAGACCTTATAAGGAACCTACATGCCAAATTTGGAATCTCTAGGCCCAGTGGTTTGGGCTGTGCGTTGATATGTCAGTCAGTCAGTCAGTCAGTCAGTCAGTCAGTTTCTTCTTTTATATATATAGATGTATCATCACGCTAACACCAATAGGAGCGGTAGAATGTTTAAAAATCGGGGTTTTTGAAGTAAAACTTCTATAGGCGCTAATCTCAGGAACTACTGCTCCGATTTGAAAAATTGGCATTGATCACTTTTTTGCAATGTGGTCTAATTCCAAAACCATTTCGAGGAATAGGTTTATTAAATCATTTTATAACATTGTTGTAAAAAAATATTAAATGATCGTGTGTATTTTTGCAAAATAATGTTTGACCTTTGTTTGACCTTTCTGTGGGCATTAACTTTGAAATTCTTTGCAACAAGAAAAAAAAAGCCGTCCGTCTAGTTTCTCTATAGTTATTATCTGTCACTTCGACGTAGTTATCATCTGTCAGTTTAAGGATACTATTTTGAAAAACATTCTTCGCGTTTTTCATATTTTAATAATGGATTTATACAGGAAGTGTTTCATTCCCACTTGTGGAAATGATTCTGTCAATAGCCCAAACAAATTAATTGTTCACATTAGAGAAGATTTACAAGAGAAGTGGTGCCGCAAAGTTAATTCAAAGTTTACAAGATGTACTTATTGTTGCGAGGATCATTTTAATGTAAGTATGGATTAAATCCGCCAAAGAACTTTCAAGGGAACACTTCTGACCATTTTATTTTATACGTACAAAAAATACTATAGCCGTAAATCGTTTTTTTACCTATTCTCTTGGAAGAATCGGCAACTTTAGTGTTAATGTTATTGTAATGTAAAGTGACATTGTCAGATGACAACTAACCATCGATTATGACACATTTTTTTTGTCATTATGTCTGTGGTTTATACACAGATTCAGCCGCGGCATGTAATTTACGAGAAGTCGTATCTCAAATTTTTAATAAATTATAAAAAAACATTGGAGGGATGAATTGCTGAAATATTCAAATTAGTTTCTTAAAATGCTCTATATTTTCGATAAAAAAAATAAAAAGAGGGGGTTAGAAAAAATTAACAATCCCAATTCTTTCAGTGTTAGTTAGCCCATTTATCTAGGAAGGCTATAGACTATATATCATCACGCTAACACCAATAGGAGCGGAGCGGAGCGGATGAATGTTTCAAAATCGGGGGTTTTTGAAGTAAAACATCTATTCTATAGGCGCTAATCTCAGGAACTACTGCTCGATTTGAAAAATTCTTTCAGTGTTAGATAGCCCATTTATCGAGGAAGGCTATAGGCTATATATCATCACGCTACACACGGGGGTGAGGGTGCGGGAGAGGGGTGCGGGGGCTTCAAAGGGGGTGAAAATTTTATCGACTTTGCCGTAGGATGCACCGTTTTCAAGATATTTGACAAAACCACCAGGGGGTGAGGAGGGGGGATTTGAGGGGGGTGAGGGTGCGGGGGAGGGAGTGCGGGGGCATCAAAGGGGGGATGAAAATTACATCGATTTTGCCGTAGGATGCACAGTTTTCAAGATATTTGACAAAACACCGGGGGGGGGGGGTTGTTGAGGGAGGGGGGGGTGGGGTTAAGGGGGGAGGTGCGGGGGAGAGGGGGGTCTTAAAGGGGGATGAAAATTTCATTGATTTTGCCGTAGGATGCACCGTTTTCAAGATATTTGACAAAAACACCGGTTCTTTGAGGGGGGTGGCGAGGGTGCGGGGGAGGGGGTGTGGGGGCGTCAAAGGTGGGGTGAAAATTTCATTGATTTTGCCGTAGGATACACCGTTTTCAAGATATTTGACAAAAACACCGGGGGGGGCGGGGGGGGTTGAGGGGGAGGAGGTGCGGGGGTTTTTGAAGTAAAACTTCTATAGGCACGCTTGACTTGGGACGAACGCGGGTGTGCGGGGGGTGCTGTGTGGGGGGTGCGGAGCGGTGCGGGGGGTGCTGTGTGGGGGTGCGGAGCGGTGCGGGGGGGTGGAGGGTGCGGGTTCTTGGGGTGTGGGGGTGTTGCGGGGTTGCTGTGCGGGGGGGGGGGGAGCGGATTGGAGGGTGCGGTGGGGTTGCGGGGGGGCGGGTAATTTTTTTTATCGAGGAACTAAGGAGAGCCTTAATTGATGAAAAAGCGAATTGGATTAAAAAAATAAGCTGCCCAAATTACTAATTCCACGCGGACGGAGTCGCGGGCAAAAGCTAGTCTAATATATAAAAATCACGTGTCACGGTGTTTGTTACCGAACTCCTCCGTAATGGCTTGACCGATCTTTATGAAACTTTTTTCTCTGTATTCGGTAGGTCTGAGAATAGGTCGTATTCTATTTTTTATACCCCTATAGGTGATATAAGGCAAAACAACGTTTGCAGGGTCAGCTAGTATCATATATTCAAAAACGGACTAAGCTATTTTATTATTTTTCCCGTATTTAAACTGTATTTTCCCATTAACTTGTTTCTATACAGAGAAAACAAATGTTTTGTCTTTAGTAAATTAAATTAAATCTATTACTTGATTTTCTTGTAATAGACAACAGATAAACATACTTGAAAATAACGGGGAAACGTAGTGTAGGGCGTCCTGAGGCACGGTGGACGGATGACCTTAAGAGGGTCGCTGGCGGCGGATGGATGCGAGGGGCCGAAGACAGAGTGTTGTGGCGCGCCATGGAAGAGGCCTATGTCCAGCAGTGGACTGCGATAGGCTTATGATGATGATGATGATGAAACATACTTGTGTAGACATGTACATACATAAATATAAATAGATATTGAACACCCAAGACTCCAGAGTCATCATTCATTTCAAGAGTAAACATAGTATTTTTCATACATAATATCTTCCCCAACCAGGGATAGAATCTGGGACCTCAAGCTGTGCAGTGAGGATCTCCAACAACCCTGCTAATCAGTCGACCTAAGTTCTTTCCTGTTTTAATTAGAATATGCATTTAAAACCGTTAATTCCATCACCCATTTCAAAATGCCTTGACATAATTTACACTACTAAAGTTCTACAAGACAAACAATAAAATACATGAAACGAACAATTAAGTAAACATTAACAAATAACAATCCACATTTAGTTCGAGTGGTGCCGCTTTGTCAGTTCCTTATTTAATAATTGCATTGTAGTTGCTTTATTCTGTTGCCATTTTATCTAGGGCATGACTAGCTATTGCCATTTCCATACAGGCTGCACTATCTTGTGCAATGGGCCTTATATTTCTGCATAATTTCACTTTATAAATATGTACGCATCTTAATATTAGATACTGCTGATTTTAGCAAAAATTTTAACCCAATTTCTCAAGGCTAAAAACGACAGCAATAACAAAAACAAAAATTGTGTATGTGGAACAATATTCCAAAGTTCAATTGTGATAGAAAGCAACGCTTATAATAAAAGAAACATGGTCGTATTTAAAGGTCTGGCTGGAGGCGGTTGCCACAAATTATTTTCCAAATAAAATTACCATTTTTTGTTTTCAGTCTCATTAAACAATCAATGTTGTCGTTGTTGGTGTTGTTTCATTAAACAATTTTCGAAGTCTCTATTGTGCGGGCCCTGTATTGTGGAGGCCCCGGGGCTGTGATCCTGGATGCCCTCCCCTAAATCCGGCCCTGAGAAGAAACCATATTAAATGTGGCCAGGCCATACAATCCCCGATGTTCCTCCCGATGGCTCAACTGCAAACCTCTACCAATCGGCAATCTAATATCATCGATTGAAAAGGGTGCCCATAAATTAAGTAAAGTGGTTTTTCGCCCCCACTCTGGTGAGATCTTATGCCATTTGGCCCGACACCCCCATCGACTCTGACATTACGTAACCCCCACTCCCATGTGAGATTGGATGAGAATCGGCTTGATTCTCTAAACCAGAGATCCCCAAACTTATTGATTTAACCCAAAGTAATCGACTTCGAATGTAGTTTTTTCGCGAACGAGGACCCCTCTCCGGTTTTCGTCGACCCCTAAGGGTCGATATAGACCACTTTGGGTGTCACTGCTCTAAACCCTAAATGCCCCTTAATTTACGGTTTTGCATTACCAGCAATCGTGTTCATTGTATAAGTGTTGTCGGTCCTAGGGCAGAGGCAGAGGTCGCAGGCTGCTAGATTTTCTTAACTTATTTTTAGATTTAAAATGTGGGTAGACAGGTTTGTGGTATTTGTATGATTGTTTGGTACTAAATCCGTGTGTAGGTTTGACGGTTTATGGCATAGGTTTCGGCGGTTTGGAAGACAAGTAGTGTCTTTCTTGGCTCGAGTCTTAAGGTCGACCCATATCTACAGATACAGACACCGAGCGCGCCAGACACGTGCCATGACAGACAAAACAATATTTTTCTATACAGAGTCTAATAACAAATTCATATCTATCGAAACTCGGTCGCGTGGACACCGACGGTCACGGTTGCCGCGCCAGTATGCGCGGAAAGAATATTTTGTCGGAGTCTGATACGGCACGTATCTGGCATGCTCAACGTCTAGATATGAATCTACCTTTACACACATTTACAATTTTGTGGTTATCTATAACTAGCTTTTTCCCGCGACTTCGTCCGCGCACAAAAAGTTTTAAAGTTAACTCCCGATCTTTATCCCGCGGGGAATTCCAAAAATCCATGGTATTTCACGTCCGCCACGTTGGATTTTAAAACCGTTGTTGTTTTCATAACCAGCGACCCGATAAACCATAGAAACAATACCCATGTTGATTTTCAGACTTTGACACCCCTTTTAGGGGTTGAATTCCTAAAAAAACCTGAAACACGTATTTACTCGTTTATTGTTAGGAGTACTTCTGTGAAGTTTCGAATAAAATGGTCCAACTAATCTGGTTTCCCGATACAAACTTTGGATCCCCGTTTCACCCCCTTAGGGAGTGAATTTTGAAAAATCCTTTCTTAGTGCACCCCTAGACTTTATAAGGAACCTACGTGCCAAATTTGAAATCTCTAGGCCCAGCGGTTTGGGCTGTGCGTTGATATGTCAGTCAGTCAGTTTCTTCTTTTATATATTTAGAATCTAAATTTTAGATAAATAAAGATAGTAATAGCAAACAACAGTCATTTATATCTGACCATACTCGTAGTTCTCTCAAAGACCTCTACAAAAAGCACGTCTATTCTCGCTGGATCATCTTGTATAAGAATCCGACCAAAGTGACATATTACACATTCAAAAACCTCCGCGACATATCGACCACCGGTTCAACGAGCTACCCAACAGTAACCATCCCTTTCAATCGTAGGTAAATAACAGCAATACATGGGTACTTAACGCCGCACTGTGTACTTTCCTTCCCCCTTCACCGCCGAATGGGGCGAAAACCCTTTTTGCGCGATCCAATCATCTGAAAGCTTCCTACCGACCTGGCCTGACACGTCTTGTCAATTTTCACCTTCGCTAAGTAAAAAGAGAGTGTATAAAAGCCTCTTGAATGACAAGACTAATTTTAGCAGACTATTCTACATTTGATGCATGTTAAGTTAGGTGGGGTTTTGTTATTATTAAGTACTAGCTGTTGCCGCCCGCGACTACGTCTGCCAAGAATTCGTTTATCGCTATCCCGCGGGAACTAAACAATTTTCCGGGATAAAAAGTATCCTATATGTTAATCCAGGCTATAAACTATCTGTGTACCAAATTTCATCAGATTCCGTCAAACAGTTTTAGCGTGAATGAGTAACAAATCCGTCCATCCATCCTTACGGGTATGTATTACAATACCGAAGTACGAAAGACCGAATGTATTAAAACATCGAATGGGTCAAAAGACCGACACGATTTTTTTCTGAAACCGTTAACTTTTTAAGATTGTTATAAAACAAACCTAACCTAACCTAATGGGTTCTGTTTCTGTATGATGCCGTTTTAATAAATCCTGAAAATGTTACGGTTTCAGAAAGAAATCGTGTCGGTCTTTTGACCCATTCGATGTTTTAATACATTCGGTCTTTCGTACTTCGGTATTGTAATACATACCCATCCTTACAAACTTTCGCGGTTATAATATTAGTAGGATTACCTGACTGCCGAAGGAATGTTATGTTTATAAATACAAGGTATTTTAAAATAAAAAAATTCAGCAAGTTGTGCTGGAACACACCAGTAAATATTTTCCAGAATTTTCGACTGCGATCGACACATGCTTCCATCGATGTTCAAAGGCATGACTATATTCTGAATCAAAAATTTAGATGAAAAATCTTTTACAAGGATGTTAAGTCAAACTAACCTAACCCAACCAACTGCTGAAATAAACCGAATTAATTTAAAAACGCCTCGTATATGTATTCCTTTATCAAGACTCTGTGATTGATGTCATTTTGATGACTTTGTGTTAAGGAAGATTATGTTTATCAAATTATCTTTCTTAAATTATCTTTCTTAATACCGGGCAAGGATGATATGCAAATGTATTATTATGCAATATTTTTGAAAAATAATACATTAGTAGTAATATGAAACATCTGTAGTCTTATTGTTTTGCTTTCAAAGCCTCGGGATATATTTCAGTGCCATCTAGATTTAATAATCGAACTATAAAAATCGCGGCCGATCTGTACTATGGCGATTGCTAATCCGATCTATATCATCCTTGATACCGGGTAACATTTGTTACTGCTTTTCCATATTACAACTTAGCTTGTTTATACAATAACATTGAACCAAACATGTGAAACGTGTTTTATTGCCAGGACAAATACCTAAAACTAAATCAAAACAGGAAACTTTTAGCTATATAAAAACAAGTGTGAATATTCTAATAGGCTGATCTCACGCGCGAGCATTTAAATGCTCCTTAATAATTACATCAGTAACTTAAGTATACTTAAGACATCTTGTCACAGTCAGCCTGCAGAACTATTAATCTGCCTAAATATCTAATTAATAGGCACAAAGCCTCGCCTGTGAATGGGAGCTCGTGCAGAGTTGACTCCTCATTAGAGAGAGAATTCAATTACAACGAGTGCCGAGCTTTACGGCAGCCCGGTACCTTCGTAATTGGGTTACATTTGAATATTTCACGGAACTTTTGAGTTGAGCAAGGAGTGGACAAGTGTGAGTTTGACTCAGTGGTGGACTTAATTAGAAATAGAAAATTTTCAAAGGATTTATCATTGGAGATTGCATTGTTATTCTCAGACTAAAACGGGTTCTAAATATATCTCAAAGAACTTCTCAATGTGATAAACGGGAAGGAAAGAAAATAACAAGTTCCGATAAGCATCCGTCTTACATTATGTGTTACGAGGACCAAAACAAATTTAACCTTTTGCCGCGTAGGCGTCGGAATCAAAAACCTCTTTTCGTCACAATTGAAAGGTCTTCTGGTCTGAACAATTCGTTGGAGCATACCAATTATAATTGCGCAACTTTTAATGAAACTATCGTAAAAATGAATAGTTCATACTTAAACGTGCTTTATGGTTTCGTTAATGCCACCTACCATTATGTGCTTGAAAAAACGGTTACCATTTCGCCAGACCGTTCGGTATGGATAGGCATTTAAATTGCGTATTTGGGTGTAATGTTGGAACATAATATTTTCGGGCATGTAACTTTTATTCAAGTTGGCTATTTGCCACAGGCTGGCCGAGGCGGCACGAATTGCGAAGCGGATATTCAGCTTCGCCTTTTATGTGCGTTACCTGGCTATGCTTGAATTTATGTGGCTGAGACGGCTCATGCTTGGCGTAATGCAAAACCATCAACTGTCTAACAATCTACTGCAGGTTTTACTTTTCTGTTGACTACCGTTTGAAGACTGAGCAAAGATGCCATGACTGATCAGTTCATGGCATACTAACATAGTAAAAAATAAAAGAAAAACTATCCACGAGTTTGTCGTTCGGGCAGTTCCTTTAATGAAAGGTTATCTGGTAAGATGTAATTGCCTCGCTTTTTGGACATTCGTTATTGTGCAACGAATATTCGTAAATTATAGTCGTGCGAGCGTAAAATGAAGCGACAGAGGCACGTCAAGAACGGCATGTCGATATGGCGCCGCCGGTTTCGCAATCAGATAATACGGTTTTGGATTAAATGACTATTATCTTTCAGTTTTTGGAATCCTGAATAGGTTGTGCTGCTGTAATTCACGCGGTTGAGGTTCGACGTTCAAAAGGTTTTATCGTCTCGATTTTTTCTAGTGTAATGTTTTCTAGTTGCCTTGGAAAGGTTTGAAACGGAATTATCATCACTCAAGATGTGACTTTGATTAGGATATATTTCACCTTTAAATACGGAAATAAACGCTTTATTTTATTTACGGTCTTCGTCGGAAATCAATAGATCTGACTATCTAATATTTATTATACGAAGAGGCTGATTCTCCCACGGTACCTATTTAGCTTTCCTTTGCAGACGTTTATAGAGAGCAGGTTTGATGGAAATCGCGAGCATTAATCTTTAAATGTCCCGCGCGTCGGTCCGTTGTAGTTAAGTAGGTATGTCTCATTTTCAGAACAGGTTGCTGATCTGTATCGCCTTTATTAGTCCGTGGGAGCGTGGAGGTATCGTAAATGCGTCTTCCGGAATAACTATTGTTTCCCTCGAAATATTTAGATCAGCAAAGATTGTTGAAACTTGTACAAAATTTGTACAAGTCAACTTAGGCTATTCAGATTGGATCGTAGGTAAGAAGACGTCTTATTTAATCAGCCAGGTGGGCCAAAAATGTTTAATCGAAAACAATGTAAAATCTACCTAAACTTCAACCCTATCTGTCAAGTCCATTGTTAAAAAATCAATTTCACAAACATTGTCCGAAAGCTGCATTTCTGATTTCACAACGCGAATGATATGTATCCAGCTGGCCAATAAACCAACAGCCCTTATCGAATCGCCCACGTGGCTTTATCGCTATAAAACATCGACATAATTATCCCCTGCAATGCTAGCTTTGCATGCTGTGGCCGCCCCATACGTAACGTTTACAACTAATAATATTAACAGACGGGACCAGCTGTTAAAAATTCCACTCGTTCACGCAACCGACGGTTTCAATTTTACTTTGTTTTAAATTGGCATCCTTTTCGATTTGTTGCCGCTCGATTGAAACTGTAGCAGAGATAAGTTGCACGGTTTAGGAATGACAAAGGTCGTACAAGATCGGACTAGTGAAGATGAATGGATAAGATACCCGACCCGGCTGGGGATAACTTAAAACACCTATTTGGATAGAAAAGGGTACGCTCTTTTCAACTGGCTTTTTTTTCCGACAGTGAATTTTAGTTTCCTTGTAGCGTTAAGCAAATCTTTATTCGGTCCCCTGTTATTTTTGTCTTGTTACGTGACTCCAATATTAATTACACGAGATTTGTTTACTTGTTTGTGGATGACCTCGCTACTGCGAGTGTTATTTTTTATTCCGCATCTATTTAAATTTACCTCGGTCTAGCGATATGTCTGCAAAATGGTTTTATGTCTTCCTATATCAATTTCGATATTCAGCGAGGCAGCAGAAGAACGGATCGCTGCAACGGGGCTTAACTCTCTTGCCTGCAATGCGGTGGCCTGTATGAGTTGAATTTAGATTTTCAGCTGCGGATATTCTGTAGTTATTCTTGGATATCATTAATAAAAGTATCTTTAGTCAAATTATACAATGATCTTGAAATGTTTTAGTTTTTCCTAGTTGTAGTTGTTATTAGTAGTTTTTTAGTATCCTAGTAGTACCATAATAATATTTTTATGATGATAGATAGACATCGGATTATATGCACTATCAAAATGCCAAAATATGCATACAAATATGCATTAAAAAAGGACGAAATATGCACAATCAAAAACCATTTATTATTAGAACTTACGATTATTTTCACAATAACATATTTTTCCATATTTTCTGCAGCAAACTTGCGACGTCTGTCGGTCACTTAATATTAATTTATAGGCTGAAAATCACCTTACGACGTCAACTGACGTTTCCAGACAGAACTTAAAGTTTGGCGCCATTTTTCAAGCAGAGTTTGTTCGGTGCCGCTGATAAATGCATCAATTTACGGTATAATACAACACGCCTAACACGAATAACTACTGAAATAAGCACTGTCAGTAAAAAGTACCAAAATATGCAATAACGCTATAAAAATAGAATTATATAGGTATGCATGTTTGCATATGCAAATGCATATAATTCGATGTCTAATGATAGATAACCATGATGACTTTTTTTTGTTCAAACGTAAAAAAACTAACATTATTTGAAAATTAAGGTTGCCGGTACTATAATGTAACAGTGTAACAGTAACTCATGTATGGCGTAGGAAGTTTATTATTAGATCTATTGATTTTACATTGTAGCTCCTATCTAGAGGTCATTCTTTACTGATTTTATGTTAAATTAGTCTTTTTGTAGCGATGTGGCTTTAATTGGCTAAGTTAAGTTTTTTGAAGAGGTGCTAATTATATTTTTTTTCGACAGTCGGCGTTCTGGAGATCGAGAAACTGCAGCTGTTTTATTTTTATCTCCTATTGTTTACTGGAAATATTTTTTTAAGTGTTCAAGATGACATTTGTGAGATTTTACGGCTGACAAGCGGTTCGTGCTCAGTAATAAGAAGAAATAGAAAAAAAAACGAAGTCAACTGTCACTTCTGTCAATGTCAAATCGTTTGCGTTTCGTTTGCTTTGCGTTTTGGTGTGATTTTTGGACTATTTTAATCGACCTCCGCATAAAATCCGGACTTTCAATTTTACCGCATTTCTCCACGACCTATGCACGTTAATTGGATCACGATTGAATACTTTCGATCACTATTTTGGAACTGCTTCTTGGACAACGCAAAGCAAACGAAACGCAAACGGTTAGATTTCATTTGACATTGACAGAAGCGACAGTTGACTTCGTTTTTTTTTTCTATTTCTTCTTAGTACTGAGCACGAACCGCTTGTCAGCCGTAAAATCTCACTAATGTCATCTAAAACACTTAAAAAAATATTTCCGATAAATAAAAGGAGATAAAAATAAAACACCTGCAGTTTCTTAGTGTTGAAGTCGACCACTGTCGAAAAAAAATATAATTAGCACCTCTTCAAAAAACTTTACTTAGCCAATTATCTGTGGTCTTATTTTTTACTATTTCCAAAGCTCCTTATAGCATCACATTATCTTCCTTTCGGTGATAAACACCGGGCTACATTAAATTATGCTCAAACATTTCGGTAAAGAAAATCAGGCGGCATTGTGTTGCAAAACAGTTACACGAGACGAGTTAACTTGTTCGGCGCACGCGTCGCGTGGACACGCGCACGGTGTTATTGTAACGTTAGCTTTTGGCCATTCGAGACTTGTTTATACGTTGCCCATTCTGTTTTATGAGCATTATTCCCCGAGCGATCGATTTACATAAATATTGCAGAAGGCTTGTTAAAATTCTGGGAACGATACATCAGGTGTGGCATGGCGTAGACAGCGTAGTATGGTAGATTTTATTAACGTCCTTAAAACTTTTAACGGGTCGACGTATATGGAGATTCGACACCATATTGTCTGACAGGGGGACCAACAAAATCCATTTAAATTGTGATTCAGCTAGACTTGAAAGAATATCGAAAAAAAAGGCGAGATTTTTATGTTTTGTTTTGTCTTCACACTCTTCACTACTTTAATTTTTAACCCCCGACACAAAAAGAGGGGTGTTATAAGTTTGACCGCTATGTGTGTGTGTCTGTCTGTGGCCATCATAGCTCTTAAACGGGTGAACCGATTTTAATGCGGTTTTTTTTAATAGAAAGCAGGTTTCTTGGTGATGGTTCTTAGATATGTTTCATCAAAATCGTTTTAGCCGTTCCAAAGTTATCAGCTCTTTTGTTAGCTACGGAAGTGATATTAGACGCATAATGGGAATTTACTTTATGTTCAAATATATACGTATGACATAATTGCGTTGGGGGTTTTAAATTTTTTTAATTTATAGTTATATGTAATAGTATTTTGTTGCGTATAAAACGGATGAGGTACTCAAGTCGACGCGTAATATTATATACAGGGTTATTTGTAATTCACTAGCATCCTTTTAACCCTAAACTCCTACCACTTAAACAAATGTTTTTTGTTTTACGGCTTTTGTCATAACTTAATATTTTTGGTGTAATAACGTTTTGAAAATTTGAGATTTCCTCTTATTTTTACGATACTCTGTGTATTTGTATGGGAAACAAAGTGCTTCATTTTGAAAGGCCGTAAAACAAAAACATTTTCACGACACTGCTCGAAAATGTGGCCATAGATAACCTAAATCCAGTACACAAAACTGCCTATATATGTACATTTAACAGCTGATTCATTTATGGCGCGCAAACACGACAACAATGTTACACTAATCGAAAACAGGTCGTATCAGTATATGTATTTCATAATACGATACGACTTTTTCAAAGATAATTTCTGAATTTCATTCCCGGCGTGCTGAAACGACCAATCAAAAGTAATCGTCTGCTGCATGTGAAATTCAATTGACCAATGAGAATGCGTCATTCATGACTTTAATGAGGTGTTTTTTTTCCTTAAACGCATAATATGCACAAAATGCTTTAATTTTTTTAAGTATGAAAAACGCCACAGCATTAAACTTTTTAAGCGCTGCAAGGTTAAGGTTTTTATTTTTTAATTATGTGGTTTTTGATACTGGCCACTAGGCCGGTAAGGCGACCGGCGACGCGTCGTGACGGCGACTAAATCAAACATAGTTCGAGTTATGTGAGCGGCCGTAGCGGCCGCAACGGCCGCTCACATTAACTCTAACTATGTTTGATTAAGTTCCCGACCGACTGAAATGACGCAGAACACTAAAATCAGCTTTCCAGGGAAAAACATCACAATGAGTTTTAACAACTGCCCCCATGCAAACATTAACATAAACTTTAATTAAATATTTATTTTTATTATAAGAAACGTTTTTTATTTCCTCGCATTAGTCGTGAAAAGCACAATGTTTAGTCTCGGCCAAAAGTGCAATAGATGGACTCGTACTTTCGAGGGCCTCCGCTACGCGTCGGCCCTCAAACAAACTCGTCCATCTATTGCTTACTTTCCAGCCTCTACAACAATGTACTATTGTTTGAGTGGTAGGAATTCAGGGTTAAGAGGATGTCAGTGAATTAAAAATAACCCTGTATTTTTTTATTATTTTTCAAGTTTTTCACGATTACGTGCAGGATGTTTTCAGGCCAATGGTTATTAAACGGTTTCAAAAGATCGCCTGGCCGATACTTCACCCATGAGTGGATTTGCGTCACACGAATAACATGAACACGACATTGTTGCCCAAGGTCTCTGGCTTTACCCAACTTATGAGCTTCTATAACGCGGGTCCATAGTTCTAAGCAGTTTCTATACAACACTTCCTTAAGATTCCCAAAGTCCACCTTCAGTAGTGGTTCTTACTGTTCATGCTGCCATTGGAATTTATTTAGCCAGGCCTAACATGAGTTTTCTCTTAGTATCAACCTAACGGCTTGGATGTTGCTGCCTTTTTTATCGCTTTTTTTAAACGTTTCAGATTACAGATGAGTTCTTTGTTGGCGTGCAGTAAAAGGCCGTGAATTCCGTCATAAAGTGAGACTAATTGCGGACCTGACCGTAGCACAACACCGTAGAGAGGTACAATACAAACACCCTTTGTGCGCGTTATCACCCTGTTTTATGGTTGGAGAAAAAGCTCGACTCGAATTACCTGTAACGGTAATGGATATGTGGAATGTTGGAGGAAAATCATCAAATAATACGGAAATTGGGCTTTAGAATGAGATGTCGCATTGTTCTTGAGAAATGTTTTGAATAGGTGTTTTAATTGGTAGACTTCTGTGGGTATCGTCGTCGTCAGCTGCGAGCCGCGAGTTAAGTTTTTTTTTTTTTTACTCCTATCGGAAATCTTTTCGCGCCTGGGAAAAGGCGAGCTTTATTTACTTGTTACTGATATCCTTAACTAGACTTGTGGGTTAAAATAATTGGTCAATCTGCGCACCCTAAGAAACCGATCATAAGTCTTCGGGTTCTGTGATCATGTTTGCATTAATCAAAAGCGATAATACATATAAAGGAATTCCCTCGTCCACAGTAGAAATAACAGTGTGATATAACGCCCACTAGTACAAGGGCCGTGGGAAAAATAACGCCATTCTCTGTATCGAATGTTTTTTTCTTAGAAACCATTGCGTCACATACGGGTTATTATTTAATCATACAATACCTGTATTGATCTCAATGTCAGTTGGATGTTGGTGTGCTTCCATCATTATATTGTATAAACCGATTATTGTTTAAATTAAAGTTACGTACACTGTTTTAAACTTTCGTGATTTTCGCTCATAATTTTATTATTATACTAAACGGGACTTTTTTCAGATAATAATATTTACCTCGACGTTTCGGCCACATTGCTCATTGTTTTCGTGACCACGGCTGCTGCAATGTGGCCGAAACGTTGAGGTAATTGTTTGCGTGATATGATAAGTCCCGTTTAGTATAATAATTAAAGTTACGTAGTTACTAGTTCCCGCAACGTATGCGTCACGTGAAAATTTGGCACTTTCTCAGGATGAAATACTTTAGATGTATGTAATTTAATAAAAATGTAGATCTGATTGAAAAAAATAGTATACCTTGTTGAGTTTCTTGCCGGTTTCTTCTCAACAGGGTTTTTCCGAACCGGTGGTAGATTCTTCGACGTTCATAGGAGCATCAATTGATGCCTAAATTGAATAAAGAGTTTTGACTTTGACTTTGAATGTACCGAATAACCAGATATAATAGGGCTTTCCATTAATGGAAGGTTTTTTTTTAAAAACATTCAAAAGTTGCAGAGATGCTATGCTCCCTTTTATACATGCAAACATAATAAAAAAAGTTTACCGCTCTAGATAAATTCTTAGGAACGAAAGACCAAGTCAATGTGCTTTCTCGTTTATCTCACTGTTGAAACGTTAATTTAAATTAAAATTTTTCAAACCCAGTATCTTTTTTTTATTAATCGTTTAATTTACTCGTGTACCTTGTCAACGTGACGGATGATATCGCAGTACCTAGCAGTTAAGTTGAAAGTTCCAACTCGACATGAAAAATTAACCCATCAGCGATAAAATTAATTCATAGTAACCAATCGAAATTTTCGAAAACTTTCTGCTAAAAATGTAAAGCCATCAATAATGCTACCAGTGACTTTTATAACCACTTTGTGGTGTAATTAGTTGTGCATTGCTTAATAATAATAACTGCGTAGAATGCACTGGTAAAACCCAACCGATTAGACCAGGAATAAGCGTCAACGCAAAGTTGGACTAAATTGATAATAACTTACGCAAAGGAATTAAAATAATAGGGCATTATATATGTTTTATTCAAAGTTTGATATTTAATATACTTACTAAAATAAAGCAAATTCATAATGTCTTCTCATCTAAACCCACTTGCAAGAAAATTCGTGCCATGTATGGTGTAGAGCAGTTGCAATACTTTCGTCCATAATCGCCGAATGATATCCAACGTATTACTAACAATATCATACCGACTAGCGTCACGAAAGCGTGATAATAAAAAAGGTTTCATTTATATTATATGTATACACTAATCAGGATACATTGTTAAATGCAGACTTGCAGAATATCGTTACACATGAAACAGCTAAAAAGTTAGTCGTCACTTTTATCATTATCACATCGCAGTTCACCTTTTAACGAAGACGCCCACACCAGACCAGCAGTGGGTGACTGACCCTGGTGTCATACTTCCTTTCAAACGGTACATGTAATTTACCTTTGTTTTAATTAAATGGAGGTAAAAATTCTGGGAAAATAACCTTACCATTTTTAGAATGAGATGAGTCTGACAGAGAATGGTTACTGTACCAAATTTAGGCCTCATCCTTGTTAATATTTTAACACCATGTGAATGTATTACCTCATGGTTTAACAATGAATAATTCCACTGTGAGATATGTGAAGACATTTTATAGGCACATACTACATTTGTGTTCACCAATCTACCCTCTTAGGAGATTATCTAATCTACCTCGTTTACCTTTTATTTTTTTTTATGTTAGAGAGGCCAGACAAACGAACTAGTGGGTCACCTGATGTTAAATGAACACCACTGTCCGTCCATAGACACTCGCAGCGCTTTACGCGATACCAGTGCGTTGTCGGCCCTGCAGAAAATTGTACACTCGCCTCTTAAAGGCACCCAGGTCTTAACTCGATGGGAAGACCCCAGCGGGAAGCTCGTTCCAGATTTTGCAAGTTCGTGGCAAAAAGACCGCTTAAAACGCACCGTCGAAGACTGCCATTCATCAACATGATGACGATGAAAATGATGACGATCTTTTAATAACAAAATGTTAAAAATTCTCAACATTGTATTTATCCGGGTTGAAGTTAAGCGATACATTGGTCTTATCAGTAGATATCTTATTTTATGTAATATGCTATCCAAGGTGCTCATAATCAGGACCATAATGATCGTAATGCAGGACTTTTGTAATGAATGGCACCAACACAAACTCGAGATGAAGCTTCATGTAGAGGCGTGAATAGGCGGAACTTTCGTTGTTGCTTGTATGTTAATGGGCGTAGAACGCGCAGCTTGTTTGACGAAGCCTATTCCTATTTGTTTTATCTGATCCGCTTGCACAATTACTCTCTGGTTCAGAGTTGCGCAATCACTCTTATTTACCGAAATATAATCGCGACAACCTTTCCGATACTGACTGACGGATGTAGGACAACATTCTAAGAAAAAAATCGCCACATCAACATACGCCAGAATGGTTTGTGATTAATTAAACGGATTAGGATTACCATTCGGAATTAGGTTACTAATGATTTCAAATGAATATTCATTAATGGCAGTAGTTAAGTTACATGTGTAATAACGGCTTCTTGTTACAAGCGTGCACCTCTGGTGTCAGGAGCATTTGTAATTAATGTGATGTGGATATCTTAGTAGATTTCTTATTGTTGCATCACTAGAATGATTTTTATTTACGTGATATGTATCTTTCACTTTTCTAGGTAGTTATTTGAGCAATAAAAAATTGCAGGTCCAAATTATAGGATACTAGTCATACTAGTTGTTGCACGAGAATCTGTCAGCGAAGAATTCGTTTATCGCTATCCGTTGGGAACTATGCAATTTTCTGGAATAAAATCTATCCCTACGTCCTTCCCAGGGTCTCACTCAAGCTGTCTCTATACTAAATCTATTTAAATTGGTTAGCGGTTTAAGAGTGAAGAGTTAACAGACAGTCAGACAGATAGACAGTTACTTTTGCATTTGTGATTCCACTAACGATTATTTCTATTTTTGCATTGTATTCAGCGATTGTGTAAAATGTAAATACCTACCTACCTATATTAAAAAAATTAAATGTCTACATCGACATAAATTCGATGCTGAAGTAATTTGTTTTTAAAAAAGTGTATGAGAACAGCTATTTATCTCGAGTTGAAACTATCAGTCTGAGTCAAGCAAAGAAATGCGCTTACATCTTGATTGTGAGTCATTCCGGAAATCACTTTCCAGTTGGCTAATATCGTAACTTGACAAATATCAAACATATATTAGCACATCATTAACAATTCTTTATGTTAGGTTAGGTAGTTAAATATCTCCTGGCTCTCATTTAAATGACTCATTGATTGTTCGACATTAAATTTGCGGTTTGTTTTCTTTTGTCAAATCTAGCATTAGAACTAATATTTATTTTGTTTCTTAACAATCTTGGATGAATAAATAAATAAATCTTTATTCAAAAATACTTTTACAATATATAACACCTATAGTCTAAACATACAAAAGGAAGGAAGGATGAGAAATGATCTATGTAAAACCTTTGCAGATACTCAATCATTATGCCGACTAAACAACCGAAACCTAGCTACAGCTACAGCATCAAGAGCTATTGACAAGTGATGTTTACCATAATTACACGTTTTTCTTAGTTTGTTTTTACCTACGCAAGTTGGGTGCGAATCACTAAGTCATCGTGACTCCTAGTTTTTTGACACCGTTATTGGTCATCGGCCTGACGAAAATCAGGATATTCGTAAATATTTGTGTGTGATTCGTTTATTTGCTTTTTACCTACTTAATATCTTAACATCTCAGAAGGGTGCGGTTTATTAAGGACCATGAATAGAACCTAGTGGATAGAAGATACAGAAGTACAATGGGTCGATCAACTTTTCTTCGTCACTCGTTACTATATTGACGTCTCCTGAGTAACTCTTTAAACCGTAAGTTTATCTGATTAAAATTTGCCAAACATGCATTTCTGTGGTAGTTTTAAACCCCTTCTACAATTTGTCATCTAATAAGCATGTTAGTTAATGTGACACAACATTTCTTTTGATCAAACTGTACTACTTTTGTCCCCTCGCTGACGGGACAGAATAACAACAAGAAATAGTTGATCCACCCATTGTAGGAACAATACTTAAAGACGTGAGAAAGATAGTGTAAAGTTTCAGTGAGTTTAACACTTGTCTCCTGTCTTTTAAAAGGTGTTTTATTCTACGCCCAATTGAATTTCAGAAAAAGTGAGACTAGTTTTCTGAATTGATTATACGTTCCAGAAATTCTTAATTCTCAATAATTATTGCTGTTTTCTGAGGGACAGTAGCTATTCCAAAAAAAAGTAATACTGTAGTTGAATTCTAAACCTGATGTAGTAACAATAAATTCAGTTTTCCAGTAGAATCTATCCAAAGCTTAGCTCGGATCGTGCGCCCAAGTCTGCAGCCTTGGCCTCCCGTGCCAATCTCTGCCTGATACCTGCCGCCTTGCGTGCTAAATTCCGCTACGGAGCTGGTCTCTAGCCGTTAGTGGAATTGGCTGAATTGCTTGCTTCTGCCAGGGAATTTAATTTACTTGCAGTATCTACATTTGTAAACACGTAAATTTATTGTTGTTCTCCTTTTTCATCTCCTGCGACAGAGCAATCATGTTACATTGTGTTAATCCAGCTGGCGGTTGCATCTTCAAAATTAAAATGAATTGAATGAATTACAACCTTTTACCAAAAGTTCCTTAGATTGTAGTTCATTTTATATGAATCTCTGTAATGTTTGAATCATTCAATTATTATTGCTAAATTATTGCTAAATCAAATACCTACCTAAGTTACCAGTTAAATTTAACTTATTATTGAATCAGGCGTTACTTTGCGGAGGTTCATATTAATGAACTAAAACAATTACTTTGCTCACCCGCGACCTTACAATAGTTACGTTTATGCAAGAAATGTGCGTTCATGCAGTTCCTCCACCTCCACACTGTACGAACACATAAACCCAACTATCACCACAAGTTTCAATCAAGTTTAACATTTGGTAGCATAGCATACGGTTGTGGTAACTATGAAGATGAGCTCTGGTTGAGTTCGAAACGCGTCAGTGTAGCTTGGTGGTGGTGATAGTTGGGTTTATGTGATTTGTGTGTGTTCGTACAGTGTGGAGGTGGAGGAACTGCATGAACGCACATTTCTTGCATAAACGTAACTATTGTAAGGTCGCGGGTGAGCAAAGTAATTGTTTTAGTTCATTAATTCCTACTCCCTCAAAAACATTTCTAATAGAGTGACAAACCCAATTCGTGCCCATTTGTTGCCCAACAGAACCTTGTGCGAGGGCAATTAGGAAGCTGTTTCGTTGTTCAAAGATAACATATTCCACCACAACATAAATGTAGTAAAAACCGATCGGAATGCGTTGTTTGTTACATCCGATTTAACATTGGTCGAAGCCGAAATCTGTTTTAATAACCGTGTTGTAAAGTTGCAACTCCACTGAGCAGATAGTTGTTTACGTTCGCTAAGAGAAACTGATGAAACGCTTTGTGCCCCATAAGGTATCTGGTGGCAGCGACACTTGCTCGTGACGAGTTAAGAATGCACAGAATTATCTATTATTCAATTATAGAATATTAACCACTATTGAAGTAGACGAACAAAAAAAAACGTAGACGATGCAGAAGAAACTGAACGCGTTAAATAAAGTTTTATGTTAACGCGGCAAAACGAATTAACATCTTTGTTGAACTTTATTTAAACGGATGTCGACTTAATGTCAATTTACCTTTTAAGGCCGACCTTGTTTCGCCCCTTGCCAAATCGAGACAAATATATCGTTTTACTTAACGATGTGTCTACGGATACTGATAGTTTCTCAGTAAAGCTGTAAAGAAAGCCAGTAAGCACTAAGCGGCAAGATTTATTACAAGGGAGCACAATTAAGATAAGCCAGCTGTATAAGGCTTAATCAATGCCGCACCCGAACTATTAGCTTTCGACGATCGTCTATTTATGGTGATTGTAGGTTTTTGAAGACCCGAGGACCGATTATTTGCTAATTAAAGACTGGCATGTTAGTGTACTAGCAATTTAGATGCATCTTATATTGCTTCTGCTTGATCGATGGCACTATTTAAAGAACTAATCGATTCCAATCGAAGTAGTACTGGGTTGATATGATGAAGCTTTGTAATTTATGTTTAGTAACGTACCTTGTTTCGCTAAACTTGTACGAGTATACAGTAAATACGGAGCTTATTTTGGAACACCTGTTTCGCCTGTCCTTTTCGGGAACTTTCAGTAACAAATAAAACGGAGCGACTTGAATCCAAAAGCTCGTAAACTTAATAACTGGCCGTAAAATTAATCGACTTTGTTTTATCGGACGTTAATCGTTGTGGCTGAAACAATTCATAAAATGTCTAAAGTTCCCTTGTTAATCTTGCTAAAGTTACAGACCATTACTTTTGGAATAAAGGCAAGTGATATCTATAAAAATTGCTTGGGTTTTATTAAACCCGGCTAGACAAGGACGTTCCGACGCATGAAGTACGTTGATCTCACTAATCGCGTTACTACTTCTAAGGGCCGGCGCTCACTGACGGCATGGCACGGCATGGCATTTTATTACTATCAAGTTATTTTGAATCTTATTTCAATGAGTTTAGAATTCATGTTACTTTATTTCGATACACCGATGCCGCGACGTGCCGAGGGATGACGCAACGCATAACCAATAAAATAAAGTAACATGAATTCTAAACTCATTGAAATAAGATTCAAAATATCTTGATAGTAATAAAATGCCATGCCGTGCCATGCCGTCAGTGAGCGCCGGCCCTAAGAATCATGTACGGAGTCAAAGTTTTATGTTGACGACATTACGTTTTTTGTTGCATTGGACGCTATCGGTATTATTTGATCAATGGTCGACACGTACATGTGCTTCTAGACAGCAGCATTTTACAGAATCAGATTTACCTTAACATTTACGTTTAATTTGAGGATTCTTGGTGATATTTTAAGTGCTGTACCTCAACCATGAGTTACACTAGTTCACAGTGACCGTACTCGCTAGCGACGGCGTAAATGATTTGTATGGAGAATTGTACTTCCGTAAGTGACCGCTAGAGGCGCTGTACACAATTTTCCATACAAATCATTTACGCCGTCGCTAGCGAGTACGGTCACTGTAAACTAGTGTAACTCATGGTAGAGGTACTGAATTGTTAGTTTTATTCACAGAAAGTTTTATTACTCTTTAGTTACTAAGCCATGTCTTTATTTTGAAGAATAAAGATTATATCTATCTGTCTATCTAAATGTTAATGGCTGCACTTAATTTTTAACGTATTTTTTTTTACATTGACAGTGTTTTTTTTGTTGATAACACCAAAAACGATGTATGTGGCAAATTGCTAAAAAGCGCTACCTGCAATGATAACCATTTTAAACCAAAACCTCTTCAAGGAATTTAGCTTGCCTATCACTAACAGTGCTCTGCGATATGGTATCTGAACTAAACATCTGTCACAGCAATTTCTAGCCTTTTAGCCCGGGATAAGCGGGGTTAGTTGCCCGACTAGTTTGTCCGGTGGACGTACTGCTTCCCGTTTGACGGGATAAGATTTCAATTTGCAACATGGAGATGAAGTTTGAATAGATGGGGTGTTTAAGAACAAGCCTACTCTTTGTTATCTTTCTGTAAGCTTTGGAAACGTAAATGCGTTGCATTCATACCGTAGGATGTTGCTATGGTAGTCATCGTGCTTCGTGCTTCGTCTTATACCTCATCGACATTTACCATCAGCTAATACTAGCCTGTTTAACATTAGAAAAAATCTTGAGAGTCGTACTTTTATGTTTGCCACATGCAACACCATGACACCAATAAGTTTTAAAATTAACAACGAGATTATGCAATCTCTCCTCGGGAATTCCTCGACACATTTCGTAAAGCAATCAGTGCATCTGTATAGTCAGTCTAACGTTTAAATAATACTTAACTGCTGGACAACATTGTAAACTATATCAGTTGTTTGCGATCTTCTTAAACGCGTGGATTGTATGGAATTTGCAAACAAGTTTTAAGCTCAAGAAAAATGGCTGTAATCCTTGATGAGGCTGCCTCATCATCATAAGTATCTAACACTAGAATTTGGTTTTAATAAATCATGTGCAACATTGCTAAGTTACAAAAAGTGAAGTGGCGCCCAGTGTAACTATAATTATCTGTAAAACCGTCTATGCAATTCTAGCGCATCTAATTACTGTTTTAAGACAGAACCACTTTAATGCCAATGCAGAATAAATTGATTTAAAAGAATATACTATACATTCTATTTAACTCGGGCAGGGCGAATGTTACTGAATTCAAATTCGATGAGACATTTGTCATTTGGTCTTACGTAGGTATGAGCGAGGGCGGAGGAATCACAAAATATCATAATCATAGATTAAAACCCAGACGTCTGGCAACTTTATTCAAGGGATGACTCTGTACCGATACGAGTTTCGTCTTTACATAGTAGGTACCTACCTAAGCAGCACCCCTTTGCAGTAGGCGACACTTCCCGTCATATTTATTTTAGGGCTAAATTGACCTTTGACTTTTTTATAAAGTAATAATAGTCTGCCCAGTGGCTATCTATACTTAAACAAAATGTAAAAGCGGACTTCGTATATTGATCAATAATTCTGGGGCTAGAAAATAGCTGTTTAATTTCTGCGGACTTAACCCCTTTTTCACTAGAGCCCTAGAATTAGGCCGGCCGTTTCCTATCATGGTAAAATGAAAACTCGTTTTTAGTTATTGTTATCTACGTAAATGACTATAACTGCCAGCTATGCTAGTTCATCTCGTAAGTAACATACGAACCATTTATCACGTAATGTCTTAAGTGTCCAGTAATCGCTGTTTTTTAAGACTGTCGATGTAACTCAATGCATGAAACGTCGTGACTAGCTTTTACTACCGTTAAGTACCTACGGGAGCGTTATAAAACTCAATGTTGACAGAATGTAAACTGTGCGTGAGCTGCCACACTTACCTGTTTGTTTATGGTGAAAGATTAATGGTGCCATAAACATGTCATCGATACTACCGCCATGATAACAAGGCATTTTTTACTAGTTGATGCCTTGGAGAAATATGTTGTTGTTCTTTGATCCGCTTTGAAGTTTGACTGGAATCAGATGAGATAACAATGTTGGTCGTGATGAATGTCAATGAAAACAATATTAATTATAATAATCATATTGCTGATTTGTTTATGTCTTTAAAAAAGAACGTTTATTCTTGTCTAAGATAACTAAAAATTAAAAAATTTAAAAACCCCTAACGCAATTTGGCACACATGTTTGAAAATCAAGTAAATGCCCATTATGCGTCAAAGAACCCTTCCGCAGCTAACAGAACAGCTGATAACTTTGGTACGGCTGAACCAATTTTGATGAAACATGTCTAAGAACCATCGCCAAGAAACCTGCTTTCAAAAAAAAACCGCATCCATATCGGTCAAACTTATAACACCCCTCTTTGTGTGTCGGGGGTTAAAAATAACTTAATATACATTTCAATTTAGACTGACTGATTGGATCAAAAACGGCAAACTCGGAAAACTAAAGTATTTATGATGGGTGGATGGGTGGGTAGGGTGAGCAAAGTAATTGTTTTAGTTCATTAAACTAAAGTATCTCACGAAATTGCTGTATTAAACGTCAATGATTAAATCTTAGCAGTTAAGAATTTGAGTTATGCTAAATAAACCGAGCTGCAGCCAAAGGTCAGTCTCAGTCGAAGCCAGAAGGATTTATTCACTGTTCTGTTGTTGATAACGCGTGGGCGGTCAGAGGCGCCGGCGCAACCGCAAGCTTAGTTTTTTTACAAATATTGCGATTGTAGCATTGTTGTTTTATTATGACATAGTGTTGCTAGGAGACAATCATGTTTGCTTTTGCTTAAGTCTGCTTTTAGTTTATTTGCTCAAGTCTTTTTAATGCACCCTCTTTTTTAACGCTGCACGCATGAACTTTTGCTATGTACAGATATTCCATTCCAGATGATGATGGCTTCATTTGATGTTTCTCTTTTTAATGACTAACTCTAGTTGCCGAGAGCACGCTTCGTAAAACAAAACCGAGTGTAGCTGCCAACACTTCCCACCTGCGGAGAAACCCCCTCCACTCACATTAATTGGCGTCTGAGTGCGTGCACCCCGCTACGTACATTTTTAACAAAACCCACGCCTCCCGTTTGTTACTCTGAAGAGGGTCGCGGCTTAAGTGGTGCGACGAAAGGCAGAATTACTTTATTTCCTTGCTAATTTGACGTACTGAAGGGATATGTTATCCGCTTTGAACTGAAGCAGCGGAAATACTCAGAACGTGTCTGAGGAGGTAAGGTGTCGTGTGAATTAAGTCTTTGCAACTCTGAAGATTGATGGCTTCCGCTAACAGCTCGTTTTAAAAGCTGAGGGATAATGCATGGAAAATGATGAAATTGTACCAAAGCTTCGTAACGAATTTGACCAAAATAAGAATGGTAATTTGCGTGACAGTAATGTAACGTTTACGTCCAAAACGACGCGTTTCCGTAACAATGTTTTAGTTATTCAGAAGTCGTTTGTCAATGTCACCGAGGCTCCTCAGTTAGGCCGCGGCCAAAACAATGGTGATGGAGGCTTCCTGTTATTTCGCCTTTCGGACCCGGCCTTTTACAAAAGTTCACAGTAACAACCTAATAACCGTATTATATACTGATCCAGATAAATTACTTGCAGAGTAGCATTTTCGCTTGTATCTGTAAACCGTTACCGTTCTACCTGACCGTAATGATGAATGGAAAGAGAATACATAAGTATTTTTCACGTCCCTTCTAGCTCCCTCCAGATATGGATCTAAGTCGTTTTTAAATTATGCATGCGTTCCTTTGTGAGTTTGTTCTGCACTTCAGAAGCTTGATCTTTGAGCTTTATAACTTTATTTTTATACTGGAGCTTATCTATACATTTTTAAATGCATCTTTAGAAATAGAATATAAAAACACACCATTTAGTCTAGTTGCTGACTGCTGAAGTCGATTCCGCTTAAATTTTCTAAACCTATGTAACTTGAGAGCTCTTGATAGATTATCTTGAACAAAGTTTGGATGAAACCATTAAAATTTTTAAAACTTCCAACCCGGGGTCCTTGGAAATTCTGTAACATTAAAAAGAACTTTGAAACAACGGAGGCCACTTGTACCTTTTGTTTCATCGACGGTTCGTAACAGTTGACTGTCTTCACTTGATTTTTTAGTAAGTGAAATAATAACGAGTAATGTTTATTCAGCGACATGTCTCTTAGTGACAATGGACAGTGGCGGCGCCGAACATAAATTCGGAAACATACATGCGATCGTAAATTTCCGTCTCAAAGATGCTCTTAATATCGTTGGGATTAGGGCATAATTCAACTCTCGGGTTACCTAATTGCCAGACAGTCACGTGAGGTTTTTTAATCCAAGATAATTTAGTGAAGTGACAACATAAATTGACCTAAAATCTAACACATGGTATCTATAAAAATAGATATACATTTGGCCGTTATAACGAGATATGAAACAGACGTGAATATTAAATACGTTGACACCTTAAATCAAATGTATTACTGGATGAAAGTTGGACACGGATCCGAACAACCTTATAGTTCCTTACAAAAAATAATAGCTAGTACCTCGCCAAAACCCTGCAAATATTTCCCTTCAGTGAAACTTTTCCCGTGCAATAAGTAAACAGAATTCCCTACCATTGGCAAACACAAACTTGGCGAACGGACCCCAGGGACGCCGTAATGGTCTTCGTTGTGGGAAGTTTTCTGAATTAATTCTCGCCGAAACCTTGCCAAACCTCGAATATCCCTCATTATTGTGAAGAATAACGTTTCGCTAGTGCCTAAAGTTGGAGATTAAAATGAAGAAACTTTTAAAGCTCACCGCGTAATGGTGGTATGATTGTAGAAAGTGCAGTTTAATGCACCGTTTCAGTTAATTTAACCCCAAAACGTACCGCTTGCGGCGAACGCAGGAGGCGTGTCGTCGCGATAACTTATGCAATTTCATTAAAACGGCAACTCGACTTGGCTATCTGTAAACAAAAGTCTCCTTGTTTACCATATTATCTACCCTTTCACCGCATAAAATATCCGTTCCGCACCCGACAAACAAGATAACAATATCCCTCGAAGGTATGTTGCACCCTCACCCTTCTGTTTCTTCGCGTTTGGCATATAGGTTTTGTTGTGTACGTATAGTTGCAAAGATTTTGTCTGAAGGGAGACAACGCAATCATTTTTCACTCAACGCAATCGGTTTTGAAGAGCACAAACGCAAGTCTAGCTTTTAAAACCCTTAAATACTTGTAGTTGAACAAACCTTCATATTGGTTAAAGTTCACGCCTTGACTTTCAAATTAAAGGTCACAAAGTCAGCCACGTGGCATTCGACGGAGGATCGTTAGGTCTCGCTTTACTTATTGAATTATAGAACAGACTTGTAGGTACTATTTATAGTATTTATTTATACGGCTTGCTTGACGTGACCGTTGCTAGCGCGACATTTTGCTACTTGTCATCGACGGCTGGTGAGAATCTACTTTTGTCAGGTGTTTTAACAAACTATGAAAAGGCAAAATCTCTGTTTGGGAAAATGTGGAAACCAGACGGACAGAGAGATAACAATCGCGACTTCGCAACACCAAAGTTGTTTCCGGAATCGTGTATTTGTGTGAATCGAACACTCATTTGCATGATATTTGTAAACATTTCTCGAAATTAGTTAACCCATTTACGCCCGCGGTTCTCATTTGAGGACACTTCTTAAAGTACCCACAATTTTCTAAATTTACTAATTGTTTGTTTTTCGGGGGTAAAATATTAGTGACAACGAGCGTGTCATTCTAGTACTTTTCAAAATTATGTGATTCTTTGGATTAATCAATAAAACTTGCATGTTTGATTTACGTCATCGACCCATTGAGTTTTGAAACAAAGGTAAGTCAAATTTTTGTTTCGTAGGATAACATTTATAATAATCCTTCTGGTTTTTTCAATCGATGTTAGTTTCAAGTAATAAATAATGATCAGTTGTAATTTTTTCACTTATAATTGAATGCAGATTTAGGTATTTTAGTATAATGTCCCCGAATGGGTTCAATGGGGTGAAAGCTATATTATGGTGTCCTCGTACGAGTCCAATGGGCTGATTAAATATATTTTTGTTATGTTATCTTTTTAGGTCTAGTTTTGAAGTGAAAACATGTCTAATCGTTTGTTCAATATTTAAAACGAGTATCGTGGGCTCGAGGAAACCGTCGAAAGTGTTTAAAATGAAGACGATGACCTCGAAGTTAATTATGTTATTGTGGCTATTCCTCCCGAACCAAATGTTCTCACAGACAATGAAGAAGGCAATGAAAACGATGACTGGATGATAGCAAGTGCTAATGGCTATTGTCATGCATTCGATATATACTGTGGCAAATCGGCAGGAAGAGCTAGTAATGAGCCGTTGGGATCAAATGTGGTAAAGGGTTTGTTGGAAAAACTAAACTGCGACCCGCATGAGCATATTGTGTACTTTGACAAGTTTTTCACAAGCCACGCATTACTTCGAGATCTACTTAAATCTGGTTATCGTGCAACTGGTACTGTGAGGGAGAACAGGATAAAAAAATGCACCTTAGTATATCAAAGAGATGAAAAAAAGGAACCGAGTAGCGTTTTATCATCAATTTGATACAGCCAATCAAATTTTGTTTGTAAGATGGCTTGACAATAGTGTATGCACGATGGGTATCAACTATGACTTTATTTATCCTTTGAGCAAAGTAAGAAGATAGAGTTCCACAGAAGGGAGAAAAGTGGACGTGGGCATTCCTTGTGCTTGAATAGCTTTACGGAGTAAAAAATGGTGGTGGGTTATTTTACCTACATGCTAGATTTGGCTGTAGCTAATGCTTGGCGTCTCCATACTCTAGTCGCTGATGATAATAAAAAGCTTGACCAATTTCAGTTTCACCGATGTATTTCACAATTTTACATAAAGTGAATAGGTACTGAAAAACCCGATGGAAAGCGTTGAAAACCCTCTTCTAATGTGCCAAATTTAAGTCAAGATGGTGCTGGACACTTCTCCAGAAACTGTCAACTCAGCTCCGGTGCATCATAAGCCACAAGAAAGCACGTTGGTCATGCAAAAAAATGCATCAAATCATTGTGCATAGAAAGGGGATGCTTTGAAAACCACCACACATAGACCCACTGGCCCCATTTAAGGACGGCTTTTTTTTTCAGGACTATAAATATTTTTTTCAGTTTTTTTTTCATAAAGTGTTGAATTAACCTCCAATAACTGTATAAATCAAGATTTTCACAAAAAGTTGCTTTCTGTTTGTATTTGGGTTTAAATGGGTTAATTTGAATAATTCTCTTTGTTTCCCTATTTGAAACATCACGATTGTTCGCCTTCAACAATGAACTAACAATTTTACTTCGCCAAATTTGTTGTGCCGTCGCTGAATGCTACATTAGCTGCTCCTCGCTATGTGAGATTTGTACGACGCTTTTCTTTTAGACTCGTTTCGTTGTCAAGTTTTTATTCCTAGAATTGAGGTCTGTATATTGCGTGAAATCTTCATATGTATGCAAGGAGGGTAATAATAAGCGCATTGAGTATTCAAAAGCGTCACAGAGACGGTGCCGCTTTTCACGTGTCCCGAATAAATATGTTCTTTAAAAGGCAATTTATGATTTGTAATAGGATTAACTTGCCGCACACGATGTCAAATTAATGGACCCGTTAGCGGGATTTGTCTCGGAAATCATAATGCCGCGTAATATATTCCACGCTGAAAACCTTAATGAAGGAGTTATTTCGTTTGTTAATGAAATCATGAATTTGAAATTGTGCAATACTTCCTCGTATTATAGATAAGCAACTAACTTGATAAACACAATGTCACGTATACATTATATATGTTACTAAGATCTTTTGTCACATGGTGAACACGTTAACAATCTCCCTCCCTAGTGCTGGAGGAACCGGATCTATATCCTGTTGGCTTTACTTCCCGCGCGTCCGTCTTCTGAATAATTCAACGCAAGGAATACACCAACCGACAGCACGGATGAGCCAATTCGATTGAATTAATATTTGAGATGCCTTGCTCGAGCAATCTTTTTTTATCCACGTCTACCGAAGATCGACACATTTGCTAATTAAATTTAAATTTTATTTGAACCATTTAAGCGAATTGAAAGTTGGGAAATTTAGGAACACGTTTGCTTTGAACTTTGGCAATACAATAGCAATGTTAATAGGATTTGCTACCAACGATATTTGTCCTCCAAGTTGTTGTCCTCATATAAAGATGCCACCGTAAAGTTCTTGTCTCGCTCGTCGTGATTTTTCAACTAGTACTTCATTTGTTTTTCAACGAAGACAGCCATTGTGTGTTGCCAAATTGATTCTTACACGACTTTCTAATCGGAAACGTCTCACCGTGTAATATCAAAGTTATCCGACCGAGGTGATGTCAGATGCCTCATAAACCTTTAGTTTACGGTTACTGGTCATCGTTCTTCGAAATGTTTACTCACGAGAGCCAAATTGCCGCAAAATGTCCCTTACTCTTTATTATAGTACGGAAAATGGTCACTCTGATATGTTTATTGGTTTACTTTTAGATGCTATTACAGTATATTCTATGCAATAACGTAAAACAGGTACAATGCGTCTGCTTTTTTATGGACTAATTTGCTTTTGTATCTTATGGATATGGCTCACTCAACTGTAAATAGTTATTTTTGGTAGAATATTCCATGGATATAAAATTCAAAGCTATTTTGAGACACGCAACTGTAAGTTTTACTAGTAGGAATAACTATGGAAATTATTACCAAGGTATTCGTTATAGCTACGATTTTGCTAACCTTAAAAAATATAACATTTTGCCTTCAATTTACAACACGTGTCATTTTTGAGTTATTGCCGTGTGTTATTGCTATGCTGTATCTTGCCTGCATGGAATACGGAATATGTCCATTTGCCGGTATTGTTTGCTGGAACATCTTCGCTGGAACTGGCTTTTAATTCTTCTAGCTACTAAATAGAAATTGCTTCACAATTGTGCGTAAATATTACGTAGTGGTTTGAATTTTACAGTCTCTTATTTATCACAAGATTGTCCATAGAATCGAGGGTGTTTTTTAGAAGATAAAGGAGAGCATTTTCTAGGAAGTATTTTCTTGATCAGCTGTGAAGGTTTAGATACGCGAGGGTATGAAATACGATTCAAATTACCTTCATTTCACCACAGTGAAAGTCTCTGATAATAACCTATAGCTAATTAACCCGGAGTTAAGCTGAATATAGGAATGGCAGGAATCTGGTTTGTCGGACGTATTCGTGTCTGCGTCTGGGCGTGAACCGGCCGATTTATATCGGCGATCTTCGCCGAGGAATGCGAGATCGACTGCGTTTGTTTGTGTAATGTGCTTAAAACATATCTTTATGATTAAAGTTGCTTTTGAAAATTATGTGCAATCAAAGCTTATTAGGTTATTTTGGTGCTGCCTGCATTCTCCTGATTTAACTTTGAAAAGTTTGAAGTGGAAAATATTTGGCCATCGACATTTTGCACAAATCGGAGCACATTACCATGCAGTCTTGACTTGAAGCGATTGTTACAAGTCGTCAAGCTGACAAGACTTGTCCCTTTGTGCGGACGTGATGGACAGATGAATCGATATCGACACGGTTTTGTTATAGTACAGTCTGTTAGATATATCAGAATATATCTTCAAAATGATGAGATATTTTTTCAGCGTTAGATCGTACTAGTAGGTCTCCAATTTGCAAAAGTGGACGGGAAAGCATTAACAAATTGACGCACATAATTATTACTGGAAATCATATTTGAATAGCTTGCTTTATTGTAGAAAAAAACGCACGAAGATCTCCGATCTTGAATTCAATGCTGACAGATGATCGTAAATCTAACATACATTCCTTAATTTAAGCTGTGTGTCTGCCAAAACTGTCTAGGATGGATGGATAAGCATCCGACTTTTGGCCTTGCAAAGCCTTTTTTGGACGGGGAAATACTGTGACCACTGCACTGGGAGTATCGTAGCGATCCCATTACTATGGGGTGGCTACGAGATTATGTGGAACTCTAACCCACAACCCACGGGGTGTTCCTAAATCGCCAGAAGGCGGATTCCTTTTCTGGAGGTCCGGTCATGAGGCCTTATTGTCTAACGTACTTCGAATCACACTCGTTTTCACTTCTTCTTTCTGTCACACGTTATGGGATGAGGGTGGAAAGGGATGAGGAATGCGATCGCGTGCGTCAGTGCGTTAGTCAATACCGCCTCGTGTCCTCCATGCCAGGAACACTTAGTACGCCATCCCGCTTTAAGGTTCTCCATCAAAGCTACTTTACATAAGGCATCCAAGGGCAGAAAACCCATCAACCACATTCATTCACAAGGCACAAGCATTTACATTCCTGACACGTTTTTTAAGCAAACAATGCGCCATTATCCTCATAGCCCAATATTTCGGACCGATAAAAGTGGGTTGCGCAGGCGCAGCGATCAAAGCGCGCGGTCCGTTTGAAGCTTGCGACACTCGCGAACGTTGCAATGTCGCCCGGTGTGAATGGCTTATCCATATTAACATGGGTAATTAAGCTTTGTAAGGTATTGCCTGACGTTTTTGATGGCATCTGGGGCTGAGCAAAACTATGAAAGTTGCAGGGTGGTTAAAGGTTAATGGGCGATAAAAGTAGAGATTAGCTTTTAGAGCTGAGATTACTATTACTTTTATTAGAATTCTTTCTAAGGAACTTCAATGGATCGTCACGAAGTAGAAGTCATCATTAGGAAATATTGTTCCTTCTGTTTACTCAGTATTATTTATTCAAATTTAAATGTGACCAAACGGGAAGTATCAATAATAAAATTAAAGGAGTTCTGTGACAAACAGATAAAATACAACTGAATTCAGAACCTCCTCAATTTTTGAAGTCAGTTAAAAAAGTCTTAGTTTAACCTATAGGTACTTCATTTAATTTAGCATTGAAAAGAACAACAACATTATATTGCGTCTGGTCAACTATAACTTGCCTAGCAAATAGTACAGTACAATAGTCTGGGAGCTGCAAAATAAAATTGTTTTAATGCCACATTATTTGCGTGTTGTCAATGGTTACTTAAGTACACATTGTAAAGAGATTACAGTTCACGAGCCGCAATATAATGTTGTTGTGCTTTTCAATGCTAAATTAAATGAAGTATACTTATATTGTAAGTTGGTAATAAATGAAATCACATTGTAAATTTGAATCAGATAAATAATATCTTAATTAAACGTGTATAGTATACAAGAAAGCCCAATTGATTCAAAGCTTAAAATTTACGATGGAACCTCTCCGTGCCGGCATTTCGCTCATGATTCTCAGCACAATATTCCAGTGGGCGGACAATTATGTCGTTAATTTCAATGTTTCCTGCTTGCGCGGAGTCTAAACATGGCGAGGTTAAAAAACAATAAATTAGGGAAAAACAAACGCGTGATTTAATTATATGGAGTGTTTTGATTTGTTTCCTCGTCATCATCTCAACTTATTGCTTCGCAGGTGTGCCCATTCCTCACGATGAATGCCTTCACCGTAAAACTCGTGATAAATTTCAAATGTAGGTAAAGAATTCGGAATGACTCAGATGGTGCAAACCTATGTTTGAAGCCACTGTCCTCCACTTGAGAGTCTAAAGGTCAAATCACTAGGCTACCTCGAACCTCCGCTTTGTTTCGGCTTGCCTAAAACCTATTTTAACACTACACGTAAAATAACGTATCTCGGTACCGTATACTTCTTTGTACATGAAATAATTGCTAAACGTTTGTAGCCTCGTTGATGTAGCAAAAACATCCTTTTAGATCTATGTCATCTTTAGACGCTTAATTTTGTATCAAGCGAGTTACCAAGGTAGACTTGGATTTCCTCATTTATTTTGAAATAGCAAAGTAAACAGCTTAAGCTTTCACGGAGTTATAACACCAATCCAAAGCCTATCTTCTAGGCCTTTTCTTTTATTCAGAAGGCCTAACCCCATTTGAAAAGTGATCTAACTGATTCAGGAGCAAATAACCAAGTAACCTGTATCACAGAGTATTGGTTTATAAATAAAAAAATATCGAGCCACACTGCTGAGGTGGAAGCTAGTAAATCAAGGTTCTTGCAATAGTAATGTAGCAAGCTAACAGAGCCTACGAGGCACAGCGCCTAGACTGCGAACAGTGTGCTCTTTAAAAAGTGGAAGAATAAATAGAACTAGAATAAGTTGATTGAACTTGCATTATGATCTAAACTACATATCCGTACCAAGTTTCAAGTCGATAGCAAGAGTTCCGTCCTCCGGAGACGATATTGGCGGGATCACCAGAATTCCACTAACATATACTTACTACTTACTGTCACTGGGCTTGCATAAGTATGCCAAATTTAAGCCAAATCGGATACCAGGAAGTGGTCGAATACTAGTTTGCAAATTTTAAGACCACAACTTACATATGAACGTTGCAAGTTAAATTAAAGCTTGTAAAAATGTCAAGGATCGGCGTTTCGGTTCGGTAGACAGATTAATAGTTCCAGAATATCAAATTCCTGTGCCATCATCAAAATTATTCTAATTACAAGCTTTTGGTTTGTAAGTTGTGGTTTCGAAATTTGAAAATCATTTTTCAACCACCTCCTGCGGTATCCGATTGCATGCAATGCTTTCCTTTAGCAGCCAGTCTCGCTACAAGACAAGTGTTGCTGTCTATATCAAGATTTTAACTAACTAATTCTGAGCTTTAGTTTTAACTCACTAAAGACGCAAGATCCCGAGCACTTAATTTAAAGAACATAAAAGGTATTGTGATTGTGATATAATAAGCAAATTAAGTGCCCATACCTACATGCATGTTGCCAAATACATTTTCCCCCTATAAGTGTAACGAGAACGTGTAGCTTTATGGTATTCCGTGTCCAATACGTGTGCTGCGTATGGGCCGAGCTCTCAATTTTCAATGAGCCTCGACGGTACGATCGTAAAGTCTGTTTATTCCTCCAGTCACGCCAACTTGCGGTGGGAAATACGTCGGTTTGCTGCGGTCCACGTGTGAACCTTGCGCTAAGCATGGAGCAATATGCATAATTCGCTGAACGAAAAATAGACGCATCGGTTTGAAGGACCGTGGATTTTTTTGTCAAAAGGAATTTGGGCATGATTTGGAGTCCATTCAGGTCAGGGCAGGCAGGGTATGGTCTTTTAGGTCCATCTAACATGCCAGTTTTTGTCGCGGACTGTAAGCGTTTATTTGTGACTAGTTTAAAGGGATGTGTGTGGGAACGGAGTCAACTTTCTGGAAAGTCTGGGAAGCTCAAGGTGGTTAGAAAAGTCACGGTTTTCCTTTCTAACATTCATAGCAGACACCCTGATAAAAGATGAATGCTTCAAGTTCGCGTCAAGCGTTGTTGAGCTAGAAATTCTGCCGTGGTTAAGACATTTAACATGAAATACTTTGTAGTATGGTAGTGGCGATCTAAATTAGATAGCAAACAGCATTAATATATTCAGTATTACGGCCTCTAACACCCTCATGCTTAGGTCATGTAGACATTTAGATGTCATCCAGCCCACATCGAAACCTACATGTTGACTAGAATATTGATTTTAAATATTTAGAAATTTAAATTATGCTTCTTAATATATGCGTTCACTTTTGAAGAAACAGGCGTTTGTTAAATAAAATCGTAGCTAACTTTATAACAACTTTCTTGCATACAAAATAAGTTAAAAAAAAACAAAAGTTAAAACAAAAGTTACCCATATATTTTGTATGAGTACGACTAACTTTCATTACACAAAGGAAGCTATCGTGATTTTCTTTTGATTAAGCCCTTAACTATGTACTTTTTTTTATAACGATCTATTATTCCAATACCCACCACCACACCACCAATTACTTACGGTTAAAATCTTTTTCTTAGAGCAGGAATATTAATTGACTTGTCTATTCAAGTCTATTGTCATCGAGATTTTGCGTCAGACTCTTACACTAGAACTTGAAGCTCTTTTAGTGAACCCTCACAGAGTCACTCACAGATTGTTTTATTCTTTCCAGTGCTCCTAAGTGAGACGATACTGTCAGACGACACGCTGGAAGACAAAACGCTGAAGATAACAGACTTCGGTCTGGCGCGAGAGGTGTACAAGACCACCAGGATGTCGGCAGCGGGGACCTACGCCTGGATGCCTCCAGAGGTAAGCTTCACCTAGAAACATAACTGAATAAAGGTCCAAACGCACAGACAGCGGTAATATTCTAACATGTATGAACGGTTGTGCGGTACGGTACCGCGAATACGTTCATGCAAGTTAGAATATTGCAATGCAACCGTGACCGCCACGCCTCCGCTGTCTGTGAGTTTGGAGCTTTAGGCCTCGAAGCCAGACGCTACAGATAGCAAGGTACGCTTTTCGTAATCATCTCGGTCTAAATACGTCCCACTGCGTCTCACATAAGCCCTGAGCGATTTTGAAGTTTTTTTTTTTTTTTATGTTAGAGAGGCCAGTCAAACGAACTAGTGGGTCACCTGATGTTAAATGATCACCACTGTCCATAGACACCCGCAGCGCTTTACGCGATGCCAGTGCGTTGTCAGCCCTAAGGAAAAAGGAGAGGGAATAGCCCCGGCGCTCTCACTGACCGTACGAAACGCAGCAGGTAGTACTGCTGCTTCACGGCGGTGTTCTGTGAGAGGGCGGTACTGTCCCGGACGAGCCGGCCCATTCGTGATGCAGCGGCTAGCTACAACATGGCTCTACCACTACAAAAGTCACCGTAAAGCTTATGGATTGTGTGTATTGAGTTGAGAACATCACACATTGTGGTGGCCTAGTGGTTTGACCTATGTCCTCTCAAACCGAGGGTCGTGAATTCAAATCAGCGCTCGCACCTTTGAGTTTTTGGAATTTAAGTGCGAAATTGTATTCGAAATTTACCATGAGCTTTACGCTGAAGGAAAATTTCTTGAAGAAACCCGCAAGGCCGCAACCACCTGCGATGTTTCCAACCAGCACTGGGCCCGCGTGAGAACTATAACCGAAGCCCTCTCATTCTGAGAGGAGGCCTGTGCTTTGCAGTGGGATATATATAGGCCGGGATGATGATGGATGACTCCTTATCCCGTAAATATCGGGATAAGACGTCCAGCTATCAAATACCAAATTTCATCCAAAGTCGTCCAGCCGTTTTCCAGTAAAAGAGTAATAAACACTTACACGCGCGCACGCACGCACATAAAGGCAACGCCACCAGAGTTGAGGCCACGCACACAACCACATCTCGTGTAATGACAGCGGGATTTTGGCGTTGTGTTGACGTTTAACGACAACACAACGTCAAAATCCCGCTGTCATTACATGAGATGTGGTTGTGTGCGTGGCCTCAACTCTGGTGGCGTTACCCATACAAACTTTTGTATTTATAGTATAAGTAGGATATCAATGCACTATTTGCATAATGGCGATAAATCGGACTTAGGCTCCCACAGTAATGTAACAGGAATCCGTGTTATATGTTTTGATTATAATTTACAATTCCCCATTTCCAATGCAATAGCATTGCCTCTACGTAAAACAAGAGACTTCTTAGAATCATTAGGTATATCAATATAATAATTATGAACGCGTAGGTTTATGACGTCAATGACCTGACGAGTTGGTAGGGATACATGGAACAAATTGTTGGGAAGCTAATGTATCGATTAATACTTAGGTAACTACTCTCTCTTTACAAAGGTAATGGCAAATCTTAATGATTAAACCGTCGAGCTCAAACCCATGGACCCAGAAATCTGATGCATAAAAGTTTCCTCTACTTATTTTATAATGTTCACAATATAATGATCTATTTTAGCAAAATTCCCACGGGATAGGAAGCCCTATAACGAAGGCGAAGATGCAAGCGTGAGTTTTTTCATCCAGGTTTAATAAAACTTTGTCATTTGATTAGATTGTTAAATCCGAAAAACAGATTTGAAAGAAAATAGAAGAAAGAAAGAAAATTCATTTATTTACAACAACACAAGGCACATCATCAATATTTTTACAAAACAAAAGACAACACGAAAGCTAAAGATAGATTGTGTCATTGCGGTAGCAAATCGGACACTGGCTCAGCATAATGCTGAGGCGTTTAAAGCACCCTAGCGCTGATTTTCAGCCTGCACTGTAGGTGACACCCGGATCGCTGTTTAGATAGATACATAAACTGCACACTAATACCTACATAAGACTACATGCGTAAATAAATAAATAATATATTTTTTTTTATGTTAGATAGGCCAGACAAACGAACTAGTGGGTCACCTGATGTTAAATGAACACCACTGTCCATAGACACCCGCAGCGCTTTACACGATGCCAGTGCGTTGTCGGCCCTAAAGGAGAGGGAATAGGGGAAGGGGGAGAGGGACGGGGTGAGGTATTGGGCCCCCGGCGCTCTCACTGACCGTACGAAACGCAAGCAGGATTACTGCTGCTTCACGCCGGTGTTCTGTGAGAGGGTGGTACTGCCCTGGACGAGCCGGCCCATTCGTGATGCAGCGGCTAGCTACAACATGGCTCTACCACTATTAATAATAATAATTGTAGATTATAAAAGTAATTAATAATAACAAAATTACTCAAACATAATTACTATATCTCACTTGCCAAGTATACAACCATGCACGGACAAAATCGAAAAATTAAACAACCGAGACAATAAAAATCAAAAAAGTTTTGTGAAATACTTAGTGCAATTACGCTTGATCCAAATACTAGTACCTATTACGTGAGATCGTTTCACCTCGGTATTGTAATTAACGTTTATAAAACTCGCTAATTAACCGGACTAGCTATAATAGGCTATAAATCGTTAATAGAGGTAGTTAAGGTCAACGTCCACAGACCACATCTACATCTCGATGATGTAATCTAAAGCAATATACTTGTTTATTTATAATACATAGTATCAGGTTTATACGATTATCAGGTTCTTGCAGAAATATATAGTGCTTGGAGTGAGGTGCGGTTAGTGTATGACCCCATATTCGTCGGCCGGGAATGAGTGACAATAATAAATGGCGAAGAATCTGCCACTGGTTCAAGCAGAGAGTAGTGGGTTCGAGTCCAGGCACCTCTGACTTTTTCTAAATTTATGTGCGAAATTACATTTGCAATAAATCCTGTTCATACCTGCGAAGAAATTCAATGGTGTATGTGAAGTTCGCAATTCGCACTGGGGCCGCGTAGGAACTACGGTCCAAGCCCTCTCATTCTGATAAGCCTGTGGCGTGGCCTGCACCGGGAAGTGTATGGGCTGCGATGATGATGATGATAGTTCAAGGTCACGTCTCAAGGTGTTTGGCTCACTTTACTTATCTCCTTATCTTGCACAGCGCTTGTCGTGCTCGCCGACTGATAACTTGATAAGGATTCCGCCAAGTTCAATGACCTTGCGTCTGTTATCAAACGATACAAGTGATGCCCCGAGGTTCAAATGTAATTTCACACAACATTTTTGAAAAACTCAAGGTGCGAACCCGGGCTCGAACCCACGAGCCCCTGCATGAGAGGCCATAGGTCAAACCACTAGGTTACCATGGCTTTTTTACTCCCTGGTAAAACTTAAACATAAAAACATAACCCTTCCTTCTTCGCAGTCGGGTAACAAGGACAGACGGCAAAGTGGCTGGTGGAACTACGCCTCGCCGTATGCATACATTTGCGCACACGCACGCAAACAGACTCCGCAAAGCAAACTAGTTGAGCTATATGCCACTGCGCATGAGATAAAGAGTAGAATTCTTTCTTTACTTATTTAGTCAGAGGCTTTCAGTACACGAACGACCAATGAGAAAAGGAAAGAATTAGGTAGTAGTTAAGTAAGGGATTGAGGCGAAGGCTTCGAGGAGTTGTGTTACCTGAACACCAGTCTGTCCGTTTTCAAGTCTAGGGTGAATGAGCATTGGCCCGCATGGGAACTACAGCTCAAGCCCTCTCATTCTGATAGGAGGCCTGTGCCCTGCAGTTGAACTTATATAGACTGTGATAGAATGCTATTTAGAGAGTGATATAAAGGATCGATCCGCTTAACTAACTAAACTAACTAACTAACTTAGACGACCAGATGGCCTAGTGGTTAGAGACCCTGACTATGAAGCTTGAGGTCCCGGGTTCGATTCCCGTGTCGGGGCAGATATTTGTATGAAAAATACGAATGTTTGTTCTCGGGTCTTGGGTGTTTAATATGTATTTAAGTATGTATCTATCTATATAAGTATGTTTATCCGTTGCCTAGTACCCATAACACAAGCTTTGCTATGCTTACTTTGGGACTAGGTCAATTGGTGTGAATTGTCCCGTGATATTATTATTATTTATTATTATTAACTCTTTTTTTGTATTTTAAATTCGATGGCTTGATATCTGAAATCAAACGATGTTATAGATATTTAGCTCATTTTTTCTCAAAACTAAGCTTCCAGCTCCAAAACTACTCTTTGCTTTTAATTTTTTATCAGTACACTTTTAGTTCACGGTCAACTAGTAATGATTTTGATCTGTTCGGAAATGAGTTTATTATTCATTATCTCGCTCGGTACTGTTGTGGGAGGCGACGCCTCTGACTTATAGGAGTTATAATCCACTTGCGTATGCGCATGATTGAGAGCCGTCCTTTTAATAATATTTTAACAGAATTGAAAAGTAAGCGAGACTAAAAAACATCGGGTCTTTTAAAAAAGTGTAAGCATTAGGCTTGTTTTCAACGGGATATTGACCGCTATTACAATTATTGTGAGCTCGCTTCGTCTCTGTTACATACATCAATAATCATGGATGGACTGGCGAAATTCTCGATGAATTTATCATTTGTTACTTACTCGGGACTTATGTCATTTATGTTGATAAAATTACCTCGACGTTTCGGCCACATCAGCCGCGTCCACGTCGTCTAAACGTCGTGATAATTTCACACTGTCAAAGTCTTCATTAAGTCCCGAGCGTCTTAGGAATTTATGGATGGATGTTATTTGTAGATCGAGCTCTGTCTATCTCTCATTCCTGCGCGTCGATGCGTAGCCAAAACTATTGTTCGGAAAAAACAATCCTGATTTTAAAATCTATCCCTGTCTCGTGTAATAACAACTTCCTTACGATGTTACGATATGCTCCAATCCCGATGAAATCCTAGTCTATGAAAGAACTACTTTTCATATTCTGAAGCTACTCAGGGTCCCAAATTGTCACTCACAAGTGAAATACTCAACGGACGTTTTTCCGAACACAATCACTCTGTATATCAAGAGTTTACCATTAAACCTAAAGGAAATATCAGACAATATTCCATATTTAAACCATGCCATTCAATCAATCTACCTTTACTTCTAGGTGATAAAGAACTCGATCTTCTCCCACGCGTCGGACGTCTGGTCCTACGGCGTGTTGCTATGGGAACTGCTGACGGGAGAAACGCCTTACAAGGGCATTGATGCGCTCGCCGTGGCGTATGGCGTGGCTGTCAACAAGTTGACACTACCCATACCCAGCACGTGCCCGGAGGCGTGGAGAGACCTCATGGAAGGTAAGGTTCTAAGGGATCCGACTTCTATGGGAACAGGAACACCTTACGAAGGCGTTGACGCTTACGGCGTGGCTTTTAAATTGATGCTGCCAATACATCCAGCTGGTTTCCTGGGGTGTGGCAAGATCTCAAGCAAGATAAGATTCTAGAGATCTAGAGGGATATGGGCTTCTGTGAGGACAGGAACATCTTAGAAGTCGTTGATGCTTACGGCGTGGCTTTCAAGTTGACGCTGCCACCCAGTACGTTCCTTGGGGTGTGGCGAGACCTCATGGAAGGTAAGATCTCGTGGGATACGGTGGTTCCCACAGGAATAATAGTTATTGCATTCTTAGTGGCTTGACTTCATTTCCAAGGTAAGGCGATACTTCACAGCATCTCTAACCGAAGTCCGATCCTGTATGGAATATTGCTATCTCCTTGGGGACAGCTCTGGCTAATAGCTGAATGCTTTGGATTCGTCGGAGAAGCGAGCGCTGAGGCTTACCAGCAACCTATTTGGTGATTCTTGAAGAGGGGCTTAGTTAAACCGGTCGACACTCCATACACAGATCGTGACCTGAACTGTGGGTGTGGAGAGACCTCATGTAAGGCCAGATCTCATGGAGGTAAAGAACTATTGCGAAATATAATATTCAGCTTTCAGATATTTTACGCATTTTTTGTACGTAACTAGTGGCATTGTGATATTATTATAGTATCCGTTGATAGCGCATTTGAAGGTCTCCCATCAGGAAGTAGGATGCACAGGCAGCTTATCTTTGTCTATGTATGTTATCCATTATAGAAACTAACCAGTTGAAATGTATAAAGCAAGAGTAAACATGATCCACCTTTATCGTAAATTTTTAAAGCCTAAAATATCACAGCCGAATAGGTATGTAGCCTCAATGTAAATTGATTGATTTTTCATATTTATCAAAAACGAAGATAAAACGGCTAAGTGCGACAATTTTAGAAAACGTCTTATTCGACCTCACATACACTCTATCACGGAGTGCGTAGCTTTCTATCAGTAAAAGAATTTTGAGAATGGGCTTCAATAATTTCAAAGATTACTCCTTGCAAACAAAATATACCTCTTCAATATGGCTGGCGTTTGACCGTAGTCACACCTGATGGCAACCGAAGATACCGTTTAAGATGCCCATATCGTAAATTATTTAAGACGATTTTTTTTTTCTAGTGCGCCAGTCGGGATTCGATTGCTACCAACTGGCCACGGGGCTCCCGACCAACATTCCCGAAATCTTAGAAATAAAAAATAAAAAATTTTGCTTGCGCCGATTCCTCAATATGAGCATATTCTTTCATTTCACAGCTTGTTGGCATTCCAACCCGCGCGCGCGGCCACTCTTCCCAGAGATCCTGGTCCAACTGGAACGGATCCGCCAATCGGAGTTCACGCGGGCGCCGCACGAGTCCTTCCACACCATGCAAGATGGCTGGCGGCTCGAGATCGAAGCGGTGCTACTCGATCTCAGGAAGAAAGAGAAGGTTTGCTTTCTGAATAACATCGGGATAAGGGGCCCGTCCATAAATTGCCTACGTCACACTGTCTGATCATTTTTAGACCCTCCTTGTCACTCTTATTACTAGACCCCGTTATCAGGAGGGCAGTTTGGTGACTATCTTTACTTCTTTTTGTTAGCATTAGAAAGAAGGTAGATTTTGACGTGTCTTTTTTATTGAAAAACACTTTTGGAACATAAGTCACAGCAGATATGTCAGAAATAGCAAGGACGTATGCTTATTTACATTCTTTTGGTTTCATAAGTAGTAGTTAATATTTTTTTAAAAGAGTTTTTCAATAAAAATACTCTTCAAGACTGTTTACCCTATCTCTAATGCTACAAAAAGCGAAGTATGTATAACATTAACATTAGTGATGTGCAATTTCAATAATAAACTTTTTTAAATTGAGTTTTTAGTAAAATTTTGGTGTTCCATACAAAGCTACATCGTCGACACTTGGATATTTTGTATTGCACATCACTAATGTTAGGCAGCCACCAAACTCCCAGCTTGATATTGGGGTACTTGTTTATTAGTTATTATTACTATTGCAATTTTTGTTCGAGTTTCACAAATTGCCAGACCAGAAACCAAAAAACTTTATGTAAAAAGAAAAACAAGTTTCAATTCAATTCAATCATTTATTGCATTTCATAACATAGTTTAGTTTTGAAATGACAATAATTTGTAATTGTGTCAGTGTTCTTCTACATGAGCGATATGGTCTTTTAAGTGGGGGGTGATTGTACGGTTTGATTGGAAAATGCACCTGTTGAGTAATAGCAAGGATGATATAGACTGGATTAGCAATCGCCATAGTACAGATCGGCCGCGGAAAAATAGTTCGATTATTAAATCTAGATGGCGCTGACATATAGCCAGAGGCTTTGAAGGCAAAACAATAAGACTACAGATATTTCATATCACTGCACAATATTTTTGAAAAATAATACATTTGTAGTAATATGAAACATCAGTAGTCTTATTGTTTTGCTTTCAAAGCCTCGGGCTATATTTCAGCGCCATCTAGATTTAATAATCGAACTATTTTTCTGCGGACGATCTGTACTATGGCGATTGCTAATCCAGTCTATATCATCCTTGGTAATAGTCATGAAAATTAACTTCTTAGCTGTCATCAGGGACAGTTGCTCGCCTGAAGTTTTTGGACGCGGAGGACTTAATGCTCTAATTAGTGCACTTTTATTAGCAGTTAACTGTTTAGCTTCTATACTAAGCGCAACAGGAAAACTAGCAATTAATTTGCAAATAAAAACTGAAAACCTAACTCACTATAGTAATATTCAATGCATTTTTATTGCAATGTATTTTGAATCGAGTTCGAGGATAATCTCTATACGGTATCCTTATTTGAAACCACATCAGTATATTCACTAGCGAATTAGTCAGTGCAGCTAGCTTAATGAGTTTATGACTTAAGAGTCAGAAAATATAAATAAACTGTTTTACTATTGTCTCTTTTAAGTGTTCCATATCCAAAAAGATTCTTGAGTGGTTTTCAAAATTGTTGTACACAATTAAGGGATTTAATTAAAACAAAACTTAATTGATTCCTTTGTGTAACGAAAGTTACCCTAATAGTTTGTATGACCAACTTTCGTTACACAAAGGAAGCGATCGTGTTTTTGTTTTCATTAAGCCCTTTAATATGTACAGTTTTTTTTGAAAACGACCCTTTTATCATCTTTTAAAACGCACAATCTCCAATGCGTTTGCTTAAAGCCTACATGCAGCTAAACTATCTGTACAAAAACTTTGAAAGCACTTTTCTGTTTCTTATTGATCATCACGGAGTGCAGACATTTATTGATATCAATTAGTTAGTACATAATGCACCTTTACCTTATTTATAACTGTTTTATACTAACCAAGCGTTCTGTTTCCCTTGTAACGCTTGCAATAGGAATGCAAAACTATAGAAGAGGTTAGTAGTACTAATTTTGTGATGTAGCACATTTACTAAATAGTTTTGCTCGATTATTATTTTTATTTAAGTGTAGTTTTCAAAAAAAAATGTATATGCATTAAAGGCTTAATGAAAACAAAAACACGATCGCGTCCTTTGTGTAACGAAAGTTATTCATACAAACTATACGGGTAACTTTCGTTACACAGAGGAATAAATTGAGTTTTGTTTTGATTAAAGCCCTTAATTATGTATTTTTTTAAAACAACTCTTAAACGTATTGCTTCCAAAGTGTTGGTTGGATGTCACATTTTTTCTATAATTTGTTCTTATTTTGCAATGTGGATCACGCTTTTATGCTGTTTTGTAAAATCATTACGTTTGTTAATATTAAAGTACAATAATATTTAAAATAGACCTCCTCGTCGCCAAACTCACCAAGTTTCAGATGTAGAAACACCGCAGTATCAAAAATAATTTAAGGCCCAAACGCACAGACGACGGTTGTAATATTCAAACTTGTATGAACGAGTTCGCGGTACGGTACCGCACAACCGTTCATACAAGTTAGAATATTACAACCGTCACCGCCACGCCTCCATTGTCTATGCGTTTTGGAGCTTTATAACGCTTACCTTAACCATTTATCAAGCAATCTATTACACCACCATCTAAGGTGCACAGATGTCACTCATGGGGATTTATATTCCTGTCACCTTTGCGATGCCAAAGGCGGTATGTCGCGCCTCATCTCGTGTATCAAATAAGCTTTACACCCAGGTCACTAGTCTAGGCCATATTTAATACTGGATGTAAACCGTGATTACCTTTAAGCTTAAACTACGAATAACCCGAAGAACCGATAACCGTTGGGGTAGAAGAGTTCTTGAGTGGAGACCACGGATCGGCAAACGTAGCGTGGGACGTCCTCAGACTCGGTGGAGCGATGATCTTCGCAAGGCGGCTGGCAAGAGCTGGATGAGAGTGGCCGAGGATCGTGCCCAGTGGCGTGCCATGGGAGAGGCCTATGTCCAGCAGTGGACGAACATAGGCTGATGATGATGATGATGATGAGGACGGGAGCAGAACGGGTCGGGAGTAGCGGTGGGTCGTCCACGATTTTAACGTAAACGCAACTAGATCGTTCATTTACGTTATCGAATAGTCCATAGACTAGTTTCATTCGTCGACTAGTCGACGTGATGTCTGCGTTATATAGATGTTCAACTTAACGGCACGTCGATTTCTACGAATCACTAGTCTTTGGTTGCATTAGTCTACAGTACAACTCTTAATCAAATATGAACTCTGTGACATAACGAACATAGTTCAAATTTGTTTGGTTTACTGAATGGACTGTATTTTTTACAAACTATGATTTTGTGTCGACGTCGCGTTCCTAGTAGATACGAACGATTGTGATCTCTTGGTTTGGCCGTTTAAGTATTCGACTAGTCGACGCTCGGTCGGTGGGCCGTCCAAACGTTTATTCTACACGAACCGTTCAATCAACTGGTCCTAATCAACCCCCATCGGTAGTCAGGAGTACGACGGGCCTATTTACGTGGCTATATGAGCATTATTTAAATATAGTTTAAATTCAACACCAATCCTTAATATAAACCTAACCAGAGATTTGGGAGTGTATCAGGATTCAAAATTATTGTTTGATAGTCACATAGACAAAATTGTAAAAAAAGCCTCGAAGCTTTATTATGAGGTCTACCGTGAACTTTAAACAAATCAAACCAATTAAGGTGCTCAATTTTCGTACGTGCGTTCAATCCTCGAGTATGTGTCCATGGTGTGGAATCCTTGTTATGACATATATGTGCAACGCATTGAGTCCATACAAAAGAGATTTTTAAGATGCCTCCAGTTCAAGTCTAAGTCTGTGCAACCAAGTTATTATCATAGGTGTATTAAGTTTCATTTTCTTCCCCTTCACTTGAGAAGAAAAGTCAACGACATCGTCTACCTGACCAAAGTATTATCAGGAAACGTTGGCTGTACTGAAATGATCAGACACATTAGCTTTCGCATCCCTAGAGCTCCCCTTAGGAATAATTATCGGCCTTTATCGCTGCCTCGGGCTAAGACTAGATACCGTCAGAACTCTTATTTCTATCGAGCTGCAAAGTCGACGAATGAATTTTGTCAACAGAATGAGGACCTAGATTTGTTTTTATTGAAACCCACTGCAGTTAGGAAGCGAATAGCGTCCGTTTTCTTTGCTCCCCAATCCGATTGTACTAGGTTATTAACTTATTAAGATTCTAAATGGTTTTTCTCTTTCTTTTGTGTAATTTTTTTTTTTTCTCTTTTTTTGCAATCAGGTCACTGTTTTGTTTTGATTAACTTGTGCCTGTTTCTGTTTATATAATAGTATTATCTGTGAAGACCTGTAATTGGCTTTTCTGATATTAACTTATAGTATCTACTTTTAAAATGAAATAGCTGTTGGTTTTCCGAATAAAATAAAATAAAATAATATCTCACCGCCCCGCGCCCGACCGCGCCGTCGGTGTGATGTGCCTATACAATACGTTTACTTTTAGTTTACCACTGACAGATGGCTTGCCTTCATTTCATTTCCAACTTTAACACCATACAAATAAAGTAGCTATTACAAAATCTGCAAACGTGGGTAACAGTATTCTAAAATTGGCTTTATATGTAGGTCGTTAAAGTTGAATATGAAATGAAGGCAAACCATCTGTCAGTGGTACACTTTATGTAATTTTACTGTACCTACATTCACGTAAATAGGCCCGCCGTACTCCCAACCCGACCCGCTACCGTCCTATGTGTGGTTTACGCTTTAATGAGCTCCCGATGTTTGGACACAGTTGCATGCATCATGATCAATTGATCACATATAGATGGAACGGAATCGCTTGCAACTGCGTTGAAACAACAATGACTCATTAAAGATAACTATAGTCTTTGCTACTTCAGTCATAACATCCATCTTTCCAGGAGCTCCGTTGCCGGGAAGAAGAGTTATCCCGGGCGCAGCTGCAACAACGACTGATGGAACAGAACCTAGCGCAGAAAGAGAGGGAGCTGGAGAAGAGAGAGATCGATCTGGCGGCGCGCGAGCTGCACATCCTGATCGTAGCTAGCAACATGTCCCACACGCAACCGCCGCAGCCCAACAAGAGAAAGGGTAAGAGACATCTATTCAAACATCATCATCATTTCAGCCGATAGACGTCCTGTTTTTAACCGCCGACACAAAAAGAGGGGTGTTATAAGTTTGACCGCTATGTGTGTGTGTGTGTGTGTGTGTGTCTGTTTGTCTGTGGCATCAAAACTCTTAAACGGGTGAACCGATTTGGATGCGGTTTTTTTTTATTTGAAAGCAGGTTTCTTGGCGATGGTTCTTAGACACGTTACATTGAAATTGGTAGTTTCAATAAATCTGTACGTAAATAAGGAAAATGTTACGCTAGCTACTCAATGTCATCATCTATACTAATATTATAAAGAGGAAAGAGTTGTATTTTTGTATGTAACGAATAAACTTAAAAACTACTGGACCGATTCCATAAATTCTTTTACCGCTAGAAAGCTACATTATCACTGAGTAACATAGGCTACTTTTTACCACGTGAAAGTACCTTTTCCTACGGGAAAATTAATTTATCGCGGGCGAAGCTGCGTACGGAAGGCTAGTTATCAATATGTATATGTCTAACGTAATTGTCGTATCTGTTATGTAATACCAAGGATGACATAGACTGGATTGGCAGTCGCCATAGTGCGGATCGGCCGCGGTTTTTGTAGTTCGATTATTAAATCTAGATGGTGCTGAAATAAAGCCAGAGGCTTTGAAGGCAAAACAATAAGATTACAGATATTTCATATCACTGCAAATGTATTATTATGCAATATTTTTGAAAAATAATACATTTGTAGTAATATGAAACATCTGTAGTCTTATTGTCTTGCCTTCAAAGCCTCTGGCTTTATTTCAGCGCCATCTAGATTTAATAATCGAACTACAAAAACCGCGGCTGATCCGTACTATGGCGACCGCCAAGCCAATCCAGTCTATATCATCCTTGGTAATACCTATGAAGTTATCTGTGGCAATGTGGTCATACTTTCAATCAACACCGCTCCCCTTCCAGGCAAATTCAGCAAGATCAAACTGCTGAAGAAGGACACGATCTCGTCGCCGCTGGACTTCCGGCACACGCTGACCGTCCGGCAGTCCGACGACGAGTCCAGCGTGAAGCAGCTCGTGGCCGTCGCCAAGGACACGCCGCCCGGCTCGCCGGCCATCATGCGCGCTATCGCCCGTAAGTCACGGGGGGGACAGGGTCTAGCGCCCGTAACTTACGGGGGGTTAGGCTCAAAGTACTCACTTTCCCGAAATCTACACTTTCTCTAAAATCCCAGTTTCTGCATTATCCCAAAAAGTACGTTTTCTCAAAACGCACACTTTCCCATAATGTACATTTTCTCAAAACGCACACTTTCCCAAAATGTACACTAGTACGTAGTGGTAGAGCCATGTTGTAGCTAGCCGCTGCATCACGAATGGGCCGGCTCGTCCGGGGCAGTACCACCCTCTCACAGAACACCGGCGTGAAGCAGCAGTACTGCGTTTCGTACGGTCAGTGAGAGCGCCGGGGGCCCAATACCTCTCCCCCTCCCCTATTCCCTCTCCTTTTTCCTTAGGGCTGACAACGCACTGGCATCGCGTAAAGCGCTGCGGGTGTCTATGGACAGTGGTGATCATTCAACATCAGGTGACCCACTAGTTCGTTTGACTGGCCTCTCTAACATAAAAAAAAGTCAAAAATGTCATCTTCACCACAAAGTTATCCTTAGATGAAGATCCTAAGCTATGATGGCGATGTTAAGTGCTCCATTTGAGAAAGTGCACTTTTTGGGGAAGTGCACCTTCTGAGAAAGTGTACCAATTGGGAAGTGCACTTTTTGAGACAGTACATCTTCCGAGAAAGTGATCCATCTAAACCTTACCTTTAGAAAAAGTGCACATTTCGGGAAAGTGAATTTTTTTGAACCTATCCCGGTCACGGGGAACACAGGGTTTAGCGCCCGTAAGTTAAAGGCACTAACTAATGGGTCTATAAAACATTAGGGGAACGTGTGAAAATAAATAAAATTGAAAACAATCATCATCATCATCATTTCAGCCGTAGGACGTCCACTGCTGGACATAGACCTCCCTCATTGATGACCAATCATTACGATTGGAAGCGATTTGCATCCACCCTGAACCTGCGGCCTTCACCAAATCGTCCGTCCATCTCTTTGATTGACGTCCCACGCTGCGCTTGCCAGTCCGTGGTCTCCATTCCAGAACTTTTGGGCCCCAACGGCCATCTATTCTGCGTGCTATATGGCCTGCCCATTGCCATTTCAACGAGCTAATAATCCGTTTGGCTATGTCGGTGACCCCGGTTCTTCTACGGATCTCCTCGTTTCTGATTCGATACTGTAGAGAAACTCCGAGCATAGCCCTCTCCATAGCTCGTTGACCGACTCTGAGCCTATTCATCAGGCCCATAGTGAAGCACCACGTGTCGGATCCATATGTCATCACTGCCAACACACACTGATTAAAGACTTTTGTTTTGAGGCACTGAGTATTGAAAACAATAATGGCAGAAATACATAATGGTCATTTGATAATAAATATAATTTTCGAAACACATAATGGCCATTTAATGGCTATCGCCCGTAAGTCACAGGGACCATTGATACTATTGCCCGTAAGTCACAGGGACCATTGATACTATTGCCCGTAAGTCACAGTTACCATAAGGTGTATCGCCTGTAAGTCACAGAGACCACAGGGCGTAATGCCCGTAAATCACAGGGGCCTCAGGATCTACCGCCCGTTAGTCACAGGGACCACCGGGTCTAAAATTCGTAAGTCACTGTGAACATAGGGTCAATTTCGTTCCTTAAATAAACGGAATAAAGGAGGTTTCTCTCTGTGGAAAGTTTTTGATTTGAGATTCGCCAGTAGGAGCTGTGCAATAGTTAGTTTCTAAGTTGTATAAAAATGAATGCCTATTTCCCTTGGTCACGGCATCACGCGTGAACCGGCTGAACCGATTTCGCTAATTCTTTTTTTTTGCGCTTGTTATTGTCAGGAAATGGTTCTAATGAAAAAATTTTTAGAAAAATACAACGGGGCAACAGTTAGTTTTTAATAAAATACGCGAGATTTTATTTACATTGAATGTTCCTACTTTGGGCATTTCGATAAAAACGATACCCTTTGCATTTCTTTTATAAAGGAAGGGTTTGGGGTTTTTTTTGTCTAACATCTGGTCGCATGGTGAACGGTTGTGTTGTTCTGAAGATGTGCTCTGGTTGAATTCGAATCGCTTCAGTTAGTGTGGTGGTGTGTTGGTGATAGATAGATGGGTGTGATTTGTGTGTGTTCGTACAGTGTGAAGGTGGAGGAACTGGATGAACACACATTTCTTGCATAAACGTAGTTCCTAGTTCATTGAGGCTCTTCTTACTCGGAATCAAGAGTGCTATTGATTTTGATGATTTAAAAAATGTCCCTAAATTTCCATACTACTTTTTTGTCAATTTTAAGACGACCCATGCAAACGGTATGAAAAAGTCACAAAACTGACTTTAAAACTAAGGACACTTTTTTCTTTATGAAAATGAATAGTACTCGTGATTTTTAACATTTGAACGCCAGTGTCGGCTATAGACGACAATACGGTAAAATGCAAAAACTAACCTAACCGCATCCGCATAAGAATCAATTCTGTTTGTAACAAAAACGATGCGTGGCGTTCAAAAGGCCAAGACCCTCAAAATGTCCTCTTAACTTGACTTCAAGTAACGCAACATCTCACGTTTCCAGTACCAGCGGACGGCGTGAAAGGCAAGACGTGGGGTCCTTCGTCGGTGCACCAGAAGGCGCGCGGGCACCTTCCCCTCCCAGCGCTGGCCAGGCCCCGCCACAACCACCGCTTCAGCAGCTCCGCGCCCGACCTGCCGCCGCCCCCCCAAACAGGTACCCCCCCGCCCCCCGCGCGCGACGACAAACGAAAAACGCGAAAGTCCAAGTCCCAAGTGCGCCAGCCGAAACTAGAACTGTCCAAGAAACGGTCCGGCAGCCACGACGACCTACTATACGAGAACACTAAGCCGAAAAACAAGTTCCCCCTCTGTCCGATTTTCACGTCCACGGCCGACCTGCCCCACCATTACGAGACCGTTTTCGGAATAGACGCTAAAGATAAAACCCAGGGGAAAAGAAAGGGGAGTCATGGAGAGGTCAAAAAGAACTTTTTTAAAGGATTCCGGTCTAACAGTCTGGCTGGGCTGTTGGCCGTGGCGGGAAACTTGAGCTCAGAGACCACGGAGCTTCTGCGAGACGAGTAGCGAGGGAGAGAATTTCATTTAGTATGTTTTAAGTACTTTTAAGGTTCGTTTTAGACCCCAATTGTCAATTTCCTTTGTTATAAGCGGTCCTACAGTTACGGCTGTGGGATTTTGTACAAAAGTGTTGCCATAATCAAGACATATCAGTTTGTACTAACAACACATTCCTACGCTGACATGCTAATTAAATTCAATTCTGTCCCTTTGCTATTGTCTTTCTCGCTGTATTGAACTTTTTTTTATTAAAAAAAATTCAATCCGACTCTGAACCTTCGATTCGATCCGAGTACCTTTAGTTATGTAAATAAAACCGCTAGTTGAACTTCCGAGGATTTGATTGTAGTTTTTAATTATTTTTAAGTCAATAAAAATATAAAAAGACTTATTTGTTAGTTGTAATTTGTTAGGTTTAATCGTGAAATCAGTGTCTTCGATTTTTATCCAGTTGGTACATGCGAGTAATTTTTATTTCACTTGTGATTGTTTTTTACGAATATGTATTAAACGGAGATAATTTTGAAAAGATAAACAATGTGACAACCGTTGTAAAAGAAAATATTATGTGATCTCTAGAAATGATGAAGTCAACCAGATGATAGGTAGTTAATTGATCCAGGCGTTAGTTTACGGAAGTTCATATTAATAAACTACAACATTTTATCTTTAGACTCTGCAACCAACATACAGTTTTTCTTGCGGACTAGCGTGATAAAAAGTTGTACTTTATTATTAGTTGTCATTCTTTTCAAAAAAGTATAATAAAGTATAGAAATCTATTTTTTTTTATAAACTCAAAACGTATTTAGTAAACAATATACGTGCCGTATTAAAATATAATGCAATGTTGTATCCATATTTTTGTACAAAAACTCGAATTAAAACGAACCAATACATTTCGAATAGAATCTGAGAAACATACAAGAATGCATTTATCTCAATTTCTCAACGTTAGGTAGTCTAATTTTAAATCCTAGTAATAATTATTTATTAGGGTTACAATAAAAGACTTTTAAATTAAATTAAAACAGTTATAACGAATGTTTAGGATCTTGCCAAATTGTTATTGAAAATTGTGAACGATCATAGCTTAAGTAGGCCGTAATAAAATGAAAAATTAAAAAAAATTGGCTGCGTTGTTTATGCTATGGTCTTTTACAATCTTATATACGAGTGAAGTATATCTAGAGTTTTCCAGCGGTTTATTTTACTAGTCAACAAGTTTAAAATATTTCTAACACTGGTCTATATTCTCAGTGGATCAGGAAATCTTTGTCTAAAAAGACTTGATGCCACATCACCAGCAAATTAAAAGTTTAATCATAGTAATGCATTTAGCAATCTGCACGCGGTGAATGGAGAATAAATGGAGATTTTATCACATTAAAATATTGTTCACAGCATTAGTGTTTTATACAACGAGGTATTTTTTAAAAACTTCCAAGTTTTTTCCGTTTACTGGCGATACACATGTGTATTCGAGTTTTAACTCATTACTCAGTTGTTACATATTTTAAATTATGTTGCCTTTTTTTCAACGTTAATTTTAAGGTTACTGTTTTTTTTTGTAAAAACGAGAAACATTCTCATTTCGTACGTATTGCGGCGGACGTGGTCACAGGCTAACAACCACACCAGTGACTAGACCCATTGTAATACGACGAAAGCTTAAATAAACCGGTTTTACAAAAAAAAAGCTTTGGTCACCTTTAGGTATACTTCGTCTCCAATCTAGCAAAATTGCGTGACTGTAGAGTATTGTTTACTGTGATTACTAAAGCACTGTTACTGACCAGAGGCAAAGCTGTCTTTATTTGTCCACTAGCAGAACCGGCGTTAGCGCATTCAATGACGGGAACGCATATATGCGTTTTCGTGACTTTCACCTAGTGCCGCTGTCAGTTTGCCAATCATTTGAACGCACATGTGCGTTTGTGGCACCTGAATAAGTCTGGGGTCTGACAGCCGGCAGCAAATGCGTTAACCAGATGCCTTGATAGAAAAAATTCATAAGTGCGCGTTAGACGATCCTACTGTCGCCGCACACCGAAGCTACCGAATAACGGCCAAACGATATTTGCCTAGCTCAGTGGACAATTACTGAGAGCTTTGTCTCTGTGGTTACTTACTTTTGGCATGACAATGACCGCCATTTTGTTTCCTCTCGCTGCCAAGGAGCTTCACAGGACAACCTGCTTTATCCCTGTAAGTATTAAATATAGTAATTTGATTCAGTTGGCCTAGCATAGTAGCTTTTGTTACTGATATGAAAAATACCAACCGATTTCTTAAAAGGGACTCCTCGTTTATTTACCGATTAGAAAAAAAATCTTGTTTGGTTAAAAATATAGAAAATAAAGGAAGTTCTCGGAACTGAGGGGCTGATAAATGTGATGCCGTCTTCGTCTATTCGAACAAAACAAACGGAGACGGCATTACATTTATCCGTCAAATAAATTTGATCAATGGATGGTGAAACAGGGGGTCAATCTAGAAATACTTACACTGCGTAAAGTTCACTTGGTAAGGGTATCGATTTTCTAGATACGAGCTTTTTAAGACCAGGATATCTAAAATCAACCGTACATTCAAATCTTCTTGATTCTTTTGTTCAGACCATTATTTACTCGATCAAAAAAACTGTTTTATTTTTATTTAAAGTTTGTCGCATAAAAATATATCGAAAAAAGTCAGTTATGGGACCTGGATTTAAAAGTGTGACGATATAAATAAATATTTTGTGTGAACAAATACGTCTTCTATGATCGCAATGAAAGCTTGGTATACTAGGCCTCCTGATATCATTGCGGGAGCATTATAGTAAGAAAAGTAAACAGTTTACATTGCTTCTCAAGAACAACAGTAAGGTCGGTGTGACGGACGGAGCAGCAATGTAATTTATTCGTATGTGTTCAAAATAAAATATCCTGAATAGTTTCGAATGGACCAAACTAAATAACGACTTAATAAGTGATTCCGAGCATTTTATTGGGTAGAAATTGCCAATATTTCAGATATACAGTGACAGTACAATGAGAAAATAATAAAGTACAAATTATATTTTTTTACGTGACACTGGACTAGATGTAGAGGCTGTCGCTTTTACATTTTTAAAATAATCAGGAGTTTGGTCTATTCCAAGTTATTTGTAATAATTGTTCTTTACAAAGAAAAACAATATCTCTACGGTTTTATAATTGTGACAGTGAATGGGAACATTTCGTAAGTAGCATCTTGTCCGTCCTAGTGGCAAAACTATTTTAATTTATTTTAAATCGCGAGAACTTGAGTAAAATACTAATTTCAAATAAATTATAAGAAGTATTTTTGTTAGGTTAGTTATCATACTTTTTTTTACAACAACATAAGCACTGGCAGACAACTGTGATATTTTTTAAAAAGTGTTATTTAAAAAAAAGACATTTATTACTTGACAGTAGCGCCACTAGAACGGATGATTTAGACACTGTAGTATTTAAGACTAGTGTTCAAGTAGATTTAGTTATGGAGTTGATTGTAAAAATTGTATGTTTCATTGACTTTTTTTTTATTTTGTGTGGAAATTCGTGCGATAAGTAGACATATTTCTAGATCAGTTTGTATTGTTTATATGTTTTAATATCAGTTTGACATGTTTTTTTTTTCTTTTGTAAATTGTAAGCATTTGGTTGCTTTCAGCCGTGTTTTTATTTTAGTTAAGTGCTATGCATGCTTAGCAGTTCATAGTGTATGCTATATACCTTACGTTTTAAGTCATATAATTATATATGTATTCGTCGTACTTACTTATTTGATAGTTATCGCTTGGTATCACCACATCTGGCACGCTTTCAAATGTTTACAATTATTTTTTGAACTCCGTTATGTATTGGAAGTCGATGTGATTAATAATGAAGAAAAAAAAATGGCCGATCCAAAATTTTCAGTTGATTCTCCAAGCATGCTCGTGTAAGTATTATTTTTTTTACAAAAAATAAAATATTTTTTCTCGCATGGGCTTCCAAAAGAGTAGTTTATCAATTTGTATAATACAATCTGACCCCTGTAACCGTGTAACGAACGACCCTGTCAATGGTGGTGGACTAGTATTAAAAAATGAGGCTCAGTTGTAAAAAAATGTTGTTATCTCAGCAGAGCGTAACAGAACTAAAGAAGCTCTGCCAATGTGAAACTCTCTGGTGATCTGGTTCTTTTATCTCTTTTTTTATATATTAAATAAACCTTTTCCATGAAATCGAATCTGGTGTATTTTTTTAACATGGGCATACTAATCATTCGGACTAACAGACCCCTTAACAGTTTTAAAACGAGCCGTAGTTTAAAAAAAATATTAAAAAATAAAAAAAAAACTTGGTGTTGGGTGAAAAAAAATCTAAATACGCTTACAAATGCTTTCTCACTTCGGCTCTAATGACAATAAAAGAGGGTTAAAAAATAACTTTTTTTTAAACGGATTAAAAGTGCTATTATTAAGTTTTGCACATGTAAGTATGATTTCTTATTTGTTCACCTTGCTTTTTAAGTTGTTTTTTAGAATGAACTGTTTGGCATGTGTAGTACTACCTATGTAATGATTGATTGTTTTTTAATGCATGTGTTACAGAACAATAGGTTCAGGAAAGATTTGACCGTTAATGTTTACTTACTTTGTATTTGTTGTCATAAAACGTTCAAATTAATTTCTGAATGTGCTTGTTAAACTTGTTTCTACTTGATTTTTAATTATTTTGAAATAGCTGTTTTATTGTAGCTTAAGATACATGTCCATTTCTATCTTAATGTTTTACGTTCGAATATTTTTTCACTGTTTTCTTGCAGACACTACCAGTTTAAATGAAATTTTGCCTTTAATTATCGTGTTAAAACTAAATGAATATGGAACTCCATAAAAAAATCAAACAATTGTTCAAACAACGTCATGGGAAATTTATATTTCCTATTCTAAGGATGAATTGTTTTCAGATCAATGGTTCTATTGACTGAACTCTATTGGGATTAAATTAAAAGTAAACTTCATCAAACTTGTTGTGCCTGCCTGCACCAAAGGTAAGATGGAATAGAAGCGATTGTCCTCTGAAGCGTATTATATAAAAAACAATTCTCAATTTAAAAACGATTCATTACATTTTGTTACAAATAAAAATTGTAATGAACTGTTTTGGACCGTCCTTATTAATTTTCTAAAAGAAAAGAAAAGTGTAGTGCTAATTTTCACCACTTCACTTAAACCATTAAAAAAAGTGCTAATCGCTTCTACGCATCTCATCCATGGTACGGTTAGCCCGCACGTATAGTAACTAACTGCCTATGTTTCATTCACATAGGTTGTTTTGTTCCTTACGCAGACTTCAGTCCAGAGGAATGGGGCCCCGAGTATCCGCTTAGCACCTCGTCTAGATACACTATACCTATGCCGACGTTATATAGCACAGAAGGTAAGTTCAATTCAAGTCTTTATTTTGTGAGAATTAATTATAATACTACGCCACTCTTTACTGCTTGAACAGACGTACATATTTCGGTACGCGGTGGCGTATTTTGCACCCGAAAGGGCAAAGAGTGTAAGATGGCTCGCGGTTATTGAATACAAATGACATATTTGATCTAAGAAACTTGTGTGCTAGGGTTGACGACGAACGGATACGGGGTAAGACTGAAGTTGGGTCAGCGAAACTAATACTTACAGACTGCGAGGTGTTATAGGGTATTGAATGATCATGATCACAGATACTCCTTACTAATAGGTATTCCCGACCACCTTGATGTTTGCGAGACCTGCCACAATTTAATAAGTCACTAGCGTTTAGTTTTGTATTTAAAATTAAAGGTAAATTAAAGGTATGTAACGTATAAAATACCAATGAGTTATTTTTGTTAAACTCCTTCATCTAAATGGGCTGCTTTACACGATAAATTGACATAATTTTATAACCTGTCAAAACCGAATACTCCCATAGATTTCGTACGGTAATACTAAACTATTACGTGACTTGTTAGCCAACTCAATCCAATAATTATTTATTTCAAAACCAGTAAAAATTCAAATTTTAAAATTAGTCCTAAGTTTCTATTAGAACTGTCTTGGAATGATTAGTGAATAAAATAGTTGTAGGGTTTTTTTTGGTTCTGATCATGTCGAATTTGCCGTATGGAATGGAAAATTACAATTTCCAGGCTACAAGTTCAAGAAGCCGAGTATAATCGAGCTGGTGTTGTACAACATGGCAGCTTTGCTGGGCGGGGTGGCCGCGGGGTATGACGTCAGAGTCTCCAACGTCAGCCCCTTGCATCCGACGCTACAGCCGCATAGGTAAGCCCCCCATTCTGTCATATGTCACATGATAAGGCACTGCGGAAGTGAAGAAATTGAAAATAATGCACCTTATAATTTAAAACCTTACAGCAAAAACATTAAGATTTGAATAATTTATTTATTGAATCAGGCGTTACTTTGCGGAGGTCCATATTAATGAACTAAAACAATTACTTTGCTCACCCGCGACCTTACAATAGTTACGTTTATGCAAGAAATGTGTGTTCATGCAGTTCCTCCACCTCCACACTGTACGAACACACACAAATCACATAAACACAACTATCACCACCACCAAGCTACACTGACGCGTTTCGAACTCAACCAGAGCTCATCCTCGGAGTTACCACAACCGTATGCAATGCTACCAAATGTTAAACTGTTAATGAGTGTCGCGGGTGAGCAAAGTAATTGTTTTAGTTCATTAAGATTTGAATTATCAGGTCGCACGATCGGCCAAGAAAGTGCTCTACCAGTTTTGGCAAAAGTTTCTGTGACATCTAAATAATAATATATGCCCCGACCGTAAGCTTCGAAGTCCTTTATTTGATTAACTGCGACTAATAATGTTATTTCAGGCCAGATTTGGAGCCTGAGCCGATCGGTGCCGCGTACGAGGGATTCGGGTTTGCGCACAACACGTACCACGGGCCCACGAGACATCTGCGTGCGCCACTCAATGCCATCACGGGGTCGCCGGTTGGTCAACATTTCCTTATTTTATTTAGTATAGTCGAACAAGAAAGTGCTTTATCATTTTTTATGACAGTTTCTACATCAGAAGAGAAACAATAAGACTGAGTGTCACATTGACTTGTGAGTGAAAATAGCCTTTGAGTTTTTAAGCCGCACAACTGACATTAAACCTTAGGGTCCAAAATCAAGCATGTTTTGGTGTCGATTTGTGAAGGGGGCGAGGTTAGAAATCGTATATCAAAAGGTGCCAAAGGCGACCTCATATTACCACGATCACAGTTAAACCCAATTATAGGCGGCATATCCTCTCTACTTTGAAAAATTCTCTTATCTCAAAATCAACTTTACTAAGTGTGCATCAAGGTTGTGTTTGGTTTACATATTGATTTGAGGTTGACTAGGTATAGGTACGTTACCCCATGTGTAGTTATTCTCAATCGGTTTTGGAAAGATCATATTTTTACTTCCCCAGTTGCCCATTCCGCGACAGTTTTGATTATCCCGTACATCACCGACTGATCGTATTAATGTTGTTAAATATTTTTATCTACCCGCTTGTTAGAATATTTATTCTCCACCTTCGATGCTGTTGATACGATTAAAATCATGCCGAAACAATCAGCCCACGATAAGAATCAACAATTTGCTTCCAGATCTCAAGTCTACAGGCAGACGAGCAGAAACCGATCAGGTTCACCGACTCTCCAACACACAACGCTCACCCCTCATACTCGTCAGGGTACGGGCACTCCGCGCAACCCCTGTCAGGCACATCAGGCCTCGGCACCAACTACACCTCCACCACGCAACCTCCCACCCCCTCCCCTAGGCGAACCTCATCCGCCACCTCAGACCACCTAGCAGACTTATACCACAATTACCGTGAAAACTTCCAACCTTCACCCTCACAAGACAATTTCTACTACAGAACAGCCGAGCCCTATGGCTACGATAGAACGGCAGACTATGTCGTCAAACACCCATACTTCCCTTACGACGAAAGCTCATACGAGTATAAAGAACCCACGCCTGATTACAGACCGTCACCGCAGTTTCTGACCCACAGACGGACACCTTCAAATTCTTCCGCGACAAATTCCCACGCAGAGGAATTCTCGCCTTCCCGCCAATACAGAGGCGACAAGTACAGCAAAGAGAGGAGCGAATACAGAACACCTATAACGGAGTATCCTAGAAAATCGACGGACTACTCGCTTCCTAGAGATTTTTATAGGCAAGAGACCCAAGCTGAGATAGAGCGGCCGGCCAATTTGGGCTTGGAGTTGGCTCCGACTAAACTGCGATCGAGTTTGAAGAAGTATAACAAGAAGTCTAGTACGTCCGGGGGTAGTTCCGGGGGTGGGACGCCTACCAACCCAACACCCCCTGACAGTTTGACAAGTGAGACTGACAGTTCGTACGTGTCCGCTAGGGATGCCTCCACAGGCTCTCAGTCCCGGGTGAGATTCAGTCCGGAGTCTCTGGCCGGCGCCGGCGAACGACGCCCCTCGCGCCAGTCGTAGCGAAGGCTCAAAAAGTTCGACGACTACCTGGTCTGACTGTACATAGTTACATACGCTTGCCGGTAGCGTGGGACGCTTGCTTTTTAGCAAATTCATTAGGCAACTTACTAGTGTTGTATTTAATATTAACGCCATCTGTCGGCAGGCACGTGGTGTTCGAATATGAGGTGAATTCGTAATTATGATTAAGTTGCTTCGCGTTTTTATCCAAAGTGTAGTAATTCGTCTATTTGTCACGTGTATGCCGCGGTTATACTTTATACATCAATAGATATCGCTGTGTGCTGCGTGAATTTACTTTGTGTATTTAAAGTTTAACTTTGTGCTGAGTGTTTCTCCACCAAGTCCAAGTGTTGGATATTGAATGATTTAAAGTTCTAAAGTTTCAACAAAACCATTGAATGAGCTAAGATATTTATTTCAAATTCGGTCAATGATAAAACATTGACGGGGGCGACATCTAGTTTACACAAAACTATTTATTTATCAATCGAAATTCATGTTTTTTTGCTTAGTCTGCAATTCAATACTGAACTTCTAAATTATGTTCAAATACAAAGTTCAACATTAAATACACATGTTACATAGAACCTTTTAGCCCTCGGGCTCATGAGCCTTGTAAAAATGCAATTGTGTTCATTAATTAGTTAAGCTGTACATTTGTATGATACTGCGTCGGTTCGCTCGCGAGAGATGTTACAGTGCCTGGATTTCACATTTAAATCAATTTAGTTGCACTTGTCGACGATGCTATCTATCTATCGACGATAGATGGCAGCACAGGACCTCTGTCGTCAAAAGCGAAAAACAAAAACTTTTTTTTACTAAATTATTGGATTACGTGCCACTTTGAAGACGTCCAAATTCAGTTTTAGAACGTACTCGGAGGGATTGAAAAGTTAATTTCGTTCCTTAGTTGCTGTTTTCTATGACAAATTGTTACTGAGTAACGATTTTAATTAGAATTCGCATTCAATTCATTCTTCAAAGAACTGGATTTTTCATTAGAATATTGTATCTAAATCACTGAAAGAAACAGGCTAAAAAAAATTAGTTGGCATACAAAATGTTACGAATTTGCTGCGAATCCAATGACAAAAAAATCAGTAAAAAAAAGAAGTATTGATTCCAGTGTTCCAAAAAATCAGAATGTGATTTGGACGGAGTATATTTTGATTCGATGATAATCATATTTTTATTATTTATTTGTTATTAATTAAACAACCTAATTATCAGTATCAGGCAGCTCACATTTCAATACGTGGCAATTCTTTGACATTGTTGATAATAGAATAGTGTACTTATGCCCAGTGATAACTAGAGGAACAAAAAGGCACAAATGAAAAAAAAATGTACAAATTGTAAATACGAACTGCAGCTATCCGACCCGGGAATTATTTTATTTTGTTGCGGTGCTGATGCACTATGATGTTTTATTCGTTATTTTTATTTAAACTATAATAGTACAAATATATTTTTAAGTGAACTACGAACGAATTGAATAGAAATTATTTACTTTCGAAATTAATTACTGACAAATGTTTAGTGAGATGGCGGAGTGAGAAAAACTAGCATTTTTTTCCAAATCTGAACAAGTAACGCCATCTACCAATAGTAACAAACTAACTATGATTTATATTTGGATTTATGTAGCTGCCTTTTTAACTAGCTACTGCTACGTAAATTCGAGTATCAATCATAGTTTTCAGTATTATTAGTGTTGAAATATTAAAGATTTTTGAAAATGCCGCCTTTTTCAAGGGACGCGACTCGCTTGACAAACTCTACAAACTGTTTTGCCGCCGTCTGTAATATGGAAGAGGACATTTTGCTAGTTTATCTTACTCCCCTTGTTAATTGCAAATTTTGTACAAAAACAAACATTAGATTATTTTCTATTAAAATATCATTAAATCTAGGTATAGTGAAATCAGTTTTGTATTCCACGGTAATGTTATTTAGGTAAAAAAACTAGTCGGAGTTTTTGCAAAATATAAATGTGCCCCTAATACTGCATAACTATCCTGCAGATGATATTGTATTCGATATTACGCTTTCTGTACTCGATAACACTGGTTTACTTTAAAATCTGGATTAAAACTTGGCCACAACTAAAACGGAAAATCATAAAAGTAAGGAAATAGTACAAACTCTCGACACCGTCAATCATTTGTTTCGCTGGTAGCGAAATAATTTTTCCTAAAGTTATGGTCAAGCATAATAAAATGAAACATAGTACATATTAAAGGGGGAAGCATTTTGTATAATTTGGTGCAAACACTGCATGCAACACAAAGATTATAGCGTAAATATAGCAAACTTCGCATAATAGTATGGGTCAATGTTTTGACCTTACACCGGTGAATAGCACGCGAAAGTTGTAAAAAATATGTGTTCAATTTAAAATGCAGGAACTTTACGATCTTATGGCCACTACTTTTTTTACTCTTCTATTAATTTATGAACACTTTTTTACAGTGTATTTAATGTTTAATTTATCTGTTGCTGTCAATCGCTCTTTTCAAACGGAAATTCTGTATAGTAATATACAGGGTGTTTGGTAGCTACGTGCAAAGCTTTAAGGGGGCGATAGCCGAGGTATTTTTGAACATTTTTAGCCATATATGCCTTAGCCGAAATTAGATATTTTTTTTAAATTGAAGACAGAAATTTTAGGAAAATACCCAGAATTTGATAATCACGAGTCAATATTGCCCCAATGAGTGTTAATTTGAAAACCAAATCTTTTATTTCGGATAGTTTAATGTGTATTGGACCAAATGAAATAATTTTTAAGTGTCTTTCTTGCCACAAAAACAAAATGGAGGCATTAGAAATTACTAAAAATGTCTTAGGTTGAAACAGAGTAATTTTTCTGTGCCATAAAAAAAATTTAAAAAAAAATCCTTGAAATTTTCAAACATTTTTAGAAACATGCCTGTTTATTGTTCTTTTTTAAGGTATCACTCATTGACATTTCTTGCTAAATCTGAGATAAAAAGTAAAAACCAATCTCAGGGAGCACTCGCTAAGAATGCACTAGTCTTGAAATTTTACTAGTAAATAACATGTGAAAAAGACAAGTCTACGTCATTTTTCTGTGCCATATTTAAAATTTCCAAATTATCGCTCATTGGGGCAATATTGACTCGTGACTATCAAATTCTGGGTATTTTCCTAAAATTTCTAAGTCTTCAATTTAAAAAAAAAAAAACAAATTTCGGCTAAGACATATATAGCTAAAAATGTTCAAAAATACGTCGGCTATCACCCCCTTAAAGCTTTGTACATAGCTACCAAACACCCTGTATATTATTTACCATTTTCGAATGATATTTTCATAGATATGATTTCAGATATAAAGACTGTTTGATTTTACACACACGCATACAGGCTTTTAGCGTGGAAACAGAAAGATTAATACAGTTTTCAATTGTCAGTAGCTCCATCTGTTATGAAAGTAAAGTAACTAATGTTTTGCGCGTCTCCTTTACTACGTTTTAGTATCAAGCAGTGCTAGCGCCATCTACAATGAGCTTTGCCCCCTGCCTGCCTTTGTTACCTTTGCTGTTGTATCAGAGGCTTACAGAACGGGTTTATCAAAATTTTGTAGCAGATATTGGCATCACTAACTTTAAGAGTTGTACGTATGTATATCAATTTTAAATGTAAACCTAGCTTTGATATTTTAGCGGAGACCAGTGCCTAATATTGGAAGGTTTATGAGATTATGCGGTTGAAGGGACTCGTGGACATCTGAGAGAGACGTGGGGTTCTATTTTGTTTGTAGATAAAAAGCAACTTGTGCCTTTTACAAGTTTCAGTTAAATGCATTAGAAGTAGAAATTTTCCATGAGGCGAGAGGGTCAAGAATGCTCCCACTCTTTCTCTCGCGAAACATTAATGTCGTGCCATAAATGGTAGTAAGTGGTGACTCGAGCTTCAGAAGATGAAATGCTAAGCTTCTCGCTCTAACAAATCGACGAGTCTCTCTCAGGTGGACAGTCCACATGGACAGTGAATGGTAGGCTAATTTTCTCATCGAGGGTGGCCAGTAACTTTACGGACTGGAAAAATGTTGTGATTATTTATTCGTTTGCATTTTATTTCTTGTGCAATAATTGAAATTGTTTTGCGTCCATTTTATGTTTATTTTGACATGTTATTTATAAAACGGAAATCGTGAATGTAGCAGTATTTCTTGCAGTATTCGAGATTCATTACCACTATATTTTATATAAATATTGGAATTTCTATATAATTACTATTACTTATATTGTATTGTACTAGTGTATAATTTGTTTAAGTTGACTTAAACCAGTGCCAATCCGATGTTAAATTTAAAAGTGGCTATTCATGGTCAGGCAATAAAGTGGGACGCAACTACATGTAGAAGCAACTATTTATATCCTCTATCACGTTCTAGCATGTATCTGCGTCCCTGTCAGACCGCGAGTAGCAGACATTATCTTTATCTTTTTCCAAACTTGTTTCTAGTACAAGCCAAATCCTAACCAAATTATTATAAGAATCTCTTTATAATAAGTTTCGGATACTGGAGTCACAAATTATTTTCAAGTTACGAAAATGAATTTATTTTAGTTTTTTTTTTAACACACTTGTAAATATATATGTTTAATTAAATATTATATGTATTACTCATGGCACGATTACTTAAAAATACTCTAGTCTTGAAAAATATATTTAATTTTAACTGGCTTGTATGTATTTGAGAACGATTGTGTAGACATACTTCGGGCATTCCAAATTCGTGCGAACATTCCATGTCGTTTGGGGAGAAGTGCTCAGTTACATTAGTTGGGCGGGAGGCGGATCTGTGTGCCAATAACAAAAAGAAAAATGCCTTAAGTACGTTGAAATAAATTGACAAATAAAACTAGAATAAGCTTTTCGCGATGTTTTGTTATTGTCCCTCCATCCTGTTCCCTATTCCGTCGTCCTTCTCAACTGATCGAAAGCTTGGAATGGTGCCAATGAATTGCCGTTGAGTACTTAAATACGGAGGGGATTCACAATAGTTTTTACATGTTAAGACCAAAGATATTCCATGATAAGTTGAGCGCTTGTGGAAATCCAAGACTCGTTTGTTTTTCATACTTTAAATTTATAATAAGACCATTTATTTGTGTTTGAGTTTAAGTAAACTTATTCGCTTATACTATTATGAACGAATGAAGTTTTAGTTTAACACCTACAATTTTTTACACGAATTTGTTGAAAATCATCGAGTTGGACTGGAACAAATTAAAGTACCTAATACTCTAGACGTTTTAGATGTTTTTGATGCTAGACTGTCTGGGCTTGTTAGTGGACTATAAATCTAGGTGTTCTAACACTGCAGTTTGCCTATAAAGCTGTATGGAAATAATCTAATCAAACTGATGGTATTTCACTCACCTTTAGCTCCGGTCGGAAATTATTTGCGGTGCGGTTATTCTTTAATCTGGCGCTGATACTTATTATCTTGATAACTATGATTGCAATTGATGTTTGGATGCGTTAAAAATATATTAGAACAAATTATCTTCATGCGGAAATTAAATATTGCGTATTGCTGCCGCAGTTGACAGGTCACGACTTTCATTGTTTTATTTTCTGTTTTCGGCTCTATATTAGCACCATAGAGCACGGCGCGAGCGGAGGTTGCATGGGTGGCGAAATACGTCCCATTTCGAATTAAATTATTTCATGCAACTTCATAGGCTCAAACATAGACCTTAGAAATTTGATTCTGTTAATTTTTAGATTATTAGAGGCGGTAGCACGAGATTTGAGGGGTGGAAAGTGATAAAATTTGTGAATCCCGCTCCTCCGAGTATACCTGGTTAAACCTAATACATTCACAGTACAGTCCCCATATGTGGGACATTAACTTTAAGGCACGGACAGGGAATGTGTTAAGATTCTTTCGTTCATTCATTCATTCATTTTTCATTTTTATTCCCTTGATTTTGAATCACCCGGACTGCTCCTGCCAACTATAAATATTTGCTCTTAAAATACTTAAAATCTTCTTTAAAATTGTAACAACAATATACTTAGTTAAATCACAGTTAGTTACAGCACAAACTTAATTATGATTCAGTCATCACAGGACGCCACCACAACACAATACAGTGGAATTAATCAGCTATCAAGTCTACGTGTTTTGCCGCTTCAAAAACCCAAAAACAATCGTGTAGACTAAGTAAATACTCCGCTTACAATTAAAATTTCCTAGCGAGATACTTATGTACATACGAGTAGGTAAATATGTATGTAATTATACATTTATGTAAGTACATACATACTATGGTAGCGATATGTAGGCGTCGAGGTGATAAGTATGTACATAATCACAGTTGCAAGCGACAAATATTCAAATTTACTTTTGTTAGGGACAGATATTCAACAGGAAAAAAATAAATAAACATGACAAATGTATAAAAAGAACAATTTATTCAATACTGGGTATCATTAAAATATTATATCAGTGCAGTGTAAAAATACTTACTTAAATATAGTTTAAAATGTGCTCTTATGCGCAACTTATATACTTACTTATAACAGAAGATGTGTCATAAAAATATACTTGTGATGTTGTTATTTTTCTCTCTTCGAGTCAGGAGGGAAGAAAACAGTATCATAACTCGTAAACCCGAGCTTAAATATCGGCAGTAATATTTTTATAACACAAATCCATTCAATACTCATAAAAATATGCTTCATCTTATAGAAAAATTGGTTTTTCTTAGCCTAGCGAAGTCCGAACTGCGTTCCACTGGTTTTTCACAAAGCAATTTCGAAGCGGAATGCCGCTGAATGTATAAAACACCTGTCAAGTCCAATAAGACTAATAATTTAGGTTTTCAACCACTTAACTACGCCCGGCGCGCCAGGGATATCACAATGACCAAATGTACAGTTAGGGCTACCGCTGTCAATCTTACTCGCTAAGGGATGGCCTAACCAGCAGTACTGGGCCAACTAGAATACTAAGCAGATCTTTTTGAGGAATAACAATCAGCTCTGAGACTAAGTTATCTAACCTATCATTCACTATGGTTGGAGACATGTCTAGATTTCAAAAATAGTAATTCTTCTTTTTCTTTTTTTATGCCGAACATTGGAAGTCAAATATCAAAGCCACTACCGGTAATTCTTCGATTCTAAGTTTCCGAAGTTAGAAAACATCAACATTCGACGCTGCGGCCGAATAATAACAGGGACCTTACTGTACTGTGTTCTGGCAAATAAATACATTTGATTTGATTTAAAGAAAAAGCAGCCACAACTACGCAGGACGAGCGTTTTCCCTGTTCATTGCGTTGGCGTTGTCACAGTGCGACGAGCATCTCCACCGCGAAATGGACAGAGAAAATATTTCACCGCCGCTTACACAGAATCGATTGATACCTACGTGTCGTTAGGAGCTTAACACACTAGCGTCTTTCGAGCATTGTCGTCTTGTGAGCGCCCGCGAGCGTCAACGGAACACTCGCGCAACGTTGTCATAATGTCAGCTGCGTCTTTTCGAGCGTCAGGGTCTTACTTAACGCTCGTGAAGCGTCAACGCAACATTCACGCAGCGGCGACGCAACCTTAGTAGATTTTTTTAATACAAGACGTTAGGGAACTCGCGGCACCGCTGCACGAACGTTGAGTTGACGCTCGAAAGACCTGCTGATGCGAGGAGGCTAGACTAACTATTTCTACAACGCTCATATACCTACCCTCAAATATTTTTCTACGAACAAGTGACAGCGTTATCAGAGGGATCAGAGTCCAAAAATATGAAAAGATGTGTAATTTAGGTAAGTTATTGATTGGGGTATAACTCGATGTATTCGATGTTTCACTATAGGTAAATGAAATGAAGGTAGATAGCGAACAATGACAATGACCCTGTACTGACCTATATGAAGTGCATTCAGTTGGAATAACCTAAATGGGCATATGTGCCGTATAGGACGTCAAACGAACAGCAAACGTTTGCACCGACAGTAGGTACGACTTTAGATTGCGAGCTATATGCTGCTTAATGACGACCTCATCAATAATAGCAATTAATAGTTAGCATCCCACGCGGTAGATCAATATACCTACTGGCTACTTTACAGACTTAAAAGGTTTAATAGAAAAATATGTAATAATATAATAATAATAATAAGCGCAAGAGCTAAATGCTCGAAGGATGGATGTGTTTGGCCGTAAGTGGCGAGTTGGCATTTTGAAGTTTAAAGTCCAGGGACACCTCTCCATCCTTAGCCGTTCACACCAATGTTGCCACCTCGTTGCCCCGAGCGGGCAATAGTTTGAGGGGCCCATCTAGTGAATGGCGAGTCACCGCCTACCAAAAGTTCAGTTTATGAGATATTGAAATGGTAGGTGTCCGTTATCTCACTCCATAGCCCGGTAATCCTGTCCACAACATCCCAACCCCATAGCCAATTCCATGTCGCTTCCTACCTGGCAATAGTTTGGCAACTGTGGAGGACTGTCCGCTAGCACATCCTCATGGTGTATTAGGGGATAGACCTCCATAGTTGCGCCCATCTCATTTATATTATATGGTACCAAAGGCCTCTTCATGTTGGCTTCGGCCCCATGAATGCCTTTCAAATGACCGGGTCCCCATGGGCCCGTGATCGGAAATCCGTACCAACATAATAATAATAATAATCTTTATTGTTCAAAACACATGTATAATTACAATACGAACCCTGGAGACTGTTACAGTCTCCAGTGGATGCCCTTATCATGAACATAGATTGGTTGTTAAGAACAAACAGACTATCAATTTAGAAAAGAAAAAAAGTTACATATAAAATACTATTAGCTTAAAATAACCATCACCACCACTTTACATCAAATTACGTGAGCGTGAATGTATGCGTGAATGTATGTAAATATGGAAGTTTTTTTAACATCTTAATAAGAATGAAGTAGCGTTTCAATGGAAATATATCATATCATATTTTTAAAATAGGTGTACGTAGGAGCCTAGTAAGTGTAGTTAACCTCATATAAGCTTGAGTTAGTGAAAAAGTGATGAGAACTAAACTTGTAAGCTAGTCACAGTTAATAACTATATTTATATTTTTTTTTTCTCTATTTAATTGCATGCTGTGTTTACCTGTAAGTGATTGTTACACTTTGCCCGTATAAGCTAAGTGAATGTATTTATTGCCATTACTAGTGTAAACAATTGTTGGTGAACCAAATAAATAAATAAATAAATATTTCGTCTTCATGACAGACACCTAGGAAAAATATAGTACCAAATGCTGCCCAATACAAATAAATACATACAAAGGAAATCAGACACCTGATATTGATATTCTGGTTTTTAGGGTTCCGTAGCCAAAAGGTGGCGACGGGACCTTATAAGTGTTCCGTTTGTTACGGGACTGCTTCTTTTGAACCGTAACAGAAAACGACAAAAAAATAAAAAACGAAACTAAATTTTACATACGAAATTGCTGCTATGCTCAAGCATTTTAAGTCGAACATTTAACAGTTACGAAGTGGGATCATTTAATTTCTATTTGGTGCCACTTACTTAGTCTTGTATATAAATAAAAACTTAAAATACCCAGTGTACCTATATTAATTGTGCACGTTCGGCGCTATCCTATGTGTCATATATTAAACTAGATTTTTAATATTTGCGTCATAAGACTAATATGCTAATGTCCAATAATAGTTCCTGATTTCATTTCTCATGCCTTGATGCGGTGATGGCCAATATACCTAACCAAGTAAGGTCTGGTACCTAAAGGAGTCCCGCATTTTATAGACAAGTCCCCCAATTTGATCGCAAATGTACTACCGCTGGCACGAAGGTTAGCAACGTAACCCTTGATGTGCGAGTGTGACTCGCACTTGGCCGGTTTTTTTTGGCCCAAATACGTCGGGCTATTATTATTTATGGTTTGTTGAGTATGGCTCTGCGCCAGACCGGTCCTGATTAATTACAGCAAGGAATCGCAAAAGCGAGGATGCTGAGGGCCTATGCACACGGCGTATTATTAAGGCGCTTCGTAAACGCGCGTTTACAGAGCCGCAAATTCTCAAAAAGCTAGTAAAATTGACTGAATCTCGTTTGAAGAATGCAGCTACAAATTGTCATTCATTCCGGGTAGACAAATACCTACAGCTCATGTTTTAATCGCACCGCGCCTACTGGATGCGGCACGGATTATACAGTGTTCCAAAACTCAACGAGATTGGTGATCTTACCAATCTCGTTGAGTTTTTACACAGGTTTTTACCAGAATCTTTATTTCCCAGTAGAAAAATTTCCATTCGCGTTTTTTCTAAATTCTTTTTCCCCCGCTTTAGTTTTTTACTGAAGCTCCTTTTCGCAATCGCGATTTTCCTATTTTAATAGACACAAACATACTGCCGTGCTAAGCAAAAAGGGCCTGTGTCCGTTTTAACGGTTTCGAGAAAAACGTGTTTTTATGTTTATTTTCTTAGTGTTTGAGTGAAAAATAAGCCTTTCTTAGCTATTTTTAAGGCACTTCTTATGAGATAGAAGTTTTTTTATTAAAATACGACTTTTTCGTAAACAGAACTTTATTCCTTATAAGCTAAGGAATCAAACGCAAAAAAAAACGGAATTTGGTCATTTTCGGACATAATCCCTTTTGGCTTAGCACGGCAGCATAGGTGTTTAGGTTATGTATGCTATGTTTGGATTGGCCCGAAGAGCCAAAAGCACACAGAGAAAGGAGCTCCGTCGACACTGTTTCTGTGTCGATTCAAATTGGGATAAAACGCTACAGTCAAAATAAGCTTCAGTAAAAAAACCATTGTGAGAAAAAAAGCATCTGGGAAAAAATGCGAATGGAAATTTCAACTAGGATTATAGTAAATTCATCTAACCAGTCTATAGTTTAAGAACATAATAGATGTAGTCATAAAAAATACGTTCACTAAACGCAGAATTTTTTATCCCTCATATCTACGCAAGGAAACAAAATATAGCCTTATAAATATGCTCCCTAGCGTATTTGTTTGCAGGGACGCACGTAAAATGAGATTGGGTCGGCAGGAGCCTGAATTAAAGTGCTACGCAGCCCAGACGTCTGGGTCAGCGTTGGGATGTGTTAATGCTTACAATTTCGTTAAATAGAAGGAACAGTCTTTAAGCAAGTGTCTGACTACATTATAATAAAATAACATTTTAAGTTTGTTTTACTAATTACGTAACTCCAATTTTTTGAATTTGGTTGTAAATGAGAATATCTCCGTCTACCCGTGTTATAAAACCTACCAAGTGGACACTTGGAGACTCTGTATGACTACATAAATAAATTAAATTGCAAACGGTAAATTTAAATTTCCAGCCTGGATACCGATTTATCATATCATTCATGTCACTCGATAATACCATCTGAAAGTAATAAAAAAAACAATTTTAAAAACCAATTAAGCAGTACCAATTTTCTACTCATCATCATCATCACGTCAGCTAAGACGTTCTCTGCTGGACAAAGGCCTCCCCCAAAGAGTTCTACAACGATCGGTTCTGCGCTGACCGAATCGATGTGGTTCCTGCGACCTTCAAGATCGTCGGTCCATCTTGTTGGAGGCCTTCTCACGCCGTCTTCCGGTTCGCGGTCTAGAACCTTACTGCCTTACCGGTTGTCGGTTCTACGAACAATGTACCCTGCCCAGCCCACTGCCACTTAAGTCTGACAAATCTATTAACTCTATATGTATTACAATTTCAACACAACCTTTTACTACTTTCGACGGGTATTTTATTTACGGGCGTAATTTAAATAATCGATTCCTTCGCTATCGCTACTGATGTTCGGTTTTCGTTTTAGTTTTCAGTCGATAGGGAACGTGCACATAGACGGTGCTGCCATCAATTTGAGTGTTTTACCCGATAAGTTTCTTTTACTGTCCGCATTGTCTCTTCTGTCGCATTAGTGCTGCCGCCAGTGCCGCCTATAGTTTCTGCACGTTCCCTATAGTCCCATTTCTTTCACTTTGGTATCAACCCGACCTAAGTGTATCTCTAACGCAATGTTAATAAGCACGAACGTCTACATCAATATGTACTACTAATACTAACTACTACGCAGTATAAGACTTGAAATGGAAGGTTTAGGAAGTAGCAACGCGGGAGCTCCTATAGGTAGAAATAAACTAGTTCTACATACGTTTCAACGGCTATCAGTATCCTGTCACATTACCTACATTGAAGAAATGAGCCACACACAGCAGAAAATATTATAAAAACATACAGTATGCTTGGGGTACAATTGAAATTTATTAAAATTTCATGTTAACTAGGTATAGCTCATTTCTTCAATATATGCACAGGAAACTGATAGCAGTTGAAACGCTGGTAAGTCCAACATCGGATTTTAGGGGGCAAAATTTAATGACAGGCAGTACAGGGAGTTCCTACATGGATGAAGTCAACCATGCGCTAGTGATCGCTCCAAATTTCGTTTTTGTAAAATACTTTTGTAAAAAGTATAAAAATAAAACTCGATTCTCTTCTTTATTGTTACTTTATTTAGTGCAATCGTGCTCATTCATTCCAGCTATCATTTAAAAATATGCTCTCTGTAAACTTTATCATCATTTCCAGAATAATACTTACCTACAAAAAAATATAGACTTACTAACAAAGCTGGGGGCGATCACTGGCATATTAGAAAAGCGTCGATAGTTGAATTTATCGATTATGGAACTCCCTCCATGTTATAAAATTTTGCCCCTTAAATTCTGTCTGCTAGACTGCCACGTTTAACCGAACAGTTGGTAAGCAAGCGCACCCCTTGGGTTAATATACAGTGTTATTTATTTTTTTTTACTTTAAGGGGATATTCAACAAGTCTAAAGATGTTAATTTATCTAAGATAGTAAGTAGTTTAGTTTCCTAACTGTTATTGTTTAGAAGATAATCAAAAATTAAATTTAATTAAGTAAGTAATTATTTATACGTGGTAGATATACTTTTACATACAACTAAGATAAGCTGTAATGTCTTCTTTAACACTAACTTTTTGTTACTCTAAAGGACGTTTTTCAATGACTATGAACTCAATATTTTACTTATTTAGACAAAAAAGTTAATTACCAGTTAGTTTCTGTTAAGGTTGTAGGTAAGTAAACCATTTCTACACCAACAAAATTTTCTGTGAAATGTTTTCACATGCAGTAGATCGCGATTATGTTGGTGGGAGTACCTACGGTAGTTCACATCTAACCATTGTCATAATAGCTTCATTGCAAAAACTAATATTTTCGAATACAGACGTGTCACTATTTATTTACCTATTGAGAAACTAAGTTTGTAAAATCACACCTAGTCCGCCATTTTTAAGTGTCTAACAAGAACATGGGTTCTTTTTTTAAACATTACGTACGTCGCTTTGAAAAAATTCTCGAACCAGTCTAAGTTAGCGAGCCATTTACATAAGGTGTAGCCCAGTTATAATGCTTCAAAGGAAACACCTAAACACACACGATTACAAATTCAGTGTTTGTAACCATACGCAGCGCAGCTTGTAGGTGGTTACGTAACGTCGTCGTGTTTATAATTCTCTATTTTCGGACAATTCGGTCTTTTTTTCAATGTCATGTCAACAATCTTTAAGTCGGTCCCACTTCTGAATGATTTGTGATAACGAGCTGGGATTAAATACAAATTATCTTATTTGACAGTGAAGAACTACAGAGTAGGTAGACAGTAGGTACTAATAATCCATACGAAAGTGTGTCTGTCTGTCTTTTACCTCTTCACCCTTAAACCGCTGAATCGCTTCAGATAAAATTTGGTATGGAGATAGTTTGAGACCCCGGGAAGGACAGATGATAGTTTTTGTCCCGAAAAATTGCATAGTTCCCGCGGGATAGCGATAAACGACATCTTCAAAGATTGAGTCGAGGGAAGCTAGTAACTGATAATTGTTTTATACATCATCATCATCATCAGCCTATGTTCGTCCACTGCTGGACATAGGCCTCTCCCATGGCACGCCACTGAGCACGATCCTCGGCCACTCTCATCCAGCTCTTGCCAGCCGCCTTGCGAAGATCATCGCTCCACCGAGTCTGAGGACGTACGCTACGTTTGCCGATCCGTGGTCTCCACTCAAGAACTCGTCTACCCCAACGGTTATCGGTTCTTCGGGTTATATGGCCGGCCCATTGCCACTTCAGCGTGCTAAAGCGGTAGGCTATGTCGATAACTTTGGTTCTGTCGGATCACTTCGTTACGAATTCGATCTTTTAGAGAAACTCCGAGCATAGCAGTCTATTGTTTTATACATCTCTTCGGATTCTAGAGGTTACTACTATTTATTTAATTCAATTTTGTTAATTTCACATTTTAATTTGAATACTTAATTGTTTCAATAATACTGCTAGTCGACTTCAAATCACAAGCAGTCGTGATTTTTCCATTACAGTAACTTTTCGCCGCTTGTTTTAGTAACGTTATCAGTATCGCGTTTGACGCAATGAAGCCTTGACCTTTAAGGTACCACTCGAATCGTTTACGATCTTTATAAGGTTGTGAAAAAGGACTCGGAACAATTTGTAGCTCGGACAAAGACGAACGAATATTACCCGAGTAAGAAACAAAAGTTGTCTCCTGTGGGCATAAGATTAGCGAGTTCGAGTCATTAAACTATTAATCTATGTATTTGAATGGGCCGAATGTTGGGCGAAAGGACTGTTCGAAAAAATTGTAGCTCAAACAAAGAAACCGAACGAATATTACCTGGGTCCCACACGCTGATGTAGGTGGGCCAATCAACTTTTAAACCGACGTTTTAGGCGTCTCCTGCGTTACCAAAATTGTCTCTGGCGTTACCAAAAAACCGTACTTCCAACAAGATATTTCACGGTTTAATAGGTTAAACTTACGTAGGACGGCATGTATTCATGCTATTCATCTATTAAATTACAGAAAAAACATGTTTACTTACAAAAATCTGCAATTGTTTGAAAAATGTCGCGGACAGATTATAGTCGGTTTAAAAGTTGATTGGCCCGCGTAGACTTGACTAAAAATATTGGCTATAGACCCTTAACTTTTGCGATGTTCAGAGGAGAGCCGCAAACAGAAAAATGTAACACACCCACAACCCTCGAACAACCCTCGACGTTAAACGGACGTGGTATTTTTACACGTCGACTTAGTTAATTGACATGGATCACCGACGAGGTCGCAGGAAGCCACATGGCTGCTTATTTTTCGAAGAAACTTGAACACGCTCGCCGTTGTCCTTGAGGTGATTTTAGTTGATTTAATACGCGATACGGAAAGAAGAATGCATGAATTTGGTAAAAATTCGTCATTAACAAGCGAGTCCGGTGACTCCGGCGTACGGCAAAAAAACAACCAGTCCCGACGCTTGGTTCAGTCTGGTAGGCAATTATAATGCCGCTTGTAGGACCATAAAACTTAATAAAAAACGGAGAGCCCCTCACCTATCTGCAGAATGTAATCATCGCCGTGTAGTCCACAATAATATTGGCATCTTTCGTCATATTAATTGGGCCGCTTTATTCCTGGCCCATTTCATCAACATGACAACGTCAGTGACTGTCACTATCGTCAGTACTACTTTCATGGACATCCATTTTGAAAATACGCGTATGCTAACCATGAAACACTACAATTGTAACGCAAACCTGACACAGCTTTAATCTCTTGTCAAGATTTACCGACAAATCTACAAATATGTCAACTTGGCAGAATTATCACTAAATGCCTGTAATTTTACAACAGAAAATAATTTTTAAAATTATCACATGTCACCTGTGTTGTGGTCGATATTGTCACTGACAAATTATCACGTTGCACGTTGGTGAAATAGGAGCCAGTATGCTTAGTATAAGTTTTCCTTCACTTCAATACTTCTCGATCGCGTTTACGTAAAAATTTCAATTCTATGGAAACATAGACGCGCGCGAGCGGAGGCGCTGTCCATGTTTCCCTAGTAATTGATTTTTTTACGTAAACGCGATCGAGAAGTATTGAAGTGAAGGAAAACTTATACTAAGCGTACTGACCGATTTAATGAAACAAGAAAAAAACGACTGGCATGTTACTGTAGAGATATTTCTGGGAAAAACGCAAGCTTATGACGTTTTGCACGATAACAAGCAAAGGCAATATAACCCGACATGATAGCGAAAAAATGCTATCTAAATCTATATACAATGTTACTGATACATAATCAAGAAGACAACTATTGTACCTTGCATTAAAATGCAAGCCAACGCCTACCGAAATTAAATACATGGATGGTACTTAATTAATTACAAAAAAAGCAACTACAAGATTTCGTGTTCAACCACAAAAAAAAACTGCGAACTTTGATAGGATAATAAGAGTACTTCGTGCAACGGTACAATTAATTCATACCTACCTGGTGATAACGGTTATTAACTAGGTATTTTTAACCAGTAGATATACAACAGTAACAATTATATGATAGCTTCGCAATTTTGCTGAAGCTAATTAAGACAATACGCGTGAGTCAACCTTGTTCATCAAACAACTTCTGTAAAAATATCCTATCCTACATTACATCCTTCTAATGTTATAAATGCGAAAGTAACTGTGTCTGTCTGTTACCTCTTCACGCTTAGATAGCTGAACCTATTTAGATGTAATTTGGTGTGGAGGTAATTCAAGACTGGGGAGAATTTAGGATGGTTTTTATGCCGGAAAATTACATAGTTCCCAGGGCGATAGCGATAAATAAATTCTTCACAGACGGAGTTGCGGGCAACAGCTAGTTAACATTCTAAATTATAAAGTTTGTGAGGATTTTTGGATGAATGTTACTCAATTATGCGATATTGCATAATAATACACGATATGACGTTTGAAGAGATTTAGATATATCACGGGAAAATTGCAGTTCTAAGTTGTTAGGGATAAAAAAAATCTTAGGAGACGAAGTAAGCAAAGCCAAGAACAAAAATCCCGTATGTACCCCGTCCCTTTAATGGCAAGTGCCTCGTGATACTCTCGAAGGTGTAAAAGCCATTTAAGCCCGTCTGCGTCAAATCGATAGAGCCTCTAATTACGGAGACGCAGGTCAACCACCCCTTTATCTGGGGGTTAAGCATTTCTGTTTCCATTAATACGCGCCTTAATAAAACCGGTCTTGTCGAACTATCAACATGTGTATCGGAACGTTCAAGTTGCTTCGTTTCATTGTCAATTCTAAATAAATTACCACGGCCGGCCACATTTTACGATGTTACTGCAAAGTTGTCGAAACATTTAAAACTAGCACGAAACCGGAAAATCATTACGATGTAAATTCGCAATTGACAGTTGAAAAGCGTGAGTAAATAACAAAATTACTTGATAATACTGACTGATACTGACCAAAGTTTACTTACTGTAGTCAGTACAGTCATTGTTTGACCCTGACATTGACAGAATCACTGTGACAATATGAGGCCATTTTGTATATTATCCTAATAGCTGTTGCCCGCGATTTCGTCCGCGGCGAATTCGTTTATCGGTATCCCGCGAGAACTATGTAATTTTCCGGGATAAAAACTATCCTGTCCTTATTAGGGTATCCTATCTCCATATAAAATTAAATATAAATCGGTTCAGCGGTTAAGGCGTGAAGTGGTAACTAACAGACAGATCGACAATTACTTTCGCATTGATAATATTAGTAAGGATTTGGGCATGTGGATACTAAGAAATGAAGATGAATAAAAATCGAAGCATTAATCCGTTAATTTCCATAAATTTCAAAATACTTAGTTAGTTTTTAACTGTGGTCAGTTCTACGAACTTAACAGAGCTTATTAGTAAGCAAGAACGTCAGATACTTTCACTATCGGAAGTGGCCGAGGTCCGTTTTGACATTTTTTGAGGAACATTCCTTCTTTTATCAATTTAGATTGTCAACGATAATTGTGGAACACAACTATTCCTTATTAGTTGCGTTCTTTAAATAGTAAACACGTAGCTTAGGTATACAGAAATTTGACGCCAATCCTATTAGCTCACTGTAACACGTTCGTGAATGTGAACCCGGTCATCGAATGTTATCTCAAAAGATTATCTACATTATTCTATTTTTCAATGAAAGTCTGCAGAAGCGAATAAATCATATAGCCGAGGCGAGGCCGCGGGGGTCGTCGCCAGACGCGAGACGTCCTTGCCAAGGACATCAGGCAAGTCCTCCGACCAATATCTCCGCAGTAACGCGTTATCTCCTACAAATATTGAGCTTTGTTGGCAAGCCCGCCCTTCAAACGCTCGTCGCTTCGCTTTGCAACCATTATCAGTGCAACCTTATCAACTACAGCGCTGTTGTTCACGACTAAAGCTATCTATAACATAAAAAAGCGTGTTTTACGACACTAATCGTAAACCAGACCTAGCGTGAAATCGAATATTTTACGATTTTTACGATCTACCTATACGATAAAAAATGTTTCCAAAAATTTAATAAAGATCTTTAAGTACCTATTGGACTAGAATTTCTGAAAGTCTGGCATTTTTATATTTCAGAAAATATAACTCACCCGTCATGCAGATGCGACGTTATACTTACTTTCTACTTTCACTCCTAAATTGTTGGTATGACGCCTAATTGTCCCACGTAATTGATATGGGAGGATAGGGTCAGCTGCGATATTCCCCGGTGGACTACAAAAGCAGAAAATCAAAGGTTTCAACCACATGATAAAACAAAAGTTTCAACCAAATGATAAAACAAACGTTTTAATGGTGTTTAAGTATAATCTAAGCAAATGTGCACATTTGAAACATCGCTATTGTATGCAAATGCGATTTGTCACGTCTCCATTGAGATCTACGCATCCGAATGCTGACCGTTTTTTGTGGCTGCACGCATTTTCGGAATTATACCGCAAAATACGACCAAGAGCATTTTATTCGACACTGCTCAATTACAAAGCCGAGCGAAAACATAATGTCGGGTCTCTCATTAGTTTTGCAGAATTGAAATTGTCGAAAATGGTCCAGAGTTCGACCACCCAATAAAAGCGACGACGCCAAGCGCCAAAAAAAAGGAGCACATTGTTCGCTCGACGTTTTCACGCACCTTCGCCTCCTTTGTTAGGTTAGGTCGAGGGCAGAAATATTGTATACCTACATCTACATCCCTGTTGCAATTGAATAGGGTTCAAAAATAGGAGGATATCGAAGCCGACCCGGGATAGGCAAGGCACCTACACTACAACTAATTGTGGCAGTCTATTAAGTCTCCCTAAGTCACGTTATAAAAATTTGGCTTTTGGCATATGGACAGGATTGTTAAGTTCAGTTTAATCTTATCAACTTCCTAACGCTCGCTTAGATAAAAGTTGACCAAGGCTTCGTCATACCGTTCCTTGTTTTGCGCCTAACTCTACTGACTGTAGCCTAAAGTTTACATTATAATGTTAAATGTACGTATAAAAATATTCATTCAGATCGGTATATCAATTTTTCTCACGGTAGCGAGCACATAATAAATAGCGTGATTAATAGCTTGTCGTTACACGAGGTTTGAGGAAACACGAACCGCGATAGCGCCAAAAATAATATAGATTTAGAAACTAATGACGAACAAACAATAACGACAGCCATAACCCGTGATGTAACATAAACAAATAAAACTTATTTCTGTATCTCCACTACACGCATGCAATATTTAAGCAGAAACAGCGACCTGCCGCGGGACAATACACACAGTTAGATATACACTACATTAACGTACATGAAAAAACTACTGCCACAAATATTATTATTATGTATATAATGTAAGTAAATAAGGACACAAATGGGGAGGGGATAAAATTGATAATAGAAAAAAAAATAGAGAAATATACAATAAACTCTATTTAAACATGAAATTTATTAAAGAGTAAAAAACATACAATGGTTTGTTTTACACAAAATAAAATACCTGGAGGGTAAAGGCGGGCGGTGGCCCGGGACAGCGCGACAGGCCCATACATAGTTTCATAATATAATACCATACGATAATAAAAATTACACATATATGATACTGTCAAGCAACTAAACCAACTCACAGATAGTCATGTCGCTCTCTCGCGAATATAAAACTATGTTAAATCTTACAAAAATACTTATGCGACTAATCTGAAATGCACATAGAGGATCTCGCGTCTCGACTACAAAAATATTTTGAGATTGGAATGAATCTTTCTTTAAGCTTTCGGCCTCCGATCGATCACAAACGAGACGGCGTACTAAACGTCCGTTCACATTCTAATTGCTTCGCTTCTGTGTCTTAAAGCTAACGGAAAGAACCTGTCCATTGAGCGTGTAGCCGTTGAGCGCCTGGATGGCCATAGCGGCCTCATCGTACTCGCGCATGTTCACGAACGCGAACCCTTTGTTTTTCTTGGTCTCGGGATCCTTGATCACCTTTATAGAGTCGATGGCTCCATAGGGGCCGAAGAGCTGCCAGAGGGCGAGCTCCTCAGTGTCCTCCCCGATGTTATATACATACACTGTGGTCTGGTGCGGCGCGGGCGGCGCGCCCAGCATCGGCACGGGGCTGGCCGGCGCGCCCAGCAGCGGCAGCGGCGAGTGGTTGGCGGCCGCCATCGGGTTGAACCGCTGCTGGCCCTTGGTGATGAAGGGGAGCGCCTTGCCGGGCGACGGCAGCAGCGGTGGCGGCGACGCCTGCGGGAAGCCGGGCGCGAAAGCCGCCGGACGCGCGCCGAACGCCGCGCTCAGGTTTGTGCCGTTGAACGCGGCAGGCGAAGCCCCGTTGAACACGGCAGCGCCGTTGTACGCCAGGGGCGCGGGCGCCACGCCGGCGCGCGGGCTCGGGCGCGGCGCGTTCTTGTTGGCGTTGGGCTTGTTGGCGAATTTGACGACGACGGCTCCAGCGCCCGGCAGCGGCGTGCTGCCGTTCAGCTCGGCGATGGCCTCCTCGGCCTGGGAGCGAGTCTCGTAGCACACGAAGCCGATGCCCTGCGACACGCGGCTGTTGGTGATTACGCCGAACTGGCCGAACATCACGTTGAGGCGCTCCAGCGTCATGTCGGGCGGCAGGTTGCTGATGTACAGGTTGGACTCGGTGTCGGGCTTGTGCGAAGCTTTGTTCTCGGGGTTGAGCAGCGCGAAGGACACCTTGAGCGTCTTGCCCTGCATGAGCAGGCCGTTGAAGGCGGCGCGGGCCTTCTCGGCGTCCTCGTGCTTCTCGTATTCCACGAAGCCGTAACCGCGATTAGCGATCAGCTTGCAGCTCTCGATCTTGCCCATCGCCGAGAACAACGCGTACATCATGTCCCGCGTCATCAGCTCCGGTATGTAGTTGACCATCAGCTTCGTCGGTGACACATTGGAATTATTGGCGTCGCCGCCGCCATTCTCTTCGCGTTTCACGTTCATTTCGTTTTTCATTGTTCTCGATTTGTTAAAACTACACTATGGAAACAAAATACTAGTAAAACACACTATTGCCGCTTGATTATTTCATTTGCGACACGGTAAATGAACAAAGAACGAACACAAAAAATAGTAGCCGCACGAAAACGCCAACGACGCCGGTTCACAAGTTCATCATCATCGCAGTTTGTTTTTCGAATGTTACCAGGATAATGGGCCCTTTTCGTCGAAAATGTAACTAGAGTTCTAGGGACTCTGTTGCATTTCAAGGATCCCAGCACTTCTGCTTTGTCCCGCAAAAACAGTGAACTTTAAAACAAATATAAAAATTGCACGTGTAGCAAATCTCCTGCTGTCAAATAATAATTAAATTACTTTTTTGCACATACGCATACGTGGCATTATTTAAAAAATATTTTGTCTATGTGGTTTTTATTTTTAAACTTTTGGCATTACCACAGATAAAGAAAAATATTTTCATGATACCTGTCAGCTCATGTATATATTTGAGCTTAATATTAACTGCATGTTGGCTAACATGAAAATATATAACAATTTACTTCATAGCAGTTATTTTAGGCCCACCTCTCTTTTTTAATTAAGTTTAGTTTTAGTTATTTTAATTTAATAGTAGTTTTAGTCTTATATTTACACCTTTAAGTATATGTTTTTATTAATTTAGTATAATAAATTTATGATTTTTACTTAGAGTTGATTATACCTTAATGTTATTTTTTAATCTAGATTAAAATTATAATCTTATAGTGGCGGTATTGCTTTACTGTCACTTGCCTTATGTCAATGGCAAGAATCGTCAATGGTCAAGGCAATGGCTGTCATTGTCAGGTGTTTGATAATTCATGGATAATTCGCTATTAATTGAGGTTGTTTTTATTTAATTAAATTTCATACTTAAGTCGAACAGATATTTTTCACAACTCAACAGAACTATGTTTCTCACAAATATATTGTTTAAAAAGGCGAAAAGCAAGTAAGCACTCTGTAAATCGATGTAAAATTGAATAAAACTTTTCGATGATATTCTACTAATCATTGTTGTTTTAGACATATTATGGTGTTGATGGAGAGCATGGTGTCTGGACATAAGTTTATATCTATCCGGGAGCGATTGGCAGACAAACTCGAGCTGATAAGATTCGATCCTTACAGTACGTAACCTACAATATTTAATGCTATTTATAATATTTGTATTCTCAGTTTTATAGTACTTTGTTTGTTGGGTAAGGAGTACTAATTTTTGATAGGGTTCAGTACATCGTCTGACTGCATCCTAATGACAGTACAATAGGACTAGATTATAAAGCTTTATTTTCGGCGCATTTTGTTTCATTGATGAAAAAATTGTCATACACTTGGGCACAAATCTGTCCACAATTTAATGCTTCTATTCTTTTTATCCATGTTTGAATGAAGAAAGAATTTGCATTTGGGATGTGTTTGTTACCATTTTGATCAATCATTCATATCATATCATTTTGAACTACTTAACTGATTTCTTTGCACTTTTTACATACCATTAGAACCAATTGTGCTGGGAGATTGCTAGGGCTGATGAATACTGACGGGACATGTCTTTATGAATTAATTTAACACGTTGAGTGCGGTACAAGTCATTTTTGACTTGCATTAGACTTTCGTTTGGTGCGGTGTTGAAAATAGGCGATCTCTGTCTGGTGCGGCGGTGATTTGACATTGAAATCCCTTGATTCAGAAAGAGACAAGTATACATTTAGGTTTGTTACTTCAAATTATATCAAATAGGTAAGTTCAAAGTATACAGACAAATTCGACTTGTACCGCACCAGACGATAAAAAATTCTAATTGGTGCGGTACCAGCCAAAACTGTCTTGTAAAGTACCGCCTTGTATCGCACCATGGGAACTGGCCAGTGCAGGCTAGTGTTGTGATTAATACCGACTTTTTTGTACGTAGTTTCGCTAGTACTTACGTTATCAATGAATGTACCGAGAAATAGGCCGTAGAAAACATTATTAAAAGTGTTTGGATTGACAGAAAAAAGTGACCAAAGTAGCTTTGCGAAAACTACAATACCATCTGATGGAATTATTGCCGCAAAAAAGGAAGTCAACAAGTTTTAAAAAGGTACAAGAAGTAAAATGTGTGTTTTGACTGTTATAAAAAAAATAAGAAAAACAATAATGCTACAACAAATCGTATTTGAACATTTAGGTTTGTAATTTATTTTAAATAATTGTGAACATTGATAGCGATATTTTGTTTTACTATATTTCCCTTCTCTATAAAATTATCGACATAACAAACCTTGCCCTACCCCCGTGATGCGGTACAAGTCGAATTCGTCTTGTTATTTAAATGTCTTATAACTTTCAAATTAAAGTCTGTATTCTGTGGCGACAACAAGCTTATCTAATTAAACATGTCAACTTGCTATTGCAATCATAAAATTATATTTTTTTATAAAAAACAAAGAAATATTGGGAAAAACTTAATCTTCTGTTTACAAGTCACTGTCGTCTTGTAACGCACTAGTAGAAAAAATGTTACAAGTCAACAATGTTATGTATAGCACAGAGCGTGAGTTGTAGTGAAAGACGTCCCGCATTCAACGTGTTAATTCAGACTAAAACATTGGTCCGTTTTTTTAGTAACAATTTGTCGGCTTACTGCAAGAAATCACTAACTTACAAAACCAAAATCTTGAGAAAACAGTTAATTACTTTTAAGTGTATTGAAACATTTGAAATTTACCATGGGCTTTACGGTGAAGGAAAACATAAACAGGGAGTGAGCGAGAGAGCGCGCAAGTGTCAAGACGTACTTGTTTACTTATCCTAAGTCTTAAGAAAAAATTGGAGGAAAAAGTCTAAGGTTCCATGTGAAAATTATATCAAATTAGAGTGCGAAACACTAGGATCAGAACGAATGTCTTAGTTTTATAATCCATCTATAAACTAAAAAAATACAAGTGTTTAAAGTGAAAAACCGACATTCACGTTTCAAAATTGACGAAATCGAACGTTGACCCCAACCACTCGGACTTTTACATTCCCGAACATAAACCGAAACGGCTGTTCTCCGTGCTGATTGGCGCGTCGAGTGCAACCGAATTCCAACGCATCGACAATTCACCAGGTACCTACATCTACAGCCTGTTAAAACGAACGAACGGAAATATGAATTGCGAAGCCTGCAACACGAATATTTCCTATAACAGCGAACTGATACGATGCACAGCATGCTCAGGCAAATATCATTATGCCTGCTTAAATATAACTACTGCTTACTACATGGGAAATAAATTTAATTTGGAAAAAAACTGGCGCTGTCCACCTTGTGAAAATATCACACGACGCAACAATAATAAAGATAATACACCTGTACGAGCACAGTTCTCACAACAGCTTGATGATTCAACCATATCAGTCAATGATCTGACTCAGGATAACCTAAACCTAACGGAAAATATTTCAAATCGAAGTGTTCCCCTGGCCCACCAGGAATCTACAACATCCTCAACACTAACTGAAATCACAGGAAATTCCCTATTACTAGATAGCATTAGTAGGCTACTAGATTCAAAACTTGAACAAAATAATAAATCAATAATAGCAGATCTAAAAGCTACGGTAAAATATGAAGTAAATAAGGCAATTGCTAATTTCAAAGCAGACATAACAGCAAGTACACACAAACTCTCATCAGAACAAAATAATATAAAAATAAATATTGCATCAATTGATGAAAAAATTAAAGAATTAGAAAGAGCTAACAAGAACTTAACACGAGAATTAAACGAAATACAAAAACTTACAAATGTCAATAATACACGGAAATCACTAGGTATAGACTGCAGCAAAAGTATTGTGATATACGGTTTAATTGAGTATCTCGGAGAAAATGAGAACGAACTACACAATAGAATAATATACTTATTCAAGGATATCTTAGACATCGATCTCACAGGCTACGTTGAGGACTTTATGAGAATCGGACGAAATTTAGTATCGAATCGGCCGCTTGTAGTGGAGCTCATAAGTAAAAGGATGACTAGATATATATTACAAAATTATAGATATTTTAAAAACACAGGCTTGTCTATCTCAGAATATCTGACGGATGATTTATTAAAGGAAAGGAAAACACTACAAAATAACCTACGCCTTGCAAGACAAAATGGTAACCACGCGATAATACGCAATAATAAATTAATAGTAAACGGCAGCGCTATTGATCCACTAGCTAATCAAAAACCGCAACCTACGGGTGACACAAAGCACAACACTAGCACAAGCACGCTGCAATTCCGAACACCACCTATCACTCATACTCGTACCTTTCGTAAATCATGAAGAGGATTTCAATATAATGTTCCAGAATATGCAAAGTCTATATAATAAGAGATCATTACTAGAAGCCTTCATAGACGATAATAACGATAATAATATTAAATTTGATGCGATTTGTGTTTCGGAAACCTGGCTAACTAAAGGGAAGCAAGAGCAACTACACATAGAGGAATACGTGCTCGCGGCGTCATACTGTCGGACCAAATACGCAGGAGGGGGCACTTGCATACTGCTACACGAAGAGACCGACTTCTTATTAAGGGAAGATATTATGGATATGTCCGTTGAATATATTATTGAAATAGCGGCAGTAGAATTAATTAAGATTAATACAATATTGATTGTTATGTATTGGAATAATAGGGAAACCGAAATTTTTTATAAACAAATGAAATTAGTATTAGAGCTTTTAACGACAAAATATTATAAGAAAAAAATTATATTGGGGGGCGATTTTAATGTAAATGTTCTAAAAAACGATAAACAAGCGCGTAGATTCTTGGATTTCATGTTGCAATATAACTTTACTCAATATATTGATCAACCGACCCGGGTCACAAAAAATACATCATCATGCTTAGACCTAGTATTTATTAATTATGCGAATGACCATTTTGAGACCGAAGTTTGTGATTTCGGATTCTCCGATCATAAAAGCACCATAATACATATAAAAAAACCGAAAGCTAATAATTGTTCCACCTATAAGCTTAAAAAGAGAATCTATAATAAAGAAAACATGAATAAGTTTAAATTAGAGCTACAAAAAATTGACTGGGAAGAAGTAATCAAAGCGGATAGAAATATGAACGAGAATTATAATTCATTCAATAGTACCCTAAATAGTATCCTTAATCGCTGTATACCCCTCAAACAACTTATAGTAAAAACTGGTAAAAAAAAAAATAATAACAGCTGGCTCACGAAGGGAATAAAAATATCATGCAGGAACAAAAGACTGTTGAAAAAATTCGTGTCTTACTCAAAAGATAAAGCTCTGACCAAATATTACAAACAATACGAAAAAATCTTAAAACGAACGATCTCAAAGTCCAAGAGAAATCAATATATAAAAGAAATGCGAGAATCTAATAATATTACAAAGTCAATGTGGAAAATAATAAAAGAATGTACAAACAAAAATACAAAAAAAAGTAAGGAAAATATTCAGCTAATGATCCACAATAATCTTATATCCGATCCCAAACAGGTAGCAAACGTATTTAACAACTTTTTTGCGGCGGTGGGTAGTAGCGGCATGAGCGCGGCGATCGGCCGGCCCGTGCTGCAACCCACCCTCAATTCCTTATATCTATGCCCTGTTGAACTACGAGAAGTTAGAAATATTATTAAACATTTAAAAAACAAACTTAGCTTTGGAATAGATGAATTACCGCCTGTACTGATAAAAAAATGTGTAGATGAGCTTACCTTGCCTTACTGCAAACTAATAAACCAATCTTTTTTAGATGGAATATTCCCGGATATGCTGAAAAAATCTATTATAAAACCGATTTATAAAAATAAAGGAAATAAAACTGACCCTAGCAACCACCGTCCTATTGCACTATTACCGACCTCTGCGAAAATCTTTGAAGGAGCTATGTCCAAGCGCTTATACTCATTTTGTGAAAAATACAACATTCTTGATGAATCACAAAACGGATTTCGGAGAAATAGGTCAACTACTTTGGCGACTTATAAGTACATACAGCAAGTTCTAAACATATTAAACGAGAAAAAATACGCTATAGGTGTTTTGCTCGATATGTCGAAAGCATACGATAGAGTGCAGCACAAGATATTACTCGATAAACTATACGGAATAGGCGTGAGGGGCATCTCATACAAATGGTTTGCGTCATATTTAAAGAATCGAGAACAATGTGTTGAGATTCAAAATTATAATCACCAAACAGGAGAAATAACTTACGTCAAATCCAGCGTAGTACAAATAGACAACTCAATTCCCCAAGGAAGTGTGACCGCTTGTTTGCTGTTTTTGATATACATAAACGATCTTCCTAAAATACTAAAAGAGACGTGTGTCTTGTTTGCAGATGACATATCACTAATAACTTCTTGTACAAGCAATCTAAAATTGCACCAAAATTTAAATGATCTTTTTAATCAGCTTATGCAATGGATGAATGATCATAACTTAGAAATAAATTTCTCAAAAACAAAATTATTACAGTTCAGACCATACCAAAAAACTCCTCTAGATATAAACTTTTCGTTCAACGGCTTAAAAGTAGAATGTGTAAATACTTTTACATTACTCGGTTTCGAAATAGACTCAAATGTCAACTGGAAAGCGCACATCAAAAAGCTCAAAACCGTTATGTCTAGCTTCGCTTACGCTTTAAGAGAATTAAAAAAAAACACAAATATGAAATCTGCACTAGCGGCGTACTACGCTTATGCCTTCTCGCGACTCAAATACGGCATTATCCTCTGGGGAAACAGTACTGACATTCAGGATATATTTATCTTGCAAAAAAGATGTGTACGGATACTCGCCAATATTAAAAGTCCGGAAAGCTGCAAACCACACTTTATAAAACTTGAAATTTTAACATTGACATCTATATATATCTTTGAAATTTGCAAACACGTTAGGAAATACCCGCAGTTTTATACAAAGGAAAAAGACAAAACGCGACGTTTCGAAACAAGATTTAAAAATAATTTAGTTATACTGACTGGGTCGAAATTAAGATTGCACAAATCAGGGCCTAACTCGATGGCAATTAAAATCTATAATAAACTGAGTGACCATTTGAAAAATGAGGAAGACGATTTAAAATTTAGCAAACTACTCAAGCAATTACTGATCAAAAAATGTTACTACTCGCTAGAAGAGTATTTTAATGATCACTTATCCTAAACTTTTATCTACTTGTTCTGAAATTAAGCTATATTTTTATAATTTTTGACATACTTTATCGGTTTAATTCTCTTGATGACATAGCATCTCCATTTCTAATTGTAATTGTATTGACTCATTTTAATTTGTAACATAATTCTAATATTCTGACATTATATTACTATTTTAATTGCATGATTATTATTCTGTAGTTAAATATTGTTACTTTTTTATTGTAAATTATTATTAATTATTCTGTAATTTTATGATTTGATTCTCTTTTATTGTTAAATCTTATATCAATTTATTGTATTAATCTCTCTCACTCAAAAATGCTGCGCCCTTCAGGGTTTCATATGATGGAGTTGTACTTATTTACATGTGAATTGCATTTAATAAACAATACAATACAATACATCGTGAGGATTCCTGCATTCACCTGCAAAAAAATTCAATGGTGTGTGTGAAGTTCCCAATCCGCACTGGGCCCGCGTGAGAACTATAGGGCCCAATCCCTCTAATTCTGAGAGGAGGCCTGTGCCCTGCAGTGGGATGTATATAGGCTGGGATGAGTATTTAATTACCAAAGCCTAGTTTTTAGTAACAGATTTTTTTTTTCATTAATATACATACTGTCAAAACCGTTTATAGCAACACCAATTACAACAACATATTGGATGTTGAACGACTAAGAAAAAACCCAACATGATCTTATATACCAAAGTAACACTGGTTACAATGACCAACCATGTTTAACAACCAAATATTGCTGTCCCTTGGATGTTGTTATAAACGGTTTTGACTGTAGCTTCAAAAGTTAAAAATTAACTAGATTCAGATAATGGCATTTTAGTCATACATACCTGCAATTTAAGCATGGTTTTTGCATAGCACTATTAAGAGACCTGCTCTTGTTTCTACCTTTTGTTCTTGTACATTTTACTGTCTGGGAAATCAGTTTTATTTGTCACAAACAAGACTATATAATGCATGTTTCTTTTTATTTCCTGCATCATCATCCAAGCCCATATACGTCCCACTGCAAGGCACAGGCCTCCTGTCAGAATGGGAGGAGTTGGCTCGTAGTTCTCACGGCGGTGCGGATTGGGAACTTCACACACACCATTGAATTTCTTTGCAGGCGTATGCAGGTTTCCTCACAATGTTTTCATGTCCAAAACACAGGATTTCCTAGTTTGGGCTCATGAGTTAGTTACTTAGATTTATAAGGAAACTTTGTACCTATTTAAGTTTTTTCTGTAAAAACAAATTTTTAATAAATTTATCTTTATCTTTATCTTTTATGGTAAATTTCAAATATAATTTCGCAAATAAATAAAAAAAAGAAAAAAAAAGCTGTTAAATATGGATTATTATGCACCTTTGATAAATTGCATCCTAATCTATGCTATGCCCTCAGAATTACTGCCACTTATTTCTGTTTCTCTTCAAAATCTTAAGAAAATTTAAAGAAGTGAAAATTAAAAAATGGTTCATCAAAATCAGTGGCTTTCATATTTAAGTGGCAATCTTTCATATGTAAAGCTCCAAACGCAGGCACAGATAGCGGAGGCGTGGCGGTGATGATTGTAATATTCTAACTTATATGAACGAGTTTGCGGTACGGAACCGCACAACTGTTCATACAAGTTTGAATATTACAACCGTCACCGCCAACGCACCGCCACGCCTCCGCTGTCTGTATAGTATAAATCTTCCCAGATGAATTTTTCGCTTCGAGCCTTAACATTAAATTTGAACCTTAATACTATGACAATACTGTGTGTTTTGAAAGATAAGGGCTCGAAGCGGAAAATTCACCTGGGAAGATTTATACTATACGTTTGGAGCTTATAGAGGGCCTTTGATGGTAAACCACATATTAGATAATGAATTTTAACCTCTTAGAGCCCATGTCAAATTTTGACTGTCATAATTTGAAACTTATTGTCAATTAAGAAGAATGACTGTCACCAACGCCTAAAGGTAGCACACATATAAATTCAGGAACATATCATTATCACCGCCTCGCCTTTCCCCTTTCCGTCAAACGAGACGAGACGAGACGATTATGTTATGTTATGATTCTGATCAGTGTGCTTTGCAGTACGGAGTTTCATACAAATAATACTGAATGGCTCGAATTGATATGGTGACAATCCCTTTCCGAGTTAATATACCTTTACACTGCCACTGATCAAAAATCTAAATTGTTTTATTTTAATTTTGAATGGTATGGCTTCTCTGGAGTGTGGTTTAGGAGGATAATATTGTTATTATTTTTATAACGGATGAGTCTCCTTTTTCGTGCCACCCATTGCTATGGTTACACGAATTTTGTCCCTTGGACAACCTAAGTATTTTTCTATGAAACAGTATGAAGATGTCACTTGGATAACCAGGGAGAGAGTAAACAACACAAAAAAGTTGATTCACCCTAATAACTAAAGTATATTGACTCCGCCAAGTCCTCATTAAACTCCTATAATAATTAGAATCTAATTATTATATTCAATGGAGTTGAAGGTTTGTTTTTTTTTTCAGTCCGATCACAAAGTCTTTACAAGGAGAGGAAAAAGATCAGGAGCATCAAGTCCACATAAAATATGTTTAATGTAGGTAGTTCTTTAATGTAAAATAATAGACAGTGATGTGTTTAAAATGTTTTAATTTAATTATTGTACTTTAAACAATAAATAAATCTTTGGATATAACATGTTTCTTTATAACTAGCTTGTATTCCGATGGTTAAGTACTTTGCACGGCTAGAAATGGGAGGCCGCGGCTCTCTGTGTAGCTGCGTCCCTTTCTGACTTACCCAATAGAAAGAGACTAAGCAATAAGCGAGAGCATGGCTAATGTGCTAGCCACTCTAAATGACTAGCGTGATGTTTCACCATGTATGAGTACATCTCTGCCACAGACAAAAAATAATTTAGGGTTGCCATACTAGGACTACTAACTAGTCAGTGGTATATTATTATCTGTGGCAGAGTCCAGACAGGAATGGATTCTGTTACCCATGGAAAACTACACCAATGCTAGAAATTCTGTTAATTTCGTCACATAAACCTCAACAGTATATATTTAGAGCAATGTGTCTAACTATGTTCAATAGGTACAATACAATGAATTTAGAATATATGCTTTACTTTTGACCCTTAATGCTACTCTGTTGATACGGCATGCAATCAAAATACGAAATACATTGAGTGCCCACACACCGAACTGAAAGTGCCCTACTTAAACATCAAGCTAATAAAAATAATGAATCTTAGTAAAAAGAAATTCAACACCAAAAGTTATTGACACAATCCCGGTCCTAATTTTCGTCAATCACTGAACAATTTCAAGAGCTCGTGAATTCTAAATTCACATAAATAGGCCAATTCATTAAACCCCCCATTATCACAATTCCAAAAAATCTAGCTAGTTTAAAATTGTTTAAATTTCGTTTCACCAACAACTACGAAAAAGATTTTTTTTGTCAAAATTTTCTCGTAATACCCATACAATTTTATTATCAAAGTTAATAGAGTGCAATCGTAAATATTAATTTACAACATAATGTTGATTAATAATAATTGTAAACTTTTTTGAAATACATTTTCAATACATTAAGAAACACTTATGAATTATTCTCACTATCTTTTTTTTAAGTCTAATATTTAGAATAAATATACGAAAGGATTTTATTATCATTATAACGATGTTAGCTTTCTAAGGATTTTCTACATATCATTATTATTACATACGTAATAAATAATATTCAACTGTGACTTGAATGATCACCACAACATGATTAAGTCAATGGATGACAAGTGTTTGATACACCTTTGTTTGTATGAGAAAATTGAACTTACGTCATGTAACTTTATTCTAAGAATTAAATTGACTAGAAATCAACTGATAGGTACCTTTCATAGACACCTAAACGATTTACACTACGCAAGCCACTCATTTGGCCATCACCTAAACCGATACAATAAAATAAAATATTTAAAATATATCTATGTAATATTGACATCAAAAGAGTCCTCCTACCTAATAATTGATTTGAAATCAAATTACGTCAAATACATTTTTTTAATTATTCTAAATCTCTTTGGCTTACAAGTAGGTAATTACAGTTATCAGTTACCGAATATTACTTATGATTAAACTTATGAAAGTAACTGTAACTAAAATTTAATATTCAGTTGAGATAGAATAGTTTGGTCCACTAGCAACAAGTACGAGAGTATAAAATTGGAATGGATTGATAGTATAGTTATACTCTTAGATAATTTACGATTATTTGGAGAAAACTTTCCGTGAGATCTGTTATGCTGACGATGCTCAATAATAATGAAGCGTATTTTAGTGATCTCATGTTGAATGATAGTTGAATTTTACCACTATTCATATTTTAATTATTTACCGTATAATTTCACAGCTATAATATTATTTTCTTGAGACATTTTTGGCATTGATCCCTTACCAACGTTTTATTTATGTAAATGAAAGTTTCGTTAAATACAAGTTCATAGATTAAAAGTAGTTTTTTGCACGTATGCACTGTCATGGGATAAAAAAGATTCTGATTACAATAATTCTATATTACAATTATTATTGATTATTTTATTAATAATCATTATTAATTAATATAATTGTCTGAAAGTGATGAAATGAGACTAGAATATTACTGAAGTCTACAATGTACCTCTATCTGTAGAAAGAACGCAAGAACATTATTCTAATGAATAAACATCTAAGTATTTAATACAATAATTAATTTCAAAAATCCAAAAGGCCGAAACATTTATTTTCCTCGTTAATTTTATCGTTCCAATGTTGATTATTTTAATTTAATAATACAATTAACTAATCCATCTAAATTAAAATCGTGGTAAAAAAATTATCAAATTATTCAATCAATGGTAAATGTTATGAATTCATTATAATTATAACATGAAACATTTCAATAACGCACTTAATAAAAATATATAAAGTCAGTAAAACTTGCTTGCTAGCTCTTTAGGAAGATCAGGTAGGTAATTTAGGTAACTATCTATTATTACAGGCACTGAAATCTGCATTAAACCTGAAAATAATACGATGAATTCACCAAAATGATAACCTCAAATTTCACATGGAATTAATCTGAGGTAATATATATTAATCACGATTAATTATGAAGAGATCACTTCACTGTCACTGTCTCAAGACAATTGCTCGAACAGGGGAGCAATGTCGGGATATTTTCATGCATAGAACTCTGTTTTACTGGCCATGTCGAATTCAGATTCCTCCATTTTGTACATCTCGATCAGCTGGGGACAATATCACATGATTAATTGATTTTATTACCAATCGTGGAATCATCACTTTTACAGATTTTGTCAATATTATTATAATGGTCATCATCGTACATAAAAATGTAAAGAATACAATCTATAATTTTCGCAAAAGATTTGAATTTCTGCGTGAATTTGCAATGTAGTACATACATCATCTTAATCACCATGCCAGCCGAAAAACGTGCCCTGCTGAACATAAGCCTCCCCCAAGCTTTGCCAAACCGACCGATCTTGCGCCATACGCATCCAACGCGTTCCCGCAACCTTAACCAGGTCGTCGCTCCGTCTTGTTGGAGGGCTACCTATTTACACTGCGTCTTCCGGTCCGTGACGTCACTGGAGAACCTTTTGGCCCCATCGGACATCAGATGCCGTATTGTCTAACGCTTCTGTCGCTTGCCTTCGATTTCACAGTCTCTTTCTGTCATCCTTTTATACCGTTTGACAGAAAGAAATAGTGATTGCGAAGGCAAGCGTCAGAAACGTTAGACAATAAGCCAACAGTTCTACGAGCGATGTGTCCAATGTAGTAAAATACAACGATTCTATATTGAATACCACATAACTAGCAATGCAGTACAGTAAACAAGTATAAACAGAAAGAGCGTACAATACGTTTAATTTTAGTTTACCACTGACAGATGGCTTGCCTTCATTTCATTTCCAACTTTAACACCATACAAATAAAGTAGCTATTACAAAATCTGCAAACGTGGGTAACAGTATTCTAAAATTGGCTTTATTTGTAGGTCGTTAAAGTTGAATATGAAATGAAGAAAGAAATGAAGAAACGATTAAAAAGAAAGTTGACATAGTTTCGTTTAACACAAGGTATCCCGATCGATTAGTTTTACCAAGGATGCATACAACAATGAAAAGGAAAAATAGTTACGCTATATGTGCATAAAAATCTACAATAATTTACCGGATACCATAAAAATACTCCCATTGACTTCCTTCAAAACTCAGCTAATCTATTGGCTTCACAAAAAATGTTTCTACTCTTTGAAGGAATTCTTGTATAATACATAGATAGATTCTTAAAGGCATTTGTGTTATTGTTGTTAGTTATTATTAGAACAGTAGAAGAAATAGCATGGTTGCATGAATCACATTTCAATATTTGCATGGCTTATGAAGCTTAAATGTATGAAACTGGGATTTTTTTTTTTACCACCATTAATTGTACTACATTTAAGGCAAATAAACATATTTCATTTCAATTTCGAAGGCAAACCATCTGTCAGTGGTAAAATTTATGTATTTTTACTGTAAGTGATATCTTATCTATTCAAAACGCCGTCATAATAGTTTTTGATAAAGTTTAATGTTAAATGCCAAATACCGTTATGGCACATAAATTCTGAAAAACGCAGAGGTGCGAGCCGGGATTTGAACCCACGACCCACTGCTTGAGAGGCCGTAGGTCAAACCGTTTAGCCACCACGGTTTTTTTCAGTGACACAACGTCTGTGATCAAAAGATTCTTACTCCTATGCTTGTGACACTCATTCGTGACTAGGTACAATCATTTCGGCCAGCATAACGTAATTAAGGGCTACGTGGTGGAATCGAACGTGTTAAATATATCATCATCATCATTTCAGATGATAGACGTCCACTGCTGAACATATTCCTCCCCAAGGCTCGCCAAACAGATCGGTCCCGTGCCGTCCGCATCCAACGCGATCCCGCAACCTTAACTAAGTCGTCACTCCATCTTGTTGTATTCTTTATTTTTACGCAGTGTAAGCAGTCCAACCTACACTGCGTAAAAATAAAAACCGGTTGTCTGTAAAGTCGGTTTACGGACGATAGTTTAACGTGACAACGTCTTAACAAAACATTGATGAAATGATTGCATACTTTTGCCGATTGTGCCTTTCGCTCTCTCGTGCCGCGCTCTCGCTCCGATCGATCATCGGCTCGAGCGTAACGGGACGCGTAACGGGACAAAGCGTTATGTACGTTACACTGAGTCATCCTTTTTCGTGCGTGCAGCCGGCGTTCATCGATTTATTAGACGTTCTCACGTCAAAAATATGAAGGTAACTAAGTTTCCGAATTATAATAGTCTTACGTTGTCGATGTCTTTGGACAGTTCTTCCATCTGCTTGTCGTGAGTCACCTTCAGTTTTTCTTTCTCGCGGTTCTGCTTGATCGTCTGCGTCTGCGCACACAAACAAACGTTTTACTACAGTTAAGGCCACAACAAAACGGAGCGCGGGGCGCCGACGGAGCCTGTCCAGCGCGTCAATAACACTGAATCAAATACGGTGTGCCGCGCTGCCGGTGTGTGTCACCGTATATTTGATTTTTTGTTATAGGGAACGTGCAGAAGCTATAGGCGGCAGCACTAATGCGTCAGAAGGGTTTACTAATGTTTCGCAAATTACGTTTCCCAAACTGATTCATTTGGCAAATGTTTCATTTCCCAAATGTTTATTTTTTCTGAAACTGTAAACTTTTCAGGATTGTTATAAAACAAACCTAACCTAACCTAACCTACAGAATAGTCCTGAAATATATCCTGAATAGTTTACAGTTTCACAAAAAATAAACATTTGGGAAATTAAACATTTGCCAAATGAATCAGTTTGGGAAACGTAATTTGCGACAGAAGAGACACTATGCGGACAGTAAAAGAAACTTATCAGAGTAAAACATTCAAATTGATGGCACCAGTTGGCAGCACCGTCTATTTGCACGTTCCCTAAATTAGGGGGATTCTATTTGACGACTAGATGGCGTGGCATTGTTGCCTTTGGTCCTGAACATAGCGCGATAATGTGATATTGTTATCACATTATCGCGCTATGTTCAGGACCTACCTTCCGTTCGTCCATGAATTTCTTGGTGTTGTTCTGTTTCTTCTCGCGCAAGCGGCGGTCTTTCTCCTGCTTGGTCTTGAGTGTTTTGTCGTTGGCGACCTCCTTGCTAGTCTCCATACTGATCTTGGCTTGCCGGCCGTTCATGTCTTTCAGTTCCCTGGAAAAAGGAAAACAATTTGGAGCGAAGACCAATGTTAAACATCCGGTTGGAAGGACCAATTTTTTTTTGGTTCTACAATGCAATAACTTTTCATTATACATACAGAAAAAAAGGTATACGGAGAAAATATATAAGGCAAGCGAAATGGCGCTTTATGCTTCAGAGCGATCTCTTCCAGGCAACATTTTACAACGGAAAGAAAGGTAAGTATATGTTGATGGTGATTTACTTATTTATTTATAAACCTTTTTCTTGTTGGACTTACAGTGCGATTGAAGGTTATTATGTAAGTATCTTATATCGACGGCTCAAGATAAGTTGGTCAGACCGCGAGTGTATTTAGGTATTTTCATCGTATTACTAAAACAAATACATATTTTAAAAATGTAGCAACACTAGTTCCAAGAAAACATCTTGTTTTATTAACATTCAAAAAGTCGTGACCTGCCGCCGTGCAGTATTTACGCCGTACTTTTATTTTATTTTTTAGAGACGACTTTGGATATTTTTTCTATCTAGCAATCAACAAGCAATCGTGTTTCGAAAATCATTGGCCATTAGAGTGAATCCTCAAATTAACACATGAATGTTAGAACTAAACCTTTGCTAGTAATGATAGAGCAAGGGATTAAATAAATGCAATAATTGCGCCAAAAGCTCGGTGCAACCTTAACCTTTTCGACGCCAACGACACATATATCAGCACCGCAGGTTCAAAGTCAAAGTCAAAGTCAAAATTCTTTATTCAATTTAGGCATCAAATTGATGCTCCTATGAACCTCCTGTTGTTCTACGCCAACGACTGATATATCCACAGAAATAATAATAAAGAGGATAGAAGTGCCTTAGACGCGTGAGCTTGGCGCCGCGCTTGTGACTCATAGGTCACAAGCGCGCGACTTGTGGCTCAGTGCTGTTTGAAACGTGGGTATGATAACAAGTGCTTTAAAATGGTGTTTTGCAGCATTAGCAATTGCGGAAACTCGTCCACACTGTGTAATTACACTAATAAGGGGATTACATTTCATTGGTATGTATTAATTTAATGTAATAATGCGGTTTATATTAAAATACAACTTGAGAAAATATTTCATTATGAAATATTGGTATACACGTTATTAGCACGAAACTTCATGTACCATTGCTGCTCATATCCTTAAAAACACAGATTGCTTTGAAGTATACGCAGCAATGTAATGTAATTTTTGATAAACCTTCTGCCTCGCACAAATGTTCATGGTACGAACACAAGACAGGTTACGACTACACCGGTGTACACTACAGCCATATTGCCGACGCGGCCAATGAAGAACGCCGTTGTGTAAGTGTGGGTATGACTTACGGTGAGTGTTATTCAACGCTGTCTCTAAGTGGTTAGGTTCATAATTGTTTGTAAGCAAAAATTATTAGTAATTGTGTGCGTGATTGCGTAGTACGGTTCCGGTCTTTTGCGTGTGTGCATTAATAGTAAGTAGAGGGGACAAACTAGCGCCACTGGTCCCGGAACAAAATAGGAACTAAGGCATTTCTATTCTTTTTATTATTATTTCTGTGGATATATCAGTCACGGCGTGCAGAGCGATATCTATATTTTTGGAATATACTTAAATAGTTGGAAATATGTATGAATGAAATATAGAATGAATCTCAATAATAAATAATTATAATATCTATCTTAATAATAAACCATGAAGATAAGACAATTGTTGTATGCCCTGGGGCACCACATAGTGGAACTCAGAATGTAACCTAAGACCAAATTAATATTACCTATGCTGGACAATGAATTATGATTATGATTATGATTATGATTACCTACACGCATTTCTGTATGGTTCAACTTCGCGTTTGACATTCCGATGTCATGTCATGGCGTATGAGTGAGAGGTGTTGTATTTGACAGAGCGTCGAAAAGGTTAAGGAACTACAACAAACAATCTGCACTTCCAACCTTTTTCTTCTTCCGCGGTGTCTACAACCAGCTCTTACCTCTCATGCTTCCCTTCGAGCTGCTTCATCTGCGCCAGTTGCGTGGCCTCCATCATCTTCTTGAGCAGTTCCCGCTGCTCGTCCAATCGGCTGCGAGCGCTGCTCCAGTCCTCCAATCGCTGCCGGGCGACCAGCTCGCTCCACGCCGCTGATTGGTCCGTCACCAGCTTGCGGAAGGATGGGTCGTTGCTCAGCTGCTCTTTGCTGGAAGATGGATTGGATTGAAGGCACAGGACTAATAGGAATAGAAATAGTCGTGGTAGCTTTTGGTTTGCTATGGCTTCTCAAGCAGAGGGTTGTGGGTTCGAGCCTGGGCTCGCACCTGTGAGTTTTTTGGGAATTTATTTGTGGAATTACATTTGAAATTAATCATGAGCTTTACGGTGAAGGATAAACATCGTATGTAGGTAATAAATAAATAAATATTAGGGGACAATCTTACACAAATCGACCTAGTCCCAAACTAAGCAAAGCTTGTACTATGGGTACTATACGACGATAAACATACTTATATAGATAAATAAATACTTACATACATAGAAAACATCCGTAACTCAGGAACAAATATTCGTGCTCATCACACAAATAAATGCCCTTACCGGGATTCGAACCCAGGACCTCTTGCTTCGTAGGCAGGGTCACTACCAACTAGGCTAAACCTGTACACGCGTAGCAATTCAATGGTGCATGTATGTCAAGTTTACGATCTGTACTTGGTATGCGTGGGTCTCTCATTCTGAGAGGAAGCCTGTGTCCAGCATTGGGACGTATAAGTATAAAAAAAAATCATATTTCATCAAACCGGTTAAGTGCGAGTAGGACTCGTACGGTCCCGTAGTTTGGGAGCCATTCCGAAAAAATATCCTTTGAATTCCTATACAATATGACAGGACTGTCAACCTTAAGGTCCCAAATTAAAGATCGTGACTGTACATGGAGGGTTCCGTGCTTCCGTACAATGTTTTAAAAACAGTTCAGTAAAGAATCGCCGAAACGCAAACACTAAAATTGCAAGCTTATCGGTAGGTTTTCGAAAACATCCAAACGGCTTAGGGTCGCTGGCACGAAAGCGCGCGGCCGTGGCTATTGCCTATTAATCGTTGCCTAGCTACTGTCAGCTGTTGCCTAGCAACCAGCGCCGCAGTTAAAAACGCTGAAAAATACACGTTTCGACGACCCCCTTTATCTTATTTTATTTTTAGTATTTGCTGGTATAGCGGCCACATCGGTGAAATCGGTGAAAATTTCAAATGACAGACAGACAGTGGAGGGAGACTCAGTAATAGGGATCCGTCGACACCCTTGAGCTTTACGGTGAAGGAAAACATAGTGAGGACTGCATACACCAGCGAAGAAACTCAATGGTGTGTGTGAAGTTTTCAATCCGCACTGGGCCCGCGTGGGAACTACGGCCCAAGCCTTCTCATTCTGAGAGGAGGGTGCTCTGCAGTGGGACGTATGATGCTGTGATGATGATGATATTAATAACCCCTTTTGGGTAAGGAGTGCTAAAAATCATCGTGTAGATTGGGTATGTATTACAATACCGAAGTACGAAAGACCGAATGTATTAAAACATCGAATGGGTCAAAAGACCGACACGATTTTTTTCTGAAACCGTTAACTTTTTAAGATTGTTATAAAACAAACCTAACCTAACCTAATGGGTTCTGTATGATGCCGTTTTAATAAATTCTGAAAAGTTTACGGTTTCAGAAAAAAATCGTGTCGGTCTTTTGACCCATTCGATGTTTTAATACATTCGGTCTTTCGTACTTCGGTATTGTAAAACACACCCTGTAGATTAGTAACAGGGTTGAACTCACTTCTTCCCCTTGATGAGTTTCTCGAGCGCGCTGCACTGCTGCTTCTGCATGGCCATCTTTTCCTTTGCCTGGCGTTTGCGCATGGCTTCGAGCTCCTTCTGCTGCTTGCGGCCAGTCTTCACGAAGCCCTTCTCCTGCCGGAGCGATTCCACCGTGATGGGCTCGAACACTAACGGCGGCTCTGGAGACGCATAGATAAAATAAGATAAGATACGATAAGATAAAATAAGATAAAAATATTTAAAAAAATGTACAGTCAACCAATTTGATTCCTAGGCCACTAAAGAACCTTGTCGCATTAACTATTAGACAATTGCAACGTCAGTGCGAGTCAAAGGATTACAGTAAAATTACATAAAGTTTACCACTGACAGATAAACCATCTGGTTTGCCTTCATTTCATATTCAACTTTAACGACCTACAAATAAAGCCAATTTTAGAATACTATTACCCACGTTTGCAGATTTTGTAATAGCTACTTTATTTGTATGGTGTTAAAGTTGGAAATTAAATGAAGGCAAGTCATCTGTCAGTGGTAAAATAAAAGTAGGCAAACGTATTGTACCAACTTTCCGAACACAATTTATAAACGTTAAAAGAGTTTATAAACGTTTTCGCTCCATGACATGAGAGGAAAAAAGTTTTGACAGACGGCCAATGACAATTCAATTTACATCACTGTCACTGTCATCACTGTCGAAGAAGATAAACAAATTGATTCATTTTGAAATGGTTCTATAGTGGCCTAGGAATCAAATTGGTTGACTGTACAGTCGAGTTCACCAATAACTGTACAGCCAACCTTTCATAAATATCTATACATAGACCTTATTACGGTAACATAAGGTCTATGTATAGATATTTATGAAACGTTGGCGATACAGATATTGGTGAACTCGACTGTACGGTTGGTGTCAGAATGCGCTGAACACTTCAGTACCTACTTTAACGCAATAACCAGTTATACTCATCAACGACCTCTTTAGCCTAGTTGGTAGTGACCCTGCCTACGAAGCAAGAGGTCCTGGGTTCGAATCCCGGTAAGGGCATTTATTTGTGTGATGAGCACGAATATTTGTTCCCGAGTTATGGATGTTTTCTATGTATTTAAGTATTTATTTATCTATATAAGTATGTTTATCGTCGTCTAGTACCCATAGTACAAGCTTTGCTTAGTTTGGGACTAGGTCGATTTGTGTAAGATTGTCCCCTATATATATAATAATAATAATATTTAAAACTTCACAGTATATATCTCTGGGGGCACGGCAGTCCCCCGCCAAGTCGAGCAAAACAAGGGCCCGGCCGGACCATCGTTTTCTCGAAGCCATTCAGGCTATTTTCAACCTCCTGTAATTTTGTGCTGGCTATAGCTAGAATCCTGAATTTTCAGTTACATGTAGGGTATATATATATATATATATATATATATACTGTGAAGTTTTAAATATGTCACGTTATTGAAAGTGACAAAGTATGAAAGTACTAAAGTGTTCAGCGACATCTGAGGCAGACCGTAAACGTTTCCACGTGAACACGTGAAAGAAGGACAAACGAACAAACAAATAATATTAGTATGGACGCGCGGCAGACAAGGTGTAGGTAAAAGGTTCAAAGTCAGTCAAAATATCTTTATCATTATGCCCTACATGTAACTGAAAATTCAGGATTCTAGCTATAGCCAGCACAAAATTACATGAGGTTGAAAATAGCCTGAATGGCTTCGAGAAAACGATGGTCCGGCCGGGCCCTTGTTTTGCTCGACTTGGCGGGGGACTGCCGTGCCCCCAGATCCACTTAAATTACGCAATTACGAAAGTCGGAAATTCTACCGCCTTTTTAATTCATGATATCGAAGTTAAAACACTCTTACAGATGTGGTGCAAAATAATTTTCCTTCGTACTTTATCGGAAAAGTTCGTATTTATCGTGCTCTCTCAATTAGCTTCAGTGCCTACCCATCTTACAGCTGTGTAGTCATCTTACATTTTTCACTTTGACATTTGACACTAAACAATAAAGTTCCATATTAATGGATATGAAAACGTCACTCATTTAATACAATCACTGATTGACAGTTCGGGTGCCATCGTATTCCGATTGAGATCCGAGTTTTCCCGATGGAAAATCATTTTGCACGACATCTGTACTCAAGTTTTACTAAATCCTTTTTACCAACCTCTTACAACTTTAACAGTCCCCTTGTATCTTAGCATTATCAAAAAACTTATTTTTATTTCTTGACACTTTAAAATTAAAATATAGCGGGAAACATTCACACTATAACAGGAAAACACCACAGATCCATAACACTTTCTTCGAACTGAAGTTTCAAACTGAACTGCAACGAACTCCAGAATCATTTATTTATTTAAATCGCGGCACAACTGCAGAAGCGCAAGCGATTCAATTCTAATAATGTACCTAAAGTCGGGGTGAAATTTAACTTGCTATATCAACATTTGCCATAAAATAGAGCATGTAAATGAACGAAGAACAAAGTTGGTTAATGGCCAAGAGGAGTCTGATGGTATGTCTTACTTTTTATTAACTTTTTAGCACTTGTTTTTCCGTTTGGCCCATACAAAAATATATAATATTTAATCTGAGATTGACGAAACGAATAAAAAAGTAATAAAAGTTAATAAAAAGTATGTCATTCCATCAGACTCCTCTTAGCCATCAACGAGGTATCGCTTTGCTCTTTCAAAAGTCAAAATTAAGCAAGGCTAACTATACTTTAGAAATTCATGTAAGTATACTATAATAAGCATGAAAAATTTTAAATAAAAAATAAAACCTCCTTCAAAAAACATCCAAAAAACTATGAAATAATAATTGAACCGAACCGACCACAATAAGCATGAAAATATCTTTCTTCTAATCTGTTTTAAGTCGGTGCCTCAGCTCGAGTCAGCAGGAGTGGACCTAGTAATCTAACTTACCTACATACCTACTATCTATAGGGCTTCTACACTCCTGCTGGCTCGTGCTGAGGCACCGACTTAAAACAGATTAGAAGAAAGATATTTTCATGCTTATTGTGGTCGGTTCGGTTCAATTATTATTTCATAGTTTTTTGGATGTTTTTTGAAGGAGGTTTTATTTTTTATTTAAAATTTTTTATTTTTTGCTTTTTAGTTGTTTCTGTATAAAATAGATGCGTAGGATAAAATCATCAGTTTGACTTCGAAATAAGTTTATGTTGAAAATTTTATTTTTAAAACTCGACAGGGTTATGTCGTTTTATTACAGAGTTCCATGATACTTTCTGAATGCAAATGCTCGACTTGTCACTGAAAATACTAAAATCGCTATACGTTTCTCTTGAATTTTTGAGGAGTTTCTTCAATTCCTCATGGATCCCATCATCAGAACTGGATTTTGGTAAAAACGGGACCAACCTTGAAGCATGTGCTTTCAAACAACGAAAAAATTTTCCAAATCGGTTCATAAATGACGGAGTTCTGAGGTAACACACGTTAAAAAAAAAAAAAAAAAAAAAAAAAAAAACATACAACCGAATTGAGAACCTCCTCCTTTTTTTGAAGTCGGTTAAAAACACTTCTCCGCAAGCAATTTTTGATATCTCTTTTAAATTTTCCAAATATGAGATCCCTAATTGTATCCGATAATTTACTTAAGATCTTAATTCACATCACTTATCACTTAGTTATTTTTTGAGACTAGACCAAATTTTTTTAATTTAAAATATTGTAGAGGCGTCTCTAGCCCATGTAGCGCCCCTGTGCATTATTTAGCCGCCTCTGTGATAGAGATACATAATAATTTATCGCCTTTACAATCGCCTCCCTTTTGTCCCCGATACTCCACTCCACCCCATTCGCGAACATCTGAAAATATCTTTTAGGCAGACGCACACGCCGTTTACGCTCCAGTTCGATATAAATTATGATTTCACTGCTATTCTCGATCTGCACATAACATAAACATATTTCTAAAATATTACTGCAACCTTGAAATGGAGACTGGAACGATTCTAGGCAAAATATTATCAACATTAGCTGTTGTCGCGACTTCATCATCATCATCATTTCAGCCGTAAGACGTCCACTGCTGAACATAGGCCTCCCCCAAGGCTCGCTAAACAGATTGGCCCTGCGCCATCCGCATCCAAAGCGTTCCCTTCGTCTGCGAAGAATTATTATTCGTTTATCGCTATCCCGCGGGAACTATGCAATTTTCCGGGACAAAACCTATTCTATGCCCTTCTCGGGGTTTCAAAATATGTTCATTCCGAATTTCGTCTTGATCGGTTGTGTATAGTAGCGGAATAGAAAGGTTCGTCACTTTTCGACCTTAACTCGCTGACTTAGAGTCGAAAAGTAAAGGACCTTTTCATTCCGCGACTTTACTACAAGTCTGAAGTCGTATAAGACAAATATACCGACATCCGCCTTTACAAATTCAGTTAGAATTATTAGCTAACTTTATGAGTACAGACAGCGACGAAAGTTCGTGACACCCAAAGTGGCCAAATAGTTCGCAACACGTCTTGGTTGCATCGGCATAATTGGCTACTTTGGGTGTCACGAACTGTTTGACGCTGACTGTATTCAGTAGATTGGTTAGTACACATTCAGACCAAAATTTTATTTTACTCGTTTCACTACTAATGAGTGAGCCTTGATCCGAGCATTCTATCCATCTTTATAATGATAATGATAATATATTTATTTACATAGAACATGGTACAAAATAACAGTTCTGAAAATATAAATAAAAGGCTCTCACATTCTGCCGCGATTGCGACGTGTAAAATTAACACATTGATTAATTCTAGTTAAATAATTCATACTTAATGGCAATCAATAATTAAAAAAAAAAACAAATGTCAATACCTAAGTGTTAAATCATAAAGCAATAATAAAATTTAAGCAATAATAATATTAAAAAAATGTCAGAAAGTCGATAATAAATAAACAGAAAAACAATGTCAACATTACATTACAATGTATACCTACTACAATTTATTAAATACCTACTTTAACTATGATGTAATGTCAAAAATTCTCTAACTGAATAAAAACAATGCTTCAGTAAATACGTGTCCAGTTTCCTTTTAAATTCGTGCACATTACTCTGCTTAAGGCTTTCGGGTAACTTATTGTAGATTTTAATGCATGAAAAGTATGCATATTATTCCTCTTGTAAACAGACAAGTTAGCTTTAGGTACGTAGAGGTTTTTTGACCCTCTAGTACGCGAGTTAATAACATCAGCATTTGTGCGAAAGATGTTAGTGTGCTGCTTTACAAATAAGCAAGCCTCTTTAATGTACATACATGGAAGAGGTAAAATGAGCAGTTCCCTAAACAAGGGTTTACACGACACCATGTATCCCACACCCTTCAGGATCCTAATGCATTTTTTTTGGGCCTTAAAAGCCCGATCTACGTCTACGGAGTTTCCCCACAATAAAAGCCCGTATCAGAGAACCGAGGACACATATGCATGGTAAGTAAACAGTGCGGCCTCTTGAGAGGCTACACGTTTCACTCTTGCCAAGGCATATCCGAACCTATCAATTTTGCAACAAACAAAATCCACGTGATCTTTCCAGTTACAACATTGATCCAATATAAAGCCCAGAAACCTAGTCGTCTGAACTTGATGAATTTGTTGATTTTTGTGACAAATATTACTAAGTGGACCCAGTTTTGCTCGACAAGTTTGGAACTGAATTATACTTGTTTTATTGACATTAATTTTCAAGCTGTTATGTTCCAGCCATTCTATAACAGAATTTAATGCAATGAATTTATAGTTTTTGTTTAAAATAGAACCCGTTAGAGCCAGACTGTCTGGTGCCGACTCAGTGATGCTACACAGCACGATGCTATAACCACTTCGATAGACGAAATTCGTGGCATTTGGACTGCAGCAAATTTATTTCTCACTTCTCATGCTCGTAAAGTTGGTATCTGCTGGATGTGAGCTGCATAAAATTACTTTTTTATGCTCTAGTGCATAAAGTAAAATCTTCGTCTAAGACCAAGGCAATCGGGCGCAAAAAGCCACGAACAATAGAAATGTATAAAAAAGGAGTTACCTACATTTTTTATAACCAGTGTTTTTTTTTTACGAAATTAATAAAACTAATTTTATTATACAATAGAAATTGCAATGCATGAAAAATAAAAGCTTGTAAATGAACATTTGTTTCCAATGTTGCTGTTTAAAGCAAAGTGTTAAAGTCGAGCATTTAACCCATTTTACCCTCGACTTGCCTGCGGCCGTACAGGCTCGGGTAAAATGGCTCTTTTTATGCTCTTGTTACTAATAATCTACTATCTATTAATAATAATATGACTGCGTCTTCCAGTCCGGGGATGCCGCAAAACATGCAAAAAACATGGCGGCATAAAAACAATCAAATATTATAATATGAGTAAGTGCCAGAAACATATGAGACATCTCAATTGAGAAGTGATTTCATTGACGTCATTACACCCCGTTTGACGTCAAGAGTCGAATTGGAAGCGTACGTATGATTTGTTTCAAAAGACTCAACAACTCGGCCTAAATATGTATGTCCCAACGCAGGCCACAGGTCTCCTCTCAGAATGAGAGGCCGATTTGTTAGATCTATTTGCTAGAATCGTTATAGGACATATACATTTTTATTCGGCATTCGGCTTCTTTCACAGATGCTTTTATTCCCACACTGGTTTTTTACTGAAGTTTATTTTCACAGTAGCGTTTTTCCCAATTTGGATTGACACAGAAACAGCGTCGACGGAGCTCCGCTCAGCGGCGGAGCTCTTTCCTCCGTGTGCTTTTGGTCCTTCGGGCCGATGCAAACTTAAAATAACCTAAACCTATTTAGGTACTATGTTTCTGTGTCGATTAGAATTGGGAAAAAACGCGATTGTGAAAATGGGTTTCAGTAAAAAACCATTGTGTAAAAAAAGCATTTGGAAAATGCTGAGGCATATGCGAATGGAAATTTTGATACTAGAAAATAACGATTCTGATAAATTGATCTAACCAACCAAAATAAACAGGCAGATAATTTTGTCGAGTGTAACTTAGCCAGGTGTTGGTAAATTTCAAGAAACTCAATAAAATGTAATTCAAAGCCTAATTCTAAAGGTTTACACCAAAACTCAAGTAGCGTAGTCAGGTTTTCTAACCACCAGACCAACCATTCTCTAAGTGCGCTCCGCGGAGCTTTTGCGGGAGTACTTGTAATAATAAGAAAAAAAAAACAGAAAGCAGCTCTTGTTATACTCTTATGTCTGCTCCACAGTTTTTTTTTATTTGGGACTCCGTCAAATATATCAATTTTCGACTTTCGGTTCCGTCACCACAAAAAGAGAACCTCTGCACTAGGCTATAAGGTTGTCATATTAAAAGGGTGCATCAATTTTCCTGCTCCCGTTGCTATGCTTATACAAATTGTCTCCTGGACAACCTAAGCATTTTTCTATGAAACAGTATGAAGATGTCACTTGGACAACTGAGGACAGAGTAAACAATACAAAAAAGATGATTTAACCAAAAATGTTTTTTACAAAATCTTGTCCTAAACTCACCTGGACGACCGGATAGCCTAGTTGTTAGAGAACCTGACTACGAAGCTTGAGGTCCCCGATTCGATTCCCGGTCGGGGCAGACATTTGTGTGAATAATACGAATGTTTGTGCTAGAGTCTTGGGTGTTTAATATGTATTTAAGTATGTATTATCTATCTATATAAGTATGTTTATCCGTTGTCTAGTACCCATAGTACAAGTTTTGCTTAGTTTAGGACTAGGTCAATTGGTGTGAATTGTCCCGTGATATTTATTTTATTTTATTTTTATTTACCTTCTTTCTTGTCTTCGATCTGCACCTTCTTCTCGGGGCCGCTCTCCTCGATGCCCATCTGCTTCATGTTGTCCGTCCGCTCCTTCGCCGCGCCCATGAAGGCGCGGGGGTCAGATAAGGCCGCCATAAAGTCTGGATGGAGCAAGAGAATGTTAATAAGTATGGATGAGTCCACGAACATTTTAACCACTAAATATCAGTCCTTAGATTAAGGTTTTATGAATTGGAAGGCAGACTGTATTTCAATTATGGCGTAAAGAATCTATGCCAAACAAAAATCAATGAATATGACTGTAGCAGAATATTTGCGGTGAAGAAAACATCTTGAGGAAACTTTCAATCGGCCCCGAGCCGAACCGACGTCTTTTCCGGGACGTATGGATGGAACCAACCTTCGAAACACGTATATCTTGAGCTCTATGTAGCGGAATAGCATGGGTAGGGACTTGGGGAAGTTGGCTTCAGTCCACAGCCAACAACAAAAAAATCAAAATCAATCAAAGTGAAACGGATCACTCACGTCTTCAAACGAGTTTAGCTCGACGAGTTTGTGTCGGGCTAATCCGTAGCCCTTCGTCTTGGAGCAACACGCCATGGCTGCCAAACGCGCACTACACGCCACCACTCTGCTCGCGCGGCTGCTCGACGAAACTGATACCGGCGCATAACCGGCGGCGAGGTAAGAGAATGTGCAACACTCGCAAAAACTTGTGTAAAGATGTGAAGTGATACAGTGTAATTTAATTAATGTTCGTATAAAATAATAATAATAATAATAAATAAATAAATAATAAAATAATAAATAACTACCAGCGTTTTCATCGTCATTTTACTCACATGGTTGGTTTATATACAGAGAGATGTTGCTAGCGTTGTGTGCTACCCTACATTTGACCGTGACAATAAAAATGACGATGAAAAGTTTCGTCGAACAGCCGGCGAGCAGAGCGGTGGCGCGTAGTGCGCGTTTGGCAGCAAGCTCGAAGCATATCGAGCTAAACTTGTTTGACGTGAGAGATTCGTATTTTTCACTATGAATGAGTCTTATGGTAGTTTCGTGTTCAAACTGGAACCAACCTTCGAAGCCGTCGGGCACGTATATCTTGAGCTCTATGTTGCAGAACAGCATGGGTAGTGACATGGGGAAGTTGGCTTCAGTCCGCAGCGAGATGTGGCGGTATCCGGCCTGCAGCCCGTCCAGCGGGAGAATCCGCTGCCCCAGCAGTTTGCCGCTCTCGTCGTACACCCCGAACCGGAGGACCGCCAGGTCTGGGAGTACCACCTGGGGACACCAAGGGCAACTGGTGAGATCTCCAGGGGACAGTAGACTTAGGTAAAAAAACCGGCCAAGTGCGAGTAAGACTCGTGCTCCGAGGGTTCCGTACAAGGGCATTTTACAAAAAAATATAATTAAGGGCTTAATAATAATAATAAATCTTTAGTTATAAATTTACATTTAAGTACAACTAGGGATCATACAGTGTAAAATATTTTATATGAGACCAAAAAACAGTTATATCTGAACCTCTCTCTCTCTGGATCAGTTGTATATGTATCTGAACTAGGAAAATTCCTGTTTCAGGTGTGGGAGGGCTTACAAGACTTAATTTAAACTTGGGACTTAAACTTTGCCAGATGCTTGCAAAACAATTTGGCATAAGATAAAAAAAAGTCTTCGAGGTACGTTGAAATTTTAAGAGCATATTATTTACAATTCAAATAAAATACAGATAATTTCGCATGTACAATAGATCTGCCAATTTAAAAAAAATTAGGGTTCATTTAGCCCCGCTACCCGTCAGTCAGGTCTGTGGTTCTGTACTCGGGTATTATAGGAGAACCATTAGACAAGTTTTCAGAGTGCCTCAAATACCTACCCAAAAACGTCAATCAGCTCTCCTACTAATACGCACTGTATCTGTATTCTGAAATTTCCTCTCGGATTGCGAGAGCGGCGGCGTCTTTTGGATTGCTTCGTAGGAGAGTTTGGGACTCGCATGACCTACGCTTAAACACAAAAATATCTGTGTATAAAGCAATAATTCTGCCGATCTTGCTATATGCCTCAGAAACTTGGTGCCTTTATAGAAGCGACATAAAGCGCCTCGATTCCTTTCACATGAAGTGCCTGAGATCTATACTTCGCATCAAGTGGCAGGACCGAGTCCCAAACACAGAAATCCTCAGGCGAACCAATCTCAATGGCATAGAGTCATTGTTAATTAAAGGACAACTTAGGTGGTGCGGACACATTGTGCGTATGGATGATGGTAGACTCCCTAAGGCCGTATTCTACTCCCAATTAAAGGAGGGAAAGCGGACTCCTGGAGGCCAGTTCTTGCGTTACAAGGACGTCCTCAAGCGCCACCTCACCGCATGTAATATCCCATGTGAGAGTTGGGAAGATCTTGCGAAACAGAGACCAGAATGGCGCAGCTCTGTAAATAAGGCTATTATGGGTTTTGAAACGCATCGCTTAGAGCACCTGGATGACAAGCGCCTTATTAAAAAGACCCGTCCGAGACCTACCTACACTTACACATACAATGATAGTGGTCAACTACATTGCGCACCTTGTAATAGAACTTTCAAAACAAAGTTTGGCTTTGCCAGCCATATTCGGGCACACAAGTAACAAATGAGCTTAAAGGTTCGCCCTTGTCGGACACGACATGGAGGACATCATCATCATCATCTGTATTCTGTATTTTAGTTTACCTTACGGAACAGGAAGGGTTCCTCATTGTAGACAGGGTTGAGTCCGTTGGCGGGCACCATGCGCGTGCGGAACTCCTTCCGGATGGTGTCAGTGGGCAGCCCGTACATGTCCACCTCCACGTATGTGCCAACCTTCTTATCTGACAAGAACTGGCCGGCTATAACCTGTCCAGACAAAGTACAATTAGAAAGTGTGGTAGCCTGGTGGTTTGTGGTCTCATGCAGAGGACCATGGATTCGAACACTTTAGATATGCAGGAGAACAGTACCCAGAACGGCGTAAGGTCGGGTCGGTAGACGCATTTGTGTCGGGGGGATAAAAATGACATTACTTTCGTTCAATCCATTCGTGCCAGCTCTTGTGAATCGACCTTTAAGTCTCGTTAGATGGCGCTGTAATCAAAATATCGTATTTTACATGGTTTTTTTTGTAGTTTTTAAAATACTAATAGTTGATTATATGGATTGCGACATCAATTCGGAATGACTGATTTTTTGAGACTACTGTCGAACTTCAATAATGTGCCTATTCTGAGAAATTCTGTTTAAACTTTTGGTTTATTACGGACACATGGGCTTCTCGCAGACACTCAAATGGACAGCGCCAGCTAGCGGAAATATTTTGCGACACATTTCTAGACTGTTAGCGTTACATACAACATAATATTCAAACTTTAAAATTACCTTGAATGGTAATCTTTAATATTTGAGCCACTTGCTGTACGTATTTTAGCGGTGTACCTAATGTAAGTCCGGATATACGAGTATAAGCGGCTAAACCCGATTTGCATTACACGGCTAGTACACGGATATTACATGGATAGTGGAAAATGGCTCATCAATTAAAGTCCGTGACCGTACTGGCCTGATGAAGATGATGGTTCCGGGGTTCCCCCACTTGACATAATCACGTTAGTGCTGATTTTGTTACACCTACCAACGTTGGATATAATTTTCATTAACCCTAATATTTGCTAAACCTAAGTTCAACTTTCCTAATCGTTACTATACTAATCATCATTAGTGCTAAATGAAAGTGAGGGTTACCTTCTACTGCTATGTAAATAGGTTGGGTTAGGTTAGAACTATGGCCATACCAGCGCGAGCCAAAGCGAGTTGATGTAAGGGCTAGTAAAATTAGGTACAAAGATAATTCGGAATGCTAAAATTAGAGCTAATAAATAGTTAGGAAAATAAAAAAATCTGCTTTTACATTTTAGGGCTAGTGAAAGCAGTGGTAGTGAAAATAGGATTAAAAATTTTCGGGTCACAATAGGAGAACCGATGATTCCTACCTGTACAGAACACTGGGCAGCTATCACCCCGTCGACGGGGGCGTCCGCGAAGGGGTCGAAGCTGCGGTCAGCCCGCCGCATGAAGTCCGGTTTCAGCAGGTACCCGCAGTTGCCGTTGTACTCGAATTTGCCCTGGTTCAGCTGCATCGGCAGGTCCGACGTCTGGAAGTTCAGGGACACCATCTGGCAGCCCGCGTTCCAGAATACCTGTGGAGTGCAAGAAAAGCAGTGAGTAAAAGAATCTGGGCGAGCTTCGCTCTTGTGAGTTGCGAATGTGATTCAAACCAAAAAATCAAAATAAAAAAAAAACAAAACGTTTACTCTGCAAGTAGGCCGCAAAGGGCTCTTTTACATGTCACATTTTTTTAAACTACCAACGCTTTCGTAAGGACCATCATTGCCAAGAAGAATGCGCCGCAAAAAACTTGGCTGAATTCAAATGAAAATATAATAAATTACAAACAGGAAACCTTAGTTAAGAAAATAAAACTATACTCTACTATCTTAACTGTATCTACGTTGTGGAAGTGTAGAATGCTTCCACCGTCAAAAAATAAAAAGGAAAAAAAAAATTGGAGATAGGTAGTCTTCCAATGTCATAATAATTAAAAATGATTCTGAAGTACACATTCTTCTTCATTCAATATTCTCCGGATAATTGTTGTGTGAAGCAAAGTATAAGAAATCTTTAGAGTAGTGTAGATTTGAGAGTTCTGGCCCAATTTTATTTGCGGTTGTAAAAATGTTTGTGGTAAATGAAATGTATGGGCATAGTATGGAAGCGGATGTAAGATAACGAATTACCAACAGCAAAAAGAATACCATAAGCGTAAAATAATATATTTTAGGTATTGAAGTGGCTTGGGAGTCGGCGGCGACGGCGCCTCGGGCGGCGGTGTTGGGTGTTATAGTTGGTGGTGGTGGTGGTGGTGGTGGTGGTGTGTGTATAAGAGTTGACGGCGACTACGTCCGCGCCGATGGCGTATTGTTGTTGTTGAGTTTAACAGTTGGTGGGCGATGACGGCGGGCCGGGCGGGCCGCCAGCGGGTCGGGGTCGGGCCGGTAGGTGATGTCGATGGCTGCTGCGGCGGCGGCGGCGGCGGTAGGTAATATATTGTTGTAGCCCGAGTTGAAGGGAAATAGGTCGCTACTAAGTACTTCAGTTGCAGTTGTTTTTCAACCGGCTTTAAAGTGAAACGTGTTCAATAAGGCGCAATAAATAAATAAAGAAAATGGATAATTTAAGCATTGCTTCATACAAACCATCGATCGATTGGCGTTTCGAGTTGAGCAAGAACGTGTATAACCTTGAGGGGTATGTTTACCCGATTCGAATTAAAAATATTTATGTTTATCTGAAGCTGCAATTTAATGATGAATTAAACATAACATTGCATCCATACATAAATTTTGATGGGAGACATGAGCTCACCTGTGAAGAATGGAGTACAATGTTTATGGAGAAAGCAGAGCTTATAAGAAACTTTTTTCACAACCCATCAGACGTAATGCCGCTAACAATCGCCTGCAATCGTTTGCATGTGCATACGGCTCCGGAACCTACCATGCAAAGTATGCTTATACTTCTCTCTGACTATGAAGATCCTTTGATTATAAATTGTTTGGAATGGAGTAATATTGAACGTGTTATGGAGTGCATCAATTCGAGAATTAAATATTTGAAAAAGAGAAAGGTGACCTTCGAGAATAGAATCAACTTTTTCATGAAGTATCTGAAGATGCGGCAACCTAAAAACTTGCATGAGGGTCGCCAGATTATTGAGAATGTGTGTAAAGAAGATGATGTTGTAGATAGCGAAATAAAGTGTTACGCCTTTGATTTTTTATGTAATGCCTTTCTGTTATCATAATGAAATTTAAATAATTGTAAAATCATTAAAATAAATTAATATGCTTATCTAGAAATATGTTTTTTATTCCCACGTGCGGCTTAAAACCGCAACAATGTCCTCGCCCCATTTCGATTTCCTGTTTTTTTTAAGTTTAATTGTATAAAAGAGGAATATTATCAATTTAATGATTAGTAGTCATCATGTCTTACCGCTGTAACTACTGCAGCGAAGATATTCCGGCAAACCGATTGATAGCTCATTCAAAAACGAAAAGACATAAATTATTATGTACTCAGGATAAAGACTGTGATTATAGTGTTTACGTTATAAATTCAGCGTTCAAGTGCCGGCTCATTACTTATCGTGTTAATGGGACATCAAAAATAATAGACCCACAACAATATTTATTAAAAATTGGGAAACGTGTGGAGAATATTTTGAAAACGGAACTGGAAATACATAGTAATATAAAAGTGAATGTAGAATTATTCTGCACCTATTTTAAAATTACTAGTGAAGGTGAAGTGACGCGCGATCTAAAGTCTTTCAACACTAAAAATGTGTACCTGTGTGATGGAGATTTTAATTTTTCGGAGTATTTCGAAAACGTCACATCAGCTATTCTTAAGAAGAGTGAAGACTTTCTAGAACGAGACAGCGGGTGGGCGCTCGAGCGAATCGAGTTCCTCGATGTTAATATTAACAAGTGTCCGATGTTGAAAGCTTCATCGTACGTACCCTTACCGAAGTGGGTACAGGCTAAGAAGGCATGTGTTAACGTGAAAAACACTGATGACGCATGTTTAGCGTGGGCTGTGACTAGTGCATTATATCCTGCGGACAAAAAGGTTGACCGGGTGACGTCATACCCCCACTATGAAAACGTGCTTGATGTGAAAGGCGTCGAGTTCCCATCAACAATAGTGGACGTAAGAAAATTTGAGAAATTAAATAACCTTACTATTAACGTTTATGGTCTCAATTGTACTAAAAAGACACAACAAATAGTTCCTTTATACGTTTCGAAACGTAAAGGCAATAGTGAAAACAATACAACCCGCCATGTAAATTTATTATTTTTTGAAGGCATGAATAATAAGGGTCATTATTGTTGGATTAAAGATGTAAGCAGGTTAATTAGTATTCAATTAAGTAAACGTAATGGGAAGATTTATTTTTGTGACGGATGTTTACAATATTTTAGTGATAATGATAAGCTCAAACTACATAGAAGGCTTGGGTGCGGTAACAAATTCATTCAATTACCTACTCAGGATAATAAGTATTTAAAGTTTAGCAATTTCTCCCACAAAATGAAAGTACCATTTGTAATTTATGCTGATTTCGAATCAATTTTGAGCCCTGTAAATAAAACTCGCCCTGAAGCAACTACCCATAACACACACAAACACATACCATGTAGCTTCGCATATTACATTCATTGTGATTATGATAGTAAGCTATCAAAGTTCACGTCATATCGTGGGGAGGACTGTGTGGAAAAATTTGTGGAAAGTCTTTATCAAGACGCTAAGGCTATAAGCGAGATATTAGCTACAGTACTACCATCGGCAGGCATTAGTGTTAATAAGGTTTTCGATAATAGTGTACCGTGTCACATCTGTAAGAAGCCGTTTAAAGAAAACGAGGTTTATGTGATTGATCATTGCCATCTGACGGGCGCAGTTAGAGGTAGAGCGCATAACTCGTGCAATCTAAACTATAAACTTCCTAAATTTATACCGGTTATTTTCCACAATTTAAGCGGTTATGATGGACACTTGTTCATTAAGGAACTGAGCAAATCTGAAGGCGAAATACACTGCATCCCACACAACAAAGAAAAATACATTTCCTTCAACAAAAATGTCGGGAAGGTTACTTTAAGATTCATCGATTCGTATAGGTTTATGTCAAGTAGCTTAGATAAATTAGTCAAAAATCTTACAAAGGAGCAGTTTAAGATATTACCAAATTTTCTTCCCTTACCTCACGCCACCGCTGATGATTGTGAAAAGCAAATGAAGCTTTTAACTCGAAAAGGGGTGTATCCGTATGAGTACGTTGATTGTTGGGAGAAGCTTGATGAAGCTCATCTCCCCAATAAAGATTCTTTTTATAGCGCATTATGTGACTCACACATTTCCGATAATGATTATCAACATGCTCAGGAGGTGTGGGACTCTTTTAAGATAGATACGTTAGGCGAGTATTGTGACTTATATCTCAAGACCGATGTAATACTCTTGGCAGAAGTGTTTGAAAATTTTCGGGAAATATGTTTAAATACTTATGAATTGGACCCGTGTCAATATATAACGGCTCCCGGCCTCAGCTGGGATGCCATGTTGAAGCATACGGGAGTTGAATTGGAACTTTTCACCGACTATGAGATGGTTCAATTTATAAAGGCGGGTATTAGAGGCGGCATAAGTCAAGCCTCTAAAAGGTATTCTAAAGCGAATAATCAGTTTATGAAGAATTTTAATCCGAATGTAGATAGCACATTTATAATATATTTAGACGTTAATAATCTTTATGGGGACGCTATGCAGCGATATCTGCCTATAAATAACTTTAGGTGGTTAAATGAAGATGAGATAAGAAATTTAGATGTATTATCGCAGAGATCAGATTCTAGCGATGGGTACATTTTAGAGGTGGATATCAATTATCCCACCCACTTACATGACTCTCACAACAACTATCCATTTTGCGCAGAAAGTAGAACCACACCTGATGGTACAATTAAAAAGCTTCTACTAACGTTACACAACAAACAAAACTACATTATACATTACACCAATTTACAACAGGCGTTAAATGCGGGGCTCGAATTAAAGAAAATACATAGAGTCTTAACGTTTAACCAGAGCCCTTGGCTTAAATCCTATATCGAGCTGAACACCACACAAAGGACGATCGCGAAAAGTCCTTTCCAAAAGGATTTTTTCAAGCTCATGAATAATGCGGTGTTCGGCAAGACGATGGAGAACGTTGACAAGAGGGTCGACGTTAAACTTTGTAAGAGATGGGAGAGCCAAGGAACAAAAACAAAATGTAAATATGGCCTTGAGCGATATATCGCTCAACCCAATTTTCATAGCGTTACTATATTTTCAGAAAATTTAGCTGCTGTGCAGTTAAATAAAACTAAAGTTATCTATGATAAACCAATTTATGTCGGTTTTTGTGTGTTAGAATTAAGCAAGACTGTGATGTATCAATTTCATTACGATTATATGAAACCGAAATATGGTGAAAATGTGTGTCTTCTATATACAGATACGGACTCGTTCGTATATGAGGTAAAAACCAATAACTTTTACGAAGACATAAAACCTGATTTGTTAACAAAGTTTGATACATCCGATTTTTCCACAGATAACGTATATAACATACCGCAAATGAACAAAAAAGTTGTTGGTATTATGAAAGATGAAAATAATGGTAGAATTGTGTTAGAATTTGTAGCTCTAAGATCGAAAATGTATGCTTACATACTTGATGGTGATGATAATATAGAAAAAACTTGTATTAAAAAAAATAAAGGAATTAACGCAGCTGCAGTGAGAAAGCTAAATTTTGATAATTATCAACAATGTCTAGATTTAAGTGTTACTTTTTATGATAATATGTATAATTTCATTAGTAATAAGCATGATGTATACACGCAAATTAAAAGAAAAAAGACGCTTTGCGGTAGGGATGATAAGAGATATGTACTTAGCGATAAGATTAATACTTTAGCGTGGGGTCATTATAGAATAAGCGATGATTGTTAAATAAAACAAGTTTAATGCTGACACATAGTATTTTATTATTGAATTACTTTTCGTACAGTCCCGTTGAGAGCGCTATATTCAAACAGTGAGTCATTTATTATTAGACAATATGCAGTGGTAGCGGCAGACACGTTTTCCTTAAACTCCATCTCAACTTTAATGTCAATCGGTCCCGTGCCATAGCTATCGCACTGTCGCGACGTGTTGATAACAACCAGAGGTGCCTTAATTTTGTAGTGCACGGGATTCAACTGTGGGTTGTTAGCGTCTCCATAGTATGCTTGCTGGAAGCTGGCGTACGCATCATACAACAGTGGAAAGGAGCTCTTTTTAAAGTCCGCCGCAAATGAGGTGTACGGGTAGTACTGAGAGTTTAGATACACCCTACAATCAGTGAGATTGCAATGATCAAATTCGCTCATGTTTGCCGCCTCTACATTCTTGCGTGCAATCTGGAATCCGATGATAACAAAGCGAGGTTTTTCCAGCTGTGTAGCCGTTTTAATGGTCCACACGTGCTTTTGCGCTGTTGGTAACAATGGGTATTCATACAGGTCCCATGTTCGGAAAGCGATAGGAATGGGAATGCCGCTCTCAATGTGCGTCATCAAACGTAGTTTTTCCTTATCAGACACTTTTATGACGGGCATCCGCCATACGATACGAGTAATTTTAACATCGATGCGTTTACCAGCGGGTGTGTCGGTAATGGTTGCGCAATTGATGTTAGTGTTGGCGCGATTCAAAATCAATTCATGTTTAGCATTCATAATAATTTTCTTGTAGTCCTCAGCGAACCCTAGTAAATGTGAAAGTGGTATGGTAAAACTGAAATCGCCATCGGTTATCTCCTTTATTGTACCGACATTCCATCCAGCATTCTCCAACGCATTATCGCTTCCTTTCGTATACGAAACGAGACCCTTCATCGTGCTAGTGATACCGCAGTTCTTTGACCTATCAATCTCTACACCGTTCAACTCATAACGTATATCTTGAAATAGGTATGCGATAGCGTTATTTATAAAGGTGCAATCCTTATTGACAGTTCCCTCAACTAAAAGTTGACTCTGACTCGGTAAAACCATCAAATCTTGGCGGTTAATGCAGATATTGATGACGTCATTGTTTTTATATGAATCATTGAAGGGGTTGTAAGAGTGGTACTCAACACTCTCGATGCTATCGTCAAAGGTGACCTTCTCACCAATATCTAGAATTGATGTGGACATATTTTGAATCCGAGCGTTTGCAGGAAATCGATATTATCTCCGTTTAACTTTTGCGTTGACGGTCTTAAACCGCTCCCACTAATGCTGGCGACGGCGGTGGCGGCTAAAGGTCCTCGGTGGTGGTGGTGGTATCGCCGTCCTTGTTGGGTTGTTTGGGTGGTGGTGGTTGTAGGTGGCGGTGGTGTAAGTAATGATGTAAACAACTTAGTACTTTGCACACCAAGGTCTCGATCAAGACTAGTAGAAATCTTATTATCACCCGCATTTTTATACACAATCATTTCATCCGTCTGATGTGGAGTCGTAATGATATGTTTTCACCTCTAAAATTTACCAAGCTCCCGTGCTCATTAACTATACGCACCTCAATGTTTTGAATATTGTCGGTTTTTTTAAGCGGTAGGTATATGACGTTCGAAGGACACTCAATTATTTGATAACCAGGCGGAACGGAGGGTGAGAACTCATGAATCACGTGACAAGGCTGATTGTTAATGAATGACCCTTCCACAATGCTGCACTCTATTCTTATAGTATTTGTTATCAGTATGTCTATCGATCGGTCTGACCAATGCACCTGACCCGCTTTAAGCACTTTAGGCGAGAAACCTAGTAGGGAACCAATGCTTTGCTGCTTCTCAAAGTGTACATCCAATTTGGGCGAGAATATCATACATTTAGCCGTGTTAGTATTTGCCTCCATATCGATAAGGTCATTGCTCTCTCCCCCATTCTTCTTATTCTTTGCTGCCGATTCCAACATTTTACCGTCCAAATTGTGAATGATATCGTTGAGTTCGTATGCACCCTCAGGAATTTCAATCACTTCACTGCCGTAATGGAATAGATTATTACTCTTATCCACATTGGGTATAGAGTTGAAAGTCTTAAAATAGACCAGAGCACACTCATACTGCTCATTTTCTCCCAGTTCCAAACTCGGATTGAAATCTGTGCTCAAATGAGATTGGTTACCGTTCAAGGATATTGTAAAGGATGATGATGAGGTCATGACGCTAGTTGGTGGGTGAATGAAACATTTTTTCATAATAACATTCATTTATTTATAAGTAAACAGCTGATGTTTAGCAATATTACACAAAAACTCAATACATAAATGACCGCAATTGACTGCATCCGGCTTCTGTAGACGGTTATAATTATACTCTATATTGACATTATCTTTGTTGGATTGCATGTACTGTACAAATTCACGAGGTGGCCTCAGGTCGCCATAGCTGTCAAAATATATACATAGATTGCCTTTTTTCACGTAAGCAACCCAGTGGGTGCCTTCACCCTCTTGCCGATCCAAATTGATAACACCGCACTCATAGTAATAGGGTTTAAAGTTGCATAGCGTGTCTCTCATGAAAACACCGCGAAAGTGTGGTATTTTTTCGCGTTTCACAAAGCTGATGATGTCACGATCGGTGAGTGGGCGTTGTGGTAAACTTAGTTTTTTTTTACATAGGGTGTTAGGTATAGCCCCATGCCGGTCTTGTAGGGACGCAAGTACAATCCTTTGCCTACAACTTTCTCGCCTTGGTTCCTTTTCACCATATCATAGATGTTTTTAGCTGCTGTTGTAACACCACCAGCAAGCGTGCCCGTAGCTGCCAACGCTGATAATAGCGGAATGAGAGGTAAAAAACCACCCTTCTTAGGCAGTGGAATCACTCGCGGTTTCTTGGTGATGTGTTTATGCTTAACGAAGCGCTTTGCGGCCTTGACGGCGACCTTCAACAATAGTTTAGAGGATGGTTTACCAGCTCCATTTCGCGCGCTTTGACTTATATGTTTTTTAACGACTCCTTTACAATTTTTTATTACTTTATTGAGAGGTATTCCCATACCACGTTTCACTTTATACTTCATCGCTTTGCTAACAGCTAAAGCGGCTAACCGTTCACCAAAATCTGATGACTCACGCCAACGCTTATCAGCAGCTCGCGCTAATTGTAGGTCAGCTTGATGACGCGCGTCCAAAGAGTTGTCTCGTGAATAGGCAATGTCGTGAAATTTGCAGGATTCGTCCAACGGGTTAATGCCCTTATCGCCACGTGCTAAGCGTTCACGCAGTCTTGTGCCGGGGCCGCAGTAGTTGTATCCGGGAATGTGTAGTTCATATGGTAAGTTATTAATTAGGCTATTTACAAATCCAGCACCTGCTTTACGTTTAGATTTACGTTTAACACTGACGCGATTGACGTGTGTTATCATCTTAAGTATCACATGGACTGTTGCATGACAACTTTGAACCCCAGTATTTCAAACCACAATCGCAATCACACTCTACACGTTCATCGCAGATCTCTTGCATCTCAATCTCTCCACATGTTTTCTCGGTTTCTCGGGTGTCAGCAGGTTCCCCCGCACTTTGCGGGTGTAAGGTCTGCTCCTGTCCCGTTAAATGCATCTTATGTTCTTCATCCCGACAGTACACACAATTTTTCCGTTTAATCAGGTATGGTATCTCATCCCGATTATATCCATACAATACATATTCTCCCCCATTGCGATCATCTTCAAACAAGAAATCACATCTACTCTCCACGTTGGGCGGATGGTCATGACAAACAAAATGTCTATTGATGTCAGGGTCATTTGTCAATGTATCGGGTAGTATCATTTCCCAATGATATAAATCATGCTCGCAATAATATAAAAGAAATTCCTTTGGTATATTTTTCAAATCATCCGCTGTCACTTTGTCAAACATTTTTGTAACAGTTAGTATAAAAACACGTCTTCGCTACACAATCTATCACACTAAAATGAAACTTAAAAAACAAAACACGTCTCTTACAGTAAACGATTGGAACAGTCTATTGGGTGATGTCACCAATCAAAAGACCTTGAAACATAGCGCCCTACTGCCTAACAGTATAAGATGTTTAATCTGTGGACCCTCCAACTGTGGAAAGACTAATGTTCTACTCACTCTACTACTTGATCCGAACGGTGTCAAGTTTTTCAATGTTTACCTCTACTCAAAGTCACTCAACCAACCAAAGTACATGTTCTTAAATGAGATTTTAAAGCGTGTAGATGATTTATCGTTCTATACCTTCAGTGATAAGAGCGAAGTTGTACCACCCGAAGAAGCGGAGGAGGGTAGCGTTGTTGTGTTTGATGACGTAGCCTTAGAGGATCAAGATGCAATACGTCGATATTTCGCCATGGGACGTCATCGGGACTTGGACTGTTTCTATCTCTGTCAGACATACAGTAAAATACCTAAACAGTTGGTGAGAGATAATGCAAACTTGATAGTGTTATTCAAACAGGATGAGTTGAATTTAAAACATGCTTACGATGATCATGTTAATACGGATATGTCTTGGGAAGACTTTCAAGAGATATGTAAAAAATGTTGGGAGGGCAGATATACCTTCCTAGTGATTGATAAGGAGAGAGATATAAACAAAGGACGCTATCGAAAAGGCTTCGACACCTTCATCAATAATAATTATGATGAGAATATTTAATCTAAATGCTGTATCATATAGCTTCATTCAGCAATGGCGTCCACTAGTGAACGGATGTTGGGTGATAAGAATCTAAAACGTAAACTAATAAAGTCTGTGGAGTCTGTGAAGAATAAAGTAAAAGCTCTGCGCGCCGATAAGGCATCGCTATCGTCAGCACTCGAAACCACCTTTCAACCAATCACCAAGCCTCTGAACGTCTTAGCGAATAATGCTATTGCTGAAATAAAATCTGAAGTTCCTGATGGTATTAGTCTAAAAAATGTTTTGAAGAAACCGACGTCGGGAGTTAAGCGAGAGAGGAAATCAGCTCAGTTTGAAAACAGTTTCAAAAAGTTTAAGCGAGAGAGGAAATCAGCTCAGTTTGAAAATAGTTTCAAACGGTTTAGTGATACTTATGCTGACGATGGTGCTGCTGCTGATGATGATGATAATGATGATGATGATGATGATGATGATGATGATGATGATGATGATGATGATTATAGTAGTAATGATAGCTCCGCAACAATGAAATCGGCTGTTGGTTCAGACGAGGATGTGAATAACCCACTGCAGCAGCAGCAGCAGCAGCCACCACCCGTAATAGAGGATTACTTCCACCATGTACATGACAAAAAAAAGATTCCATTCGGTGTAAACGTCACAAACAACGGTCTCTACATAGGAGACAGTCCTATAAACTTTTTTGAGAATCAACTCAGTGTGAAGGATGTTGAATTTCCTTTAACAACAGGGTTGATGGAGCTTATTTTTAAAAAGGAGCCATTCAAAAGTCTCGTCACCACCGAGGATGTTGACAACTACTTGAAAATTTTAACCATGACTCATGCATACCGACGCGGTTTCAAAGAGAAGGGACAAGTTCAAGCTCACAACAATATGAAATATCATACATATATCAAGAAGTACTTATTGGAAAATAAAATAATAAAGGGCGGTTGCTTAGGCGGTAACCCTACTATGAAAGGTGCTGAAAATAAACGAGAGATAACTATGAAGCGTTTCTACCCCAACACAGATTATATTTATTGGGATAATCCAAACGAACTTGTAAATCGATTACGGTTACTTATTGCATCGCAAAGTGCTGGCAACACCAACCATACGAATGAAATCAATTCCATCATAGAAGAACTCAAAGAGGCTGGTATAATAATAGAGTAGCCTGTTAGAGACAGCTGTAGTGCTGTTAGTGCTAATAGCCTGTTAGAGACAGCTGTAGTGCTGTTAGTGCTAATAGCCTGTTAGAGACAGCTGTAGTATAGCCTGTTAGAGACAGCTGTAGTGCTGTTAGTGCTAATAGCCTGTTAGAGACAGCTGTAGTGCTGTTAGTGCTTATAGCCTATTCAAACCAGCCTATTATGAGTAGCAGCAGCTGAAGCTCTTATGAGTAGCAGCTGTATAAAACCCCCTGTCGTCTCACCTAGCTAATCAGAAGCATGATGCCAGTGAACAAGTTTGGACAGTACTTGGAGAATGGTGGTTCAGGGAAAAAGGATTATTCCCCCATTGGTGGTGGTAGCAAGTCAGATAAAAAGTCAATAAACTGTCAAAATAAGCGGTTAACGTCATTGGCTAGAGGTGTTGCAAAAGGTGATGCAATAAATAAGGCTCAACTTGAGGAATCGATCGTCCAATGTCTGGGTAAAATCAAGACAAACTCTAAGAACATTACTGAGTTACGTGTCAAGATTGAAAAGTTGATTGAGCGAATCACTACTCCAACCAGTGCTGTTGCTGCTGCTGCTGCTGCTGCTCCTGTTGCTGCTGCTGCTAGGAGTGGGGGAAAAGCACCTAAACGTATCGCTCCTACTACTATTACTAACATAAAGAAACCGTCATGAGTAAATTACAAGTGGTTAAAGAGTTACATAAGTATGCAAGAAAAAACTTTCCTCGTAGGCGTTTCATACAGAGAGGTTTGGACGACACTTGGCAAATTGATTTGATTGACATGCAAAAACATAGTCGAGATAACAGTGGCTATAAATATATCTTAATTTGTATAGATACATTTTCAAAATATGCTTGGAGTCGCCCCTTGAAAACGAAAACAGCTGATGATGTAACAAAGGCAATGGAGAAAATCCTAAGTGAGGGTCGAATCCCAAAGAATATTCAATCCGATGATGGTAAAGAGTTTTTTAATACTAAATTCAGTGCGCTCATGAAGCAGCGTAACATTAATCACTACTCTACCTTTAGCGTTATGAAGGCTTCGATTGTGGAACGGCTTATAAGAACCCTCAAACATTGGTTATGGCAGGAATTCAGCATGAACGGTTCATACAAATGGCTCAAACCATTCGAGGAGATTGTGCAACGCTACAATAGTAAAAAACATTCCACTATAGGTGTGACACCTGCCTCTGTTAATAAATTAAATGCCACTGAACTCTTACATAGAGTTTACAACAACATTAAAATTAAACCCCGAGCAAAGTTCAAGGTTGGAGATAACGTCAGAATCAGCAAGTACAAGTCACTGTTTGATAAGGGCTACACCGGAAATTGGGGAGTTGAAGTATTTAAAATAACTCGCGTGCAAATAACAAATCCAATCACCTATTTGCTTGAAGACTCAAAAGGAGAACCCATCCTCGGATCTTTCTACGAACAAGAATTACAAAGTGTTAAACATCCGGATGTGTATCTAATTGAAAAGGTGTTAAAACGTAAGGGTAACAAAGTCTATGTTAAATGGTTCGGTTTGAATGAAAAATCTTGGATTAATAAAAGTGAAATTGTATGAATATTTTGTTTTCTTTTTCCATCTATTTATAGAACCTATAAAAATCATAAATCATTTTAACAATGAAGCGGTTATCGCACATTGTGGGGAAAAAAAGTTCATTGTGGGAACCGGGTCAAATTAGCGCTTATCTGCATATTTTTTATTACATTATAAATTATTATCTCGGGAAGTTATTTATAAAAATATGTTTATACTTTGGTTTCTTTTTTCCTTTTATCCTAACACTATTACTATTGCTGCTGCTATAGGAAATAAAACAATTCATATAAAATCATACATGTTTTTATTGATATAAGTCATTGAAGCATATATTACACGGTACATCATCAGGTAGATATAGATTCTTAAAAATAATATTTATTAGCGAATCTACGAGGGAAGGTTCTAGCTCAAAAAAGAGTAGCCAATCGCAACGCTTCGTGACGTTACAAAACCAATAAGCGTAATTACAAAATGCTTCTGAAGCAGTGATTTCACGTCTACCTCGCATACATCGCACCTCACTTTCTTGCTAGACGGTCCACCATCACCCTCACAACTGCGCTTACGTGCGCATGTATGGCGTGCGAGGGTATCTGATCGCGAAAACATTTTGTTGCAGCTAGGGCATTTAACCTTAAACTTCTGTTGACCCACCATCTTACAATAGCCCAAGTGACGCTTCAGATTGTCCTCCCTCGTGAAAACCGTGTTGCAATATTCACAAGCAAACATTTTAACTTATTTTTTATTGAAATAGAGTGTGCTGAAATAGGTGTTAATACCTCGAGAAGTCTTAAAGAACTGTAGCTCACCAATCGTAGAAGTCGGCGCAGCAACTCTCTACATATAATACTGATGGCATCTCTTTTGTCCGCCGGCTTTTTCTACTTGACTGACTTAGTATTGAATTGGTTAGCTAGTCTGTAGGAGGGAAATGTTCCTTTGCTCGTTTATATGAAGCAATTCTGAATAAGACACTGCGATGAGGTGAGGGTTTCAGCTTTATAACTTAATGAACTCAAGTCCTACCTAGTGAAGTGGAGGAAAGGAAGAATCAGTAGTTTTATCATCGTACTGAGGATGGGAATCGGGAAAATATAATATTTCAATGATTCATACCACACCGTTATAAAATTAATAATAATACCTGGGATATACAATAAAGAAAAAGATATCAGATTTTTTATTAAACCTATCCCCACTAGCAACTTGTCGCTATCACCACCACCGTCAACACCCTCATAGTAATTTAGTACTTTGAAATTAAAATTTTATTAAATTGATATTAGGTACTTTTAATTACTTATTGCTATTTTTATAACTATAATCTTGATAACTCTATGTTCGAGAAATTTTACAAAGTTTTGCGCTTTTTGCCGTTGGTAAAACGTTATCACACATCCGCTCCCATACTATTCCCATACATTTCAATAACCACAAAACATTTTACCAACTGCAAATAAAAGTGAGCCAGAACATAAGCAGGTGCTGCCATCTATCGAACTCCCTGCATCATGATGCGCTGATAACGCGCGCGGCAAAACAAAGTTATATTTTACAGTTAATAAAATCATATCCCCATACAAACCTCACACAATATCCATTCCCATAACTGCATTCACCCAGCACCGCTATAAGTTGAACCCTCCCTACAAAATGATGCAACACCGAGCGCCTCGCTGCCAACCACAACGCTAGTTGAGCGTGACGTCAGAGCCCATTCAACCAATCACACTGCTTCGCGGCTAGTTGAGCGTGACGTCAGAGCTCATTCGACCAATCACACTACTTCGCGCACACCAACTCTTCATACTAACCATACTATCTTGAGCTCCACCACACAATAAACATTAATCAACGCTACTGAAGTACTTAGTAGCGACCTATTTCCCTTCAACTCGGGCTACCGCCGCCGCCGCCGCAGCAGCCATCGACATCACCTACCGGCCCGAAATTTTACAAAGTTTTGCGCTTTTTGCCGTTGGTAAAACGTTATCACACATCCGCTCCCATACTATTCCCATACATTTCAATAACCACAAAACATTTTACCAACTGCAAATAAAAGTGAGCCAGAACATAAGCAGGTGCTACCATCTATCGAACTTGATGCGCTGATAACGCGCGCGGCAAAACAAAGTTATATTTTACAGTTAATAAAATCATATCCCCATACAAACCTCACACAATATCCATTCCCATAACTGCATTCACCCAGCAATATATTACCTACCGCCGCCGCAGCAGCCATCGACATCACCTACCGGCCCGACCCCGACCCGCTGGCGGCCCGCCCGGCCCGCCGTCATCGCCCACCAACTGTTAAACTCAACAACAACAATACGCCATCGGCGCGGACGTAGTCGCCGTCAACTCTTATACACACACCACCACCACCACCACCACCACCACCAACTATAACACCCAACACCGCCGCCCGAGGCGCCGTCGCCGCCGACTCCCAAGCCACTTCAATACCTAAAATATATTATTTTACGCTTATGGTATTCTTTTTGCTGTTGGTAATTCGTTATCTTACATCCGCTTCCATACTATGCCCATACATTTCATTTACCACAAACATTTTTACAACCGCAAATAAAATTGGGCCAGAACTCTCAAATCTACACTACTCTTTAGCTGTAGGTCATGACAATATTTTTAATTTGTATTCTGTTGGTTTGGAATCCTTGGGAAATTACGTGCCTATAAAAAAAAACGAAAAATATCAAAAAGTAGGCACATGTATAAATAACATGAAAATAACCTTTGATGTTGTGAAAGGAATTTCTTGGTCGTCTAAATATAGGTATTCTACACTACTACATATTCGTTTGGCAATTCAGAGAGAAGCGTGAATTACGAGCATATTTTATGTACTCGGATGCAACATCTCGCAGAAAAGTAACCACAGTAGACAATCCAGTGGAAATCTAGTTGTTATAGCGCCACGCTACTGCTCTCTATTAGGTATACTATAGACTATAGTACATTACAAAATTATGGCTATAAGGATACTTAAGATACCTGAGGCATGTAATTGGAGGAGTCGGCCCTCGTGCCCTTAGGGTAGATCCTGGACATCTGTCGCTTGTTGTAATTGACGAAATCTATGGCTTGCGTCTTCAGATAGTTCATGCCGGTGGTTTCCGCGAACGACGACATGTTGTGGTAAATGTTCTTCTCTGTAAAGGAATAGGAAGATTATGACAACGGTGCTACAGGCTTAAAATTATGCGAGTTGCATTACATTGCGGGATTTGCGGGGCAATAAAGCGAACGGGTTCGAAGTGGTCAATTGAGCGCCGCAATGTAATATAACTTTTGCGACCTGGAAGGTCTAAATTGGGCTTTATATTCAGAAGTTTATGCTTTTCTCTTAAATACCTCTTGACTGCTCAAGTTAAACTAAGATTTCCTTGGAATAGGGTAGGACCCTTAGGGCCGATAAAGACAGGCTGCGTTCCAAATGCAACGTAACTGCAACTGCCGACTGCCCTTATATTTCAGTCGCAGCTAGCGTGCAGTTTGCGTGCAGTTTTGCCGACTGCAATGCACTGCAATGGAAAATGTATGGACATACGGCAGTTGGCAATTGTAATTTCATGAAGTTTGAAAGATGACGAGGACATCGAGAGACAACGTAGGGCCGTCGCTATGAGAAGCAATATGTTGGCACGCCGGTTCGCTCACTGCTCTAACCAAGTGAAAATTACTCTGTTCGGAGCTTACTGTCAGGCGTTCTATACTGGCCAGCTGTGGTATCAGTACACGAAACGATCGTTCAACAGACTCAGAGTACAGTACAATAACGCGTTTCGTGCTATGCTGCGGTTGCCGTGGCGGTGTAGTGCGTCGGGCATGTTTGCCGAGAACAGAGTGGATGACTTTTTCGCCATAATGCGTAAGAGGCACTGGTCTTTTATAGCGAGGGTTAGCGAATCGGCAAACTCGATAGTTACAGTGGTGTATGAGTCATGCTACCTCGTGCGTGAGATTTCAGTCTTTCGGCTGTGGTCCCCCGCATGAGATATCATGGTTATTTACGTGCACGTTAGTAATAAGTTACAATTTATTTTATTGATTTAATTTATTTTACATTGAATTTAATTGAACTTATTATTTATTTATGTTTGATTTAATTTAATTTAATTTATTTTTAGGATTTGACATTTGTAATTTGTAATTTTAATTCAATGTGTACATACCTTAATAAAGAAATTTATTATTATTATTATTATTATTAATGCAGTCCAATTGTATCAGACCTTAAATTGACTACTTTTTTTATGAAGAATTTTTAGCTCTAGGTCAAGCTTAAAGATATGTTTACATACTTATTTACAAAACTGTCAGAAGCTATAAAATGACAAGGTACTTTAGTGTAGACATATTTGACCTCAATTGAACAAGATAACGATGGGGTTCGAGTCATGAACTTTTTTAAATTTGGTCACCATAACACGCATCATCGATGTGGGTGTCGAGCCTGCCAAGCTGAAGTGGGGTTGAGCAGGCCAAGTCAGCCGCATGGGTCCGGATCGGTGGGCTATGAAAGCCACGGACTGGATATCGCAAAATGAATGGCGGCGAGGAGGTAGGCCCAGGAGGCGTCGTACCTTAGGGATTGGAAGGACACTACTCAAAATTAAGATGAGTGGAGAAAATGGAGGGATTTTTTTGTCCAGACACGTCTACAGGCATTTTTTTTATACAATATACTGTTTGACGACAATCACGCCTGATGGAAAGCGAAGATGAGGCCAACAATGGAGCACGCTTGCCTAGTAAATGCTCATTCACCCTAGACTTGAATTTAGGAGAATAAGCGGGAAGAAGGCAGTTGTTTGCGGTGTTGCGCGCGCTCCCAAGCTGCAAACCGTACAACAAATACGGGGCACTGTAACCGGTACGCGTGCGCTGCACTACTGCTCAGACCCTTCCTCCAGCATGGCTTCTATAGGCAACAGGCCGGAACACGAAGAGTCCCTTAGCGGCCTGGCTCAACCTAATAGGGTGGTGACCAGCCACAACCGAAGCCTACCACCGAAGTTGTACCAATAATATAATAATACAAGGGTTTAGGGCTGTGGTACTCACTGTCAGCCTCCTCAAAGCCCTGGAACTTGATGGGCTGCGCGTAGTTGACCATGGAGGAGAGCCAGGGATGCACGTTGGTGGTGGAACCGGTGTAAGCCACGGGCGGGGGCGCGTCGTCGCCTGCCGTCGCCGCTTCTGCCACTATCTCCTCCGGCTGGGGACGTCAAAGTCTGTCAGAAACTACGTCACACCAATTACGATCCTTTAAGATCTTCCTCTCCGTTGTTTTATCATCACAGCCGATATACGTCCCACTGCAGGGCACAGACCTCCTCTCAGTATGCTCTGAAAGCTCATGCTCGTTTTAGAATAACTCTGAGGTGCGAGCCCGGTTTCAAACACAGGACCCTCTGCATGAGAGTCCCATAGGTCAAACCACTAGGCTAATTATTTTACTATATGGTCGAAAAACTTAAAGTATATAACAAATTACATTACAGACTTCTACAGGAAGACCACGATAATACCTTTAAAGATTCGAAAGCTCATAAAAGTTAATCGAAATCAAAGTAGAAATATCTTTATTCAATTAAAGATATAACAAATCCAATTTAGGCTATAACACCACATATATGAAAATCAAAGAATCTACCACTGTTTCGAAAATACCCTCTTGATAAGAATCCAACAAGACACTCAACAAGGTATACTTATGTATATTTTTTTAAAACAGTTCTACAATGTTGTTTATTTACTTGCATCCAAAGTATTTCGCGATATACATTCGCCAGAAAATACCTATGTTTAAAACCGGATAATTCCAGACAAAAGACCAACACACCGCATGCCCATTTGTCGACTTTAGTATAAACGAGAAAAAACAATTTTTTTTAGTTTTTTTTTATTCAATCACTTTGTCGGCGTAACTGATCCCTGAGCTTAACCGCGGACGGCCAGACAGACAGACAGACGGACAGACATGGCGAAACTATAAGGGTTCCTAGTTGACTACGGAACCCTAAAAAGGTTGGAAGGTATAGATAATCTACATTGTTACCTTCTTGTCCGTGATGGCGACGGCAGAAGCGTCCTCCTTCTCTTCGTCGTCGATGACGAACTGTCCCTGCCGGAACAGCTCCAACTCCTGGCGTTCCACCTCGGGCTTCAGACGCTTGTTCTTAATCATGATCTTGCGCTTCAGCAGGCAGGGGGGCGGGAGCGGCTGGCCGGGCTCCAACTGGAAGTGATTGATTCATTTAGGCGTTACAGTAAAATTACATAAAGTTTACCACTGACAGATGGTTTGCCTTCATTTCATATTTAACTTTAACGACCTACAAATAAAGCCAATTTTAAAATACTGTTACCCACGTTTGCAGATTTTGTAATAGCTACTTTATTTGTATGGTGTTAAAGTTGGAAATGAAATGAAGGCAAGCCATCTGTCAGTGGTAAACTAAAAGTAAACATATTATACAGTCAGCAACGAAAGTCGCCGAACAAAATAAGATTTTAAAAGTTTCTAGACACATTCATTGTACATAAGTTACTGATATAATTTCGAAAGTTGCTGAACAATATACTTTCAGAAGTAACAGGACAGTATAAATCAAAAAGTGACTAGACATTATAAATTAAAAAGTGGCTGAACAGTATACTTTCAAAAGTAGTTGGACATTATAATTACAAATGTCAAAGGAAATTATAATTCACAAAGTATTTGAACAGATTTATTATTTTTACATTCAATTCAAACCAAAGAGGTTGCTACACATTTTACCTACAATAAACAAGAAACACTGGCCGGTGTAAAAAAAGAGAACGACGATGGCATAATACCCATAATGAAAGAAAGAGATGAAATGACGTGACAGGTTGGCACTCTTCTCGATGATTGTCAAAATTCAACTGAAGTTAAGAAGTACGTAATCTAATAAACATGTTCAGCAACTTTTGAACAAAATAGTGTACACCGTTTTCTGTTATTTGCAAGTGTCCAATCGATATTTGTATTACATCATGTTCAGTAACATATGAAACTTTACAGCGTGCAGGTGTTATGAAAATTTGGATGTGTTCATGGACATTCGTTGCTGACTGTACTTATTAATAATACAGGGTGGTAGAAAAGAACGAACGCTACATGGAGGGCAAATACCTTTAATATTGGAAATGGCACATTTTGTGCAAAGGAAACCTACCTTTATTAAAAAAAATACTGTATTTATGGATTTTTGAAATATCCCTTGTCTTGTCGGGAACCCGACAAATGCGACAAAAATAAAATAGCGTATTTTATGATGCAGATCGAAAGGGTTACTGATAAGGTTCATTTAGCTTTAAATAACATCATCATCATCATCATTTCAGCCGAAAGACGTCCACTGCTGAACATAGGCCTCCCCCAAGGCTCGCCAAACAGATCGGCCCTGCGCCATCCGCATCCAATGCGTTCCTGCTACCTTCACCAGGTCGTCGCTCCATCTTGTTGGAGGCCTACCTACACTGCGTCTTCCGGTCCGCGGACGCCACTCGAGAACCTTTCGGTCCCATCGGCCGTCAGTTCTACGGGCGATGTGCCCTGCCCACTGCCACTTAAGTCTACCGATTCTTCGAGCTATGTCCGTGACTTTAGTTCTTGCGCGGATTTCATCATTTCTAATGCGATCCCGCAGAGAAACTCCAAGCATAGCCCTCTCCATCGCCCTCTGAGTGACCTTGACCTTCCTTATAAGACCCATCGTTTGCGGCCACGTCTCAGTGCCATAAGTCATCACTGGCAACACACACTGGTCAAAGACTTTTGACTTGAGACACTGCGGTATATCGGATGACAAGATATTACGGAGCTTCCCGAACGCTGCCCAGCCGAGTCTAATTCGTCGATTGACCTCTTTCTCGAAGTTGCACCTACCCAATTGGATTGTATGTCCCAGATAGATATAGTCGTCAACAACTTCGAGCAAAGTATCACCGATTACGACGGGACAATATGGGCGTTCGACATGACCTTCGTCTTGTCAATGTTCAATTTAAGACCAACTCTCTCGGAGACTCTTCCGAGGTCAGCGAGCATCACACTGAGGTCCTCCAAGGTCTCAGCCATCAGCACCACGTCGTCGGAAAATCGAAGGTGAGTGAAGTATTCGCCATTTACATTGATAAATTGACTGACAATGACATTGACATTGAATGAGTTTAAATAACATACACAAACAAAATAACGGAAGGCCATGAAAACTAACAATTACGTGTTAATTTTGATGCCCGTCACAGGAAATGGACTGCGGCTACCTTAAATATTTGAAATAGCACATTGTACGCAATTATTGAAAATATTATTATTTTTTTTTTATGTTAGAAAGGCCAGACAAACGAACTAGTGGGTCACCTGATGTTAAATGATCACCACTGTCCATAGACACCTGCAGCGCTTTACGCGATGCCAGTGCGTTGTCGGCCCTTAAGGAGAGGGAATAGGGGAAGGGGGAGAGGGAAGGAGTGAGGTATTGGGCCCCCGGCACTCTCACTGACCGTACGAAACGCAAGCAGGATTACTGCTGCTTCACGCCGGTTTTCTGTGACAGGGTGGTAATGCCCCGGACGAGCCGGCCCATTCGTGATGCAGCGGCTAGCTACAACATGGCTCTACCACTACTGCAACTACTAATTACTGTATTTATGGATTTTTGGGGTCCATTTCAGCTGTTGTAGAGTATTATTGTGCAGACCTTCCAGAATCTCACTTAAGGGATAAGTTCCATTTAACCCTTTCAACGCCAACGACACATATAGGTGTCACAAAGTACAGTGTCAAAGTGATCTTGACACAATTGACATAGGATTCGAAGCAGGTTTACGTTTTGTCGAGGCGTGGCGTTGAAAGGGTTAATGGAGAAACGCTGGTGAGAATGCATTCAGCTGCAAGGGGATTACGTAGAAAAATAAATAGATTTCACTGCCAGACCGAGAGGTGATAACTGACAACTTGCCCTCGTACGCTCCGAATAGGTAGACTATTGTCGAAGCTAGTAAAAAATGGTAAATTTACACATATAGACTAAAAGCAATTGACAAAACCCTCACCGGATAATCAGGCAACTGCTCCTTCAACAGCAAATCGCCCAGGATCTCATCACAGTATTTCGCCAGCTTGTATTGCTGCGCCTTGCAGCAGTGGTTTTCGAACGACAATATTATGGGGTAGTCCGAAGTCACGAAGGCCGTGTCGCGGAGGGCGTATATGACGTCTTTGAAGAGGATGTCGGTGCACATCGCCATGCCGTGGGTGATGATTGGCTCTTCGTCTTCGCCTTTGCCGTCCCAGCAGTCGAGTTCAACGCAACTGGAAGGGAAATTCATCATCAGGGAAATTTCATTTTAAGTCTGCCGAAAATAAAAAAGAAAAAAAAGTGAAAAGTGAAGTGGGAAGGTTCTCGAGTGGCGTCCGCGGACCGGAAGACGCAGTGTAGGTAGGCCTCCAACAAGATGGAGCGATGAACTGGTTAAGGTGGCGGGAAAGCAGTGGATGCGGATGGCGTAGGGCCGATCTGTTTGGCGAGCCTTGGGGGAGGCCTATGTTCAGCAGTGGACGTCTACTTATCGCCTGAAATGATGATGATGATGATTTGATTTAAAAAAATGAGGAAATGTTGGGGTTTCCTTATTCAAAATTACGAGCACTATTTCATGTATGATAGTGAAAAATACGGATAACTCACGTTTTTAATCGAGTTTAGCCCGACTTGTTTCGGGTTAATAATATGTACTTAGCCCTTCTTCCTGGAGCACATGCCACATGCACATGCACATTTCACAATATGAAACTACAAACGCGCGTACACGCGTCTAAGTAGCGTGTGCTCCAGGAGGAAGGAACTCGATTGAAAACGTGAGTTATCCGTCACTATATACCAAATAACAAAAGTAGATTGTAACTAAAGTTATAAGCAAAAAAGTTCATTGAGATCTCTTTAGCTGTAATTTATCCTACTTTTAATTTTTCTGTTGATTACTAACTACTTACATTTTGTAAACTTTGTGATTTCTAAAATCCTGACATGTCAGGACAAATCCTAAGTCCTTAATTTTTTCTTTTAGTAAATATGACCGTGTTTCACGATAGGCCGATTCTTTAAAGATGGTGAGAGACCACAATAGGGATCTCTAAGGCAGATGTTATACCCTAGTCTCACGTTACTTTCGCGTTCAATGTATTCATGCCGCACTCCCAGATCAAGAGGGCATACTATAGACTCGAAATAACATACCATTTTAATTTAGACCTTCCAGAAATTTACTGAAGTTAAATTAAAATGGTACATTATTTTGAGTTGACAAGACAAGACAAGGGAGCAATGGAGGACCAGAGCAAAGACCTTTGCCCAGCAGTGGGACACTATTATAGGCTAGTAAAAAAAAAGGTAATGCTCTGTAGATCTGGGAGTTCGGTGTATGCTAAGCTACTCACCGGCATCCAGCCAGCAGCACCTGTCGATACATCTCGACAGAACTCTTGCCTCCGAACTGCCTTCCCGACAGGTACGTGTTGTGGGAGGAGTTGATGTAGTAGTGGGCCAGCGGCTGGTCCATTTCCATGTAGTTGTCCAGCCGGTCCAGGAACACGGGCGCGTTCTCGTCCGACATCAGGTAGCGGATCAGACCGTCTTTTGTGAGGCATTCTGAAAAGATATTTTATAAAGAACTAAATAATAAATCACTGAAGACGCCTCCTAAAGATCCCGTGGACGGCATTTCGCACCAATGTTTCCATTCTCAAAGAGCTTCATATCAAAGGCCGGCTTTCGTCGACTCTGCAATTACGGATACTGAAGTTAAAGAAGAAAAGGAATGTGAACTCAATGGAGAGATTGGTGGTTCAGGGTCAGGTGCCTTCCGCAAGAGGGTACGCGGCCGTTTACCAACTTGCTGGACTTACCTGATTAAAAAAGCTACTGACTACTGAGTCCACCATGGTCCAGTGTACTCGCAACGCCTCTAACCGGCAGAAATGGAAGCAAATTGCTAAGAGGGCTGTCCTCGAAAAAGTCTGAGACCCACCGAACCTCTCTCCGTGTACCTCGTCTGCGCAACCACGACCAGTGTGACAAGATTGTCCGACTAAGAAGAAGAAATAATAAACCATGGGACAATTGACACTAATTGCCTAGCCTCAAACTAAACAAAGCTTGGGTACTACACTAGAAATATTTAGCTACTTAACTAAATGTAAACAAACATGAACAGCCAACAGTTATGGCGTCTGGTTAACCAGCCAAATGCAACATTGGTAATTGACTTTTACGCGTCGCATTATCGACGTACTCTTTATTTTAGTTGCATGATAAATTATTAAGCGACTAAACTAAAGAATATGTAAGAAATGCGACGCGCGAAAGTCAATTACAAATATTGCATTGGCTGGTTAACCCGACGCCATACCTGTTTGTTGTCCATGTTTGTTTACATTTAGTTAAGTACGTAAACATTTCTAGAATAGGCAAAGAATAAACATACATAGATATATAACATGCTTAAATACATATTAAATACCCAAGACTCGAGCACAAACATTCGTATTATTCACACAAATATCTGCCTACCGCCTCGTAAGGGGAACTCAAAAGACTGGATCAAAGAGAGGATTGGCGATTACTTCACCGTCATAAGCATAGCTTTTAAGGGGGGTACCGCGTTTTTCGCGCTAATCGATTTTGGGTGGGCGATTTCGGGCGTGGGGCCGCTTGGAGGAGTCACGATGGCTCAAGATAGGTTGGTTGGACTGCGCGTGTTTTTGGGTATTTTCATCATATTACTAAAACAAATACATATTTTACTACGCCCTAGAAAACATCTTGTTTTATTTACATTCAAAAAGTCATGACCTTTCGAGCAGTTTCGTGCAGTGTAGCGTCGTCGTACGAGTTTAATTTATATTTTAGAGACGACTTTGGATTTTTTTTCTATCGAGCGAATTACAAGTAATCGTGTTTCGAAAAAGACTAGTCGCTAGAGTGAATCCTCATATATCTTACATATGAATTTCAGGACTATAGCATTGCTAGTAATGATACAGCACGAGTTTAAATGAATGCAATAAATGCGCCACAAACACGGTACCCCCTTAAGTAGATGATGATGATGGTGGGAATCGAATTGGTACAGCGCCACACCACTACTTACTGTCATTCCTAGCCTCCTCGTTCTGCTCGTAGGTGTTGATGATCTCGATGGCCCTCTTGTCCTCGTACAGCGGGTACAGGATCTCGTTGAGCCGCGGGTCGCGCTGCTTCTCGTTCAGGAAGTTTACGAACTGCTCCAGGTTTATGCGGTCAGACTTGCCTTGGGTGCTGGAAAGGACAGGGACAGACAGTTAAAGGACAGTCAAAAAAGATCTAACGTACTAAAAAGTGACTGAGCGCTTCAATTTAGATTAAAATCCGGCAAAATGAGAACCTCCTTTTCTTGAAGTCGGTTAATGATGTCATATGTCTGTTCGGCAGATTCTGATGTCCGGCTAACCTTTAAAAGTCGCATTTCTCAACCGATTCTCGTCAAATTTTGTAAACAGGTTCAATGGATATACCTAGTTTATTTTTTATTTTTATTAGAGGTGTAAAACATAAAAATATCATATTCCAGCCATTTCGAAATACTCGCGTGGTCTACCGCTCACAGAGCCACTAAGTAGTATAATAAAGTATTTCTTTGATCGGTAAATATTAAGTATATGCTGTATTTTAACAAGCATTCGCTTGAAAAATCTGAAACCCAACTTTATAGAAAGCCAATGTTACCTACGCTGCGTTTCTCGGTACGCGGCCGCCGTTCAAGAACACATTGGCCCCATCGGCTGTCAGCTCCTACTATTACTCTCATAACTACTAGGTACATTACTAGTAGATAAGTATTATTGGCGAATGCTTAGCAATCAAGTTATTCAAGTGGGTTGACGCTACCAGTGGCGAAGGGTACAGCAACCCAATTCCCCCCGGGGTTGACTAAACTTTGGAAGTTACCAAACGCTTCTTTTCCATTAAGTACTGAGCATTTCTCAAAAAAAACCTTTTATTTTATATCATCATTTCAGCCGAAAGACATCCACTGCTGAACATAGGCCTCCCCCAAGGCTCGCCAAACAGATCGGCCCTGCGCCATCCGCATCCAATGCGTTCCCGCTACCTTCACCAGGTCGTCGCTCCATCTTGTTGGAGGCCTACCTACACTGCGTCTTCCGGTCCGCGGACGCCACTCGAGAACCTTTCGGCCCCATCGGCCGTCAGTTCTACGGGCGATGTGCCCTGCCCACTGCCACTTAAGTCTAGCGATTCTTCGAGCTATGTCCGAGACTTTAGTTCTCGCGCGGATTTCATCATTTCTAATGCGATCCCGCAGAGAAACTCCAAGCATAGCCCTCTCCATCGCCCTCTGAGTGACCTTGAGCTTCCTTATAAGACCCATCGTTAGCGGCCACGTCTCAGTGCCATAAGTCATTACTGGCAACACACACTGGTCAAAGACTTTTGACTTGAGACACTGCGGTATATCGGATGACAAGATATTGCGGAGCTTCCCGAACGCTGCCCAGCCGAGTCTAATTCGTCGATTGACCTCTTTCTCGAAGTTGCACCTACCCAATTGGATTGTATGTCCCAGTTAGATATAGTCGTCAACAACTTCGAGCAAAGTATCTCCGATTACGACGGGAGTTGGTACAACATGGGCGTTCGACATGACCTTCGTCTTGTCCATGTTCAATTTAAGACCAACTCTCTCGGAGACTCTTCCGAGGTCAGCGAGCATCACACTGAGGTCCTCCAAGGTCTCAGCCATAAGCACCACGTCGTCGGCAAATCGAAGGTGAGTGAAGTATTCGCCATTTACATTGATGCCACGCCCTTCCCAGTTCAGAGTCTTGAACGCATCCTCTAGTGCAGCGGTGAACAGTTTCGGAGAGATAACATCTCCTTGTCTGACTCCCCGCTGCAATAGAATGGGCTTCGACATCTGATCCTGAAGTTGGACGGACATTGTGGCGTTATTATACAGACACTTCAGCACTTCGATGTACCGGTAGTCTACTTGGCACCGTTGGAGAGACTGCAGTACAGCCCAAGTCTCGATATATTTTATATTCCCAACAATTTTTATGTTATTCCTACTCAGAATCACGAGCTCTTTCCATCCCCGTAGGAGAGAAAAAATGTACCGAAAATGTCATAGCTAAGTACATTTTCTATGTTCTTCCTTTTCGTTACGCCATATAAAGTGTACCTATATGTTTTTCAAAATTTTTATACCAACAGTTTAGCCTTTAGGGGGGGGGGGGGGGGACGCTCGATTATAACAAATAATTTCACTTTATTGTTGAATATTTCGCAAACGAATCACTGCTGCACCGTTTCGAAAAATCGTCATCACAGCCCCGTAATCCGTAATCGTATATCCATGCAAAATTACAGCTTTCTAGCACTAATAGTCACTGCGCTAAGCCGCGGACAGACAGACAGACAGACAGACAGACATGACGAAACTATAAGGGTTCCGTTTTGCCATTTTGGCTCCGGAACCCTAAAAAGTGGCATGTTTTTGAGAAATCCTCTACTGCACTTTCAAGAAGAGGATAAATGGGGTTTTTTAGCTTTTATTGTTCCGGCTTTACTTGCAAAAATGTTAACGCCCGACCGCTGGACTGGTATAATTAGATTTAGCACTCTAGCCACGGTGCGCCGAGAAATCCAGGTTTAAATCCCAGCTAGTGCACCGAAAAACTGACCAACCATTACACTACAAATATTCATGAATACTTACATAGATCTAAACAGCTCCTCAATGTCATTTCTCGGGCAAATCTTGTGGTATAGCGCGTAGAACTTGTCGAAAGTGAACGCCTCCTTCTCCATGGCCTCATTCTTCCCTGACGGCAGACCCAGCTCCGAGAGGCACTGGTACACCAGCTTCTCCGTTTTCCCCGAAGCAAAGGTCCTGGCTACCACCTTCACGGGGACCTTCCCCCGTGGGTCAGTGAGGAAGCAGAGGCGCATCCAACTGGAAAAGTTACCGGTTAATAATTGGAAGCCGTGCTGGCCTAGTGGTTTGACCTATGGCCTCTCAAACAGAGGGTCGTGGGTTCAAATCCCGGCTTGCACCTCTGAGTTTTTCGGAATTTATCTATGTGCGGAATTACATTGAATACCATGAGCTTTACGGCAAAGGAAAACATCGTGAGAAACCTGCACAAAGCTGAGCAAGCATTCAATGGTGTGTGTGAAGCTCCCAATCCGCATTGGGCCTGCGTGGGACCTACGGTCCAAGCCCTATCAGGCTATCATTCTGAGAGACCTGTGCCCCTGCAGTAAGACGTATAATTATGATGATGACGATTTGTCAAAGCATACCTAAGTACCCCTTTTCCTCTTCGACCGAGCGAGCTTGAAATACGAGCGAAGAGTCTCAGTTTCGTATGCTTTCGTATGACCTGTCCAACTGCCAGTTTTCCTTTAAATGTCACATTTTTCAATCGATTTTCTTGAAATTTTATGAGCAAGTTTGATTAATTTGGTTTTTTTTCGATTCTATTGATTCACAAGATTCTACAATATTATAATGCCCACACTACTAAACTAGCAGCTATTTTCAAGAAACAAATTACCTGGAGAAAGTATTTCTACTAGAAAATTGTTTCGCGTTTCCCGTTTCTTAGTACTTAAGATATTGCGGTCTCATATTATAAATTGTTAGGAAATCGAACCGAAAAGTGGTAGCGATGTGATTATCGCGTTCTTCGCGATAGTCGAAGTGAAGACAAATGCATCGACCAACGTTCATTCGATTTACGCAGTCGAGGAGTATACGAATGTTTGATGAGAAACTTATACTAGACATACAGTTTAATCAAACTACGGTTATTTGTAGGAATTAGTTAGAATTGTAAACAGACAGGCACGAGGTAAACACTACAGCGAACATGCATATTAATGACATAACAACAAACAAACCATTTAAGATTAATTTATAAATTTAGGAGAGATGTTTTGGTTCATGTGCTTTAGATGTCGGGATGGACTGAAGAGAGACATTTATATACACATACACAGGAAAAAGATACATTTGGAAGGATAAGACACATAGAAAAAAACATCGAATAGAAAAAAATAACCGAAGGCCGTGAAAACTAACAATTATGTGTTCATATTGTTTTCACCCGTCACGGGAAATGGACCGCAGTACCTTAAATATTGGAAATAGCAAATTGTACTTAATGAAGATTTACTTTTATTTTATAATATAGGTACTTACTTATTTCAAAAAACCATAAAATAAAATTATTCATTATTTTCAAAAATTTCCCGTTACGGTTGAAAACAAAATTAACAACGTAATTCTTACTTTTCATGGCTTTTTGTTATTTTGATTGTGTAGATTATTTAGAGATAAATGAACCTTACCTTATCACTATCAGTAACCCTATCAATGTGCATTATATAAAATACGGCATGTTATTTTTGTCGCATTTGACCAGTCCCGCCTAAGAAAGGCGATTTTTCACCAAGTCCATAAATGCAGTTATTTATTATTTTTAAAAATAAAGGATTGTCTCATTTGCATACGTCGCACTCCAGCGGGCATTTTGGGGGCAAGGTAAGGTTTACAAAAAAAATCTTAACTTACGAGTATTATAATGTACTTAGTATTTGTGACATAGTTAATTAGTTACCCGTTATCATTTATTAGTCTTTAATGTATAGATACTCTTTGAAGTGATAACTGATAGCCCATTTAAGTAGCCACAATAGTTACCAATTTAGTTACCAATATTATTTATTTATTTATTCATAGATAACATTTAAAAAATAATCACAAACATAATAAAACTTAAACTATAAGTAAAAAATTTGGCCTAAATCGCCGTCAATGGGCAAGGTGCCCAGAAGGCTGGCCGTATTTCCCCGCTGTATAGCGATACTTATTCGCTGTGCGAAATAGTGGCCAGCCCTCTGGTCGCCTGAGGCCTCTATTAGGCGCGTCGACAAATCTTTGTATAGCCGACGGGCACTTGGCCCCCATGGCCCTAAGGTTTCAACGCCAAACGCCGCAAACATGTAGCTGGTTCCTAGAGCGGCATATTTGCGGCGTTTGAGGCTTTCAGCCAAGGATGCCGCAGCGCCAGCGGTGACGTTGGTGCTTGGTACATGGGACGGTGCCAGGGTATCAACACAAGTAGCATCCCAAACTAGCGGCCGACCCATGCTCCAAGGCACCAGCGACATTCCGTCAGGCCTCTTGCCGTCGTCCCTGGCCAGCCCGCTGGGCTCGAGGACTGCCGGCACTCTCACACTGACAAGGGCCCGACGGATGATGTCGTTAATACTGGCGTGGCGGGAGATCCTACCAGTGCTCCGGACACATGAGAGGCCATGGTGACCCAGTGTGTCCACCATAGCGCCGCATTGACAGCGGTGTGTCTGGTTTGTTGATGCCCCCAAACGTAAGCTAGCTGCCAGGCGGAAGGTGGTGTTATCGAGAAAAGTACCTATGCTTGGAGAGGGTAGCGCCTGCAGCCACAGACCCGATTCCCACTCCGCAGTCGCAAGGAGACGAGCACGGTCTGCCGAACTAGTTGACGTATCTAAGAGGTTTTTCCGTACTAGTTGACAGAGCGGCTCGTCCCATTGCCTCTGCGAGCAGGGATTGGCAGGCGGGTCCGTGTCGGGACAGGTTATAGACCAAACGTTCTTGGCCTCGGAGCAATGTGCAGCCTCCATAGATCCAATGGAAGGATCTAATATTTTCGCTACAAGGCTATGAGCACCATGCACCGAGGACAAGAAAGCTGGTAGAGCAACACAAGAAATTTTGCGGATACCAAGGCCGCCGAACCTAATGGGTAGGCTAGCCTGGGTCCAAGATCTATCGTCAAAAGGAATATTGAAGACTGAAGTGAGTGTTTCTACGACTAATGTATCTAATTTTGAAATCAGAGTGGGGTATTTCCAAAAATGGGTACCGCGAAGTATATATGTAAATTTTGGGACAAAAAGACAATGTTTAATGATTGAGTAGGCTGAATGAAGATTAATTTTGGCCAAACGGTGCGATGTTGCTTTGAAATTTTGGATTTTTGCATCGACGAAGTTCTCAAATGATTGATCTAAGACGGGACAACCAAGGAGGTGAAGCGATTCTTTGTTTATAATTTTAATACCCGGGGCAAGTTGCCTAAAAAGGTCGATAGTATTTTTCTTGTCTGGAAAGGAATCGGTGATAAAAAGTTCGCACTTGGAAAAATTTAGCGATAGGCCAATTTTTTCCATGTCGACGATAATTTTTTTTAAATCTTCGTGGACAGAAATCGCTTCTCCGGCGACGGTCCCGTCATCTAAATACCATACGTTTAATTTTGAATTTAGATCCTTAATGATGGGATGTATAGCGAGGCTGAAAATTGCTGGGCCGAGCGGGTCGCCTTGTTGACAACCTACAGAAGAAGCCAGAACTTCGTTTTTGTATAATAATTTGGAAGGAGAACTATAACAATGCCAAAGAAACTTATATACCAGAGGAATTTTGTCTTTTATTTGAGTCAACAAGGCGCCCCTGTCTACGGAATTGAAAGCATTGCGAACATCCACCTTAAGCAGGACCTCTCCTGCCTTATGCTCGAGGAATGTTCGTACGGCGTGCACGGCGGCTTCACAGCCACTTTTGGAGCCAAACCCCAGTTGGATAGGTTGAAGTTCTGGGGTAAGCTTCAAAAGGATGGAACGGCAGGCGATCTTGGCGGCAAGACGTCGCAGAGTGGTGCCAACTGCAATGGGGCGGATGCCGCCGTCTTTTTTTGTTAGGGCAAAAAGGTTGGCTCCATACAGGACGTCCTTGATGCCGTCCGGGACCTGACCGGCCAGCATGATATTCACCAGGGCCGTCAGGTCCTTTAAGAGTATTTCCCCCGATTCACCACCGGTGCTGCACAGGAGATCTTTCAGGTGCTGAGGTGTCAGACCATCCAGACCTCCGGCAGAGCCATTGGGGAAAGACATTACGGCTGCAAGGACATCCTGTGTGGTGGTAATAAGGTTAGGATCACTAGATAGTGGGGGATCAGGCAGGCAAAGGTTTGTAGCTGGAGGTGGATGCTTGCTGTGTAGAGCTGCAAGGGTGTCAGAGTTAGATGGGGCTACTGCATCGTCAGAAAAAAGCAAGCGGGCGGCGCCTTTTATATCGCCGTCGGAAATTTTAGACTCTACTTTTTTAAATAAACAATTGTTGGTGTTCCTAAAAGTTCGAAACGAGGGTTGAAATGAAATATCGCTGCAGCAGTTGTCTTTAACTATTTTCGTGAGTGATTTTGAATTTTCATCGGAATTTATATGAAGGACTTTAAAGGTGAATGTAAGTAAGAGTTCCCAATTGCGTATGGAGTTATCTGAGAGGACTGTTTTGATTGTGTGGCTCAAGGATTTGGCAACAGATACTCGGGCACCGCGTGGAATTCGTTTTAATACCGGGCGTGAATTTTTTAAATCATAATCTTTTTATTCATAAAGATCATATAAGATACAAAATATAAACAAGTAATAATCTTAGGTCTAGTTAGTAAATTTAGTTTAGTCTAAGCTAGGTTACAAGTGTAACCTGTGTTATAGACAAAAGGAATCTAATGAATTATAATACAACTCGAGCATTTAAACATCGCAACACAAAATCTTAAAACAACAATAAATTTACCATATACTATTCAATCTTATTTTTATTTAAAATTGAATGGATATAAAAAAATAAACACCTAACTAACGTACAGCCTTATTTGCTAAGATATTTGGAATTGCACATTACAAATACTAGGTACCAAATACTAAGTACAAATACCTTATTCTGACTACTCGAAAATTAATAAAAAAAAATTAATTGATTGATTTGTGAAACTTATCTAGCATTCTGACATGCCACCACTTAAATGGGCTATCAGTTATTACTTCAAAGAGTATTACGTAGACAATTTAAGATTGACAACGAGTATATGTTGCAAATACTAAGTACATATACTCGTTAATTAAAATATTTTTTGTAAACCATACCAAATGACGTGCCCCCAAAATGCCCGCTGGAGTGCGACGTATGCTCATTTGTATGGAATGTGCTATTTCCAATATTTAAGTTGTCCTCCATGTGGCGTTCGATCTTTCCACCTTGTATAGTTTGGGGTGATGAACAGTATGCTTAGTATAAGTTTTACTTCACCAAAATACTTCTCGATCGCGTTTACGTAAAAAGCTCAATTCTATGGAAACATGGACGCGCGGCCGTGGAGGCGCTGTCCATGTTTCCCTAGTAATTGATTTTTTTACGTAAACGCGATCGAGAAGTATTTTGGTGAGGTAAAACTTATACTAAGCGTACTGTACGCTTAGTATACGTTTTACTTCACCAAAATACTTCTCGATCGCGTTTACGTAAAAATTTTAATTCTATGGAAACATGGACGCGCGCGCGCGGAGACGCTGTCCATGTTTCCATAGAATTGAAATTTTTACGTAAACGCGATCGAGAAGTATTTTGGTGAAGTAAAACTTGTACTAAGCGTACTGATGATGAACAGTTGTAGTAAAGAAAAACGCGGATAGTTTTAGTTACGTGCCCTGCTGATGAATTCTGCCGTCGTAAGAAAAAGGGGCACAATTAGTATTTTTTGTGAAACAGAATAAGCCTAAGTGCACACTTGTTCTTTGTAAACTTATGCTGTTTCTTTTCCGAGCAAGTTTGCAGTTGTGCCCTTTATAAATACGACGGCAGAATTGAGAAAATGTTAATTTTCCCGCTATTTTCCCGGTAAAATAACGAACTAACAATGGAAACTAAACATGGAGAGCTTCGTCATGATTTAGAGTTTGCACCAACTTTAATTGAAGTAGAGCTGGAAGTTACGACCGCATCGACACCCAAACCGTATGAGGTCGGTTGCTGCCTAATTGGACTGTACGGGCTAAACTAATTAGTTCTGACGTGCTGTTTGGGGCATTATCTTGGGATGAATCGTATTGTTTTCAGTAGCAAACAGAGAGAATAGAGCGCGTTTTAAGAGTTTTTTTTTTGTTATGAAATTGGGTACTTAATTGGAACAGGATGCGGGGTTGTTTAGTTGAAGGCCATGAAAATATTTTTCGAATATTATGTTGAATATGAAAAATAGTGTGTCATTAATTAGAAAATTGGGAGTCATTTGGTTTTTCAAATAGTACGTCTCAAACAGAGGGCGTGGATCGAAATCTTTGTTCGCCCCTCTTGAGTTTTCAGAATTAACGTGGGAAAAAACGGAAATTTACGGTGAAGGAAAAACATCGTGAGGAAACCTGCACAGTCCTGCGAGGAAATTAAATGGTGTGTGTGGTGTTCCCCTCTCATTCAGAAAGGAGACCACCCAGCAGTGGCGAAGGGTGCTAACAACCCGATTCCTTCCGGGTTGCCTAAAATTTTGAAGTAATCAAACGCTTCTATTAATAACCCGTTGTTTGTAATACAGGCATACTCTTCCCTAATAAACTTAACTTTTTTTCAACACGATGCAGAATCAAAACGCAACGTAATAGTCTCACAAAAACGATTCATTCACGATCTCTAATAGTAAATGCCGGTCGGAAATATTAGAAATTGTACACTCAGACATTTAAATAATTCATTGACAAACACCCACACCACTCCAGGAAACATCGCGTATTTATGCTACTTGATAACCCGGGATTAAGCGGCTTATTACATTTAAAAAAAGACTTTGTGTGTTGTGCGTAAGGCTCACTTTCACTTTGCCTGCCGAAGCCGCGAGCCGCGAGCCGTGAGCGGCTTCTTGGAACATTTTTGGCGCTACGATCGCCTACTTATACAAAATTACTGCAGCGAAATGGAACGTAAAATATCGATGATTTAGTGTAAAACAAAAACAATTATATTTTATCTGCTTTTATTATTAAGGTTTATAAACTGGCGAAATTAATATTAGATTAGAATTTTATAAAATAACACCGTCACTTATTGGAAATAATTGTAATGGCAACATTACGATTGATTTGCCATTGATTACAAACTTCATATTTCGTTTCTTGTTGTGAAGTATTATTATTGTTTGTTAGTAGTACATGACGTGATATGATCTATTTGCTTAAGAGTTGCAACCTCTTTCCTTACTTTACCATAACTTTACTACTGTTTGCTATGACATTGTCAGTCAAGATTTCTCCGCACATTATGTTATATATCGTACAATTTTATGTTTATTAAAACCTGAATACTACAGGTTTTCTCATTATTTCAATTTAATAAACATAATGGACAAGTACCTAAGACCAGAACGGTTCAACGAAGACCCGTCCAGTAAAACTGCAAAAGAATGGCTTCATTGGAAAACGACATTCATCAACTTCCTGGCTCAGTCAGAACCATCTGCTGCGGATAAAGATGCTGCCGCAAAATGGCCTCAAATAAAACTCCAGCTTTTGATCAACCACATCTCGCCGCAGGTTTACGCCCATGTTAGTGAGTACGAAACGTATGACTCCGCGATTGCTGCACTTGATAAACTATACGTCAAGCCCAATAACATCATCTATGCCAGACACTTACTAACGACGAGAAAACAGCAGGCTGGTGAGACTATAGATTTATACATGCAATCCCTCAAACTACTCGCTAAAGACTGCGATTTCACCAGCGTTGATGCTGAAACTAATAAAAACGACACCATTCGCGGCGCATTTATCGCAGGCATGACTTCCGGCAAAATACGCTCGAGACTTTTAGAGAGCTTATCATTAACACTGGACCAAACTTACAATACAGCCCTGTCTATGGAAATGGCAGAAACAAATTCGCAAACCTTTATCAACCCTATTATCAATGCCGTGCCTTTAACGTCTGTAACGCGAAACAATGCCGCTACTACTGAGACTGCTGCTACAACTGCCGCTACGTCATCAAATGTCACTGACTCTTCCTCCGCTCGCAAATGCTGGTACTGTGGTGGATCACTGCATGCTAGAAGGAACTGCCCGGCAAAAGACGCGGTCTGCAAATTCTGTAACAAGAAAGGTCACTTCAGCAAGGTATGCCGATCAAAGCCCAACACTAGTGCATCAATTACCTCACCAGAAGAATGTGAACATTGCTCTGCCATCATAGCTGCTGCGCCGGCCTCTCTCCGAAAGGCAATGATTCCTGCCGTTATTAAAGGCATTAAAGCTCAAGCTCTAGTTGATACTGGGAGCTCAATTAGCTTCATCAATGAAGACTTTGCCAACCTTTGCCGTCTGAAGCGAAGCCCTTGTACTCAGACAGTCTCGATGGCTTCCCTATCTCATACTTCGCAAGTCAGTGGTTCAACCTGTCAGAACGTACAATTAGGTGATCACTGTTACGAAACGATCAATTTATTGATAGTGAAGAACCTTTGCGCCGACCTGATTATAGGCCATGATGTGCTGGCGCTCCATTCAACCCTGGAGTTCGCCTTTGGTGGCCCTAAAGACGCGTTCAAAGTGTGCAGCGTTGCAGAGGCCTCAGTACCTGCTGTACCACTTTTCGCCAATGTCTCTCCTGACTGCAAGCCCATAGCAATTCGATCCCGTAGACACAGCCCTGAGGACCAGGCATTCATTGCGGATGAAGTAAATAAACTGCTACAAGACGGCATCATCGAAGAGAGCCAATCTCCCTGGAGGGCACAAGTACTTGTGACTAAAAACGCAAATCACAAAAAGCGTTTAGTAATTGACTACTCCCAAACCATCAATAAGTACACTCAACTAGACGCATACCCTCTACCCAACATTGAAGAAATGGTAACTAAGGTCTCTAAGTATGCGGTCTTCAGTACCATCGATCTCCAAAGCGCCTATCATCAAGTCCCCATCCTCACCCACGAGAAACCTTTCACAGCTTTTGAAGCTTGCGGTAATTTGTATCAATTTCGCCGCATTCTATTTGGCGTAACTAACGGGGTGGCCAGTTTCCAAAGAACCGTCGATTGGCTTATCAGAAAAGAAGATCTCTCCGGTACATATGCTTACCTCGATGATATAACTGTTTGTGGCAACACCCAACAAGAACACGACATGAATTTGGATCGATTTTTACGGGCGGCTGACAAATATGGTCTGACGTTCAACAAGACTAAAAGCAAATTCAGCCAAGGCACCATCAATTTACTTGGATATACAATACAAGACCACGTCATCAAGCCCGATAGTGATCGACTACAGCCCCTTCTTAAAATGCCACCGCCAAATGATCTAGCGTCCCTGAGGAGGATATTAGGCATGTTCGCCCACTACTCCAAATGGATCCCTAACTTCTCCGAAAGAATCCATATTCTGGCTCATGCTGACTCTTTTCCCCTGACTGAAGAAGCTAAAGATTGCTTCGAAGGCTTAAAATCCACAATCGCCAAGTCTTCTGTTCATGCTATTGATGATAATATGCCCTTCACCGTAGAAACAGATGCATCCGAACACTCAATTGCTGCTACACTAGCCCAAGATTCACGACCTGTGGCCTTCTTTTCAAGAACCTTAAATCACAGTGAACTCAATCATTCAGCCGTCGAAAAAGAAGCGTATGCCATCGTAGAATCGCTGAAAAAGTGGAGACATTTCCTTATCGGGAAACATTTTACTCTTATAACGGATCAAAGATCGGTTTCATTTATGCTCAATGCCAAACACGCTAGTAAAATCAAAAACGAAAAAATCCAAAGGTGGCGGCTCGAGTTAGCGCCATACAATTATGACATAGTATACAGACCCGGGAAGGACAATATAGCTGCTGATGCTCTATCGCGCATATGTGCTTGCACGATGAATACCACATCTAAACTCCAATCCCTTCACGCATCACTTTGCCATCCAGGAGTGGCAAGAATGTACCACTGGCTGAAGAGTAAAAATCTCCCCTACTCCATCGACGAAGTCAGGACGATGACTCGCAATTGTCGTCTGTGCGCTGAGATCAAACCGAGGTATTTCAACAACCCAACTCCCTCGCCAAAACTTATAAAGGCGACATCAGCATTTGAACGCTTAAGCGTAGATTTCAAAGGCCCTCTCCCATCAAAGTCTAACAACAAATATATTCTCACGGTTATTGACGAATACTCACGATTTCCTTTCGCCTTTCCGTGCAGCGACATGAGTGCTAAAACTGTGATCAAGCATCTAAACAGCCTGTTCATGATCTTTGGCATGCCCGCATACATTCATTCAGACCGAGGCACGCAATTTCTGTCAGCTGATCTTAGAGATTACCTCCATTCTAAAGGGGTAGCTACGAGCAACACCACTGCATACAACCCACAATGTAACGGTCAGGTCGAAAAATTGAATTCGACCGTATGGAAAGCAGTACAATTAGCTTGTGGAACTCATAATGCACCGATTGAACACTGGGAACAATACTTGTCAGTGGCCCTGCACTCGATTCGCTCTTTGCTGTGTACTGCAACGAACTGTACTCCGCACGAAAGGATGTTCATGCACACTCGCCGATCGCCCAATGGAAATACGATACCAACATGGCTCACTAGTTCAGGTCAAGTGCTAATGAAAAGATTTGATCGTAAAAACAAATACCAACCCTTGGTAGAGGAGGTCGAACTAATACAGTCAAACCCTGACTACTCGTTTGTCCGATTACAAGATGGACGAGAGACAACGGTATCAAATCGACACCTCGCCCCTATGGGGGAGAATACTGGCGAAAGACTTGAAATCCTAGAGACGGAGCCCATGATAGACGAAGAATATATGACCCCACCAAGCTCACCGATTCGTGCAGAAGTACAAACGAACTCTGCCCCTTCTAGTCCACCTGTGCAGTCTCAAACAACAAACTCTCACTCTCCTGCACAAGCTCCAGCTACTACGCAAGAGATCCCTGCTTCAAGCACTACTCCACCACGCGTAGAAGCTTCACCTCCAGTTCTCAGAAGATCGAGCAGAACTCGAAACCCACCTCGATATCTTGAAGACTACAGTGTGGGAGAATGACGTGATATGATCTATTTGCTTAAGAGTTGCAACCTCTTTCCTTACTTTACCATAACTTTACTACTGTTTGCTATGACATTGTCAGTCAAGATTTCTCCGCACATTATGTTATATATCGTACAATTTTATGTTTATTAAAACCTGAATACTACAGGTTTTCTCATTATTTCAGTACATAATAATATATTGTTTTAATTTAATAAAAAAATACATAGCCAGATTAGTGTTGATGCTCGAAACCAGTGAAATTTCGTAATATCGGATTGTGCAAACTTATATAGTGTCAAGTGGTCAGTTTAAATTATATTTTATCTTCGGTCGGACTCGCTAGATAAATTATTTTGTATTTACTAGGCTTAATAAAAGTAGAAAAGGCACCTTTAATTAAAAAAGATTGTGGATGCGAATTTGTTGAGTGACGATTTTAGAAGTTATGTCCTAATTTTCAAGAAGAGAATAAATAAAAAGGGTAAGATAAAGGTTAGTAGTTTTCGCCAGAGGCGGCGCTGGGTAAGGGCGACGTGGGCCACCGTCCTCGGCCTCGCGGTCTGAGGGTCCTCGCGCCTCGAAAGTTTCTCGTTTTTTGCTCATTACATCCGTAATCTAATGTGTGGCGCGCCATCACAGGGCCTCACAAAATGTGTCTTGTCTTGCCCACACCAAATTTAGGTCCTGCGCCGCCACTGGTTTTCGCTACGGCTTTACCTGAAAAAAATTTCACGCTTCGCCACTGCCACCCAGCAGTGGGACGTAGGTTATTATAGGCTGAGATGATGATGATGATGAAAAATTTCTGAATTACCCGTAACCATAGGTCTGGTGCATTTCCCGCCCAAAGTATTGGCATTACAATCCAACGCGAAAATGCTGCCAGCCTCATTGGCACTCTTAGGACACACAGGACTTAGGCGAATTGTACATAATAGTTAGGTTATTTTTATTTGTAGGACAGTTTTTATTTCAATTGTAAAACCCCCGTTTTAATTTGTTGTTTAAAAGTATAAAATAGATGATTTGAGAGGAAATTGCATTACCTATAGATATCAAATGACTCTTTCCATTATTAGTTTAAAACTTTACGTAATTCAATGAACCGAATGAAACCGCCAAGCGAAATAACAACAAAGCCAGCAAAACAGTAGCTGTAGCTGTGTAGTGGTAGAGCCATGTTGTAGTGGTAGAGCCATGTTGTAGCTAGCCGCTGCATCACGAATGGGCCGGCTCGTCCGGGGCAGTGCCACCCTCTCACAGAACACCGGCGTGAAGCAGCAGTAATCCTGCTTGCGTTTCGTACGGTCAGTGAGAGTGCCGGGGGCCCAATACCTCACCCCTTCCCTCTCCCCCTTCCCCTATTCCCTCTCCTTTAGGGCCGACAACGCACTGGCATCGTGTAAAGCGCTGCGGGTGTCTATGGACAGTGGTGTTCATTTAACATCAGGTGACCCACTAGTTCGTTTGTCTGGCCTATCTAACATAAAAAAAAAAACAATGTAAACCCTGACAAGAACGCCTGACTCAATATATATTTTTTTTAATTATTATTTCAATAAATTATTTGCTATGTGCTTCGTTTGAAATGTTCCTTTTAATTATATAACATTCTTATTTGACTCAAAAACAATTTCTTATGAAACACGGCCCGCCGGCGGGCTTGAGACACAAAAGAAACACAAAGAATGATTAGAATCCTTACATTTTCTTTAAGATCCAAATAAAATACACAGGCGAGAGAGAAGGAAAATAAATCTTATTACTTTGGCATAAACGGGAATCAAAAATATGTTTGTTGTGTATTATAGAGGTTTGATTACGTATTTGCTTACTTATCTGGGATTCGGTCTATTTGAGCAAATTATTTGTTGACTTCTTTATTTAACTCCATAGGTTTCTGCTACCGCTAAATGTCACAAAAGGCATCAAAAATGTTTCAGTATTTCTTTAGTTATTTGTATATTATTTGTCAACCCGAAATTAACGATACCTAAATAAATAATGTACCTACCTACGACCCGATAATTCATAACCTTTGCCTGTGAAATACAGGGTTATTTTTAATTCACTGACATCCTCTTAACCCTGAATTCCTATCACTCAAACAAATGTTTTTTGTTTTACGACTTTTTAAAATGAAGCACTTTTTTTCCCATACAAAACACAGAGTATCGTAAAAATAAGAGGAAATCTCACATTTTCAAAACGTTATTACACCAAAAATATTAAGTTATGACAAAAGCCGTAGAACAAAAAACATTTGTATAAGTGGTGGGAGTTTAGGGTTAAAAGGATGCTAGTGAATTACAAATAACCCTGTATTGTGTATTATGTGACATTCGTATTTAAACAGCAAACATGTTACCTCAAAAAATAACAATAATATAATGAAAAATAAATACAGGGTACTTAATTAAAACTGATGGGATAGTCGCCCCTTATTTTGAAATAACTCCGTATCTCTTAGTAAAAAATAAAATGTTTTATTTATAAAACCGCCCGGTACTTCGTGTTTTCATCGACATGTAAAATGTAATAAATTTTTCTTGAATATTTTCAGGGAATTAGCGATTTTAGCAAACTATTTTGTGTCATTTATCCTACGTATGGGATTTTTGCCCGATCCATACTAATGCCGTAAGTACCTATGTATAGGATAGATGCCTTCCCCCGAAATGGAATCACACAGACACATGCGACTCGGGCGCATTCTTCTTGGCAATGACGGTCGTTACGAAAGCGCTGGTTAGTTTTAAAAAAAAGTGACATGTAAAAGAGCCCTTTGCGGCCTACTTGCAAAATAAACGTTTTGATTTTTTTTTTTGGACAACTTAGTGGTAGCTGGAAAGTCTCTCGACAAATAATTGAAATAAAATAAGATTCATTCGCAAAACTAGACAATTATAATCGGGACTATACCCTGTGGGGAATTTATCCTGTTTTCACCCTAATAATACTGTACCTACATAATACGACTGTTGTTCTATTACCGTGTTGCGATTGTTTTGCGATGACCGGTCCGAGCTATGGTCATAATTTTTTTAGAATGCGTTGCTAGCACGTTCTAATTTGTTATCTTCAAGTATCACCTCTTCAACCGCTGAACTGTATTAGATTAAATTTGGTAAAGAGATATTTAGAGACCCTAGGAAGGACAACGATGGTTTTTGTCCCGGATAAATTGCGTATAATTTAATAATCCGGATAAATTAAGTGGAATAGCGATAAACGAACTCTTTGCAGACGGAGACGCGGGCAGCAGCTAGTTATTAATATTTTTAGTTACCAAATTAAAATTGCACATTACACCCCAGGTTCATGTAACGTTTTTTACTTCTGAGGGGTACCTACTATGGCGCATTTTCCGTACTCATAGTGTAAGGTAAACGTCCCCGTGTGTGGACACTGACCCAATACATGGCACCTTCAATCTATATCATAGTAAGAGAGGTGACAGATTGGTGTTATATACAGGGCGTCGAGGTGTCGAGCATTGGTACGTTTACCTTACAGCCCACCAACAAAATAAGATTATTCCGCCACGTAAATATTACCATAACGTAATTATGCTAAACAAGCATCAAGATGTGACAAAAACAACTTATTGATAAACAAAACTCGGAACATAAATAAGAGATTCCCTATCCTTTCACCGTTATCTGATAATAATATTACGTTATGAATGAAAACGCGTGCTCGGAAAAGCTTATCTGCGTCCCACGGGCGGTAATCTTGTTATTTCTTGCATTAAAAACGAGCAAGTACGTGTCAGGCTACGTCCTTAGGGTTCCGCACTGAAACGCGGCAAATATTCAATACTAGTCGCACGCGACTCCGTCTGAGTAGACTTCGGTTATTGCTCAAAACTATCCAATGTCTTTCCCAGATTCTCAGACCTACCAAATACCTACAGTGAATAATTTCATAAAAATCGGTCAAGCCGTTTCGGAGGAGTTCGATAACAAACACCGTTACACGAGATTTTTATATATTAGAAGAAGATTAATATTAGTATGGATTAGTAAAGATAATATAAGGAAGTAAAGATTAAGTTTTGATCGACAGTTAGGTACTCGATCGTTGCCTTGTATAAGTAGGTACGGCTATATTTTTTCTAAACAATATTCCTAATTTCCACACAATTTTTTTGTAACTATCAGTTTTTTGTATTAAGCTGTATGAAAAAAACGTCACAATAATGTAAAAAAAATAAACATTCTGACAGGAGGCCTGTGCCCTGCAGTAGGCTGGGATGATGATGATGATGATTTCCGTTACAACTTAGTAAAGTGATTATCAAGAAAAATAAAAAAAGTTAGCTAAGTGACATAGATTTTTTCGAGAATTGTCATAACTTGGACCTCTCGCCCTGTACCAGGTTATCGTTGATCTGTGGGACGCCCTGTACCTATTTTGCTTCCCATTTTGCCGTTTTGGTACATTATAATATTATAAATAATATAAGAGTCGTGTCATTTGTCGGTGGAGTTTTTTGACTACGGAACCCTAAAAAGTCTGACGCGGGCTCGAAATTGCTTCGCCCCCTAAGAGTACGTGCCAATAACTTTTCTCATAAGCCCCACCAGCGAACGTCACAAAAAATATTACAACAATACATCAGCAACGCGTGTTTTTAATGACCGCCATTTTGGTTTTTTAAAATATAGGTCAATTTTGCGTAAGCGTTTTTGGAAATAATTTATGAACGGTAACGGCCATAATTTAAGTTCTTTTTTTAATTTGGCCGTTTCAGCTCGCACCTTTATTTTGTAAATGAGTTTCGGAGATGTAGGTCACAGCGCTATACCTACGATTGTTGCGCTGAATAATCTCTTCAATATTCGTAACGTTCGCTTTTAAAACTTACATTTTACAATATTAAATATTATTAAAGTCATGGCTGCCTAGTTTTTACGTTATGGCCTCTCAAGCAGAGGGAGTTTTTTCTTTATGTTCAAAATTACATTTGAAATTTACCATGAGCTTTACGGTGATGGAAAACATACGAGACCTGCACAGAAATTTAATGGTGTGTGTGAAGTTCCCAATCTGTGTGTGAACTGGCCAAGCCCTCTCATTGAGAGATCCTGCAGTTGGGTGATAGGGTGAGATGAGGACAAATTACATTTTTGAAAATTGTGTATTTTGTCTATGCGTTCCGGATTATACTTACTTGGTTCAAGAGATCTCGTTCCATCTGTTGAAATGTAATTCATCATCCCCAACCTACGGGCCATACAACGGGCAAAGCCAAGGACAAAGGAAAGTTTGGGACAAGTACGATGCAGATGGGTAACGTGTAGTTTTTATTCGGCAGTTGTTTCATTTAAAATAAATAAAATATCACGGACAACCCCAACCAACCAATGAACCAATCAACGGGCGATGCAACGGGCAATGCGCCTGGAGTGATCGGTACGTTTGGGACAAGTACGATGCAGATGGGTAACGTGTAGTTTGTTTCATTTAAAATAAATAAAATATCACGGACAACTCACACCAAGCGACCTAGTCCCAAAGTAAGCAAAGCTTGTGTTATGGGTACTTGGCAACGGATAAACATTTACTTATATAGATAGATCCATACTTAAGTACATATTAAACACCCAAGACCCGAGAACAACCATTCGTATTTTTCATACAAATATATCTGCCCCGACGCTTCAATCGAACCCGGGACCTCAAGCTTCGTAATCAGGTTCTCTAACCACTAAGTATAGAATTTGGGCAGCAAATTTGGTTAAATTTTTCTTTTATTTTGTGTTATTTTGTCCATTATTGTTTTAAAACTTTACCTATGGCAATCTCAGCCACGTTCCTCGTTCCCAAAGAGGTAGAACCTAGAAGATAACTACAGCTACTTAAACTATGCTACGTACTGTTTCATTAGTATGGTGCGGGGACAGACGTTGATGATTTTGTTGTTGTGAGTGATAGCTCGAAGACCCTCCTTCCATTCCTTCAGCAGAAAGCGTTAACGTACAAATTGACATGCAGTTGGTTGACATAATGCTTTAGTTACGTACATAAAAAACTGACCCCGCGCGTGTCGAGCTCTGGCTTCGAAGTTTCCGTACTTTAAAAGCAACTAGATAAGTTTGTATTTCATAGAATGACATGAGAAACATTTTTTTTTGAGGATTCGCCTCCCAATATGCCTTGTTTTTTACTGTACGTAAGTAATGCAACATAAAGAGGGTTAAAGCACATGCTTTATTATGTTTATTCACATGAATAAGATACAAAAATCACAACATTTAGATTTTAGATAGTATAATAGTCGGGGTAAAAAAGATTCGTCACTTTTCGACCTTAATTCGTTGACATAGAGTCGAAAAGTGACGAACCTTTTCTTACCCCGACTATACATCTGTTAATAATAGCTAGACCATTTAACTGAGTCCTCGCCCGCCCGGTACAGGGGCTGGGGGGTATGACGACAAAGGGGGCCGGGAGAGGTGCGGGCGGCAGGCACATAGGCTGCCGGAGGAGGACTCAGTTAAACGTTTAGCTATAGTTCTTGTTCAATCATCGATTCAAAATAAAACAGCATACTTGACGTTGTTTTGAACATCCGTGATTTTCACTCAATTAGTTCAATTACTGTACTATTCTCGGGAGTTATCACGCGACCTCAATAAGACCGAGCGAGGTAATAAACAATATTTCGATACGCTAGACATATTTTTTATCACACAATTATCTTTAATGAACTCCCAATATTTCGACACATCTACCAGCGTCACTAATACTTTCACGGAAATACCTGTCATGTTGATAGAGCTGGTGCAGCAGACATGTGTAGTTGATGGAAATATTAAGATGGGACCTTATTGAAAGTTATTATCCTGGATACTTCGTTATATGTTAAAATAGTATCTGTTAATAATAAAAGCAAAAAAATGTACAATACAATACAATATACAAATATTCTTTATTGATCACCAAAAACAGTAAAGTAACATTACAAAAATAAAAATTCAGGTAGACAATAGGCGGTCTTATCGCTAAAACGCGATCTCTTCCAGACAACCAATTACTCAGAAATTAATAAATATCAACAGACTAATGTAGGTGGCAGAAATAACAGACAAGAGAAACTTAGTATTATTAGACAATAAACAATAAAATCAATACAAATATAATATAAATTTTATAAATAAACACATATATTCAATATAATACATATACACTACATATACTTAATACAAAATATCAATGGAAAAATGTCAAAAGGCCGCATGTGAGAAAAGGATTTAAAAAGGAAATTAAAGAAACAATATAAACAAAAAACAAAAAGAACAAAGAAGTGTTCAATACAATAAAGAAGTAAATGTAATGAACATAATTGCTAATAAATTATATATTTGCTATATATTTTTTCAAAGGTATTTTTAAATTAAAAAGCTCGTCAACATTGTTTATCCTTTTTTTACTGCTAAAACAAACGAAGAAACAATACGTCCAGTTGCCACATCAAAAGCAGCTGTTTTTTTTTAATTGATGATTAAACTCGTCAAATATACACAGAGACAATAAGCCATGCGATTGCCAAGTGGTTGCCAAGTGGCTGTCATGCGATTGCCAAGTTGCCATGCGGTTGCCATGCCACGCGACTTACTGCTTCTTGAGACATGTCATGGGGCACACGTTGTTTGCTTTGACATTGTGGGTGATCTTCCTCAGGCCTTCCAGCCAAACCTTTGCGAGGTGCCACAACATTAGTTTCTATGTTCTAAACAGCAACGAGCAGGGCGGTGGCGGTGATGGTTGTAATATTCTAACTTGTATGAACGAGTTCGCGGTATGGTACCGCACAACCGTTCATACAAGTTAGAATATTAGGTACATACAACCGTCATCGCCACCGCACTGCCACGCCTCTGCTGTCTGTGCGTTTGGAGCTTTATAGGCGTGAATTGCCGTAGTTTGTACTTATAAAAACGCTCGATAGTGCATTTACAGTCGGGGCAAGAAAAGGTTCGTCACTTTTCGACTCTATGTCAACGAGTTAAGGTCGAAAAGTGACGAACCTTTTTTTACCCTGACTGTATCTAACTAATAACATCACCACAATCGCTTTCACTACAATCATTCCGTCAAGCGAAAGATACCTTGTAGCAGAATCTGTATCGAGATTGTAAGAATTTAGGTTCTTGAAAAGATTACAGCCGGATTCTGGAAATCTTAGATTATCTTCGTTTTTAAATTGGGCAAAGATTTTTCATATACTTATGTATAGGTAAGTATTTAAAACACGAATTTAAAAAACCAATAAGTAGTGGCCGGCAGACAAGTAGAACCCAAAATAATATTTAGGTTCCTCTGGCTCGTTCTACTAGGTATAATTTTCTCATAAATTAGGTTTGTCAAAAATCTCGAAACTTTTCTATGAATCATCAGGCTAACCTACCTGCTTGCTTTAACTGAAGGTTATATTTTTTAAAGACTTCAATTCCCCGTAATATTGTTATGCAGGTCAACTAGTAGGTACATGATGGTGGTATTGTTAGAAAGAGATGAATGCGATTGTGATGGCGGACGTGATACACAACAAGACCTCTCGGTCGGTGTGATCGCAGTGTGAGTGAACACTTGTGATTTAGCTTGGATTGATCATTACCTACAGTTAATACAAAGTAAACGACACTAAAAAGGTGGTAACTTCAACGTAATAATCAGCGCGTTCTATCTGACAGTTAAATCTTGATATTTGCACGAATTTGCACAGATACAAAAAAGTAAACCACCTTATTATTTGAAACGTTTACTTCTTTATTTTACTTTCATTAAAAACACATCATCATCATTTGATTTGCGTTGCTGTCGCTAGTGCAGTCACAGTAAAGATCGGAGCTGTCTTGATGGTCAGAAATATCTGAACACGCTCATAACTGGAGCAAGCCACACAGAAGAGACGTGGTGGAGTCATATTTCTAATTGGTCATATCCCTGACACAAAATTGTGAACACATGCTACAGGATTAATAAGTATTAGGACAGTAGTAATACTTTCTACTACAGTTATTAGACAATTATTTACTTTAGGCGGTGCGGATGACAAATCAGGAATATGACGAGTTAGGAATATGACCATTTGGGAATGTCTAAAAAAAAATACCAATGGTTTTTATATATTTTTTTTGTAAGTTTAGAAAAGTAAATTGTAAGAAACTAATTTCAATATTCATTCATTTAGTTCACTACTTTTTACAAAATTAATTATTGAAACTATTTTGGTTGATGACGTCAGAATATAATTGAGGGCGCACACAGCCAAATTTCTAAATATATCTAAATTCGTACGATAAGGCAACCAATTTTATTATTTTTTGTGTAGTGGTAGGTACACTGTAACTAGTGTCACTTTGCTGTCGCTGTCAAAGTGCTTGATGTCAGACAGCGGGTCCAAATCAAACTCCGTAGTTTAATCCACGCGTAAGTTGTGAAGAATTCTAAATAATGCCATTCCACACCAATTATAGTACAACTTGGACAGTCCACGACATTTACTTCAATGTCAAATGAAGGTCATTGCTTATTTGATATGTAATAGGTAAATGCATTACATTATATTATAGTTAAATAACTACAGAAAACGAGTTAAAAAGCATTTATCTCGAACCGGTTTTCGATTTACTACACATTACAAAAAAATAGACATCCCCAATTAGGAATATTACGAATCAGGAACAAATCGGGACGAGGACGTGGGACCCGGGGCGCATCACAGTCTGCGTCGTTTGTTCGCAGGCCGCACCCCGTTTCTTCTGTCTACTTTGGATCGCGATGCTTCTATACATTTAGTATGAAAACTGATTCAAGGGGCGCCGCGACTGCGACGCGCCCCTGTCCCACGTCTCTTCAGTGTGGCTTGCGTTAATATCAACCGTGTGTTCCGGACTTTTGGAATCGGATCCGAACCTCCATAACATCTTTAAGAGGATACCATGGCTGAGAGACTTTTGAGAAATAGGTATTTTAATGAAATGTCGCAGTCTCGCCCGGACCCCTCCGTGTCAGTACAGCGAGAGCGGGACAACTGCAGCAGCTCAGACCGTTAATAGGCGCGTAAAATTGATCAAAACAGCATTTCGTTGTCCCCTGTTTTCTTCTCGAAAACTGGACCAATAAAATTATTTTATTCAAAAATAATTAGAGGACAGATTTAGCTATGCCCATATGTTTTCCTTTTTTTGTTTATATGAGGGATTCTTTTTTGATGAGTGTCTGAAAATGACGTTAAAATTGGGCAATTTTTTCAGCTTTTGATAGCTCATATTCCTTATGTTAATTGAATTATGGAAAAAAACGAAACATAGGAGCATAGCTGTGGTAGATACAGATTACACAGTAAAAAAAGTTGGCTCTAAAGCTATTATCCAGGGAGGAAACAGGGGACTACGTTTGTATGGAGAAATGGTGCGCATCGTATCCTCTTAATACAAGCTGTACGACTTCCAGTATCCTACCTTGGCAGTGGCGGCGTCAGGACACACGACGTGCTGATAGTTGATGTTGATGTAGTCCGTGCCGCTGCAGATGGTCAAGGACTTGTCTTCCAGCGTGTCGCCATGTTTGTTCAATAGGTTCGTACTGAGCTTCGAGTCCTGGGAAATGGGTGGGTGATTAGACTGACTATAAACAGGGACATCGTCCGCGCAGAGTTCAAATTTGTGGTAGGTAAAGATTCTTCTTCTCTTTCATTTAGTAAAGTAAAAATCTCACAATACACCGCCTCATCATCGACATCAGTTGGACCCTTTATAAGACCCCATTTATTGGAGCATACTACCACAATCAAAAGCAGCTATCGAATGCATGCCTGACAAACGATATTTTTAAAGCTAGTCGTATTCAACGACCGCTTTAGCCTATTTGGTAGTGACCCTGCCTACGAAGCAAGAGGTCCTGGGTTCAAATCCCGGTAAGGGCATTTATTTGTATGATGAGCACGAATATTTGTTCCTGAGTTATGGATGTTTTCTGTGTATTTAAGTATTTATTTATCTATATAAGTATGTCTATCGTCGTCTAGTACCCATAGTACAAGCTTTGCTTAGTTTGGGACTTGGGATTGTCCCCTAATATTATTTATTTATTTTCAATAATTACAATGGAAATTGTGACGTATAATGTAATCAATAAAGTTGAAATTCCAACTCAATGCATGTGGTCGCTAAATCGCCTCTGCCTTTTAAAGGGTTAATATATAAATCTCATTTTTTCTTTATCCCGTGGGAATTTCGAAAAATGCTGAAATCGGTTTTTTCCTGTTCAGGGGCTAAATTCAGGAACGGCCCAACACGATTTGCGAGCGGTAATTCAATCGTTTGCAAGAGGACAGAAATGGGCTGAGCTTGGGATGAGCCTTATTTTCCTGTTAATTCGCTTTGTAAATAAATAAATGAATAAATAAATAAATAAGGCTCATCCCAATCTCAGCCCAAACCTCTCCCTCTAGTTGCAGTAGTTCGGTTGATTTGTCCGGGACCGAACTGCTGCAACACTTTTTGTCTCAGTAGTTCGGTTAAGACGTCAAACCGAACTGTTGGGAAGACTTTAGTTGCAGTAGTTCTGTTGACTGTCCGGGATCGAACTACTGCCACAATTTTAGTCTTATTAGCTCGGTTATGACGTCAAACCGAACTATTGAGAATTGAAACGACTCAAAAGGACGTTTAAGGATAAGATTGTACAACAAGAGCATAAAACGAGCCATTTTACCCGAGACGTTTGGTTGACATTGACGTTGGATTTAATGCTAGAGTTTTAGGTAGGTACACTCTTCTTTTCACTTCGATTGCAAGGAAATGAAATAGCAACATTGCAAATAAAATTAACTAGCTCTTATTTTTCATGGATTGTGTATTTAGCTATATTTTTAATCGCGCTTTTGAGTCGATTCAATTTTCAGTAGTTCGGTTTGACGTCACAACCGAGCTAATGAGACTAAAAGTGTGGCAGTAGTTTGGTCCTGGACAATCAACCGAACTACTGCAACTAAAGGTTTTCCAGCAGTTCGGTTTGACGTCTTAACCGAACTACTGAGACAAAAAGTGTTGCAGCAGTTCGGTCCCGGACAAATCAACCGAACTACTGCAACTAGAGGAACCTCTCGCAAACCAGTGATTTTTGGCGTTACTGAATAGCAGTTCATCCCTATCTTCTCGCAAACGATTGATTTACCGCTCGCAAACCATGTTGGGCATTTCCTGAATTTAGCCCCAGATCACTTACATTTATACCGAATAGCTGTTGCCCGCGACTCCGTCTGCAGAGAATTCGTTTATCGCTATCCTATACAGGAACTATGTAGTTTTCTGGGATAAAAAGTACACTATGCTCTTTCCCGGGACTCATCAGGTTATTTGGTCGTCAAAAATACGCGAAATCACATTTGAAATTTCCTAGGTTTCGAAGCAAAGTAAAACATCGTGAGGAAGCATTTAGTTTATATCTTACTAATATTTTAACGAAAGTTCGTATGGATGTATGGATGTTTGCTAAGTACTGTTTCACACTAAAACGGTAAATGGATTCTGACGAAATTACACAGATAGTTTATAACCTGGCCTGGATTTAGGGCGTGCAAAACCGGTTTTCCGGTTTTGCTGAAAACCGGAAACCGGACAAAATTTACCGATTTTTCAAAACCGGTTTTGAAAGACAAAACCGGTGTTACCACCGGTTTTTCCGTTATTGATTGACGTAGGTACATTTTGATTTAAATCAACTTTTTTCGAACGCTCTAAGAAATATTTAATTTTGAGTCATCGAATAATATCCGAAATCCGAACGCAACCTATCTATAGATACTACTTAGCAGTGGCGAAGGGTACTAACAACCCGATTCCCGGCGGGTTGCCTAAAATTTTGAAGTAACCAAACGCTTCTCTTAGTAACCGATTGTTTGTATAGAGACTTACTCTTCCTTAATAAACTTTTAAGTATTTTTCAAAATGGTGCAGTAACAAAGAGCATCAAAATATCCACAAGACCAATCAGTCATTCATAAATTCAGTATGCCGTCAGGAATCTTACACTCACACATGTAAATATTCATTCATAAAACCATAGATTCACTACATAAGCGTCTACTGTAAGAATACGCATGGAATAGGCTCAAAATAAGCCGGTCTCTATCGGCTTATCACATTTAAAAAAAGACTTTCTATATTGTGCATAAGGCTTAATTTCACTTTGACAGAAGATTTTTTTTTAATTAATTTATCCCACTTGGAATAACCGACGGAATTGACATTCATACAGCCATTCGTAAACTTATTTAAAATTACTGGAGCGAAATTGAATTTTAAAATATCGAGTTTTAGTGTAAAACAAAAAGTACGATATTTTATCTATATATATAAAAGAAGAAACTGACTGACTGACTGACTGACTGACTGACATATCAACGCACAGCCCAAACCACTGGGCCTATAGATTCCAAATTTGGTAGGTAGGTTCCTTATAAGGTCTAGGGGTGCACTAAGAAAGGATTTTTCAAAATTCACTCCCTAAGGGGGTGAAACGGGGGTCCAAAGTTTGTATGGGGAAACAAGATTCGTTCGACTATTTTATTCGAAACTTCACAGAAGTACTCCTAATGATAAATGAGTAAACACGTGTTTCAGGTTTTTTGAGAATTCAACCCCTAAAAGGGGGCAAAGGGGTAACAAAGTCTGAAAATCAACATGGGTGTTGTTTCTATGGTTTATCGGGTCGCTGGTTATGAAAACAACAACGGTTTTAAAATCCGACGTGGCAGACGTAAAATACCATCTCCCTGGATGAGGTGCGATGGGGTTGAAATGACAAAATAAACTAAATGACTGTTGATATATCAACGCACAGCCCAAACCACTGGACCTAGAGACTTGAAATTTTGCACAAAGATACCTTATACAATGTAGGCATCGACTAAGGAAGGAGTTTTGGAAATTCCCACGGGAACGGGAAAAAACGGGATTTATATATTCGATTCCGAGTGACCCTATCTCAGTAACTATAATAACTAGACTCTTCAAATTTGATACACAAGTAGGTAATTAGTTACATTAATTTTAGGATTTTTCAAAATTCGCACCACGGGATAAGGAAAAAACGGGATTTATATATTCAGTTCAACGGGATCCTATGAACTATAATTACTAGACTCTTCAAATTTGGCATAGAAGTAGGTAATTATAATAATAAAAAACAGTTTTAAGGATTTTCGGGAATTCCCACGGGATAAGGAAAAAACGGGATTTTTCGTTTTACTGGTCGTAGAAAGCTGAAATTCGGCATGTAGGTTGCTTGGGGAGTGTAGAGCAGGATTGAGAGAGGACTTTCCAAAATTCCCACGGGAACGGGAAACACAGGATTTTTCGTTTAACTGGTCGTAGAAAGCTGAAATTCGGCATGTAGGTTGCTTGGGGAGTGTAGAGGAGCGTTAAGAGAGGACTTTCCCAAATTCCTACGGGAACGGGAAAAAACGGGATTTTTCGTTTTACTGGTCGTAGACAGCTGAAATTCGGCATGTAGGTTGTTTGGGGAGTGTAAAGGAGCATTGAGGGAGGACTTTCCAAAATTCCCATGGGAACGGGAAAAACGGGATCTTTCGTTTTACTGGTCATAGAAAGCTGAAATTTGGCATGTGGGTTCCTTGGGGAGTGTAGGGGAGCATTAAGAAAAAAATTCCCGAAATTCTTAAGGGAACGGGAAAAAACGGGATTTTGCGTTTTACTGGTTGTAAAAAGCTAAAATTTCAAAATGCATAAGTTTATACTGTAAATAGGTCGCAAAGGGCTCTTTAACCGACTTCTAAAAAAGGAGGAGGTTATGCATTCCACTTTATGTATTTTTTTATGTAGGTATATTCACCGATTTCTCGGTCAATTGTGGACCTGCTTGCTTGCCTGTATGCTTGCTTGCTTGATATCTTGGTTCTATGGAATACTTATGGTACACGCGAGCGAAGCCGCGGGCAAAAGCTAGTCTATTAATATAATAAGATTTATAAACAGACAAAATTAAACCGCCACAGGCTCTGCTCAGCGCGCTGCACAAAACCAAATCGTATACGCTGCGCCGCGCTGCCGGAATGTGGCACTGTAGTACTATTCGGAGCCATAGAACGTGCCGGACGTGATCCGCTAGCGCGATCGATTTGCTTGTGGTGTGGTATTTATTGAAATGGCAACATTAGGTAATGTCATGTCAATCGCTCAGTGTTTTGTCGTAAATTGTTTATTTATGTTATAATTTTATAATAAAATTAATGTGAAAAACTTTAAGATAAAACACAATATTAGATCAGTGTTGATACGCAATATCGGTGAAATTTAATCGTACATATTATCGTCTGTCAGGTTAAAATCTGATTATTATTCAGTGTCTAATTCATGTATAAGTAACATATTGTTTTGATACTGATATCAGTGAGAGGATAAGTATGCTGCAGTCCTATGGACCGAATTACTACACGCAAGTACTATTTCTCAAGAATATAACCTAGTACTAAATGGGGTATGATTTTTGTTAGCTTTTGTTCCGTCCGGCTTTTCCTGGAAAAAAATTCACGCCTCGCCACTGCGTACTTAGTACTCCTCCCTCCGCCCGCGGCCCTCGCATGCACCCGCAACGCAACGCGACTCCTGCGACGCGCTCCCGCTCTCCCGCTCCGTGATTTGATTTTGATGTCAGTTAAATAATCTTTAGAATAAATATTATTTTAAGTTTATTTTAAAATTGTTTTTAACCAAACTAAGAGACTTTAGTTTATTATTGTTTATTTAAATAACTAAAGGTGCCACATACTTACTTGTGTTGCGATTTGATTTTGATCTTTGTTAATTAATCTTTAGGATAAATATTATTTTAAGTTAATTTTAAAATTGTTTGTTAGCCAAACTAAGAGTGTTTATGAATGTGATAAATAAATATCACGGGACAATTCACGCCAATTGACCTAGTCCCAAACTAAGCAAAGCTTGTACTATGGGTACTAGACAACGGATAAATATACTTGAATACATATTAAACACCCAAGACTCGAGAACAAACATTCGTATTATTCACACAAATGCCTGCCCCGACCGGGAATCGAACCCGGGACCTCAAGCTTCGTAGTCAGGTTCTCTAACAACTAGGCTATCCGGTCGTCCAAATCTCTCGTCGTGATCTATCTAATCTAAGGTCTACTTGGTAGGCTAGGCATTAATGGATAATTAAAAACAAGTATTTCATGCAATTTGTTTTATTTGTAGATTTTGTGGGTATATAAACTATCTAAGAATATGATTTTACTGTTCAAATTCTACCATTACTACCATAATAAAAAAAATATAAGAACATCGCCAAAACCGGGGAAAAACCGGTTTCCGGTTTTGGGCCCTCAAAACCGCAATTCAAAACCGGTTTTGACAACTTTCCGGTTTTGCACGCCCTACCTGGATTAACATATAGGATACTTTTTATCCCGGAAAATTGGACGTACCCGCGGGATAACGGTAAACGAATTCATAGCAGACGCAGACGGAGTCGCGGGCAGCAGCTAGTCACACATATGATACCTACTCAAGCAGAGGGTCGTGGGTTCAAATCCTGGCACCTCTGAGTTTTTCGGAACTTATATGCGAAATTACATTTGCAATTTACCATGAGAAACATAACACCTGCGAAAAATTCAATGGTGTCAAGCCCTCTCATTCTGAGAGGAGGCCTGTGCCCTGCAGTGGGACGTATATAGAATGCGATGATGGTGATGACTCGTACTTAGACATAGCTAAGCAAACCAAGTTTTTGCGTGGGTGCTAATAGGATACTTCGTTTCGGCCATAAAGTAATAAAGTCCAAGCTCTACTATATGACAACATGGAATAGTTTGCATTACATTTAATTACCCTGGGGAACCATTACCGTACGGCACACATACGGTGCTTTCATATTTCAGCTCTATGAAAACAGATACCTCGTCTAAAAGAAAACATATTTCAGTAAGAGCCCCGGTTCGTTGGGGATGTAGGTAGGTATTTAGCGAGACAATAAACAATTTTCAGAAAGAGGAGGTACAAAAATATGAAAAAATACTTCATACTTTTTATAGCAAAGGGTTAACTTTGTGTTTGTTTGTATGTAAAAAAAATATTAATAGATTCAGTTCAGGTTTCGTAAACCTCACTTTCCTTTATAAGGCCAATTGGGCAATTGCGCCGACAACGCACTGGTATCGCATAAAGCGCTGCGAGTGTCTATGGACAGTGGTGTTCATTTAACATCAGGTGACCCACTAGTTCGTTTGTCTGGCCTCTCTAACATAAATAAATAATAGTTTAAAAAAACTAAATAAACTAAAAACTTTTATTTTATTGTAAAAAAAGCGTGGGGTGCATGGTGTCAATTGTCAAGGATTATCATTTTGATAACATCTTAAAAAGCACCCCACGCTTTTTTTACAATAAAATATTTTAAACTATTATTATTTATTTTATCAATATTTAGAATTGTTTACAAATTTTGATCCGGATATAACAATATAATAATTGCTTATTAAGATTTTTTACTGCACTATAAGAATAGTGAATTGAAATTTATTAATTTTTTTTTTATTTTTTGTTTTTATTTTTTTAAAGCGTGTTTTTTAGTTTTTTTAAACTATTATTTATTTTCTATTGTTTAGTTGCATTTTTTTCACAGTGAGAGTTTCCATGTGCTAAAAAGAGACACAAAACGGTTTTTTGCTCGTCTTAAATAGAATCAAGTCTATCTTATACTTGGTCTTTGGTGCGCGCGCACTGCTCTACACTACTAAACGTAAACCTCTTTCTTTCTAACTTTACCCCCCTCACCTACAACCCCCCAACCTCCTAAACCCAACCCCCCTAACCCCGGACCCCACCCCATTTCCTCAAACTTCCCCCAAACCCCTAATCCCAACCCCCCTTACCCCCAACCCCAACCCCCTAAAACCCCAACCCCCAACCCCCCTTACCCCCTCCCCATTTCCCACAACCTGGGGGGGTTAACTAGCTAGGTAAACTAGCTTTTGCCCGCGATTTCAACCGCACAGTAGGTATTCAAATTTCTTCTCTCTCATTGAATAAAGCAAAAATCCTAAAATCTATCATCATCATCATCATCGATATCAGTTAGTTAATATAAAAATCCCGTTTTTTTCTGTTATGATAACTTGCATTTATATACATAGGTACCGATGTTTAAGAGTCTTAGTAATTATACTTAGATTTATCTCTTTCCCGTGGGAATTTCCAAAATTCCTGATATTATACAGGGTTATTTTTAATTCACTGACATCCTCTTAACCCTGAATTCCTATCACTCAAACAAATGTTTTTTGTTTTACGACTTTTTAAAATGAAGCACTTTTTTCCCATACAAATACACAGAGTATCGTAAAAATAAGAGGCAGAATCAAATTTTCAAAACGTTATTACACCAAAAATATTAAGTTATGACAAAAGCCGTAAAACAAAAAACATTTGTTTAAGTGGTAGGAGTTTAGGGTTAAAAGGATGCTAGTGAATTACAAATAAACCCTGTATTATTATTTTTTAACTGTTATAGTCACCTACTGCCAAATTTAGTCTCTAATAATTCTAATTACGAAGATAGGGCCACTCTGAAGCGAAAATATAAATCCCATTTAATCCCTATCCCGAGGGAATTTCAAAAAATCCCTTCTTAGCGGATGCCTATGTCATAATAGCTATCTGCATGCCAAATTTCAGCACAATCCGATCAGCGGTTTGAGATGTGTGTGCGTTGATAGGTCAGTCTCAGTCAGTAATGGTTGCCTTTTATATATATACAGAGAAGAGATATATATCAGATTCTTCGTCCCCAACGCTCGTCAACACTCGTAATACCAATATTTGCGTCGCCATTTTGATTCGCGTGATGACGTCACACCGTGTCTGTGGCACTCGATTAACGGGCTGTCATAGACAAGCATCGGTTTTTATTTAAATATCAATTTGCGTGCAATGGAAAATTACTAGTGACCCATGAAAGCTTCGGCTGAACGGCGAAAAGAGAGGCCTTTGCTCTTCTTACTACTTATGTTATAAATGTGCGAAGGTTGTTTGTGGATTGAGTGGTGGTGGTGGTCCTGACAGACCAACGGACGGACAACAACGTGATCTTGTAAGTGTTCCATTTTTAGGGTTCCGTACCTCAAAAGGAAAAAACGGAACCCTTATAGGAACACTTTGTTGTCCGTCCGTCCGTCCGTCTGTCGAGACCCTTTTTTTCAGGAACGCGTGTAGGTATCAAGCTGAAATTTATATCAAATACTCAGGTGTACTGTCCCTTAGAGCGCTTAGAGCTGTGAAAAAATCAAACTTCTAAGCCAACGCAATCAAAAGATACAGCCGTTGATGACGCAAATTTCCGTAAATTTTCGAAACTCGCAAGGGAATCAAAACCTAAAGGGTACTTCCCGTGAACTCAGAATCTTGAAATTGGTACTAAGCAAGTTCTTATAGCTCAGATAAAGGAAAAATTGCGAAAAGCATAATTTTTTTTGTCTGTCCGTCCATATCAGTAACCTATTTACAATGATCCCACACTGCGCACATTTTGCATAGGAACAGGGGTCTGCTAAGACTGGATGATCATAGATACATATCAATTTGTACGGAACCCTCGGTGCGCGAGTCCGACTCGCAATTGGTCGGTTTTTTCTTTTGACTTACGGAACCCTAAAAAGAGTGACGAAGGAAGCGCCGTAGGTATGCCTCCTCATAAATCTTTGTCATATTCAGCTACCGATTAAAAAAGCCTGTGCCAGTATAATGTTGATGGACGACTTCCCATCTCCAACAAACAATCAACGAATAAAGCAGAAACTAAAGAAATAAATTACCTTTGGCACGCCCCCAGACCGCACGTCGCTCACTTGGCATAGTTCTATGACGTCACCATCCTGTAACAAAGAAAAGTTTATCGTAAGCGAACTATTACTAATACCATACAGAAAAATTATTATCCATAATTATGTAAAACAAAGTCGTGTTGAACACGACTTTGCGATTTTTGTTTTGTTGGATCGGTTCTCCTCTCGGAATAGCAGAAAAACTATTAAAATATCGGAAAAAACACTTAATACGGAAACTATTATACTAAACGGGACTTATCACGCAAACAATATATAATATACATATATTTTTTTAATTGTTATACTTAAGTGAAAACCACGGAAGTTTCAAACGCAAAAGTTGGTTATCAAGGTTTGGTTTGGTCAAGGTTTTGTGTTTGAAACTTTCGTGATTTTCACTTAAGTATAACAATTAAAAAATTCGCAGACGGAGTCGCGGGCAACAGCTAGTATCAGAATAAAAACAATAAGGCTTCATTTTTAGGTATACCTTAGGTAGGCCTCATCATTACAACCGCAAGACGTCCTCTGCTATAATATATATAATATGCCTCCCTCATTGATACCCATCATTACGGTTGGAAGCGACTTGCATCCATTTTAATTATTTATTCGTCATCAGCCTTATTGTTTTTATTCTGATACTAGCTGATGCCCGCGACTCCGTCTGCGAAGAATAAAAATAGCCTACGACCTATTCTCATACCTACCGAAAACACAGAAAATAGTTTCTTAAAAATCGGTCAAGCCGTTTAGGAGGATAGGAGTTCGATAACAAATACCGTGACAAGAGATGTTTTAATGTTTATTTGGGTACAAACGGAACAATACAGGGTTATTTGTAATTCACTAGCATCCTTTTAACCCTAAACTCCCACCACTTATACAAATGTCTTTTGTTCTACGGCTTTTGTCATAACTTAATATTTTTGGTGTAATAACGTTTTGAAAATTTGAGATTTCCTCTTATTTTTACGATACTCTGTGTATTTGTATGGGAAAAAAGTGCTTCATTTTAAAAAGTCGTAAAACAAAAAACATTTGTTTGAGTGATAGGAATTCATGGTTAAGAGGATGTCAGTGAATTAAAAATAACCCTGTATAGCTAATCTTAATATATAAAAGAAGAAACTGACTGACTGACTGACTGACTGACTGACTGACTGACTGACTGACTGACATATCAACGCACAGCCCAAACCACTGGGCCTAGAGATTCCAAATTTGGCATGTAGGTTCCTTATAAGGTCTAGGGGTGCACTAAGAAAGGATTTTTCAAAATTCACTCCCTAAGGGGATGAAACGGGGGTCCAAAGTTTGTATGGGGAAACAAGATTCGTTCGAAAATTTTATTCGAAACTTCACAGAAGTACTCCTAATGATAAATGAGTAAACACATGTTTCAGGTTTTTTGAGAATTCAACCCCTAAAAGGGGGAAAAGGGGTAACAAAGTCTGAAAATCAACATGGGTGTTGTTTCTATGGTTTATCGGGTCGCTGGTTATGAAAACAACAACGGTTTTAAAATCCGACGTGGCGGACGTAAAATACCATCTCCCTGGATGGCGTGCAATGGGGTTGAAATTTCTAAATAAACTAAATGACTGTTGATATATCAACGCACAGCCCAAACCACTGGACCTAGAGACTTGAAATTTTCCACATAGATACCTTATACAATGTAGGCATCAACTAAGGAAGGATTTTTGGGAATTCCCACGGGGACGGGAAAAAACGAGATTTATATTCGATTCCGAGTGACCCTATCTAACTATAATAACTAGACTCTTCAAACTTGATACACAAGTAGGTATTACATTAGTTAAAACATTAATTTCAGGATTTTTCAAAATTCCCACGGGATAAGGAAAAAACGGGATTTATATATTCAGTTAACGGGATCCTGTGAACTATAATTACTAGACTCTTGAAATTTGGCATAGAAGTAGGTAATTATAATAGTAAAAAACAGTTTTTAGGATTTTCGGAATTTCCCACGGGATAAGGAAAAAACGGGATTTTTCGTTTTACTGGTCAGAAAGCTGAAATTCGGCATCAAGGTTGCTTGGAAAGTGTAGAGGAGGATTAAGAGAGGACTTTCCTAAATTCCCATGGGAACGGAAAAAACGGGAATTTCGTTTTACTGGTCGTAGAAAGCTGAAATTCGGCATGTAGGTTGCTTGGGGAGTGTAGAGGAGCATTGAGAGAGGACTTTCCAAAATTCTTACGGGAACGGGAAAAAACGGGATTTTTCATTTTACTGGTCGTAGAAAGCTGAAATTCGGCATGTAGGTTGTTTGGGGAGTGTAAAGGATCATTGAGAGAGGTCTTTCCAAAACTCCCACGGGAACGGGAAAAACGGGATTTTTCGTTTTACTGGCCATAGAAAGCTGAAATTTGGCAAGTGGGTTCCTTGGGGAGTGTAAGGGAGCATTAAGAAAGCATTTCCCGAAATTCTTACGGGAATGGGAAAAAACGGGATTTTGCGTTTTACTGGTTGTAGAAAGCTAAAATTTCAAAATTCATAAGTTTATACTGTAAGTAGGTCGCAAAGGGCTCTTTAAACAACTTAAAAAAAAGGAGGTTATGCATTCCACTTTATGTATTTTTTTATGTAGGTATGTACTATGTTCACTGATTTCTCGGTCAATTGTGGATCGATTATAAAAATTATTTTTTTTATTCGAAAGAATACAATATACTCCTGAGATGGTCCCATTGTCACCAAATCAGGGTCTGATGACGGGATCTCAAGGAAATCGAGGGCAACCCTCAAATTTTGTAGGCACGCATTACGTTTTTCATATATTTTCTCAAGCTATTTAAGTGTTTGCGTCTGGTAGACATCACCTCATGTTGATGAGCTGATGATGAAAGGTAAATCTCCTTAACGGTGAGGAGTTGAGGATAATTTTTCAAATATTATAGGTACATATAGACCGATTGTTGTATTCTTTCTGGTTATCCGGGTGAGCTGATGATGGAAGGTTAAACTCCTTAACGGTTAGGAGTTATAGGAAGTTTCTTTAAATAACATATGCACGTATAGATCTTTAGTTGTATACTTTCTGGTTATTCAGATGAGCTGATGATGGAAGGTATAACTCCTTAGCGGTTAGGTCACACAACACCTTTACAAAATTCTATAATATGTATAATATCAATGCTAAGTAGGTACACAGCGCTTCCAGTTACTCAAGTTTCCGTAGAAGGTAAGAAAACATTGAATTATACCTAATGCAGGACATGGGAAAGTAATAATATGTTTTATATTATTAACAAGCCTGGTTATTTTAGTGCCCGCTTCCGAATTAGTAAAAAACATAAAAATACTGTAAAGGACCGTATCTACCTGAAGTTTAGTCGGGCTTGCTTGCACGCTTGCTTGCACGCTTACTTGCACGCTTGCTTGCTTGCGTGCATGCTTGCTTGCTTGATATCTTAGTTCTTTGGAATACTTACTCATGGTACACGCGAGCGAAGCCGCGGGCAAAAGCTAGTTACAATATAAATCTTAGATAAACCACCACCACCAGTAAAGTTACCACAAGTTGCTATTACGTTACTAACCAAGCAATATAGATTTTTATATATTAGAAGATATAGGAACTGTCATTAAAAATAGTAAACACTTGGTTGACTAGGTATACCTTTGTTTGAAGATAGTTACTGCTGCGTATAGGTATTTATTATGCTATTGCTATGGATTAAATATTTTATCCAGAGGATTAGCGCTGTTTTAATAATGTATACTATATAATAATAATAATAATGTAGAGCTTATTGGAATGTACTGGATTAGCAAGTCACCGCAATAAGTTGATTGTTAGTAAAATTAACGCTCGAAGCAAAACAAAGAGTTGTTATAAGTTTAACATGCACCTACATGTTTTTAACATCTGCTGGTAATAAGCGTGAATATTGAAAGTTAATTAATTAAAAGTTCTTGCGCGGATTTCATAATTTCTAATGCGATCCCGCAGAGAAACTCCGAGCATAGCTCTCTCCGTCGCGCTCTGAGTGACTTCTCTGAGCCCATCGTTAGCGGCCACGTTTCAGTGCCATAAGTCATCACTGACAACACACACTGGTCAAAGACTTTGACATGACAAGATATTGCGGAGTTTCCCCAACGCTGCCCAGCCGAGTCCAATTCGTCGATTGACCTCTTTCTCGAAGTTGAACCTTCCTAATTGGACCGTATGTCCCAGGTAGATATAGTCGTCAACAACTTCGAGCAAAGTGTCTCCGAACTAAAGAAAAAGTCACCGACATAGCTCGAAGAATCGCCAGACTCAAGTGGCAGTGGGCAGGGCACATCGCTCGTAGAACTGATGGCCGATGGGGCAAAAAGGTTCACGAGTGACGGACTGGATGACGCAGTGTAGGTAGGCCTCCAACAAGATAGAGCGACGACCTGGTTGAGGTTTCGAGATCGCGTTGGATGCGGATGGCGCGGGACCGATCTGTTTGGCAAGCCTTGGGGGAGGCCTATGTTCAGCAGTGGACGTCTTTCGCCTGAAACGATGATGATGAAAATTAATTAGGCCGGTTTTCATATTTAGACCAGCTCCGTTCATCTAAGGTGCTTCATAATTTAATTTGGGGAGTGTCACGCGTTCCATTTTACAGCGGTGACATGTGAAGTACCCTTTAGAATGAGAAGTTACAAAAGATGTTACATAACGTTTCATATTATGTACAAACAGCTCGTTATATGTTCGCGTGTCAAGAGGAAAACTTATGTTTGCGTACTCGAAAGTTTTGCCAAAAGCAGGGCTGTGTTCAGTGTTATTTAACTAGGTGGGCGCGTCGAGAAACAAAGGGGAAATGAGTTTAAAAGTAACTGATTTAATAAACGTAACAGAATAAGTTTGAGGTGCTAATTAAATGCCGTGGTAGCTGAGTGACCTATGGCCTCTCAAGCCGAGGATCGTGGGTACGAGTCGGGCTCTCATCGAGTTATTCAGAATTTATGAGCGTAATTACTAATTACATTTGAAATTTACCATGGGATTTACGGAAGGAAGACATCTTGAACAAACCTGCACACATCATCATCATCGGCTTATGCTCGTCCACTGCTGGACATAGGCCTCTCCCATGGCACGCCACTGAGCACGATCCTCGGCCGCTCTCATCCAGTTCTTTCCAGCCGCCTTGCGAAGATCATCGCTCCACCGAGTCTGAGGACATCCTACGCTACGTTTGCCGATCCGTGCTCTCCACTCAAGAACTCGTCTACCCCAACGGTTATCGGTTCTTCGGGTTATATGGCCGGCCCATTGCCACTTTAGCGTGCTAATGCGGCGAGCTATGTCGATAACTTTGGTTCTCTGTCGTAACACTTCGTTACGAATTCGATTTTTTAGAGAAACTCCGAGCATAGCCCTTTCCATAGCACGTTGAGCGACTTTAAATTTGTGGTCCGGCCCTACCCGCACACATCTAAGAAAAAATCAATAGTGTGAGTGAAATTCTCAATTCGCTCGTGGCCGGCGTTGGAACTACGGCCCAACCCTTGTCAATCTGAGAGGAGGCTTGTGCCCTGCAGTGGGACGTATATAGGGTGGGATAATGATGATGATGATGCAGGTTCTCCCTGGCGTTCCAGTTCAATTATTTAAAGCAATGCCCCGTTATTGACTAAAACCAAATTAGTGTTTGACATTTTCAACTGCGCAGCTTTGTATGTTTATCCAAACGCATAACACTGAAATGAGCATATTGGCCATGTTGCTGCTTGCCTATAATTAGATTAGTAACACGAATATTTGTTGAAACGTTAGCGTAAGTAGCATGGTAATTTCGTGTTAGTACATTAATCTACATAACCGATTTTACAGAACAATGCAGAGTCCAATACAAAAGTAAAACGTGACTTAGACGAGTCAAAAATTACAATAAACTGAAACAATTACTTTGCTCACCCGCAATCTTACGATAGCTACGTTTATGTAAAAAATACGTGTTCATGCAGTTCCTCCACTTCCACACTGTATGAACACACACAAACCCACTTATCACCACCACCAAACTCACTGAGGCGTTTCGAACTCAACCAGAGCTCATGTGTTGTTGCTACATTTGGCAGCATAGGGTACGGTTTTCCTATATACCTACTCTGAAGATGAGCTCTGGTTGAATTCGAAACGCGTCAGTGTAGTTTGGTGGTGGTGATAGTTGGGTTTGTGTGATTTGTGTGTGTTTATACAGTGTGGAGGTGGAGGAACTGCATGAACACGCATTTCTTACATAAACGTAACTATCGTAAAGTCGCGGGTGAGCGGCGGGCGGGCTTTGTTTCAGTTCAGTAATTGTTTATATTTACTTTGCAACTTATAAATATTTTCGAAGTCCTCAAATTGCCTGTTAACTTGGAGTTCCGCGAAGATTTCCCGGAAACCTTTAACAGTTGCTCGTTAAGTCCGTAACAAAATTGGGCGACGATCCCTTTGTGAAGAACTCTATTGTGGGACATCGGGCACTTTGGAGGTCTTACGGGCCTTGAAGATCCGCTTTCACACGACACGGCATCCTGTTAGCAAAGTTCCTTGACGATAATTGGCCTCAGAAATTGGAGATTTTTTAAGCCAGACAGCAAGTTTTGATCAAGGTTCATTGTTATAGATTAACTAGCGACCCGTCCCGGCTTCGCACGTGTGCAATTATGCATGTATTATACATATAAACCTTCCTCTTGAATCACTCTATCTATTAAAAAAAACCGCATCAAAATCCGTTCCGTTGTTTTAAAGATCTAAGCATACATAGGGACAGACAGACAGCGGGAAACGACTTTGTTTTATACTATGTAGTGATTTATTTGTAAGTAGCTTTATCCTGTTGCTTCGTCCGTGTTAGAAATCCATGAAAAAAGGTTACGGAAACGCTTTTAAAGCACGACGTTCGCTAGATGGCTCCACTTATGCATTGTATTTAGCAGAATTGAAGTTAAAACAATCCTCTATCAAAGGTAGAATTCATCATCATTTCAGCCGAAAGACGTCCACTGCTGAACATAGGCTTCCCTCAATGCTCGCCAAATAGATCGGTCCTGCGCCATCCGCATCCAACCCGTTCCCGCAACCTTAACAAGGTTATCGCTCCCTCTCGTTGGAGGCCTACCTACACTGCGTCCTCCGGTCCGTGGACGCCACTCGAGAACCTTTTCACCCCAACGGTCATCAGTTCTATGAGCGATGTGCCCTGCCCACTGCTAGTCGAGTCTGTTGATTCGTCCAGTTATGTCAGTGAATTTAGTTCTTTAGCTTTCATTATTTCTGATGCTATCCCGCAGAGAAACTTTGCCAAAGCCTTGTTGTATAACTTATCAAAAGCACCATCATCTTCGCCCAGAACGGAGGCACCATTCTCAGCGTCGCGTGAAGTTTAGATTGCCTAAATTGGAGATATCAAAATCAAATGGCGAAATGCGCAATTGGGGTTGTCTACTTTTTGTGATGTATAGTAAATCGAAAACCCTTTTGAGAGAAATGCTTTTTAAATCGTTTTCTGTAGTTATTTAATTTCAATATAATGTAATGCGTTTATTACATATCAAATTAGCTATGTCGTAGACGGTCCAAGTTGTACTTTAATCGGTGTTGAATAGCATTATGTAGAATTCTTCACAATTTACGCGCGTGGATTAAACTACGGAGTTTGATTTGGACCCTCTGTCTCTGTCTGACATCTAGCACTTTGACAGCGCCAGTAAAGTGGCACTAGTTACTGTACCACTACGCAAAAAATAATTAACGGGATTGCCTTATCGTACACATTTAGATAGATTTATAAATTTGGCTGTGTGGAAGCCCTCAATTAAAATCTGACGTCATCAACCAAAATAGTTTCATTAATTAATTTTGAAAAAAGTGGTAAACTAAATGACAAAATATTGAAATTAGTTACTTATAATAGACTTTTCTATTTTCAATTGGCCGAACACGTCATCTTGAAAGCTTACTGTTGCTATGAGCTAAGTTTCTCTGGTTAATGAGCTTTGCAAGAAACTTTTGTTAACGAAAGATCTTAGAATCGGTTATAAATCTAAAAAACATTTAAAAGAACCTTTTTATTAAGCTTACAAAGTATGCATTTGTTTGGCACTTTTTTTTTGGTTACAAAATTTGCACGTCCATTTAGTATTTAAAAAAAATAACTTAACAGTTCATTAACGCTTAACGCATTAACGATTGTGCCCAGATTCGATAAACGGCATAAGTATTTCGTAGATGCTGACTTAAGTACTCTCAGTGAAAAACTTTTCATTCTCTCACTGTTAATATAAGCGAAGTAAGTTCGGTTAATGGGCTTTGCAAGAAGCTTTTGTTACTTAACTTAACATTTGTACCTGAAAACGCTCTCATTAACGAACCGTCACCATTATTGTTTAACGCAGTACTTAACAGAGACGATTTTACTATCGGTAAAAGCAGTTTAAAGACGTTTTTTTATGTCTTTAAACTGCTTTTATTATTTCATTTTTTATTATTTTTAGTGGTTAAGTAATTTGATATACCTAGGTACTTATTACTTATTTATTACATTTCAAAATGTATTTCAAAAGTAACAATAAACAAGTATTTACAACAAATTAAAAATACTTGTTTTATTTTAATTTAATTATTTATTTTTAAAGTGAATATAATTATGTATAACTAAATATTCTGTGAATATTACAAGCGTCTACCTGTTGCCGTTATCAATATCGAGCAAAAAAATCACGTTTGTTGTATGGGAGCCCCATATATTTATTTTATTATTAGTATTTGTTGTTATAGCGGCAACCGAAATACATTATCTGTGAAAATTTCAACTGTCTAGCTATCACGGTTCATGAGATACTGCCTGGTGATAGACGGACGGACGGACAGACGGACGGACAGCGGAGCCTCAGTAATAGGGTCCCATTTTTACCCTTCGGGTACGAGTTGTGAATGTTTGGTAACATCAAAATGAGTCCAGCAAAGAAAACACCTTACTTTGCGTCCTATTCATAGAAAAAAACAATTTAGATTTTGTTTAATAAATCAACTACCCACGTTCGAAAACTTAATTCAATATGGCGGCAATGTCAGGCAATATGGCGCATGTCACCCTTCCATCACTATCGACTTCCATTAATCTCACATCCAGGCTGACATTTTCCAATCGGAAGGAAAACGTTTTCCGGGAAACTGTAATAACTGTATTGAGTTTAGATGCAGTTATGTGACAATGTTCGCATTATGTGACGTTATTTGAACGGAGTTGTAAGAATTCATTTAGAACGGGATAAAAGTGCAATGACACGAGAAGAGAAAACTTGAAACCGATACGGGTACGTATCAAAATGTCTAAAATTAAAAAACCTAACGTAAAATAACCTACGTTCAAAATCCCTAAAATCTAAATACCTAATGATTTTTTCACTTATATTCAAAATACCGAAATCTTAAAATGGCTACGTATTGCAATGTCTAAAATTAAAAAACCTAACGTAAAATAACCTACGTTCAAAATCCCTAAAATCTAAATTCCTAATGATTTTTTCACTTATACTCAAAATACCGAAAGCTTTCGTATATTCTAACCGGTATCTCGCTGGCAGCGAGCGAGCAAGACCTTTTAAGGCAGAAGCGATGTTAGGTTTTTTTTTTGTAACAGCACAGAAAATGATTATTTCCATTAGGTATTATTGTCTTTAACATTATGAAATGTACCTAAATGTAAATCATATACCAAATTTTATCAAACAAATTAGATTTTTCACGTGGTAATGAAAAAAATAACTAACACCAAAGGCTAATGCGGGAGCTTCGCTCCGCTACGCTCCCACGTTAGCCTTTGGACCTAACCATTCCGAGTCGCTTCCGCGCCCCAAACAGTCTTGCTCGCTCGCTTCGCTCGCTCGCCGAAAATTAAGCAATATTCGTTTCATTTAGGTATTTTGACCATTTGGTATTTCAAATGTTGGTGTATCAAACTTAGGTGTCATAGCTATAAGCTGTTGATATTTTAAACATTAGGTATTATAAACTTAGGTAATTCGTAGGTAGGTGTTAGTTGCTTAGGTATGTATTTAAAATCATTAGGTATTTAGATTTTAGGGATTTTGAACGTAGGTTATTTTACGTTAGGTTTTTTAACTTTAAACATTTTGATACGTACCCATTAGAAAATTAAAAAAACCGGCCAAGTGCTAGTCGGACTCGCGCACGAAGGGTTCCGTACCATTATCTATAAAAACGGCAAAAAAATCACGTTTGTTGTATGGGAGCCCCCTTAAATATTTATTCTATTCCGGTTTTCAGTATTTGTTGTTATAGCGGCAACAGAACTAGGTACATCATCTGTGAAAATTTCAACTGCCTAACTATCACGGTTCATGAAATACAGCCTGGTGACAGACAGACAGACGGACAGCGAAGTCTCGGTAATAGGGTCCCGTTTTTATCCTTTGGGTACAGAACCCTAAAAAAAGGAGTCTTAATAAAATTGAAATGTAAATGTCTAGCTGTTGCTCGCCACTCCGTCTGCGAAGAATTTGTCGATTGCTATCCCAAGGGTACTATGCAGTTTAATGGGATAAAAACTATCCTAGTTCATCCAGGGTCTCAAAGTATCTCTGCACCAAATTTCATATAAATCGGTTTCAGCGGTTTAAGCGCGAATAGGTAACAGACTGACACACTTTCCAACTGTACCAGTTCTGACAAAAAATCCTAACGAAAACCATCATCATCCACCCCATCCGTGTGGCCTAAAAAATCTCGCTTCGCCCGCGCAGTTTTCTCTCTGAATAAATAAATAACCACTGCAAACACTGTATTTGTGAAACGTGTTAAATTCCGTGAAGTGACATGTCCGAGGTCGGACGTTATTAAATATTCAGTGCTAAAAACCTTAGGGAAATATCCAGTTGTAATGCACGCTGGTAGGGACAGCAAATATGGCGTGTTTGCCTAATGTGAGAAATTCGGGTTTCTCGGACGACGGAGCACAGGATAACACGACTAATTTAGAATTAATACTCACTCAAGATCATCATTATAATCGTTTCAGCCGTAGGACGTCCACTGCTGGACATAGGCCTCCCTCATTGATACCCAATCATTACGGTTGAAAGCGACTTGTATCCATCTTGAACCTGCGGCCTTTACCAAATCGTCCGTCCATCTCGTTCTCGTATGGGTCTAGCGATTCCCATGAGCGCTTGCCAGTACGTGGTCTCCATTCCAGAACTTTTGGGCCCCAACGGCCATCTGTTCTACGTGCTATACTTATGGCCTGCCCATTGCCATTTCAAAGAGCTAATCCGTTCGGCTATGTCGGATAGTAGTAGAATAGGCTAGACGACTAAAAAAAAACTGTTTAGTCCGTCAGTTAGATTATTAAAAAATATTGTACACGTATTTTTTCTTTTGTTTAACAAACAAAAAATGACGAGGATACAGTGCTTAGAAGTTTCGAGTGACGTCACCATATGGTACAATTTTTACCTAAGGGTGACGTCACAAGCCCCCACTCCGGAAGTTTGATGATCTATATCTTTGTAGATTTTTAATAATTTGATAAACCAAAAAATACGTGTCCCATATTTTCCCATAATCTAACTGACGGACTAAATAGAATGACATATTTTTAACCCAGTCGTCATCCCTATTATCAGGTAAACGTTTAAGTATGCAAGACAAAAAAGTAAAAAAAAAAATTATTTATCAGTTTGTTCAACACACACATGCAAATGCAGCTATTCAATTAGGAATAGGTATGTTTCCTTTCTAACATGTTTTAGTATTAGATTTTTTTATGTAAGTGTACTTTTATTTTAAGTTAAAGATAATTGTTCATGTTAGATAGATAAATAGATAAAGACGTATATTTGGTACTGCAAGCACACACAATCAAGATTAACAAAAATAAAGAAATCAGTATAAACTTAAATTAAAAGTAAAACATTTTATATTGTCTGTATGCGCTGCAGTAGTGCAAAAGGGCCGTGGCTCAGTGGTCAACATTGCTCATAGGAGCAAAACACTGATATTCTGCCACAGCCCAGAGGATCGAGAGCAAAATATTAATTACTAATTCAAATAATTATACAACAAAAGATTAAACAACAAAACAAACAGTGCCAAGCATCATTAACACTTAAAATTGACGAGATTTCATTTTTCTTATGTTCTTGTTTATAATTAAAATGGATTTCCAAACTGCTTTTAAACATTATGAATAAATTAATTTCAATTTACAACTCTGGTAACTCAGGCATTTATCACCATTTACCTCGCTGGCAACATTCGGAACAGCGTTTGAAGCGGTAATGGCTACTCATGCTAATTTTATTCTTCAATCATTTGAGTTTTATTCGTCTTCATGCAGTAACTGACTGTCAACGACCGAGTTAAGACAGCAGTGAATACAAATATACGAATTATAGGAACGATTGCAAGGTTCTATGTCACAGCCGTCCCGTCACAGGTAGTGTCAGTACAACTACCATGAGTTACACTAGTATAAAGTGACCGTACTCGCTAGCGTCGGCATATATGATTTGTATGGAGAATTGTACTTTCGTAAGTGACCGCTAGAGGCGCTGTACACAATTCTCCATACAAATCATTTACGCCGTCGCTAGCGAGTACGGTCACTGTAAACTAGTGTAACTCATGGTAGAGGTACTGTACGCTTAGTATAAGTTTTCCTTCACTTCAATACTTCTCGATCGCGTTTACGTAAAAATTTCAATTCTATATATGGAAACATGGAAGCGCGCGCGCGGAGACGCTGTCCATGTTTCCCTAGTAATTGAATTTTTTACGTAAACGCGATCGAGAAGTATTTTGGTGAGGTAAAACGTATACTAAGCGTACTGTACGCTTAGTATAAGTTTTACTTCACCAAAATACTTCTCGATCGCGTTTACGTAAAAATTTCAATTCTATGGAAACATAGACGCGCGCGCGCGGAGGTGCTGTCCATGTTTCCCTAGTAATTGAATTTTTTACGTAAACGCGATCGAGAAGTATTGAAGTGAAGGAAAACTTATACTAAGCGTACTGTGCCTCTACCATGAGTTACACTAGTTTACAGTGACCGTACTCGCTAGCGACGGCGTAAATGATTTGTATGGAGAATTGTGTACAGCGCCTCTAGCGGTCACTTACGGAAGTACAATTCTCCATACAAATCATTTACGCCGTCGCTAGCGAGTACGGTCACTGTAAACTAGTGTAACTCATGGTAGAGGTACTGTACGCTTAGTATAAGTTTTCCTTCACTTCAATACTTCTCGATCGCGTTTACGTAAAAAAATCAATTCTATGGAAACATGGACGCGCGCGCGCGGAGACGCTGTCCATGTTTCCCTAGTAATTGATTTTTTTACGTAAACGCGATCGAGAAGTATTGAAGTGAAGGAAAACTTATACTAAGCGTACTGAAGTCGGAACGACCTTTCGGTTTCGGTGTCAGCCGTGTTAAATTGGAGTCGAAGTCTAAATATTTTTATTTGATTTAGGCTTACGAATATATTATTCGTAGGATTTAAGGCTATAACAAGCACTCATCAATGTCGAAGAATCTACCACCGCATGGAAAAAACCCTGTTGAGAAGAATACGGCAAAAAAAAGGCATTTAACATACTAGATATGTATACGCTATAGGGATGTTGACACCACCAATAACTGACTTACTTTTTATGAGCTGTCAAACAAAACGGGTATGGTATTACAATACCGAAGTAGGTACGAAAGACCGAATGTATTAAAACATCGAATGGGTCAAAAGACCGACACGATTTTTTTCTGAAACCGTAAACTTTTCAGAATTTACTAAAACGGCATCATACAGAACCCATTAGGTTAGGTTAGGTTTGTTTTATCAATCTTAAAAAGTTAACGGTTTCAGAAAAAAAACGTGTCGGTCTTTTGATCCATTCGATGTTTTAATACATTCGGTCTTTCGTACTTCGGTATTGTAATACATACCCAACAAAACACAACTCTCCCATAGAGTTTGAATGGCAAAAGCAACTTATGACGTCACTTGTTCGCCAACTCAATCAACTAACTATTTATTTGTTATAAAGCAACAAAAAATCTAATTTTGCAGTTAATCGAAAATTATTCTGGTTTTCAGGGCTAAAATAAAGCGTTTTTTTACTGGAGTCGTGTCTTCGAATTATTTTTTAATGGCGTCAACATCCCTATTGGAAACTAGTGATCGCGTATCGAATACCTATTTCTTAAAAAAAAAACAATACGCATAAATACAATACCGCCCCGACCGACCGGATAGCCTAGTTGTTAGAGAACTTGACTACGAAGCTTGAGGTCCCGGGTTCGATTCCCGGTCGGAGCAAACATTTATGTGAATAATACGAATGTTTGTGCTCGAGTCTTGGGTGTTTAATATGTATTTATGAATGTATCTATCTATATAAGTATGTTTATCCGTTGTCTTAGTACCCATAGTACAAGCTTTGCTTAGTTTGGGACTAGTTCAATTGGTGTGAATTGTCCCATGATATTTATTTATTAATTCTAAAGTTACTGACATAGCTCGGAGAGTCGCCAGATTTAAGTGTCAGTGGGTAGGGCACATCGCCCGTAGAACTGACGGCCGATGGGGCCGAAAGGTTCTCAAGTGGCGTCCGCGGACCGGAAGTCACAGTGTAGATAGGCCTCCAACAATATGGAGCGACGACCTGGTGAAGTCAGCGGGAACGCATTGGATGCGGATGGCGCAGGGCCGATCTGTTTGGCGAGCCTTGGGGGAGGCCTATGTTCAGCAGTGGACGTCTTTCGGCTGAAATGATGATGATGATGATGATGATGTAAATCGCTGGTATGTACAACTACGTAATGATACGAATATGTACCTATTATGAGATATATTACAAAATGCGTACGTTGTAGCCGCAACGTGCAATACGTCACGTTCTTAATTCAAATTCGTAAAGATTGCGTTCGAAATATATAGGTAGGTACTTAATAATTTATTGTCTACTTAGCTTCGCTTTGTATGGAGAGAATGTATGGCATGTTACAAATTCGATATTTTCACACTGTTAATCCCATTTTATTTTTTTGAAAAAAATATGTGTTAAACATTATTAAATTTTACATGAAATATGTAAATTTGGTAACTGTCGCTAACTCGCAATTTTTTTTTTTTTTTTAATTTTTCAGCTCCAATATTAACTATTTTTTCAAAAGATAAATCAATCATATTTTTTTCGAAAAACGACCTTAATTATATCTACAATATATCCAAATTACAAATAAATCGGGTTAGTAGTTTGGCTAAAAAAAAAAAAAATGTTTTTTCTTTTTATGCATTTTTTTTAAACCAGAAGCATTTGAGGCTTAATATTTGGTGAAAGCACTACACATATGAAGGCTAATAATCCGGTAAAAGGAAAATCATTTTTTCGCTAAGGGCAGTTTTACTATGCTTACCCGGCTATACCCTTTTGGGAAATTTCAAGAGATTCTGGAATTTCAATTCGACTGCTACATGTAATGATTAACGCGTGCGAAGTCGCGACTTAAGCCTAGTGCATCATCATCATTTCAGCCGTGGGACGTCCACTGCTGGACATAGGCCTCCCTCAATGATACCCAATCATTACGAGAGACGGCTTGAACCTGTGGCCCTTACCAAATCGTCCGTCCATCTCGTTGGTGGACGTCCCACGCTGCGCTTGCTAGTCCGTGGTTTCCATTCCAGAACTTTTGGGCCCCAACGGCCATCTGCTCCGAGTGCTATATATGGCCTGCCCATTGCCATTTCAACGAGCTAATCCGTTTGGCGTCGGTGACCCTGGCAAGCCCAGTTATACATATAAATTCATATCACATAGTAAAATGGTGTACCTATGTGATTCCTTTACGATCGTCAGACGTCGATTAGGGTCAGAACGCTGTACATACATAAGTACATACAAAAGTAAACAATGCTTGAATGCGTCGTCGCGTTTCGCTTCGAATGTTGACACTATATGTACGTTTACCAGATTTCTTTGCATTTACCTAAGTTCAAAGGCTGGCTTTAAGCGTCAATAATATCTTACATTGTTGTTGCCATTACGATTGATCTTTTTCTACAAGATTTATTGTACACCACAATGAAAACAATACAGAAAAACCATTTCATGGAAAAAATATAATATGGTTGGTTTCTACACTGCGTCCGACGTGTAACTAGACAGATTTAAAATCTAGATTCCTCGCCAAAAATGCAATATAAAAGTCAGATCGATTTGCCTTAGTTTAGGAGATACCTATTTAATTAGACGACCAGTTGGCTAGTGGTTAGAGACCCTGACTATGAAGCTTGAGGTCCCGGGTTCGATTCCCGTGTCGGGGCAGATATTTGTATGAAAAATACGAATGTTTGTTCTCGGGTCTTGGGTGTTTAATATGTATTTAAGTATGTATCCATCTATATAAGTATGTTTATCCGTTGCCTAGTACCCATAACACAAGCTTTGCTAAGCTTACTTTGGGACTAGGTCAATTGGTGTGAATTGTCCCGTGATATTTATTTATTTATTTATTTTTTTGTAAAATTTTTTAAAAATTTGCTTTACAACACACCCTAATGATAGGCAACGTACCTAGCCACTCTGTAATCCTAGTCCTTTTATAACAGTCAACGTTAATGTATAGCAATTTAAAATGCGTTATCAGCTCGTTCTAAGGGAGTGTTACCTTGAAATTCGAATTTATTAAGATTTTTTCGTTTACAAAAAAACCGGCCAAGTGCGAGTCGGACTCGCGCACGAAGGGTTCCGTACCATTATCTATAAAAAAGGCAAAATATTCTCGTTTGTTCTAAGGGAGCCCCCCCTTAAATATTTGTTTTATTTTAATTTAATTATTTATTTTTAAAGTGAATGTATAACTAAATATTCTGTGAATATTTCAAGTGTCTACCTGTTGCCGTTATCGAAATCGAGCAAAACGAGCAAAAAAAAATCACGTTTGTTGTATGGGAACCCAAAATATTTATTTTATTCTGTTTTTTAGTATTTGCTATTATAGTGGCAACCGAAATACATCATCTGTGAAAATTTCAACTGTCTAGCTATCACGGTTCGTGAGATACAGCCAGGTGACAGACGGACAGACGGACAGCGGAGCCTCAGTAATAGAGTCCCGTTTTTACCCTTTGGGTACGGAACCCTAAAAAAAGTTGGTCGATTAGACCCCAGGTTCATATAACGTTTCATTACTTCTGAGGGGTCAATGATTCTGGCGCATTTGCCGCACCCACGGTGTATAAGAGCGGAGCGGAGCGAAAACCTTCAGTCAAATATTATTTATTTTATTAGCAGTACGGCTGCTCACCGAATCTAAGATTATTTAAAAGCGAAAAAGTTTTTCGGGTGCGCCGGTGGGATTCGAACCCACGTCTCCTGGGTATGCGCCCCAACGGGTGTTCTACCAATTAAACCACGTCGCATCCAACCGACTCCCCCGAAATTCTTAATCGCTTACATACGCCAACAGTGGCGTGTGGTAACATCCATCGCAACTATTAGAAGCTACGACTCCTACGTTCCAAATTACATTGGAAATGCGTAAGAAATGATGTACCACATCTATTTATTCAAATATTATATATTTTATTAGCAGTACGGCTGCTCACCGAATCTAAGATTATTTAAATGGTGGGTTCGAATCCCACCGGCGCACCCGAAAAACTTTTTCGCTTTTAAATGACGTTCAGTCAGTTAGGAAAGGGGGATTATTAGATGGTAGTTTTACAAAATGGTAGGTAGATGAACATGACACTTATAGGTATTGTTTCTTTTTTTGTATTACATCAGAAGGCGCAGTGTAGGTTTCCAACAAGATAGAGCGACGACCAGAGGCTGTATTGTCTAACGCGTGCGCTTGCCATCGCTTTCACCATCTCTTTCTGTCACCGTCTTATAGCGATGGTCAAAAAGAAATAGTGAATACGATAGCCCACGCGTTAGACAGTAAACGTATTGGTTAAGGTTGGATGCGGATGGCGCAGGAACCGTTTGTTTGGCGAACCTTTGTAGGCCTATGTGCAGCAGTGGACGTCTTTCGGCTGGCATAATGACTTCTTGCTCTTGCATTTATGCAGTTTGAAAAATCTAATACATAAAAATCTCGTTTCACGGTGTTTGTTATTGAACTCCTCCGAAACGGCTTGATCGATTTTTACGAAATTTTCTTTTATGTATTCGGTAGGTCTGAGTATAGGCCGTAGGCTATTTTTTATACCTACCCCTATTCTTCGCGGACGGAGTCGCGGGCAACAGCTAGTAATATATACAATATTCGAAGATTCGCAGTTGCGTTGAATTCGTAAAAATCACAAATTATGACGCTTGTGAGCAGACTGAAGTTGGCCGCGCAAGCGAAGTAAATAAATAAATAAATAAATATTAGGGGACAATCTTACACAAATCGACCTAGTCCCAAACTAAGCAAAGCTTGTACTATGGGTACTAGACGACGATAAACATGCTTATATATATAAATCTATCTATCTAATCTAATACCTTTAAACGAGCAATTCTTGTATATATGTATATATGTATATATATAATCAGGATCTCGGAAACGGCTCCAACGATTTCGATGAAATTTGGTATGTGGGGGTTTTCGGGGATGAAAAACTGATCTAGCTATGTTTCATTTTCAGAAAATCGCTTTTACTCGTGTTTTCCGGCTATTTTTGATTGCATTAGAATATAAAGCTAAATTTCGCCGACTTCGAGCAGATCATAATGGCACATTAGAAATCGGGTGGTCGCGGATCCAGCCGACCTCGGTTCGATACCACGTTTTTTTTCAAGATTTTTAGTTTTTTTTTTAAGTTTATTTTTTATGAGAAAACGTCAAGTTTCTTCTTTTGTGAGAAAAAGTTACTTTTTTGTGAGAAAAAGTTATTTTTTTGCAAGAAAAAGTTACTTTTTTGTTAGAAAAAGTATTATAGGGAACGTGCAGTAACTATAGGCGGCAGCACTAATGCGACAGAAGAGACACTATGCGGACAGTAAAACAAACTTATCAAGGTAAAACATTCAAATTGATGGCACCCTTATGGCACCAGTTGGCAGCACCGTCTATGTGCACGTTCCCTATTGGGAGCACACAGAACAGGAAAAGCCGGTTGTCTGTAAAGTCGGTTTACGGACGATAGTTTAACGTGACTCACCCCTCCACCCCCCTCCGGTGTTTTTGTCAAATATCTTGAAAACGGTGCATCCTACGGCAAAATCAATTAAATTTTCATCCCCCCTTTAACGCCCCCGCGCTCCCTCCCCCGCATCCCCTCCCCCCTCTCAACCCCCCCCCCACCCCTCCGGTGTATATAATCAGGATCTCGGAAACGGTTCCAACGATTTCGATGAAATTTGGTATTTGGGGGTTTTCGGGGATGAAAAATTGATCTAGCTTGGTCTTATCTCTGGGAAAACGCTTGGTACCGAGTTTCTGCCCGAGCAGAGCTCGGTCGCCCAGGTACTAAATACTTAAATACATAGAAAACATCCATAACTCAGGAACAAATATTCATGCTCATCACACAAATAAATGCCCTTACCGGGATTTAAACCCAGGACCTCTTGCTTCGTAGGCAGGGTCACTACCAACTAGGCTAAAGCGGTCAACCGACAGTGGATCGAAGTGTCTGCGGCTTCGTGCGATGTCCCGAAGTATCCGCGAATATTCGGCTACATACATCGCAATGCGAACAATCGCGTTATTTCGATATATGTGTCCTTGTACAAGAGACAGTCCTAAGTGCTCTCAAAACCGCTCCCTTGACAGAGTGACCCCCATTAGGGACCCTGCGCGGCCGCCACTCGACCTTGCCGGCGTAACGAGGCTACTTACAGTGAGCCTTCTTCAGCACGTGCTTCTAATGAGGATAGTTCTCCACCCTTTGTATATCAGTGAACATAGCCACACAGAAGAGACGTGGGACGGGGCGCATTTCGCTTCGTACTAAATGTATAGAAGCAATCCAAAGCAGACAGAAGAGACGGGGCGGAGATCAAATCATAGGGATCAAATCTCTCTATCAAAACTTGGTAAATTAAATGAAGGAAAAGCCATGAAATCTGGACTTATAAATTTGTGTATCCAACAAAATGGAGCCCAATTAAAAAATAAGCCGCTTTAGCCTAGTTGGTAGTGACCCTGCCTACGAAGCAATAGGTCCTGGGTTCAAATCCCGGTAAGGGCATTTATTTGTGTGATGAGCACGAATATTTGTTCCTGAGTTATGGATGTTTTCTATGTATTTAAGTATTTATTTATCTATATAAGTATGTTTATCGTCGTCTAGTACCCATATTACAAGCTTTGCTTAATTTGGGACTAGGTCGATTTGTGTAAGATTGTCCCCTAATATTTATTTATTTTTATTTTTTTTATAAGCCATGATTTCATAGTTTTCCTATCATTTAATTTACTAAGTTTGTTAAAGAGATTTTATTCTTAGAGATTGACTCTATCGATCAATGAAATAAGAATACAGGTTGCTATTTTTTCAGATTTTAGCCGGTTCGATTTCCGGGTGAGGCAAGCGAATTTTCGAAAATCATTGAATGCAGTTTTCATTCTTTTAAAAAATAAAGGAATGTTTCCTTTGAGTAAATTTTCCTATTTTCAGTATTTAGATTACTTTTCCTGGAGGTGGCATTACAAAATTCCATCCTGTATAAATAAAATTCACTTGTGAATGTCACCGCACCGCGTTGCCCCTGACGCACAAAGGCGGTCGCAAACGACGGAACCTCTTTACATGCAGCTGTCACTGATAAGGCCACTAGCCGACAGCAACGGGAGTTCTTTGTTCATATCACGTTAAGTTATACAAACAGTTGCATTTCTAGGGTTCCGTACCCAAAGGGTAAAAAACGGGACCCTATTACATGAGGCTCCGCTGTCCGTCCGTCTGTCCGTCTGTCTCCAGGCTGTATCTCGGGAACCGTGATAGCTAGAGAGTTGAAATTTTCACAGATGATGTATTTCGGTTGCCGCTATAATAACAAATACTAAAAAATGGAATAAATTAAATATTTAAGGGGTTCCTATACAATAACCGTGATTTTTTTGCTCGTTTTTGCTCGATATTGATAACGGCAACAGGTAGACGCTTGAAATATTCTCAGAATATTTAATTATATATTGACTTTAAAAATAAATCATTAAATTAACATAAAAAATATTTAAGGGGGCTCCCATACAACAAACGTGATTTTTATAGATAATTAATTGTACGGAACCCTTCGTGCGCGAGTCCGACTCACACTTGGCCGGTTTTTTGAATTTACCAGTTGTAGATAGGAACTATGTAGAATTCGATTATTACGAGTACTACTGCAGGAAATGTGCAACTTTGGAATTTTATACGCGTACTGTTATAACCTAGATTCCTCTCATCATCAGCCTATGTTCGTCCACTGCTGGACATAGGCCTCTCCCATGGCACGCCACTGAGCACGATCTTCGGCCACTCTTATCCAGCTCTTGCCAGCCGCCTTGCGAAGATCATCGCTCCACCGAGTCTGGAGATTCCTCTATTGATAGAGGAGATTTGGTTGAAATTTGGAATGGAATAGAGTCTATTCCATTCCAAATTTCAACCAAATCCACCCAGACCCAGACGAAAAACGATATTTTTAAAAACATTTTGTACCTACTTCGCTGATGAAATATTTTTTAGAACGTTACAGCCCATTTTACCTATACCCGGCCGAGTAGGCAATTCAATCCAATGAATCTATAAGCTTTGATCACGGGAATCTCTTTTAAACCCACACATAATTGAATAAATGGACAAACCTTTGAACGTATGTCCAACGATGGGCACGTCTAAAGGGCTTTAGATTCATGTCACACTTGGTTGATTTTAAACAATACCTATGATAAGAAGTTCGAAGAAGTGGGAGAAAAATTAAAAAAAAACCGATTATGATTTTTTTGTACCGCTTTTGTATTTCCTTCCTTCCAGGTTGGTTCCTCATGTCTGACGATCGTGGTCAGTATCAGGGTTGCACCTGGAGCGGATAATCTGCATCCACCGGTTCCTGTCCAGCGCATTTCTTACTACCGTGTAGGATTTGGCGGACGTCGAGTCTTTTATTTGATCGGTCCACCTCGTTGGTGAACGACCGCCTGGTCTTTTGCCTTCGGTGTTCCCAAACAAAATCAGTTTCTCTAGACTTTCGTCGCCTTTACGCAATGTATGTCCGAAATAAGAAAGAATGCTTTTGTATTTAAGCACTTTTAATGTGTTAATTTATGTGGAAGTAGAGAAGGGAGTATTTTCTGCAAAAAAACACACGTATCGTACAAACGGAGCTCTCTTGCACGTGTAGTAACAGAGGAACAAGGTAAAAGATGAGATCCAAAATAGCGTCTATAAATATTTTATTTTTCTAAGGTTGGATCTTTAAGAATGTTGGAACATGAATGAACATGAATGAAGTACCAAAAAGTTATTAAGTATGAAATAGTATGAATGTTAAATGCATAGGTACCTATTACTTTTAAGAGCTATTTACGCGGTGAGAGTGGTGAGCGAAGGTTTACTAATGTTTCGCAAATTATTTTTGCCAAACTGATTCATTTGGCAAATGTTTCATTTCCCAACTGTTTATTTTTTCTGAAACTGTAAACTTTTCAGGATTGTTATACTTAATTCAAATCTAACCTAACCTAACCTAACCTACATAATAGTCCTGCTGAATAGTTTACTTACAGTTTCAGAAAAAATAAACATTTAGGAAAATAAACATTCGCCAAATGAATCAGTTTGGGAAAAATAATTTGCCAAACGGAAGTACACCGGAATAGAGGCCAATCACAGGTCAGTTTTATGTAAAAAAACCGGCCAAGTGCGAGTCGGACTCGCGCACGAAGGGTTCCGTACAATTATCTATAAAAATCACGTTTGTTGTATGGGAGCCCCCCTTAAATATTTTAATATTTTGATTTAATGATTTAATTTTGAAGTCAATACACTTTGATCAATTATAACTGTAGATCCACAGTCGCGCGCCCGAAAATGTCCGAGCCAAATGAGCGCCACTTTGATAAAAGTGGCCTTCTTTTTTCTCAGTACGTTGCGTGAAATTGTCAATTTTAGCTGTCAAGTGTCAACCGAAATTCGACTGTAATGAAGTAAAGACTAGGTTCAAATTTCTGTGTAGGTGATGATTTTAATTGTTATGCAAACAAATAAAAAAGTTCGGACATTCTTTGAAGGGGATTTTGTTCGGCAATGTGTATCTTCAGTTATAATTGATCAAAGTCAATACATAATTTAATATTCTGTGAATATTTCAAGCGCCTACCTGTTGCCGTTATCAATATCGAGCAAAAACGAGCAAAAAATTACGTTTGTTGTTTGTGAGCCCCCTTAAATATTTATTTTATTCCATTTTTTAGAAATTTGATATCTTACCTGTGCATGCCAAGTTCAAATACCTATTAGCAGTTGATCAGTTTGGCAGCCAGGATTTTAAAGTGTGTAAGACATATAACCATAATTTAAGAATAACGTCGCGTGTGAGCTATAGGGAACCAAGATCTTGTAATTACTACGGACAAAGAACGAGAGCGTATCTAATCCCGCGAATTTTCAATAAACTTTTCCCTGAAACAGAATGTATTAGTAAAGGAGCATTTAAAACCAAAGTTAAAGCGTATTTGATAGATGCTTTCCTTGAATAAAATAATTAAGTATCATAACTAAGTTATATAATAAACTACGTGATGTAACTGAATTAATGGTGGGTACCTATTGCTAAATAACATAGGGTATAGGTAGTGGTGGTATGAGTATAGGTATAGAAACATAATGTTAAAAATAAGGAGTGTAGTATTCGCCAACAAACTGTTTTGCAGTTTGGCGAAGTTTTTGTCATAAATTTAATGTATTTTTTTTTTGGTTGAGACAAATAAAAAAAAAAAAAAATAAAAAAGTATTTGTTGTTATAGCGGCAACCGAAATACATCATCTGTGAAAATTTCAACTCTCTAGCTATCACGGTTCCCGAGATACAGCCTGGTGACAGACGGAAGGACGGACGGACGGACGGAGCCTCAGTAATAGGGTTTCCGTTTTTACCCTTTGGGTACGGAACCCTAAAAAGCAAAAATTACGGTCAACGTCATAAATTCAGCACTTTTGTAGGTACCTTGTTGCTTCCAGTCGTTACATATTTCGTATAGCTTTTCAAACACGACGTTAAAGTAAAATGGTACAAAGTGACCATTTATTTACTATGACTGTTTAGGATTGTACCCTTATTTTTCTTAATAATTTCGCCTGGCAACATTTCGTATCGAATTTCAATTTAAAAAAAAAAGTAAATCGCTTGTCATTCTCTCGTTTCGAAGTTTGAATAACTGTCGTGTCGTTTTGTCGGCGTGTTACCGCGCAAATTATATCGCAAGTAAATTCTCGTGTCGTTTTCATCTAAATTATATTTATTTTTGCGTCAACTACGTGTAAAAGTGTGAGGAAGGCTGATCCGCTGGAGGAAGCACTGTCCTAGCTGTATCCTGGTAGTTGTGCTGGTTAATGGTAACCTTGTCGGAGGTAAGTTCGGACGAGCCAAAGATCGAGGAAACCTGCGCCAGCCACTACGTCTAGGATCTGCACCACCATCTGCAGACGTTGAGGTGAGTGCTTCCAACCACAAGTCTCAGCCTTTATCCCAAATCAGTTGCCGTATGTATTATATTTATTCAGTATCGTTTCTCGTCTACAGTCCACTTAAAACCCCAAACAATGACGTTGACCCTACGTACCTTGCCGTCGCTCTTCCAGTAGATGAAGAAGCCATATTCGTCGACCTTGAAGGTGCAGTTCTGTTCTAGCTCCGTGTTGTCCTTCTCCTCCGTCCATCGGTCGAACACCGCACCCTGGAACAACAATCAAGTTAGCTTAGATTATTTATACACTAGATAAAGCTTAGGTGGCATGAAAACGTTCCGTAAAAAAAAATCATGCGTGCAGTTCCTCCGCGCGGGAGAAGTGAAACTTCGTAATGTGGAAATGAAAAAGGCACTTATACATCAATATGAACCTTATTGCAATATCTTAAAGAACTAAATTTACTTATGCATCTATGTGTTTAAATTACTCACTAGATGGCGCTTTTATCAAGTCGCATACAAATTTGCACAGACAGTATGAGTTCTGCATCGCACTGTCGAAGTTTTTAACATCCGTTAGTATATAACAATGCGTGATTACTTGCTTCGGCAGTACATATACTAATGCTTTCATACCCCCTCCATGGTAGCGTTAAACGTTTACGCGACCTTGTTGGAAGTTGCATTAGAAGTTTTACTTCAATAAGCCAACTGTTGGCTTATATGTCATTTGCCACCCTTCAGTCTGAATGACGTAACGCAATCGTAATATTATTATGAAGCTGTCAACTGGGTTTTTGGACGTTTTGTATCGCAGTGTTTGCTACTGACACTCTATCTAAAGTTAGTTACAAGTTTAATGATTGATAATTGAGGGGTAAAAGAATATGAGCGAGCGGGCAAGGGGGAGCGAGAGGAAGAGAGAGAAATATTTCATCATCATCATCCCAGTCTATATACGTCCCACTGCAGGGCACAGGCCTCCTCTCAGAATGAGAGGGCTTGGGCCGTAGCTCCCACGTTGCTCAGTGCGGATTGAGAACTTCACACACACCTTGAATTTCAACCAATCACCATTGAATTTGTTTTAAGAAACATTTATTTAGATATATTCCATACACAAGAAAATAGATACAAATAAAAAACTTTCAAACTTTTTTGCGTATTTACTGCCAAAAAACACCCGTTTGTCGCTGCTCCATGCTTCCAAGGATCACCCCTCAACACTTCGGAGAGTGTTGGGATCCTCGGTGTCGATATTTCGAGCAAGGTGCAATTTCGCGATCACCTGAAAGGTAAAACCAAGTCGGCTGCTAGAATGTTGGGCGTGCTTGGCCGCTCTAAGCGATACTTCACTCCGAAGCAGTGGCTTCAGATATATAAAGCCCAGGTTCGGCCAATGATGGAGTATTGCTCTCATCTCTGGGCTGGCGCACCCCAATATCAGCTGCTTTCACTTGATCGCATACAGCGCAGGGCGTGCCGAGTTGTCGGCAACCCCTCACTCTCCGTTAAACGATCCTCTTGCTCTCCGCAGAGACGTTAGCTCCCTTTGCGTGTTCTAAAAGATCTACAACGGGGAATGCTCTGAGGAACTCTTTGACCTCATTCCAGCTGCGGGGTTCCATTACAGATCCTCCCGTCGTAAGCGTTCATTTCATCGGCATCATGTTGATGAATGGCAGTCTTCGACGGTGCGTTTTAAGCGGTCTTTTTTGCCACGAACTTGCAAAATCTGGAACGAGCTTCCCGCTGGGGTCTTCCCATCGAGTTAAGACCTGGGTGCCTTTAAGAGGCGAGTGTACAATTTTCTGCTGGGCCGACAACGCACTGGTATCGCGTAAAGCGCTGCGAGTGTCTATGGACAGTGGTGTTCATTTAACATCAGGTGACCCACTAGTTCGTTTGTCTGTCTTCACTAACATAAAATAGTATAAGTTGGGTACTTATAAGTTTTAGTATTAAGCGTTCTTGTTTATTTAACGGTTCAAAATAAATCTGATACAATATACTTCACTTGATCAAAAAAAACTGAAAGTTTATCTACGCCTTTTCCGCAAAATAAAAACAAACAAAAGTCTCAACAATAAAAACCGGTCAAGTGAGAGCAGGAGTAGGTTCATGGAGGTTGCCTCCGTACAATGTTTTAAAAACAGTTCAGTAAAAATCGCCGAAATGTAAGCACTAAAATCGCAAAAAACTTTTCGATAAACCTCCAAACGGCATAGGGTAACTCGTTCGTATGTTAATTGTTGCCTAGCAACTGTCCGCCGTTGCCTAGCAATCAGCGCCGCCGTAACTACTTATGTACAGACCTAATGCAGTTGGACCAAGGCATGTGATTGAAGTTGGTGTGCAGTTACAAGTGAACGCAGGATAACTGCACGTTGAGACGTGCAGTTTCATTGCAGTCGCGGTAACTGCATACAAACTACATTTCATCTGTAATTTCGCAGTCGGATTGCAGGTGAATTGCTGTCCGTCTGCTAGTCTTAGCGTAAAAGAATAACAAACACATAAAGTAGCACACACAGACTCACAAACTTTTGCATTTATAATATCAGTAGGAATATAGACACAGACCAAGATAAGTCTGCAACGATTTTGATATGATAGCACACTATAGTGTTATTTATACCTATATACGTCATAATTTCATAGAAGTTTGACGTTTAATATAACACCTGCCTTGCGTAATTATGCTATCAAAATCGTTGCAGACTTATCTTGGTCTTACTCTAGTGTCTTTTTAGGCCTGGAAGTCGGATTTTTTGACGTGACAACGTCTAATAAATCGATGAACGCCGGCGGCACGCACGGAAAAGGATGACGCAATGTAACGTACATGTACCATCGGCCCAGACGCCAGCTGAGCACCTTAAAGGCCCAGTTTGCGTGCAGTGGCTAGACATCTGTCCATACCAATCCATAGCAATAAACATCAACGGCTGCAAGCAAATTTGTTTTGAAAATGGCAAGCTGACGTCTGGGGCGATAGTACATAACGGTACGTACAGAGCGGCGAAGGCCAGTTGCAAGAGAGCGGCGAGGGCCAGTTGCAAGAGAGCGGCGAACGCCAGGATGTATAGTCGGGGTAAAAAAAGGTTCGTCACTTTTCGACCTTAATTCGTTGACATAGAGTCGAAAAGTGACGAACCTTTTCTTATCCCGACTATACAATTTGGGGGTGCGGGGGGGGGGGGGTTTGAATGGTTTGTTATGTCACGTTAAACTATCGTCCGTAAACCGACTTTACAGACAACCGGTTTTTTTTATCGGAAGAAAGACCGCAATATGCGCCAGCGAATCCAAACACATGTGCGCATCGCAAACTAATTAGTTCCCAGCTTTTAATTAAACGGACGTGATGCAAGCTAGTCTGTGGTGCGGCTGGTGAGCCTCTGTCTTGTAGAAAGTACCTACTTAAGAGGGTACGATGGCTGAGAGACTTTTGAGAAATAGGTATTTTAATGAAATGTCGCTGTCTCGCCCGAACCCCTCCGTGTCAGTACAGCGAGAGCGGGACAACTGCAGCTCAGACCGTTAATAGGCGCGTAAAATTGATCAAAACAGCATTTCGTAATCCCCTGTTTTCTTCTCGAAAACTGGACCAATAAAATTATTTTTATCAAATATAATTAGAGCTTAGCTATGCCCCTATGTTTTCCTTTTTTTGTTTATATCAGGGATTCTTTTCTGATGAGTGTCTGAAAATGACGTTGAAAGTAGGCAATTTTTTCAGTTTTTGAAAGCTCATATTTCTTATGTTAATTGAAATATGGAAAAAACGAAACCGAGGGGTATAGCTGTGGTAGATACAGATTACACAGTAAAAAAAATTTGGCTCTAAAGCTATTATCCAGGGAGGAAACAGGGGATTACGTTTGTAAGGAGAAATCCTCTTAATTAGCCGGACAAGACCGAGATTTAATTAAGGCTTAAGCCCTTTGTGCTACGAAAAGTACAAGACATTGTTATAAAGTTACACGGTTGTTACAATATCGGGAGTCGATTTATTGTAAACTTTGTTTTGTTTAACTCCAGATCTAAGACTTATTATTAACTAGCTACTGTCCGCGGCTTTTTACGCGTAATCCATTATATCTTAGCCTGTTGTTACCCGAGTAATCCCGCGTGCAAAATATCAGGTCAAATTCAATTTAAATCCAAAAATCAAAATTGCCTGTATGCTTTCGCTTTTTCAGTCGCTTCAGAAGCTGCACCAGCTCAGTAGCAAATGGGCCAATCAACTTTTAAACCGACACTTTGGGCGTCTCCTGCGTTACCAAAATTGTCTCTGGCGTTACCAAAAAATCGTACTTCCAACAAGATATTTCACGAATACATGCCAGGTTAGGTTAAACTTACGTAGGATGGCTTTGATCAATTATAACTGGCATGTATTCATGTACACCATCTATTAAATTACAGAAAATAGTACATTACTGCAGCGGCCGCGAAATAGGGGATTGCCGGCCTAGTAGTTATAGATGGCCGAGTGTTAACGAGGCCATCTAGAGATACGAGGCCGGCAATCCCTGTTCGTGGCCAAGGCTTGTATAGAGTTTTTCTCAAACATGCATCACCATCACCACTATCATCATCATCACCATCATGATCATCATCAACATCATCGTCATCACCATCATCATCATAATCATCATCACTATAATCATCATCACTATCATCATCATCATCATCATCATCAACAACATCATCATCATCATCTCATCATCACCATCATCATCAACATCAACATCATCATCACAATCTCATCATCACCATCATCATCTCATCATCACCATCATCATCGCCATCATCATCATCACCATCATCATCACCATCATCATCATCACCATCATCATCACACCATCATCATCATCATCATCATCTTACCTTACCTTAAATAAGCGTATTGGCAGAATGTCTTAATGAACCAAAACGCAAATATTGCTTATAGTTTTTTTTTAATGGCTAAATGCTATGATGCCATAGACCTATAAACGTCATGGTATGAAACAATAGACGATCACTTTGCTGGCCTTGGCCAGCAAAGTTGTATGAAATTCCATTATTGACCTCTCGTCTAGGCGGTCCCCCACCACCGGCTGCACCTGCACCTGCAACGTGACCCTTCGTGGCGTATTATAAGGAACATAACGTCAATATTTCATAGCATGTTTGAGAAAAACATGTTTACTTACAAAAATCTGCAATCGTTTGAAAAATGTCGCGAACAAATTAGCGTCGGTATAAAAGTTGATTGGCCCAAATTCCATGGAGATGATTATATGCAATGATATGTCAATCTTCAGGGGCTAATCCAGGAACGGCCCAACATGGTTTGCGAGCGGTAATTCAATCGTTTGAGCTTGGGATGAGCTTTATTGTCCTGTTAATTCGCTTTGTAAATAAATGAATAAATAAATAATTAAATAAATAAATAAATAAATACCATGGGACAATTCACACCAATTGACCTAGTCCCAAAGTAAGCTTAGCAAAGCTTGTGTTATGGGTACTAAGCAACGGATAAACATACTTATATAGATAAATAAATACTTAAATACATAGAAAACATCCATAACTCAGGAACAAATATTCGTGCTCATCACTATAGTTGTAAAAAATCCGTTAGCTACCGATAAAATTAACAATTTAAAATTAACGGTTAATTATCCGACTGCGACAACGAAAAAGGGTAAATAATGTTTTTTTATTGTGCAGTCAACTCCTAGGTGAAGTGAAAAATCGGTATCCGAAGGATAAAGATTTTATTTTAGATTTTATAAATCATATTTAAAGAACAAAGTATACTGACTGATTATTTTTTGGTTGTCCATACCACGCTGTGCGAGTATTTAACCGTAATAAAATGCGGTTAAATAACCGTTAATAACGAAAAATGCGTTTTTAACCGCTTGGTTAAAATCGTTAATAACCGGCTTCGCATCTGTACTCATCACACAAATAAATGCCCTTACCGGGATTTGAACCCAGGACCTCTTGCTTCGTAGGCAGGGTCACTACCAACTAGGCTAAAGCGGTCGTTAAAATAAATAAGGCTCATCCCAATCTCAGCCCAAACCTCTCGCAAACCAGTGATTTTTGGCGTACTTGAATAGCAGTTCATCCCTATCCTCTCGCAAACGATTGAATTACCGCTCGCAAACCGTCTTGGGCCGTTCCTGAATTTAGCCCCAGGTTTCTTTGTCCCTGACGAAAAAATACAGGTGAAATACTCATTGTGTTTGATCGTTTCAATTGTAAACCGAAGCCAGAGACATAAACATTTGAACCCATTATTCGAGATCACAGCTCACAGATAAAAGAAATTTTGACTAGTCTATCTTTAAATAGTCGATTGACTTTTACGGCTGTCGTAACTATACCATTAAAATGTCATCACACTCATCATTAGGTGAGTTTTTCATGTGTCCTATGATCCTTCTAATATTATAAATAGCGGGGACTATAAAAGTCAAGTACTTATCTTTAGACGACCAGATGGCCTAGTGGTTGGAGACCCTGACTATGAAGCTTGAGGTCCCGGGTTCGATTCCCGTGTCGGGGCAGATATTTGTATGAAAAATACGAATGTTTGTTCTCGGGTCTTGGGTGTTTGATATGTATTTAAGTATGTATCTATCTATATAAGTATGTTTATCCGTTGCCTAGTACCCATAACACAAGCTTTGCTAAGCTTACTTTGGGACTAGGTCAATTGGTGTGAATTGTCCCGTGATATTTTTTTTTTTTTTTTTATTCAATTTAGGGTATAATTAAGCAATTGACGAGATTTCATTATTTTTGACGTTTTAAATGAGACACCCTGTATATGTATAGCCAGCAGTCAGCCCGATCCGCTAATGAGCAGTGGCGTAGCTAGTTAACCAAAGGCCCTGGGGCAAAAAATCAACTAGGGCCCCAACCCGTGTTTGTTTACCTACATGATAAGACAAGTAAGGATGAATGCACTTTAAATTCACTAGACTCGTGCGCTTGTAAATCCACTAGTAGCGTTTTATAACCGCGTTTCTCATAGGTCCGCGTTTATAGTTTGTAATTCAGAGTCCGAGGGGACCCCTGAGCTTGGAGGCCCCGGTGCACTGTCCCGCTTGCCCTACGGTAGCTACGCCACTGCTAATGAGCTTTCAATAAACATTGCCGCCTGATTGAACGCAGCGTCTCTCTCAGCGCCACCACCTTTGTTCGTCATTTGTTTCTCGATCTGACGTTACATTTGTTCAAATCATAAGTATCTAGCTAGCTTTTGCCCGCGACTGGGTTCGCGCATAATAAAATTATGGTCAACTCCTAATCGCTAACCTGCAGGAAATTCCAAAAATCCCTTTTTACCGCACCTCTATGAACCTAAAAAAACCGGCCAAGTGCGAGTCGGACTCGCGCACCGAGGGTTCCGTACAAATTTATATGTATCTATGAACATCCAGTCTTAGCAGACCCCTGCTCCTAAGCAAAATGTGTGCAGTGTGAGATCATTGTAGATTGGTTACTGATATAGACAGATAGAGAAAAAAAAATATGCTTTTCGCAATTTTTCCTTTATCTGTGCTATAAGACCTTGCTTCGTACCAAACTTCAAGATTCTGAGTTCACGGGAAGTACCCTGTAGGTTTTGATTCCCTTGCGAGTGTCGAAAATTTGCGGCATAAATAGATTGGTTACTGATATAGACAGACAGACAAAAAAATTTATCCTCTTCGCAATTTTTCCTTTATCTGTGCTATAAGACCTTGCTTCGTACCAAATTTCAAGATTCTGAGTTCATGGGAAGTGCCCTGTAGGTTTTGATTCCCTTGCGAGTTTCGAAAATATGCGGAAATTTGCGTCATAAACGGCTGTATCTTTTGATTGCGTTGGCTTAGAAGTTTGATTTTTTCACAGCTCCAAGGGACAGTAGACCTGAGTATTTGATATCAATTTCAGCTTGATACCTCCACGAGTTCCTGAGAAAAAGGGTATTGACAGACAGACGGACGGACGGACGGACGGACGGACAACAAAGTGATCCTATAAGGGTTCCGTTTTTTCCTTTTGAGGTACGGAACCCTTAAAATGGTTACGGAGCTAGGGTCCCATAGAATTGAATATATAAATCCCGTTTTTCCTTTTTCCGTGGGATTTTCCGTAAATTCTAAAATTAGTTTTTTACTGATATTAATCACTACTTGCTTGCCAAATTTGAAATCCCTATTAATTATAGAAACGGAGATAAAACCACTTTGGAGTGAAACTATAGATACCATTCAAGTATAGCGTCAGTGGTTTGGGCTGTGCGTTATAAATATCAATTAGTCATCACTTTATACATATAATATACAGAGTGGGCCCTGTAACTAAGGATAAAAATTAAAATAGAGACTCCTTAAAGTACCTAAAGTTATTACAAAGTGGTCCTGAAGTTTCAAAGTTCTTAAGTTCGGAGAAATAGTCATTTAAAGTTAAGAGTTACAATCAATGAATTTTCACAATGCGACATTGTCGCTTTACGGTCGTAAGATGTCTTGGTACCGGGCATTTTGACAGTATCTAACATGTATTAATGTGAATTCTTTTTAAAATGAAAACGAACAAAAGTAGTCCTTATACCTTCGCGATTTAGATCTATGGTATTACGTAAGAGTTTGTTGACATTGTTGCACATTGCCGACCTTTTCTTTGAAATTTAATTTAAACTCAAAAAGTTCATATTTATTATCTTAAACCTCCAAAGACCATAAATCTCGCAATTGCAAAGAGTAAGGTACTCTGTATTGACAATGTACGTCAAATTGTCAAATCAAAGTAATGCAAAATGGCACTAATAAATTAAATTACAATGCACGTGAAAATAGCATGCTATGACGAAACAAGAGCTAATGCAAATCGAGCTTAGTGTTAAATATTGTGAACGAATACCCTCCGGTTAGATAATAGCTGCGTTATTTTCAACTCAGAGCAACGAATGCGGGGTCGCCGAATGTGATTCTGATTGTGACTATGGGTGTGCAGCCAGATCAGCACTGAAATTATTCGTTAATTTGGAAAAGTACTACACTTAGTGTTACACATGTCGTGTCGGAACGATGTCAAACGAAGCACAGGACGACGTTTCATCGTAGTCATGGTCGTGAAAAAGAAACATCTTCACAAACTGTTGAAAATGCAAGTTACCCTGTGAAAGGACTACCCAGTAAGATTGGCATACCTAATTATTATCAGTGATTTTATCATAGTGCATTATTTTTGTTTGAACTGCTTAATAAACAGTTAAAAGTCGTAACTTTTACTAGCAAGTGTTTTATTAATTTCGTCCGTCCCCACATACTTGATAAAAAAAAACTGTTACGTCGTGTTCAAAGAATTGATTATTTAAATCAAAAGGACTGCATAAGTATGTACGTTTAAGTAATATTGATGTATTTAGTAGGATTTTTATTATTATTGAAAACTATCGTAAATGTCAATGTCAAGTGTTCCGACTGGACACAACATGTCTGTACATTGCTGGCTCGATTAATTTTGTTAGAAAATAACATTAAATTATTTTTTCATTTTAATGAATTGTAACCATTTGGACTTAATTACTGATTAGTTAAAGGGTCTATATTTCAATTTTTAGCTTCACTTACAGGGCCCACCCTGTATAGATAGGCAATTCAAGAAAACAAATGAAAATTAGAAAAGACCCAACATTCAAAGTCTTCTTCTTTTTAGCAACTTTCAATCAAGTTTATGGCCAGTATCTACGATGAATAAAACAGGAGCAATCAAAGCTTTTGCTGCGTTTCTCTAATTTTGTCAAATGAGTGTTGAAAGGGCGATAAATCAAGCTTGACAAAGCGACGTCACGGGGCGTAGCTATCTAGCTTCTAGCGTGATTTATGAGCGATTTTTATATCTGGCCATCATAAAATATAAAAATAAAATGTACACGTAATTCCTCCGTGCGAACTACAATGTTACAGCTATTAGTTATTACTCAGCAATTTTTATATTACGTCATTGACTCAGCCCAGAAAACTTTTGCGAACCCGACGCCTTTTAAGAGTTCTGTTTGCACAAGCTTTTATTTAACTTGCCCTTTTTGGTTGCGTCAAATCTTGCCTTTAGTACGGTTTCCTAATTGCAGTTTCGTAATTGGCTACGTAAGAGGAATTATTTTTCGCTGTTTTTTTTTTAATGAATTATCAAATGAGCATTAATTTGATGTTTACGTTTCGTAATTAACTACGAAATAACATTTTTTTTCTGTTTTCGTAGGGAATTGGCTACGAAATACTATGTATTATTTTTCACTGTTTTGTAATGAATTATCTTATCAAAACAAGAATTTAATTTCTGTTTTAGTGATCGGGTTTCGTAATTAACTCCGACTTAAAAAATAATTCCATTTTAATAATTTACGAACAGGAAAAAATTTTATTGCGTAATTAATTACGAAACTATATAGACCACGATAACAACAAATAAATTATTATTTGATAGTTAAATTAAGAAATGGCGAAAAAACGGCGGGCAGACAGAAAACAATTTCGATTTCGAATCGATTTCGATTAGATTTTGTACCTCAACGCTGAAGTCAATCAAATTTATGGCAAATTTAATATTAACATAGGCAAAACGTGGCAAGGCAAATCCAATAATCTAAATGGAAGGAGAGCCAAGGCTGCGATGGTCCCGTCGCTTAGCTAAGTGCTGGGTAAATAAATAAAGAGAAAACATAACAGGTTTTGGGGGCGCGAGGTGTAGGTCTGAAGACGGTAGGTACATCCGTTGGCTGTAGGAAAATGTGAGTGGATAATTCACTATCTCAGCCTAGTTATACAGGACTCATCATCATTCATCATCACGTGCAGACGTAAAGACGTCCACTGCTGAACATAGGCCTCCCCCAAGGCTCGCCAAACAGAACGGCCCTGCGCCTTCCACATCCAATGCGTTCCCGCCCCCTTAACCAAGTCGAGCTCCATCTTGTTGGAGGCCTACCTAAACTGCGTCTTACGGTCCGCGGACGCCACTCGAGAACCTTTCGGCTCCATCGGCCGTCAGTTCTACGGGAGATGTGCCCTGCCCACTGCCACTTAAGTCCAGCAATTCTTCGAGCTATGTCGATGACTTTAGTTCTTGCGCGGATTACATCATTTCTAATAACCTTCATGTACGAGTTCAACTCAAACTTGACCGGTTTTTTACCTATGTTTGACAAATAAACGTTTTTGAATTTGTCTTTCTAGAGACGTGAAATTTTGAATGGGTGTTCTTACAGCGTAAAAGTTGACTACGATGTAGCAATTAGTTTCCGAGGAAATTTTATAAAAAATCAAATTTTGATTCAACTGCCAATTCACGTAAGCGTAGTCGCGGGCATAAGCTATGGAAATGGAACAGACGAGAGTTGAGTTATATGAATCGATACGTGAAGTGCATTGGAGTAAATGGGATCACGGTCTATATTCGTTTGATTGCTTTTACTTCGAAACCGGGTCGGGCCTTGGCGGTGCAAAACTACGGTTCTACAGCTAAATTGGATGGCCGAGTTATCCAATCATCGTTATTACCCTATCCCGTGGGAATTTTGCAAAATCTAAAAGGGGAATCTCTGCATAATTTGCGTGGCCAAGGGTTTTTGGTCTAGGCTTCTATGGGCCAGTCAGTCGATTGAAACAGGACTGTACTTTTTAGATATTAAGACTAGCTTTATCTATACTTCATTTCATTTAGAATTGAAAACCACAACATCATTATATTGCGGCTCGTCAACTATTTCTTACCTAGCAAATAGTACAGTACAATAGTCTGGGAGCCGCAAAATAAAATTGTTTTAATGTCACTTTATTTGCGTGACGTTAATTGTTACTCTAGTACAAATTGTAAAGAGATTACAGTTCACGAGCCGCAATATAATGTTGTTGTGGTTTATAATTCTAAATTAAATGGAGAATAGTAGTTTCTAGTTAGGCTCAAAAAAGTGAGCAAGAAAAGCTTGTGCTTTTTTAACGTAAACTTATCTCTATGGTATTGGACTAAATAAATACAAAACCCATTATGATTTTTTTTTTATTAGGGGATAATCTTATACAAATCGACCTAGTCCCAAACTAAGCAAAGCTTGTACTATGGGTACTAGACGACGATAAACATACTTATATAGATAAATAAATACTTAAATACATAGAAAACATCCATAACTCAGGAACAAATATTCGTGCTCATCACACAAATAAATGCCCTTACCAGGATTCGAACCCAGGACCTCTTGCTCCTCTTCCTCTCCTTTCCTCTTGGACCTCTTGCTTCGTTGGCAGGGTCACTACCAACTAGGCTGATTGGATGTTGATTATATCTTTGTTCGCTCAATTTTTAGTTATTGTATTGTACTCCAACGGTATTTAAATCAGTCTGAACCGTTCAGTGGGAGGACAGACAGACAGTATGACAATTACAAATGTACCTGTCCGCTATTAGTACTCGTACAAACGAAACAATTAATTCTCGTTTTTAACAATGCGTCTCCTTCTCACTAGACTGTATAAAAAGGGACACACATATCGACTCACGCCGTGCTCGGTTTATAAATATTCCGTGTCAATAACACGTGCCTATAGTCCGCTGCCAAACAGATGACAATCGTAGGTCAATGACTTGCGGTCAAGGGTGAGCTAAACACGTGCATTTCGAGGTAACTACCAAGATGATGAGGTAAATGAGCGTAAACACGTTGTAAGCAAACGTGAACCTTAGACAAGGTCTCTGGTCTATAGGCCGACAAGCTCGTTCGCGACCCTCCGCGGAACCCTGTCGCAGTCAGGATTTGCCGCACTTGTTAAAAACAATCTCGTTAAGGACAGGAGAGACTCACTGGACTGATTGTAGGGCGTCTCGTTGGTCTCTGCCCACCGCGACCCCTTTGGTTGGCTGTCAGGTAATGCGATGGGCCTTTTCAGTTTAAAGATTTTGATGTTGTTGATGGAACTTTATTTCCTATTCCTTGGATTTGTGCAGCTGTTTGTCTGTACTGCTTTTAGATTCACTGCGACAGGGTTCCGCCGAGCGCCGCGCATGAGCTTGTCGGACAATAGGGTCTAATGCTACTTTTACATCCTTGTCGAGACTTGGCAAAGGTCTACAAGCTCCAAGCTTGTCATCATCATCATCCCAGCCAATATACGTTCCACTGAAGGGCACAGGCCTCCTCTCAGAATGAGAGGGCTTGGCCCGTAGTTCCCACGCAGGCCCAGTGCGGATTGGGTACTTCACACACCATTGAATTTCTTCGCAGGTGTATGCAGGTTTCCACATGATGTTTTCCTTCACTGCACATAAATTCCGAAACATTCAGAGGTGCGAGTCGAGATTTGAACACACGACCTTCTACTTGAGAGACCATAGGTCAAACCGGTAAGCCACCACGGCTTCATATAGGTAACGCCACCAGAGTTGAGGCCATGCACACAACCACATCTCATGTAATGACAGCGGGATTTTGACGTTGTGTTGTCGTTAAACGTCAACACAACGTCAAAATCCCGCTGTCATTACATGAGATGTGGTTGTGTGCGTGGCCTCAACTCTGGTGGCGTTACCTCTACCCATATTGACTTATCTAAATGGGTTTACCCTTGAATCGTAGACAATCTTTTCATCGATTATTAGTTCATAGACAACGTTTCCCGTATTTTCATATCATCGACTATTTATGTCATCGAACGGATAAATCATTGTTTTTCTAAATCGCCGATTGTAAAATATTATTTCATGACTTATATTATTCTACAGAATTTAATATCGTTATTTTTATTTCATGTTTTATTCAAATCGCATTAATAATGTTTTATAGAAAATTATTTACATCTGCATTAAGACTTCCAAGGTGGCTACGCTACGCTCCCGCATTACCCTTTGAACCTAACCTTTCCGAGTCGCTTCCGCTCCGATCCGTCTTGCTCGCTCGCTTCGCTCGCTCGCTGTTCGCGTTTTTTTGTAATGACGTCGATGAAGTAAAATTCGATATTTAGATATTCTGTTTTTTGAATAGTATGTATGTATGTAAAACTCTTTATTGTACGTAAAACATGAAAAATAACAGTTAACAAGAAAAACAGATGTACAAAGGCGAACTTATCCCATAAAGGGATCTCTTCCAGTTAATAGTTTAGGAAATATATGTTCTAAAAAACAATGCAATTCAATTAATCCTTGTACAGTTATTCCAGGAATTAAGAAAATTTGTAATGTATAATAGATGAAACCAGATTACTGCTAAAGACATTCTAGGAACTGAATACTTACATCGTTTTCGATGAAATGAAATTCGATGAAAAATTTGTCTGCGATTCAAGGGGATACCATCTAAATGCCACCCTGTATAGAAAGGACCCGTACTTGCCCGGTTTTTTATAAAATTAAAAAACTTCAACTCCGGCATTACATTAAAGCGGTCCAAGTCGCGATGCGCTTGACAGCTCGGGTCTCAAAGGAAATGTCTAATCAAAGACTTTTAATTTCCTCGCAAATTAAAAAAAATCCAAGTCAGCCTCAAGTGCTGTTCGAAGAAAGGAGCATTTATAAAATGGTGCTTGCTTTAAATAAAGGAAAGCATTCGTAAATTAAAAGAACACTTAGTTGGGTAACGAAGTAACGGCCCTAAACTTCTTTTTTTTTTTCACCATCACCATCATATTCCATATCATATTTTGTATTGATAATTCCATATTCTCTGACTTCCTTATTACTAAAATAGATTTAAATACAATATTGTTACTAACAAAATGGACCAAAGTTTTAGTCTGTTATAAATTGATTCATTCATTCATTCAATCATCCCAGTCCCCTCGTGTGGGGTTTAGAATTACACCTCTCCATTGTAGGCGGCCGGTACTGCCATTTCGGCGAAAATTATTTCGCAAAATGATTCATTTCGCAACTTTATTTTTTCTGAAACTGTAAACTATTCAGGATATATTTCAGGACTATCCTGTAGACAGGTTAGGTTAGGTTTGTTATAACAATCCTAAAACTTTTCCAGTTTCAGAAAAAATAAACAGTTGCCTTATGAATCATTTTGCGAATAGTTTTTCGCCGATACATTAGGAAACCTATTGTAGGCGATAGCCAGGGCTTTATTTAACGTTATTTTTGCATAACGCTATTTTTCATAACGTTATATTACGGAATAGCGTTTTTTAATAAATTTTTCACAACGTTATATTACCGAATAGCGTTTTTTAATAAAACGTTATTGTGTAGCGGTATTCATTATAACGTTATTAATAGATATATATCGATACTTCGGCAAGCGATATAATAACGTTAGCGATTATAACGTTATAGACCATCTCTTTCTTACACTCTATTTAACCCGCTCCTACGCTGCGGGCGCGGCGCGGCGCATGGAGCATGGAATAGTTTTGCCTAGCCGTCTGGCCCGCCTGCTTGATAGGAATACTTAGTGTACTCTGTGTACTTACCAACATAGTTAGTGTTTGTTATTGGTATAATCGGACTAATCGGATCGGATTGTCGTCCACTCGGTGTAAAACACATTATGGTAAGCAGATTATTTGTACTTTGAATTGATAAAAGTTCCTCCGAAACGGTAATGTTTAATAGTACATTGTTGTAGAGGCTGGAAAGTAAGCAATAGATGGACGAGTTTGTTTGAGGGCCGACGCGTAGCGGAGGCCCTCGAAAGTACGAGTCCATCTATTGCACTTTTGGCCGAGACTAAACATTGTGCTTTTCACGACTAATGCTAATGCATCATCATAATAATCCATCCCGTCCATCCCGTCCATCCGTCCATCCGTCCATCCGTCCATCCGTCCATCTTTCCATCCGTCCATCACGTCCATCCCGTCCATCCAGTCCATCCCGTCCATTCCGTCCATCCCGTCCATCCGTCCATCCGTCCATCCCGTCCATTCCGTCCATTCCGTCCATTCCGTCCATCCCGTCCATTCCGTCCATTCCGTCCATCCGTCCATCCCGTCCATCCGTCCATCCCGTCCATCCCGTCCATCCTGTCCATCCCGTCCATTCCATCCATCCCGTCCATCCCGTCCATCCCGTCCATTCCGTCCACCCCGTCCATCCCGTCCATCCGGTCTATCCAGTCCGTCCGTCCGTTCATCCGTCCATCCGTCCATCCGTCCATCCAGTCCGTCCGTCCGTCCGTCCGTCCGTCCATCCGTTCGTCCGTCCATCCATCCATCCATCCATCCATCACATGCAGCAGACGATTACTTTTGATTGGTCCAATAGTGTCCTTTCAGCACGCCAGGAATGAAATTCAGAAATTATCTTTCAAAAAGTCGTATCGTATTATGAAATACATATACTGATACGTCCTGTTTTCGATTAGTGTAACATTGTTGTCGTGTTTGCGCGCCATAAATGAGTCAGCTGTTAAATGTACATATATAGGCAGTTTTGAGTACTGGATTTAGGTTATCTATGGCCACATTTTCGAGCAGTGTCGTGAAAAATAATATGATATTTCACAACTATAGAGCTATATTTCCCAAAACTTAATTGAAATAATACGATATTATTGCATTTAAGATACTCAAAAAATCTGTTTACGGTTTTGTGCTAGTGCTGCATTCTGACGGGAGAAAATTTCAATCGCTATTGATTTTCCCTGTTGATGATAAAGTTTAATTACTTATTTCAACGCGCGTCATCTTATCAAATGCTGAACTTTCACTTACTGATCTGTCAAAATATCTAATGATTACGATTAGTACAAATAATTAGAAGAATTGGAAAGAATTCAACTATCACAGAACATGATTATAAAATCAGAATAGAAGGTCAAAGTTTTTATACATAAAAGTGCTGCGATAGTAAGAAGATTTTAAGCAGTCTGTAATTTTTCGGTACGAACCAGCAATATGTCTTCAATTATATAATTTTTTAAAGAATGCCTTTTATTGGACACAACAAATTTCAGAGACGAAAAAAGTCTTTCTACGCTTACTTGAGTCATTGGACTGGCCAAAACGACAGTAGCTAGTTTATGCAGCAATGGATAAACATGTCGTTTCTGTTTCCACCAATCTAATACATTGACATCTTGAGAGACAAGAGGTTCTTTAAAAAATCCATCAAAAGATTGGTTTTATAAGAAATATGGATAATATGTATAAGAAATAGTTTTGACACTTGGCTCATGAGGCTAATCGTCCTAAATTCTTCACATTTTCTCGCATTTTTCTTCTTGGATAGTGTGATGAAAGTTGATTTTAACCAATCGATTGGTATTCATCCCGAATTGTATATGCCATTAAATAAGTCTGTTAGAGCGTCCATATGTTCATCTTCAAAATCATATAATATATTACAACAACAAATTTTAATTTTAACAATTAACAACTCAGCAACTCCGTAGAGTAATCCTAATCATAATCAGTCTTTTATACCAAATGTTTTTTACCATACAGTCATATTAATTATGTTTTTAGTTTTTTTGAAAGTAATGTGTACAAAAAATTAAAACAAACTAATCAATAAGAACATGACTAAGCATCATTAGCTTTATGTAATAAATTACAAATACAAACATAACATCACCTCACCTCTCGTCTCGTAAGAATAGAATAGTATTTGAAAGAATACTTGTCTGATAAAATATTACTATTATTATAAAGTGCATTAAAATGTGAATAATTATATTACATTGCAATTTGTAGTCAATTTTATACCTGTAATAGTGTAATAAATAACATACAAATCATAAAATCACTAATACCGGGATCCCGGTATTAGACTTTTCAATACCGGTATTGAAAAATGGCGAAAAATTTCCGGGATTAGCCAATACCGGGATCCCGGTATTGGAAGCCCTAGTGACAACCTACTGCCATACGCCTGCCCGGTAGGCGCGCGCCGGCCGAACAACGCCACCAGAGTATAGTACCTATAGCAAATGTAAAGCTGGCAACGTTGCGCAATCCATGAATCCAGCGCCGTGTGCGTGTGCCCAACCCAAAGTATACGGAGCGGCAACAGCACGTATTATAACGTTATTATATTACTTTAACGCTATTTTCATAACGTTATGGTTTTCTTTCCGTTATGATATGATATAACGTTATGAAGGAATATAGAATTTGTTTGAACGAAATTTTAAACACAAACGATATATACCGGTATTATATCGTTTTTTTTCATAACGTTATAAAGCTCTGCGATAGGCTAGCAACCTGTCACTATTATACCACTTTTACTTTTCGACCTAAAATTGCTAAAAGTGGCCTCTAAACGTACAGGTTGATTCACAAGAGCTGGCACGAATGGATCGAATGAGCGAATGAAAGTATCTATGTGTTACCTATTTGAATACACTTCACACAAATATGAAAATGACATGCATCAGTCATTTTCCTACAAAAATGTCAAAGTGACATTACTTTCATTCATTCATTCGTGCCAGCTCCTGTGAATTGACCTGTTATTGTGTAACGTGCTCTGCACTTTGGGAATACAGGCGAGATTGTATCTATGTGTAGGTATGTATATTGTATACGTATATCATCATCATCATCATATTTCATCCTCCCTATACGCTGTATAATAATTGTTCCCAACTGGTTCATTTCGCAATTTCTTTTTGAAACTGTAGACTATTTTTTTCAGAACTCATCATCATCATCATTTCAGCCGAAAGACGTCCACTGCTGAACATAGGCCTCCCCAAAGCTCGCCAAATAGATCGGCCCTGCGCCATCCGCATCCAATGCGTTCCCGCTACCTTCACCAGGTCGTCGCTCCATCTTGTTGGAGGCCTACCTGCACTGCGTCTTCCGGTCCGTGGACGCCACTCGGGAACCTTTTTGCCCCATCGGCCGTCAGTTCTACGGGCGATGTGCCCTGCCCACTGCCACTTAAGTCTAGCGATTCTTCGAGCTATGTCCGTGACTTTAGTTCTTGCGCGGATTTCATCATTTCTAATGCGATTGTAACGTTGTGACCTAGTTACATATTTTATTTCCTGTTTTAATAAAATTATTTACAATTATTTTCATTAGAATTATTCTTGTTCGCCTTATTAACTAGTGTAAGATAATCTGTTACTATAGTTTAAAACTAGAACGAGTTAACGCTTCTGTGCGCGTTTAATCTTACGCAGCGCGCACCGAAAACCAGTTCCTTATCGAACAAAGTATTCGACTCGCTTGCGCCGCCGGCTTGCCTCAGTCCACGAACAACAGGCAACAGCAACGCTCAGGTACCAGCGCTGCACACGCTTATATACGTGTCGTCTCGCGCGCTGGCACAAATCATTTTTTTAAATTTTCTAAGTCCTAGTTGTGTCGTGGACGCATTTTTTATTAACCCCGACTTCTTTCGGTGGAACTAAAACTAAAGTAATCGCGTACTGCCTCGCACCCAATTTTGGTAAGTGGAAAGTGTTGAACGTTTTATAATTGCTAGATTAAGATTAGTTGTAGAAGTAGTTAATATAATTAAATTATTCCCGGAGTTATTACTTGCAAATCATCATTACGTAGTCATTCCAATTAATTATGTTTGTATTGCTAATCAGTGTTAATTCAATTATTTATTCAATTACTATGCCGATTCGTCTAAGTTAATAATTAATTATTGCAAGTCATTCCTTGCCCAATTTAATTATATTATTCTCGAATCATTAATTACAAATAATCATTGCTTATTCATCCCCAATTTATAGTATCATTGTTGTTAATCATTAATTATTCAATTATTAATCAAAATGTTTAAATTCATGTAAATTATAATTTTATTCGCAGAATTATTATTTACATTAATACTTAGTTAATTGGATTCATTATGCCATTGTTGCTAGTCATACATTATTAAATTATCACTATAAATTATCAATTACTTATCGCAAGTCATTCTTTGCTTAATTATTTTTTATGAGGGTAGATTTGAATTTTCCTCGTAACTGTTCCTAGTTTTTAATGCTTTCTGTAACTCCGCTCTGCTTGTGAACAAACACGCTTTTGCTTTGCCTGCTCCCCGTCGGGGTCACGTCCCCAGGGTGTTCACAAGACGAGCGGAGGAATCAGAAATGTTCCTCACACCGGTGTCATTCACAGGGTGCGACGTTACGGCACAAGCCCATACACACGGCCCAACATCCGGGGAAGGAGCGAGGGCTGGTGCCCCTGTCCGCTCCAAGCCGTCTTACCCCCATCACCGCCGATCGTCTGGGGGCCCGCTTCACCGGACCTTCGACCCATAGGGGAGTACCGAAGCTACGGAAGAAAAACCAGACAGGCCTTTACCCCCACGACCCGTTTCTCAGCTCAATCTTTCTTTCGATTTTTATATAACGTAATTTTTTTTTAAAATAAATGTTTTATATTTTTTTTTGTAGACGTTTGGTTTCATTGCCTTTATCCTTATTAATTCAGTAGGCACTTAATTATACCCGTAACGTCACATTGGCGCCCTTGTCGTGGTAAAGGTCTGGTTTTCTTTCGTAGTGATATAATGTGTGTTTGTTTTATTTTTGTGAAACGTTTTTTTTGTTTGGTTGCTCGTAACTGAAGTGTACACCATAATTCATAGGGTAATAATTTTGTGTATTAATTGTCAATTTAATTTCATTATTTATTAATTGTACTGTATTCGTATTTATTTATCTTAATAATTACAGATTGCAGTTACAACAATAATTTTTTTTTCGATAATTTTTTTAAATAAATTATTTAATTCATTATTTTTTTATAATAATCAAATTAAATGTGTTGTATTGTTCTCATAATTTTTGTGACAAATTTTAATAATATTTCTATTAAATTTTCGAACACCCTTTATTGGTGTTGTTAGTAAACCGGTACAGTCGAGTTGCACAAGTGTTAACTTTGAGTTGTTTTTTTATAATAATATTTTGGTGTACACATTAGTTGCATGTTAACGCTTATTTATGCTTATTTTTTGTGCTCGTTTCGATTTGTATTTTGTTTTTTTAGTTTTGCTTTAATTTTTTTTTTCTGCCAACCATAACGTTGCTTATTAGGTTGCTTTTGTAACGGAGCGGAGTAGCTACTTTTCAGTTGTAGGACGTTCAACACTTATTTCATTTCATAGAATTCCCGTAATTTTTTTTTTTTTTAATTAAATATAATAGTGATGGCGTTTCCCGTTAAATTTTTATCGTTACAAAAAACAGAATTGGAATACGAGGTTAGCATTCGAGGTGCTACACCGGGGGTCACTGTTCAAGAATTGCGGAAGCAAATTTCTAAGTTAGGCCCAGCGTTTCCGTCTGAGGACATTTTAGAGAGCAATATTTCAATTTCCGTGGACCTTGGTGGTGTCGGTGAGGTTTTATCTAGGATTCAATCGAATTTAGATTCGCGCTTGGATCGGAGTACTTTACTTCGAACGCAAAACTTGCTTAACCACCTTTATCATCGGCTTAACCGTATCGTATGCGACGAATCGACTAGGCCACTTTTTAATGCTAGTGTGCGGGATTTTCAATCTCTTACAGCGAAATTAAATTCCGTTAAAGATACCGCTTTCGAGATTCTTCAGGTACCCTCTAGTTCTTCTAACTCAGAGATCGCAGCGCCTGCCTACCCACTAAATGTTACTGTTTCTTGTGACCGCGGCTCCTCTAACGAATTATGTAAATTAAAATTCGATGGCAAGAGCTGTGTCCGTGCTTTTATTCAGCGCGTTACCGAACTTAGCGAGGCTCGGGGCATTACCGATGCAAAAGTTTTATCGTACGCAACGGAGATTTTTGTGGGAGACGCGTTGCATTGGTTTAGAAGTGTCAAAGATCAAGTTTCTACCTGGAAAGACCTTTCTTCCTTGCTGAAGGCAGATTTCAGTCACTCGGACTATGATTATAGATTAATGTCTGAAATTAAATCGAGAACCCAAGGAGAATCCGAGACTATTACTATTTATATTGCCATAATGTCCGGGTTATTTTCACGTTTGTCAAAAACTTTGTCCGAGGAAGAGAGATTGGAAATCCTGCTACATAACATAAGACCGTGCTATGCTAGTACTTTGGCCTCGGCATCTGAAATTACTGATATCCTCACCCTACGAAAATTATGTACAAATTACGAGAGTATCCAAGCACGTATTGCTGATTTCCATGAACCACCGAAACGCACGTCTGATACTTTAGCACCTGAGTTTGCTTACATTGGTAATGACGTAAATAGGAATAATTCTAATCATAATTGCAGGAGTGTTAATAATTCAAAATACAATCAGTTTAATCAACATAATAAAGGTTATAATAATAAAACTTATCCTAATTTGAACAGTAATTACAGTTATAAAAATAAACCAACATTTAACAGTGTGAATTCAAAATATGTACATGCTATTGCAGCGCCCCCTGTCAAAGCATCATTTTGCCCCAGGTGTCGTAGCAACAATCATAATTTGCGACAGTGCAACGCAAATAAAGATGAAGTGTTCTGTTTTGTTTGTGGTCACAAAGGTGTGAAAACTCCTCAATGCCCTAATTGTAGGAAGGACAAGCCCACCAATTCAAAAAACTAGATCTACAGAATTGTGGCCACCATCCTGTAGACAGATTCGATATTGAGGATTGGAATCATTGGCTAAAAACTATCAATATATATTTTAGTTCGTATAAAATCAACACAATTCTGCAATCTCAACCTATAAACGATAATCGACCTTATGCTCTTGTTCAGATAAATGACTTTAATGTAACAGGTCTCCTCGATTCAGGCTCTGCCGTGACAATAGTGGGTAATGGTGCTCATCAAGTACTGGAGCGTCAAGGGTTGACCATTTATAATGATCATTGCATCTCAGTGACAGCGGCAGGTGGTCAATCTATGCGGAGCCAAGGTTACATGAACTTGCCTATTCATTTTCAGGATCAATTTCACATAGTTCAGGCTTACATTGTGCCTGACATAAATACAGATCTCATACTGGGCGTAGATTTTTGGCGTAAATTTAACATTCTTCCAAAATATTTAGACTATATTACTTTTTCTAATGCTGCCGTGTCTGAAGTGATAGTGGAAACTGAGCAGCACACGATTGTTCACGATTATGCTAACCTATCTTCTCCTGAAAAGTCTATAGCTGACAACATTATAGCACAGTTCGAGGTTATATCTGCTGAACGTAAGGGTTTAGGTGAAACCAGTCTAATCACGCATCATCTGGACACTGGAGACGCACAACCAATCCGGCAACGTTATTACCGTATGTCTCCCGAAAAACAGCGCATTCTCGTTGAACAGGTAGATGAGATGCTAGGTCTTGACGTTATCGAGCCCTGTGAAAGCGCCTGGTCTTCACCCGTTCTCGTAGTTACCAAAAAGAATGGCCAGCCACGGTTCTGTCTTGACAGCCGCAAGCTGAATTCGGTTACTCGGAAGGATGCGTACAATTTGCCTTACGTGTCTGAAATTCTAGATAATCTTCGTGACGCTCGCTACCTCTCGAGTATCGATTTATCTAAAGCTTTCTGGCAGATACCGATTGCTGTCGAAGATAGGGACAAAACTGCTTTTTACGTTCCCGGTCGCGGCACTTACCGTTTCAAGAGAACCGCCTTTGGTCTGACTAACGCTCCAGCAACGCAACAACGTCTAGTTGATTTACTTTTTAGAGAATTTGATTTAAAAGTGTTTGCATATTTAGACGATATCATTATAGTATCAGAAGATTTTGATTCTCACGTATCTCTTCTTCTAAGAGTACTTGACAAACTTCGTCATGCAAACCTTACTGTAAACTTAGAGAAGTGTAAGTTCTTTAGGGGCCAGCTTAAGTACTTAGGTTACGTCGTGGATAGTTACGGGCTGCGGACGGACCCAGAGAAAGTCGAAGCCATTTTGAATTATCCAACACCTAAATGTAGGAAGGACATAAAACGATTTCTCGGGACCGCCACATGGTACCGTCGTTTCGTGCCTCAGTTTAGTACCATTGCAGGTCCTCTTAACAAATTAACTTCCAATAAGAAGGGTGGCCCACCTTTTAAATGGACCCCTGAGGCTGACGCCGCTTTTCACAAGCTCAAAGAGTGCTTAGTTTCAGCCCCCGTACTTTCTTGCCCTGATTACGATAAACCATTTGAGGTGCATACCGATGCCAGTAACTACGGCGTGGGCGCTATGTTAACCCAAATCGTAGACGGTAAGGAGCACCCAATTGCTTATATGAGCAAATCTTTGTCTACGGCGGAGCGAAACTATAGCATTACTGAGCGTGAAACCTTAGCGGTCGTTATCGCTCTTGAACACTGGAGGTGTTATTTGGAGAACGGAAAGCGCTTCACTGTGATTACTGATCACATGGCGTTGAAGTGGTTCCTTTCTCTAACTAACCCCACAGGTCGTCTGGCACGTTGGGGAGTGCGGTTGTCAGCTTTCAATTTTGACCTTAAGCATCGTCGTGGCGCGGACAACGTTATTCCCGACGCCCTTTCGAGAGCTTTTCCAGTGAGCGCCATTAATATATCAAATTCGTACTTAAATACGACAGACAATTGGTACAAGAATATTTACAATTGCTGTTTAACAAAACCACAAAATTTTCCGAATTTCTTGATTAAAAACAATTCGCTTTTTCGATTGTGCAAAAATAAACACGAGTTGACCTCCGAGTTTTCGTGGAAGGAAGTAGTACCGAGTGAATTTCGTCATGATGTAATCAACGAGAATCACTCAGAACCCATGGCTGGACATCTAGGTGTCTTCAAAACGTACCGTAGGTTAGCGTTAAGATACTTCTGGCCGGGTATGCATCAGGACGTTGTAAAATTTGTCAGCTCTTGTACCAAGTGTCTGTCATACAAACATCAGAATCATCAAGTCTTGGGTGAAATGGGACGCCCTAAGCAATGCTCACGTCCTTTTCAAATGGTGTCAATTGACCTTATGGGGCCGTTGCCCGTTAGTAGAAAACAAAATAATTTCATTTTGGTCATAACCTGTTGTTTTTCCAAATTTTGCTTAATATTTCCAATACGTAACGCTACTTCACCTGTCATCACTAAGATTCTTGAAGAATCACTATTCTTAATGCATGGCGTTCCTCAAACCATTTTTCTCGATAATGGTAGTCAGATGGTTAGTAATATTACAATAGATTTTTTCAATAAATATAAGGTTCCGAACGTTTTCTATACCCCTAAATATACGCCACAGGTTAACAGCGTTGAGCGTTTTAACCGCACGATAATAACCTGTATATCAACCTTTGTAGACGAAGACCACAGAACCTGGGACGTTTTTATTCCTAAGGTACAATTTGCCATAAATAATTCAGTTAACGAGGCGACTGGTTTCACCCCATCCTTCTTGGTATTCGGTAGAGAGCTCGTTACATGTGGCACACATTTCGTAGACACGGACCTTGGCAATGAAGTTCTTTTCTTACCACGTGACATTTACGCCGAAAATCTAGGTTGTCTCTCGAGTGTTTTTGATCAGGTACAGTCTAGATTATGGCAGGCTCATGTCAAAAACACATCACATTATAACTTACGTCGTAAGAACGCAGAGTTTAATGTAGGAGACGTAGTCATGAAGCGAGCTTATGTCTTAAGCAATAAAGACAAATACTTTAGTAAAAAACTCGCTCCAAAATTCATCAAGTGTCGTGTTATTCAAAAAAAGTCACCTCTGGTATATGTACTTGAGGATATGTCTGGCAAAAATTTGGGAACATGGCACATTAAAGACATTAAATTAGTAGGCTCACTTCGTTAGTTTAAAATAGTTTCCCTAATCGTGTCTATTACACCACCTTCTTTTGTGCAACAATAGTGAACAATAGTGTTTGTATTTGGTTACCGGTTTATTTTACAGCCGGATACCATTTAATGAGTAAGGGCGCGTCAGTATCTTTAGGTTAATCCAGATACTGCCGTTTTTATAATTGCGAGAAGTACATCAGGTAGTTTGTTAGGTATTATGAAAGTGAAAATGCAAATACGTTAGCGTATGTTGCGCGGATTTTATTCTGAGGAACAAAATCCTTTTCTACGACGCGTGGGGTAATGTAACGTTGTGACCTAGTTACATATTTTATTTCCTGTTTTAATAAAATTATTTACAATTATTTTCATTAGAATTATTCTTGTTCGCCTTATTAACTAGTGTAAGATAATCTGTTACTATAGTTTAAAACTAGAACGAGTTAACGCTTCTGTGCGCGTTTAATCTTACGCAGCGCGCACCGAAAACCAGTTCCTTATCGAACAAAGTATTCGACTCGCTTGCGCCGCCGGCTTGCCTCAGTCCACGAACAACAGGCAACAGCAACGCTCAGGTACCAGCGCTGCACACGCTTATATACGTGTCGTCTCGCGCGCTGGCACAAATCATTTTTTTAAATTTTCTAAGTCCTAGTTGTGTCGTGGACGCATTTTTTATTAACCCCGACTTCTTTCGGTGGAACTAAAACTAAAGTAATCGCGTACTGCCTCGCACCCAATTTTGGTAAGTGGAAAGTGTTGAACGTTTTATAATTGCTAGATTAAGATTAGTTGTAGAAGTAGTTAATATAATTAAATTATTCCCGGAGTTATTACTTGCAAATCATCATTACGTAGTCATTCCAATTAATTATGTTTGTATTGCTAATCAGTGTTAATTCAATTATTTATTCAATTACTATGCCGATTCGTCTAAGTTAATAATTAATTATTGCAAGTCATTCCTTGCCCAATTTAATTATATTATTCTCGAATCATTAATTACAAATAATCATTGCTTATTCATCCCCAATTTATAGTATCATTGTTGTTAATCATTAATTATTCAATTATTAATCAAAATGTTTAAATTCATGTAAATTATAATTTTATTCGCAGAATTATTATTTACATTAATACTTAGTTAATTGGATTCATTATGCCATTGTTGCTAGTCATACATTATTAAATTATCACTATAAATTATCAATTACTTATCGCAAGTCATTCTTTGCTTAATTATTTTTTATGAGGGTAGATTTGAATTTTCCTCGTAACTGTTCCTAGTTTTTAATGCTTTCTGTAACTCCGCTCTGCTTGTGAACAAACACGCTTTTGCTTTGCCTGCTCCCCGTCGGGGTCACGTCCCCAGGGTGTTCACAAGACGAGCGGAGGAATCAGAAATGTTCCTCACACCGGTGTCATTCACAGGGTGCGACGTTACGGCACAAGCCCATACACACGGCCCAACATCCGGGGAAGGAGCGAGGGCTGGTGCCCCTGTCCGCTCCAAGCCGTCTTACCCCCATCACCGCCGATCGTCTGGGGGCCCGCTTCACCGGACCTTCGACCCATAGGGGAGTACCGAAGCTACGGAAGAAAAACCAGACAGGCCTTTACCCCCACGACCCGTTTCTCAGCTCAATCTTTCTTTCGATTTTTATATAACGTAATTTTTTTTTAAAATAAATGTTTTATATTTTTTTTTGTAGACGTTTGGTTTCATTGCCTTTATCCTTATTAATTCAGTAGGCACTTAATTATACCCGTAACGTCACACGATCCCGCAGAGAAACTAGACTTTTTCAGAACTATCCTATATATATAATATAACCCTGTAGCTGTACCTGTAGGTAAGGTTAGGTTAGTTTTATAACAATCGTATTTACTAACCGTTTCATAAAAAAAAAACAGTTGGGAAATGAATCAGTTGGAAAAAATATTTTCGGCATAAAATCTGAGAACCAATTTCATGAAAGGACATATTTCACTAAATTACCTGCAACAGCGGTTCTGGCACGGGGATCTGCCAGTTGAATTCGAACTTTTTCGTCATGGTGTAAAGTCCAAATCAGTTCAGCACGGAATTTAGCGAGCCATCTTCAGCAATAATCTGAAAAAGGAGAAAAATAAAATTAAATTTAAGGATCGATAGATCATTATTAGAATCTAAATCCGCGGATTCGGAAACGTAACCTCGGACTGACCATTATTTTTAACCCCCGACACAAAAAGAGGGTGTTATGAGTTTGACAGCTATGTGTGTGTGTCTGTGTATCTGTCTGTGACATCATAGCTCTTAAACGGGTGAGTGAACCGATTTGGATGCGGTTTTTCTATTTCAAAACTGGTTTCTTGGCGATGGTTCTTAGACATGTTTCATCAAAATGCTCAGCTGCAGAAGGGATTTCAGATGCATAATGGACATTTACTTTATTTTCAAACATATGTGGTGGTTTTTAAAATTTTCTTTTTGTATTTTTTATTTTTCAACTCCAAATTTTTACTTTTACGGTCATCCCGTGAAATCAATAAGTATATTTCATACTAAATACAAACTGAAACGTGACCAGTGGTGGTGTTTAGCAGGCAGCACGGAATGCTGAGGACCTGGCTTCGATTCCCAGCGGTCGTCTTTTTTCTGGATTTTTCTGTGCATCCATGTTTTTAGTTGGTATTTAGTATGAAATATACATATTTAAGTCACGAAACCCTAAAAAGTAAGAGCATAAAATATGGCCTGGGCTGAGCGTTACTTGGCAGGTTATACTGAAACTCCAAATTCGGGCAAAGTGAAAAGTTTCCGTTTAAATATTAAGTGAGCATTAAGCGCGCGATGTAAACGTTCATTTAAAATCATCTTAATAATGGCCAGTCATTTAAGGGAGCCGTTAAAGATTGCAGTAACGGAGTTTCGTAATACGTTAAAAGTTACTTTAATGGACGAATTCTTTTGGTTTTATAGGTTTTAAGCGTTAACGTTAATTACCGTTTTCAACGTCGTGAAAATAACGGTAAATTATTAAGGATTAAGGATTTTTTTTATATAATATGGGCTTGACCACAATCACGCCTGATGGAAAGCGAAGATGAGGACTGCCTAGTAAATGCTCATTCACCCTAGACTTGAATTTAGGGGAATAAGCAGAAAGTAAGCGGTTGAGCAAGGTGCTGCGCGCGGCCCCAAGCAGTGCAAACCGTATCGCAACAGCGTAGAGGTAACGCCACCAGAGTTGAGGCCACGCACACAACCACATCTCATGTAATGACAGCGGGATTTTGACGTTGTGTTGACGTTTAGCGCCGGCCGAACATACACCTAAACTGTGGAGTAAAACCCCCTGCTTTTGGGACATCCTGTATAGTGGCGGGCTAGAGACAACTAAGGTACAAAGCGTGTTTTCGCAAAAGAAAAAATACATGTCCAATATTTTTTGATAATCTAGTTGATCGACTACAATTTTATGAGAATTTAGCCTAATACCTTCCCATTTTCCAACTACAAGCAACTGGCAAAACTTGCCCATTCAATTCTAGAATTCAGTAGAATATAGCTATGCAGTTGTCGAACGGAGTTAAAGAGGAAATTATATGTTCTTGCTCTCAACTTCTGGACAATGGACAGACTTCCTTTGCTTTGAAATGCTCCGTAGTTTCAAATGGTAATAGCTTTTACGATAAGTTTATTGAAGAGTAGTTCTGCAGGTTACCGTTTAACGACAACACAACGTCAAAATCCCGCTGTCATTACATGAGATGTGGTTGTGTGCGTGGCCTCAACTCTGGTGGCGTTACCTCTAACAAATACGAGGCACTGTAACCGGTACGCGCGCGCTGCACTACTACTCAGACCCTTCCTCCTGAATGGCTACTATAAGCAACAGGCCGGAACACGACGAGAGTCGCTTGGCGGCCTGGCTCAACCTATAGGGTGGTGACCAGCCGCGGCCGAAGCCTACCACCGAAGTTGTATCGCTCGTTAAGCACCACCCAGGAGTCACGTGTAGGGTCTCGAGGGTAAACCTTATCTTATCTTATCTTATCTTACAAATAGGGGTCCTTGCGGATACACTTCGACCCGTAGGGATCTTTTGTGTAATTACCCCTCCTTCGCACTTACTCCATTGCTTTTATCACCTCATCCATAAATTGGATGATTTGACGTAGCGGTAGTGCCTTAAAGTCACCTGGCACGGGGTATCCGTCGTCAAAGAGTCTCAATCTTAACCTGGCAAGGGCGTCACATTCACACATAATGTGTTCCATTGTTTCGTCTTCCTCACCACATATCCTACAATCTTCATTGTCCTGTAGTCCCATCTTTACTAGTATGTGTTTAGTATCGAAGTGACCTGTAAATGCCCCGACAATGTGTCGGAGTTGTTTCCTACTGAGTGTCCAGAGCTTTTTAGTCCAGCTAGTGTCGACATTTTTAATGAATCGTTTTGAATGCTTTAGACCCACCAGTGCTTTCCACTCTTGTTGATGTTTAAGTCTGGTGTGGTCGTAAACCTACGGACGCGAGCGATTTCGACCCCCAAAATATAGAAGTATGTAGATGTAGGCAAAGGCACCAGGCTCAAATGAGACTAGGCTGGCTACGTTTGCCGCATGCACCCAGAGAGGTGGGCACAGGCTACCATTCAATGAATGCCGCAGGATGGTTAACGGCACCGCGGCACAGAATAAGTACCTAATAGTACTAACGTACAGAAGGATCACTCTCGAACAAAAGTCAACTTTAGGTATAAAAACTTGCCTACTCTTACTGCTTGCATGCGAAATTTAAACTTATCCTGTTATACGAGCATTCATATTCCTTTGGGCAACGCTGATCCGAAACCAAGGGCACAGGGTTCCCAATCGCCGATATTTGGTATGTATATAAATCAAGAAAGATAACAGTGAGTATTAATTCAGTGAACTACCTTTAATAAGTAAGTAAGTCATTTAACATCAGGTGACCCACTAGTTCGTTTGTCTGGCCTTTCTAACATAAAAAAGTAAGTTATTTATAAGATCGTTTAGAAGTCATTGTTTCTTGCAAAAATCACAAAAAAAGATGCTTAATTACGCGCGACGCGGCTAGCGTGCAATCTGAATGCCGAGCGCGGAGCGACAACCTACTGCCATACTCCTCCCCGGGAGGAGCGCCGGCCGAACATACACCTAAACTGTGGAGTAAAACCCCCTGCTTTTGGGACATCCTGTATAGTGGCGGGCTAGAGACAACTAAGGTACAAAGCGTGTATTTCGCAAAAGAAAAAATACATGTCCAATATTTTTTGATAATCTAGCTAATCGACTACAATTTTATGGGAATTTAGCCTAATACCTTCCCATTTTCCAACTACAAGCAACTGACAAAACTTGCCCATTCAATTCTAGAATTCAGTAGAATATAGCTATGCAGTTGTCGAACGGAGTTAAAGAGGAAATTATATGTTCTTGCTCTCAACTTCTGGACAATGGACAGACTTCCTTTGCTTTGAAATGCTCCGTAGTTTCAAATGGTAATAGCTTTTACGATAAGTTTATTGAAGAGTAGTTCTGCAGGTTACTGTTTCCCATACGACTTTTAGGAAATCGAAGTATAGTATTTTAAATATTACACGTGCGAAAGTTCGTGAGTGCATGTACATGTGTATGCGTCTGCGTGTGTGTGTATTTAATTACATTGTCTTAAAATATTGCAAATCGGATTTAAACTACCTACTCGTACTTCTAGCGACTGGCTTTAAAATTGGTACAGACGACTATATTGGACGTTGGTAATTTGGATGAAAATTAAAGTAAAGTTTGAGCAGTAATATATTATCATTGAACAGCCGCGGTGGCCTAATGGTTTGACCTATGGCCTCTCATCTCAAGCAGAGGATCGCGGGTTCAAATCCCAGCTCGCACCTTGTGTTTTTCGAAATTTATGTGCGAACTTACATTTGAAATTTACCATGAGTTTTACGGTGAAGGAAAGCATCGTGAGGAAACCTGCATAAACCTGCCAAGAAATTCAATGGTGTGTTGTGTGTGAAGTTCCCAATCCGCACTTCTAATATTACAAATCGAATTTACTTCTAGAAACTTGATTGACTTGAAAAGCGGTGCAGACGAATATATTGGACGTTGGTAATTTGGATGAAACGTAAGTAAAGACTGACCAGTAATATATGATCACTGTCATGTAAATCACTGTAAATATATTAGGGGACAATCTTACACAAATCGACCTAGTCCCAAACTAAGCAAAGCTTGTACTATGGGTACTAGACGACGATAAACATACTTACATATATAAATAAATACTTAAATACATAGAAAACATCCATAACTCAGGAAAAAATATTCATGCTCATCACACAAATAAATGCCCTTACCGGGATTCGAACCCAGGACCTCTTGCTTCGTAGGCAGGGTCACTACCAACTAGGCTAAAGCGGTCGTAATATTATTGTTTTCATTTGTTATGTGTGATTTGTGAACATTTCAGTATAATAGTCTGAATGTGGATTGGCAACTCGTTATTTTGACTTACCTAAGTCCTAAGTAGGTACCTACCTACTCTTAAGTATTCATCACAATCGAAATCAGAATTCAAATTCGGTGTCCATAGGTCAAGTGACTTCAAATTCAGACCCAGAAATTAGATCCAATGAAATTCCGCAACATGGCGCAAGATCATGATCAAATGAATAGAGCACGCCATTAACGAATAATAGAGAGCCACGTGATATATTGTAGACATATTTCCGCTTTCACAAAAGAAACAATGCTTTCTCACAGCCGTGTCCCGGAGGGCGTCGACCGCTTGTTTTTACGACGTTACGGGTCGTTGCCGTACGGATACAAATACAGAAAAACTGTCACCCACAATGTGAGGTTTTCCAGGATTTAAGTATTAGATTTCCATTGATGAAATGTACAGTCGACAAAAGCGAGGCCTGCCCAGTTTCAAAAGAAATTTGCTTGCAGCCGTTGAAGTTCATTAGTATGGATTGGTATGAACAGATGTCTAGCCACTGCACGCAAAATGGACATTTAGAGCGCGCGCAGACAGAGAGCGGTCTGGAGTTCCGAGTTCCGCGTTCAGAGTTCTGTGTATTGACCGCTCGAGAGTTCCGACCGCCTGCTGTGTGCGTTATAGTAAGGGACTCAGTACATTCGAAAGAAAGCAGAACTCTGAACGCGGAACGCGGAACGCCAGACCGCGCTCTGTCTGCAAGCGCTCTATAGGTGTCAAGGCGACCTTTTTGTCGATGGTTCTTACGTTAGGTACTTTTTTGTACAAAACCTGAGGTCGTATTGTCTAACGCGCGGGCTCTTCCTTCGCTTTCACCATCTCTTTCTGTCATCTTATACCGTTTGACAGAAGGAAATAGTAAATGCGAAAAGGTCCGCGCGTTAGGCTTGATTTCCTCCTACGCTGACATCGATCGCTGACGTCGGTCGCGCGTACGAATATACACAATACTCTATGGGCCACCGCACAGCGACGCTGACGTCCGCGGCAGATTTATTGCTACGCGCCGCTGATGGCGCGCGTCGGTCTCGCTCGTCAGCGCCGCGCGCGTCAGTGCGCTGACGGCGCTGACGCGCTATACATCACTATCGGGCGCTCAGTGCGAAGCTGACCGCTGACGTCGGTCGCGCGTACGAATAAACACAATATTCTATGGGGCACCGCACAGCGACGCTGATGGCCGCGCGTTTGTCATACGCGACCGACGGTACGCTCGACCGACGTCAGCGACCGACGTCAGCGTAGGAGGAAATCAAGCCTTAGACAATACGGCCTCTGCCCGTCATTGACCTTATCTTTTTTTTACAATATAGGCTTGCCTTTTAACAAAATCACGCCTGATTGAAAGCGAAGATCTTACGATGGAGCACGCTTGCCTAGCCCTTTACCTACGGGTGTCAACTATAGTTGACAGTATGTTTAGTATAAAATAGACTTTCTGCCACTGCTGTTTGGTAGAAAATTCATATTTATTCAGCTTATGCCCGTAGCTAAAGGGCTAGTAAATGCTATCATTCACCCTAGACTTGAAAACGGGCAGATTGTAGTGTTCAGGGAACACAGTCGCAGGCAGGGAATTCTACTCCTTAGCTACATCTAAGGAAGAGGGAGTTGTTGACGGACAAGCGAAAGAAGAGACGTGGGACGGGGCGCGTCGCAGTCGCGGCGCCCCTTGAATCAGTTGTCGCACTAAATGTAGATATAGAAGCGTCGCGATCCAAAGCAGACAGAAGAGACGGGGCGGAGACACGGCCTGCGAACAAACGACGCGGACTGCGACGCGCCCCCGTCCCACGTCTCCAGTGTGGCTTTCGCCTAAGGGTCTTTCGCATTGAATACGCTCCCTGCCTGGATGTCCCGGATAACAATTCCTGGATAGTTAGTGTACACCTACACCTTAGCAGTGGCGTAGCTAGTTAACCAAAGGCCCTGGGGCAAAAATAAACTAGGGCCCCAACCCGTGTTTGTTTACATAAGACAAGTACCTAAGGATGAATGCATTTTAAATTCACAAGACTCGCGCGCTTGTAGTAAATTCACTAGTAGCGTTTTATAGCCGCGTTTCTCATAGGTCCGCGTTTATAGTTTGTATTGTAAGTCAGAGTCCGAGGGGTCCCCTAAGCTTGGAGGCCCCGGTGCACTGCCCGCTTGCCCTACGGTAGCTACGCCGCTGCACCTTAGGCGTCAGTAAAGAAGAAAAGGAGCATTCTGATGCGGAGGACGCTTTTAGCTACTTAATTGCATTTTACTGAGAGGTATCACCTTTTTATAGACCATCCAATTAGGGCTAAGCCCTGCTACACATTAAGCCGTAAGTTTATAAACTAAAGGGGTACGGTTAAAACACGACCTCGTATTTATCGATTTGAAATCAGCATAATTATTTTTATATATTAGATTATTACATTTAGACAAACAGCTTGAACGTGCCAGATGTTCACGGCTAACTAATTATTCCCAAGACAAAAGAAAAAAGTTCCGGAATATTCTATAAGCGCTTGCTAAGCGGAACGATCCCGCGGGAAATTATGACTCGATACAGAACAAATAAATAACGTGGGTATTCATGGATTATTTTATTGGATTAGACAATCTGCTAGTTTCATAATAAATTGCCTTATTGAGAAAACTATAGGTGATGTTAAGAAAATAGAAAGGTAAAACCAAAATACAAATAAATAATTTATTTAAGTTGCTTTTCTTTGTACAATTAGATCATTCGTCGTTGGGTCCCAATGGCACCATTTGAGCACGGAACCCTGAACAGCCTCAGAGCTGAACTTAGAAACTTGGCACCAAGTGGTCAGTTCCATTAGTATTTAACTTGTTACTTAGTGGGAACTTTTCTCGGCCTCGTACACTCGGCCGGACCTAAGTTACGGGACTGGGATTGGCAGTTCTAGAAAGTTTCCTGCTTAACCTTCATGCCCAAATTGGGTTAAAAGATTGCAGAGTGTACACAAAAGAACACAAAGAGCTAAGCCGCACTACGGCTATACCACCGCGGTTTTTAACCGCGTGACTTTTTAATCAAGTAAAAGCAAAACAAGCAGCCGCACTGGCGTCTTAATATTTACTTGATTAAAATGTCACGCGGTTAATAATAACTAAGTACGAGTATAAATTAAAAACTTTAAAAACCCCCAACGCAATTATGTCAGTCGTAAGTTTGAACATTAAGTCAATGCCCATTATGATTTATGCGTCTATGATCCCTTCCGCAGCTAACAAAAGAGCTGATAACTTTGAAACGGCTGAACCGATTTTGATGAAACATATCTTAGAACCATCGCCAAGAAACCTGCTTTCTATTAAAAAAAAACCGCATCCAAATCGGTTCACCCGTTTAAGAGCTATAATGCCACAGACAGACAGACAGACACACACACACACACCACACACATAGCGGACAAACTTATAACACCCCTCTTTTTGTGTCGGGGGTTAAATATAAAGCAATTAAAAGCTAAAGACAACTCTGGTCTTAGTAGTTTCGTAAATGCATACATGTGTTAGTTTCAGTTCATCTCGCGTAGCCGATGGAGACGGTCGCATCCAAAGTGTACTAATTTAGCGGAGTTCTTTAGACAGTGTCCAGTTGAGCTGACCCCCGGCTTATAGTAATTAGTGAAGGCGCTCAGTGTCTTGCACGACTGGTCGCTGCATCGTGGCCGGCGAGTGCGTGGCGTAGCAGCGGTTTATCGGACCCTCCTTGTCGCACCTACGGAGCAAGATCATAAGGTGCTCCCCTAGCGGGGTCGAGAGCTAGACAGCAATAGTGCTACGCCGGTGCTACGAAGGTGCTACGAAGATTAATGAGACGCGTAGCTTATACCTCTAACTCGTGCGCGGCATCCCAACCGCTTATGTCGATGCAATGGTTAAATGCGCAAAATGTAATAAAAACCTCGGGAAAAAAACTCCCGGTGTTCAATGCAGTAAATGTAATAAGTGGATACACGGATCGTGTGCCTCATTAACTACAGAGCAGCTTAGTGCATTGTCAATCACAGACTCTTTGGACTGGAAATGCAGAGTTTGCTCGACATCGGCAGGAGTCAAACCTAAGCGCATTTCAGTCATTTTGCCGGACCCGGAAGAAGAAGATTCGGAGGTGGAATCGCAGGCTCAAGGAGTTAATGGAAAAGTACTATACGAAATACGAAATGAAGTACGAGAAATGAGACAAACGGTCCGCGATATTATACGTGATGAACTACAAAGTACATTAAAGTTTTACTCGGATAAAATAGATGAATACGAAGAAAAGATACAGAGCTACGAAACCAAGGTAAAATTAATGGAAAATCAGATCAAACATGTCACTAATAGCTACAAAAACCTCGAGCTACAAAATGGCGTCCTTGAGCAGAAAGTAAACAAAATAGAACAGGCGTTGATTTGCAACGAAATTGAGATATGTGGCATAGTTGAAAGCAAAGACGAAGATGTTAAAGAAGTAGTCAAAAAGATGGGACAGCTATTAGAACAAAACTCAGAAGACATAATAAAGGCTTACAGGAAGAAGAAAGTGGCGCGCGTAGGAAGCGCTCAGGCGTCACGTGCCAATAGGGATACACCAATTCGAGTCACCCTCCGTGAGGGATGCCGAAGCTCTTGGCTGAATGCCTCAAAAAACCTAAACATCAAGGCCAGTGACATAGTTTCCTATAGTACCGCCGCTCAATTGGACAACGACACCCAGCCAACTAAGTGCGAAGCGGGCGTACCTGGAGAGGGGAGCGCTGATGTAAGCCATGGTTATTACCGGACAAGCCCCAAAGTGTATTTGAGAGCCGCTCTGTCACCCTCAACGGCTTACCTTCTATGGAAAGCCAAAACCGAACTCAAGGTGAAATTTAATTTTAGACATGTCTGGTACCAAGAAGGTTCGATTATGGCGCGTAAGGAAGAAGGTTCCAAAAAGATTTTTCACATTTGCTCTGAGAAGGACATTGAGGCGGCCAAACTGAGTTGCAATGCCACCTAAAATTGATTACGATGTGTTGAAGCGGTCAAAATCGATTGCCTAAACAATATAAATATTGTTTAATGCACAACTTAGATAGTGGAATCACGGAAACTTGCCATAATACATGGAATGAGTTCATTAGTGAATGGACCCCACAGCAAAATAAACTACTTATTTTACATGTAAATATAAGATCTCTTATAAAAAATTATACGCAACTTGAGTATATATTGAAATCAAGCCCCTTAACTGTTCACCTAGTCGTAGTAACTGAAGTCAATTTAAGTGACAGCGTAAAAAACCTATTCAACATAGACAACTATGTAATGACAGCGGAGCTGAGAGAAAACAGAAGAGGAGGTGGAATCTTTGTGTATGCTCATAAAAGTGTAACTTTTGTCCAATGCAGTGTGAAAACCTATAACTTTGAGTGCATAAGTGGTGAGGTGATTATACCCAGTGGATACAGATCATATGTGTGTGCAGTGTACCGCCCCCCCCAACTTAGTATAAGTAACTTTATTGGTGAGCTGTCTCAAGTCTTATCTAAATACCCTGTTAATTCAAATTGTTTGTTATGTGGTGACATAAACATAGACTTAAAAGTTTCCAATACTTTGACAGGCTCCTATCAGGACATGCTGGCAAGCTTGGGATTTACTTGTTGTATAACACAGTACACTAGAGTTGAAACAACAGTAAAAGGCACCTCTAAATCATGCATAGATCACATTTTTATTCGAGATATCTCCGCGGCCGTAAACCATTCGCATAAACATTCTATTATTGCTTCAGTAGTTAAGGAGGCCATAGCTGACCACTTTATAGTAGGTATAGCCCTTATCAACCAGCTGAAAAATAAATCCCATATGCATAAAAAGATAGATAACCGCCTTGTTAGGCAGGAGCTTGTCAAGGTTGATTGGAACCCTGTATTTAAATTGTCAAACCCTAATGACATATATGAGTTTATTGTTGATAAGTTTACTGATATTTACAAGCTGTGTACTGTACAAAAACCAATTGCCAAGGTGAGGGATATTGGTAATTTATGGATTACTGATAAACTAAGAGAAATGTCCCATATTAAAAATAGGTTATTACAATTACATTTAAAAGATACTAAAAATAAAGAAAAGGAGTTATTATATAAGAAATATAGAAATAAAACGAATAGATTAATGAACAAAGCCAAAAACAATTATACTAAAAAAGAAATTTGTGATAATTTTAAAAACCCAAAGAATATGTGGCAAATAATTAATAGATTAACGGGAAGGGTAGTTAAAGCAGTTGACGATTTGCTCATAAAATCTTTTAAATGTAAAGCAAGTGAATTATGTAACATTTTTTCACAGGACTTTCATAATAATGTATCAAATATACTTAACTCGTGTCGAGTGCCGTTACTTGAGGAGAGCTCGTACAGTAACACCCCACTATTAACACTAAAAATCAGTAAAATAAAAAATGACACTATGGGAAAAATTATTAACAAAATTAATGAAAACAAAAGTGCAGGATTTGACATGATCAGGGCGAAAGATATTAAATTTATAACTAAAGAAATTACCCCTGTATTAACTCATCTTACTAACCAATGTATATCATATTCTACTTACCCGGATAAACTAAAAATTGGTCTGATTCGACCCATTCACAAAAAAGGTAAATTTACTGATACTAATAATTACAGACCGATAACACTGCTTTCTATCATAGACAAAATCATAGAAAAATACCTAGGGAAAAAAATCAATGAATTCTTATCGGGTAACGGCATTATTCACGAAAGGCAGTTTGGTTTCCAAAAGGGTAGGAATACCTCCCAATTATTAGCCCAGTTCACGGATGAAGTAAATATGCATTTGAACAATAGAGAACATGTAATAGTAACAATGATAGACTTCAGTAAAGCGTTTGATACCCTAGATCATGAAATTCTGTATAAAAAATTACAGCAGAATGGTATACAGGGGCCAATCCTTGAATGGTTTAAAAATTATCATAGCAATAGATTCAACACGGTCAGCATTGCGGGAGAGCAGAGCGAGCTAATGCACTCTGCTCAGGGCACAGCGCAAGGATCAATTATTGGGCCAACTGAGTATTTGACATATGTCAATGACATGTGTAACATATTCCAGTTGGCCTCTGTATACCAGTTTGCTGATGACACCTGCCTTGTCACAGCAAATAAGAATGTCAATATTGCAGAGAGTCAAATGCAAACTGAATTTAACATGTTGTGCAAATGGGCCCATGATCTTGGACTAGTTATCAATTACAATAAAACCAAAGTGATGTATATACACTCACCATACCTTAATACAGTAACAGTACCTACCATTGTGGCCCACGAGCACACATGCATGCATAACCAGAACACATCTTGTGAGTGTGAGCCGTTAGAACTCGTCAACTTGCATACCTACCTTGGTTTAAAAATAGATAGCAAATTTAATTGGGAACCTCATGTAACTCATGTATGTAATAGACTAAGGTCAATACTCAGTAACCTCAGTATATTGAAATATAAAATGCCATACAATACTCTTAGATTGTTGTATCTGGCACTGGCAGATTCAATAATAAGTTATGGTATTTCTAGCTATGGTAGAACCTACAAAACATTTTTACAGCGTATTTATAACTTGCAAATAAGAATATTGAAAACAATAGTTCCACTCAAAGTTAAATACCTACACAGAAATAACTATAATAAATTGTTCCAATATTGTCGAGTCCTGAGTGTATTTGATAAGGTAAAATTAGCTGTGATATTAGAGTATAAGAACCAAATAGAGAAACTTGATAGGTATACTAGACCGGCCAACCTCCGGCACTTAACCAATCAATCCTATTTCAAGATACCTAAGAGCATAAATCAATATGGCAAAAGAGTGTGGTCAAATTATTTGCCACATATCCTAAACAGCTTCCCTAACAATACCATAAATTGTATACTTAATAAGCCTACACAGCAGACTAAGAGTATTGTGAAAAAGTACCTATTAACTAATATTAACTAATTATAATAAGTTAATGTAGTGTTAATGAAAGTAAGTTGTTAGTATATAATCTTAAAATTTAAAAGATTGTACTAATAATATTAGTAATTTATTTGTATTCCTTGAAAGTAATAAACAGTTTAAATTTTAAATTTTTTTTTTTTTTAGTTAGTTTAGTATATATTTATAGTCTAATTATATGATTTTCTAACACATGCATAAGTTGGCAGCGCCGGCAAGTTAGCGCTAAGCCCGGATTTAGTTAGCAAGATAGTCAAGTTAATCTAAATTGAGGTGTAAACTGCTTTAGAGGCACCCTTAGTTGAAGGAGATATTGCATCCGGTCTTCCGTATTATGTACTAACGGAGTTCTAGTATGTTAGTAGACATGGTCCAATCTTCGTTATTATTACGATCAAAGAAGTTAAGTAAGTATTTTTAGTGTAGGTACCGTAGATCAAAAGAAAACTGGCGGTCAAGTGGCGTCGGACTCATGCATGAAGGGTTCCTTAAGCTTCAAGCGCACAGACAGACTCAGACCAGACTCAGGATTGTATGAACGATTGAACGAGTTCGCGGTATGGTACCGCACAACCGATTCATACAAGTTAGAATATTACAACCGTCACCGCCACGCCACAGAATATATAATAGTACTAACGTACAGAATGGACACGCTCCGCCCCGCACCGATTCGAGTTACCCCACCCCTCAAGGCGCAGATTGCCGGACCCCGCCGGAATCATAAGAATAAATAATAACAGAGTAGAAGGGAAACTCCCGCTCCGGCCGGACTCAAGGTCACGATATTAGAGTACTCCCTAAGAGAGAACTCAGTCAGGGTGTCACGGCCGGCGTCGCCGCACACGCGTTTAGCTGTTAACTGTTTGCGCGTTCGTTTTATTGGAAACAAATAACAATTAATGACGTCAAGTTATTGTGGTGTATTTGGGTGTATAAACAATTCAAAAACGATGCCAAATCACTTTAAATGGCTTCTTTTGGTATGGCACTTGTAATAAATTCTTACTTAGAAGTACCTACACCTACCTATAATATGTAGGTACGTACAGTCAAGGATTTTAATTGTTAGGCCACTTGCCACTGTTCGCATTTTAGCCGTGTAATGCAAATCGGCTGAAGCCGCTTATACTGGTATATGCTGATTTGCATTACACGGCTAAAATACTAACAGTGGCAAGTGGCCTAACAATTAAAATCCTTGACTGTACCTAATGATTTATAAATCTCATATTTTGTAAAACTAGAATAAAATAATGATTTCAAAGTAAATAATCTTTAGAGTAAGTAATATTTAACAGTAAGCAACCCTAGCAACACGCCTGGACGTCAGAGGGGTGTAACGACGTGAGGGGGGAAGTAGGTATATAAATGGCGGCGTTTTGGACACAGTCAAAAGAGATTCCCTTCTACTCTGTTATTATTTATTCTTATGCCGGAATCCAGAAGAGTGCGCGCGCGATGTATGTAGGCGTACGCGTGTACAGGCGTCGTCGTGCTTATGTAGATTCAAGAACGCGTAGGTATTTTGTACGTCGTGTCCGCCGTGTGGCCACGCCTCGGCTGTCTGTGCGTTTGGAGCTTTATAAAATCACTTCGTTGTCTTTGAAGTGGAGGTACTTGACAAACTTATTTTTCGTTGGATTGCACAAAACCCACAGTAAAGTCAGACTCGCACTTGGCCGATTTCTTAACAACACAATGTATAGCTTCCGTCAATGTTGTCTATCTGTTATCTCTTTCGTGAATGACGTGTGATGGTGATAATTTAATCTGGAAATCAGTATCATCCCAGCCTATTGTAATACGTCACACCGCAGCGCACAAGCCACCTCTCAGAACTCGAGGGCTTGGGCCTTAGTTCCCACGCGGGCCCACTGCGGATTGGGAACTTCACACACACCATTGAATTTATTCGCGTGAGCAGGTTTCCTCACGATGTTTTCCTTCGCCGTAAAGCTCATGGTAAATTTCAAATGTAATTACGGACGAATTCCAAAAAACGCAGACCCTCTACAAAGAAAACATCGTGAGCAAACCTACAAACACCTGCAACCTCTCAATGTGTGAAGTGTCGGTGTCGATGTCGGTGTGTGTGTGTGTCTATTTTTTATTTATATAAATGCAATTAAACGTCCCAATTTTATTAATGCTCCACGCTGTAGGTACTCGTACTGATACGAGGCCGTTCGGAAACCTAAACACGACCATAATTTCCAAACGAATGTTTCGATTCAGTACATCGAATATCCCGCAGCGCACACGTGGGCACCAGATCGTTAATTAACTAGCAATAAGGCTGAGGTTGTACCAAAAGCTGAAAAAGGCCCCAAGCTATCTTGCAAAGTTTCGTACATAACGTAAGTTAGTTGCTTTTATACATACAGATTAATAGATAGAAGAAGATGACATCCACTGCTGATTTTAGGCGGAAGCCCAAGGCTTGCAGAACAGATCGTTCCTACGCCATCCGCATCCAACGCGTTCCCGCAACCTTAACGGCCTGACACGGTTTGCGAGCGGTAATTCAATCGTTTGGGAGAGGATAGGAATGGGTTGAGCTTGGGATGAGCTTTATTTTCCTGTTAATTCGCTTTGTAAATAAACAAATAAATAAGGCTCATCCTAAACTCACCCGAACCCCACGCAAAACCAGTAATTTTTGGCGTTCCTGAATAGCAGTTCAAACCAAACCCAACCCCAACGATTGAATTACCGCTACCAAACCCGTGAAGGCCCGTTCCTGAATTTAGCCCCTGATAATTCAAACCCTTATAGCAAATTATTTAGTTACATCGAGGCATGAATTCATCATTGATATCGATTGTGATTAGACCCAGCCGTAGCCGTCTTACGAGGGGTAAAAAGGGAGCAAGAGAAAAGAAGATAAGAGAGAGTAGAGTAGAGGAGAGTAGAGTAGAGGAGAGTAGTAGAGATAAGTAGTAGTGGTAGAGATAATCTACGATAACATGGCCCGCCCCTCCACAATTCAAGAAGTCTTCAATGTATTGTGAAAGTATTTATAAAGCACACCAAAACTTTCAACGCATGTGTGCGTGTTGAGACAGCCGTCAAACAAAAGCAGATCTATACTACTACATAACAATTCTTTCCTAAATATGTGACTAAACACATTGAAATAGTAATGTGGAGAGGCGGGCCATGTTAGCGTAGTTTATCTCTAGTTAAATAAAATAATAAATAAATAAATAAATATCACGGGACAATTCACACCAATTGACCTAGTTCCAAAGTAAGCTTAGCAAAGCTTGTGTTATGGGTACTAGGCAACGGATAAACATACTTATATAGATAGATACATACTTAAATACATATTAAACACCCAAGACCCGAGAACAAACATTCGTATTTTTCATACAAATATCTGCCCCGACACGGGAATCGAACCCGGGACCTCAAGCTTCATAGTCAGGGTCTCTAACCACTAGGTCATCTGGTTGTCTAAACTCTCTCGGTCGGTCTGGTCGGGTAGTTGTATTAATTAAAAGCAAAAAAAACCTAATTAATGTAGCAATCTCGCCTCAAGCGTACGCGGTGTGGCCTTACCCTAAGGGGAAGGGGTAAGCGTATCATAACAAGGTTGCCCCGAGGCATGGGGTGGGGCAAACGTGGCAAAACACGTGGCACGTGGCTTGTGCTTTCAATTACAATTTAGCTTACATCCCTTGTTTCGCTTTAACGTCATCAACGTTTCGCTTTAATGAGAGGGCTTGTAGGGTCAACGTCATAAATAAGTGATCACTTTTGTATTTTGTTAACGCTATGTTTAAAAAGCCATACAAAATTATTATGCAACAACTGAAAGCGACAAGGTACAAAAGTAATCACTTATTTATGACGTCGACTGTACCGTAGTTCCCAAGGCTAGTAGTAAATATGAATTCAATTAAGAGGGTTTATACCTGCTGAGCTGGCAACGTTGCATTTTTGTTAGTTTATCTCGATTATTCCATAAAAATTGAATGAAAATTAAAAATGTTTTGAATACAAATTGTTCTAATATATAAGTTGAACAATTTGTATTCAAAACATTTTTAATATTCATTCAATTTTTATGGAATAATCGAGAAAATAGTTTTTCTCGATTATTCCATAAAAATTGAATGAAAATTAAAAATGTTTTGAATACAAATTGTTCTAATATATAAGTTGAACAATTTGTATTCAAAACATTTTTAATATTCATTCAATTTTTATGGAATAATCGAGAAAAACTAACAAAAATGCAACGTTGCCAGCTCAGCAGGTATAAACCCTCTTAAATTACATTTGAAATTTACCACGAGTTTTACGGTAAATTAAAACAACATTTTTTTTTCCTTATTTTTGTACAATAAAGAGTTTGTAAAAAACATACATCATCGCGAGGAACCCAGCACACAGATGTGAAGCAGTTCAATGGTGCGAGTGAAGTTTCCAATCCGTTCCAAGGATGCCCATTTGCCCAAGCCATCTCACTCTGAGAGGAGGGCTGTGCCTAGCAGACATGATATAATTAAATCGTCACTGATGTGAAATCGGGTTCATCTGTCTACATATCCCGTGTTCACGCCTCAATGGATCAGTGAGTGCCATGAAACACTGTTATACTGTATAGATAGATATTACACCATATTTAATAATTATATATTGTTTCTACTTCTGTACTTTTAATGAACTAAAACAATTACTTTGCTCACCCGCGACCTTACAATAGTTACGTTTATGCAAGAAATGTGTGTTCATGCAGTTCCTCCACCTCCACACTGTACGAACACACACAAATCACATAAACACAACTATCACCCCCACCAAGCTACACTGACGCGTTTCAAACTCAACCAGAGCTCATCTTCGGAGTTACCACAACCGTATGCTATGCTACCAAATGTTACACTCCGGCCGGGGGTTTAACATTTGGTAGCATAGCATACGGTTGTGGTAACTCCGAAGATGAGCTCTGGTTGAGTTCGAAACGCGTCAGTGTAGCTTGGTAGTGGTGATAGTTGTGTTTATGTGATTTGTGTGTGTTCGTACAGTGTGGAGGTGGAGGAACTGCATGAACACACATTTCTTGCATAAACGTAACTATTGTAAGGTCGCGGGTGAGCAAAGTAATTGTTTTAGTTCATTAATATGGACCTCCGCAAAGTAACGCCTGATTCAAAAAAATTCTGTACTTTTATCTGTTTTTTACATGGTCGCGAACAAATAAATAAGAACATAGATAATATGTCTTCAGAAAAGTCTATACTTACTATATTCCTCATAAAAGCACTTGTGTCGTAATGTCGATATTAGGATACACTACACCTAGCTGCCACAGATTATTAAATGTAGGTTACACTCAACACTAAAGCCCAGTTTAGACCTGCTGCCTAGAGTTTAGTTGAGTTAACTCGAGTTTAGTCGAGTTAACTCGAAGTGAGTTAACTCGAGGTTAGTGAGTTAACTCGAGGTTAGTAGGTATGTAGGTAATTTATTTAAAAAACAAAAAAAAATACATGGAAAATTACAAATTAAAAAAAAAAAAGCAAACACGTACACACTCGCATAAAAATAATAAATTGCTTTCCATCCACAAAGAGTTGAGTTAACTTTTAAAAACTCAGAGGGGCGTGCCCGGGTTCGCACGTACGATCCTCTGCTTGAGCTCTTCATCATCATCATCATCATCATCATCCCAGCCTATATACGTCCCACTGCAGGGCACAGGCCTCCTCTCAGAATGAGAGGGCTTGGGACATAGTTCCCACGCGGACCCAGTGCGGATTGGGAACTTCACACACACCGTTGAATTTCTTCGCAGGTGCATGCATGCTGGTTTCCTATGTTTTCCTTCACCGTAAAGCTCATGGTTAATTTTAAATTTAATTTCGCACATAAATTCCGAAAAACTCAGTGGCGCGAGCCGGGATTTGAACCCACAATCATCTGCTTGAGAGGCCGTAGGTCAAACCACTAGCCCACCACGACGTCTCTAGGTCTCGAGCTCTTGTTCTGCTTTATCCAACTCACATGTCAATAGGGATGTTGACACCACCAATCAACTGACGTTCTTTTTATGAGCTGTCACAACACAATCTCCCATAGAATTTGAATGACAATAGCGACATATGACGTCATTGTTCGCATACTCAATCAACTAACTATTTATTTGTTTTAAAGCAACAGAAAATGTAATTTTGCATTTAATCGAAAATTAATCTGGCTTTCAGAGCTGAAATAAAGCGTTTTTTTTACTGGAGGGGGTTATATTAAGTAGTTCACTTTCAATGTCAAGATTCTTTTTAATTATGTTAGCAAAAAAGGTTAGGTTTTTTTCTAAACATGGTTCTGGCCATTCAGAGGACAATGAAGTCAAAAAAGGTTGGCTAAGTAGTAAATGACAGACTTAATTGAACTGACATTTGACGTGTTGATTGTGACATTTGTGACCATCACTTGACAAATTTGACAAATGATAAGATTGTAAAGGCAAGGCGCTCCAAAATTATAATTAAGTTATTATAATTTATTGAATCAGGCGTTACTTTGCGGAGGTCCATATTAATGAACTAAAACAATTAGGTACTTTGCTCACCCGCAAACGGGTGTCGACTAACGGGCGGGACGAGCTGCGCGGGAGGACGGCGGATCGCCCCGGCCACGGACTCGCCTTTCACTCACCACCGGCGTCGGTCAACCTCCGCGTTATTTAATTTACTTAGTTACATTAATACCGATTTTATTGTAAAGACGGCTAATAAACCAGCCTTATAGAAATACAGTCCACGATTTTATTTAACGTCCCGTAGGACCCTAACATTGGTCCTTTAGGATTCTCACCGTCTGATCTTGCGATTAAAATCGGTCTACGCGTCGACGTGTCTCGAAGCTCTTCAGTTGTGGTCTTCAGCAGTCGAAGAATACCTCAAGCAAATCTACATCTATCCTGCAGAGGGTTATTTGAGTAGCAACCACACACGCCGAGAGACAGCATCGCAACGGAGGTCGCTTGGAGGTCAACCGCGACGGACTTTGGAACCATCGAAAGTTCGAGTCATCTTATATACTACAACATCGAGAAATAAGAAGAATTTAGAGGAAAGAAATCTCACTAGTGGACGGTTTGGACAAATTCGTGAGTTCGTTCCATTTTTTCCATCTATCCTTCCCATTTTTCTTCCAAAATTTATCGTATTAAAAACTTCTTCTGTACCCAAATTTTTTACAGCATCTATTTTAGTGAGCACATTCGTATTTCACTTCATTTAAACCATATTTCAACCTTCTAGCAAGCTTCATATTTAATAGAAATTTATTTGTCTTTCTAGCTTATTCATAGCAATATCAATCATATGTCACGCTTATAAAGCCTATTCTTGCACGAAGCATAAATCTCGAATAACGGGAACTTGTTTACGCTAAACGCTCGATCCTAACATTACCCGAACTAGCCGGCCGGTCGCACCGAGTCGCTTACGCAGCAAATTCTTTGTTTTCACCTCATAATCAATTGCACTTTATTGCATTCATAATAAATAATATTTTTCTTCCTCATTTCTTTAAACCTTGTTGTTAACTGCTATTATGGCTGACGAAAAAATGTTAAAAAAAACGTAGCTGTATGAAATCAAAGCTTACTATCTTTAGTAACTATATTAAAGTCTTTCAAACCTGCAAAGAACCTAGTAGCTTGCAACTTCTAGACTTAGAAAGCCGTTTTACTAAATTCGATGCCTTATACGAGGAATATGATAAATTACAGAACAATATCGAAATGCTTTCGGTTGAACCCGACAAGGAGGCAATGGAGCGTGAGCAATTTGAAGACCAGTATCACTTGCTGGTGGCGGCTGCGCGTGCGCTGCTCGGCGCGCGTCCGCCGGGACGCGACGCGCACGACGCCCTCGACGTCTCGGGCTACGAGGATGCACAGGCAAGAGCTTTTAAAACCAATTGTGTTCGATTGCCAAAAATTGATTTACCCGTCTTTCATGGTCACTATCAACACTGGCTCGAGTTTAGGGATACATTTACCTCTCTAATCCATTCCAGACAAGATATCGATAACATTAATAAATTGCATTATCTCCGTGCTTCTTTAAAAGGTAGTGCCTTACTTGTTATTGACAATTTAGATTTTAAAGCCGAGAATTATGAGTCCGCTTGGCAATTATTGTGCAATAGGTACGACAACAAAAGGTTGCTCGTAAACAATCATGTCAGGGAACTTTTTAACGTTGAGCCCATGCGCAGTGAATCTTATTCGTCTATTCGGCGCCTTATAGATGTCACGAATAAAAATCTTCGTGCTTTGTCCACTTTAGATCAACCTACTGAACATTGGGACACGTTAATAATTCACATGATGGCCGAAAAACTTGATAGTGTCACTCATAGGGTATGGGAAGAATATAGAAATACGCTTACTGATCCACCTTCTTTAGAAATGTTTACTTCTTTTCTTAGCAACCGAGCAGTTTTATTGGAGACATTGCAAGAAAGTAAAGGTAAAAATAAATCAGAAACTTATAAAACTAATACAAATTTACTTATAGCTACAAATAGTCAACATAATTGTCATAAAAAAAATAATACAAATCAACAATTTAACAAATCTTATAAAAAAATATTTACATGTCCATTATGCAATCAAAATCATTTTCTATTTAGCTGTGAAACATTCAGAGCCCTTCCTATTGAAAATCGTATTCAAAAGGCCAAGGAAACGAAGGTCTGTCTTAATTGTTTACGTCCAGGGCACATAGAAAACAATTGTAACCTTGTACCATGTAAATATTGCAAAAAAAGGCATAATACTCTGCTACATTTGCATGAGCCTCGATCTGTGCCTGAGCCTCCTATACCTATACCATCGACTAGCAACATCAATAACTTTGCTAGTTCGAATATATCACAGCAGCCTACTACCCCTCCGCATGTTTTGCTGTCCACAGCGCTCGTGAAAGTAATCGACAGCACGGGCGCCGCGCACTCTGCTCGAATGCTGCTCGACAATGGCAGCACGGCTAACTTCGTTACGCAATCGCTGTGCGGTAAGCTGGGTTTATCGCGACGTAGTGCGAGCTCCACGGTGACAGGTATCAATAATAATACTTCTTATATTACACAGTCTTGCAGCCTTACTATAAAGTCGTCTTACAGTGACTATAGTCTTATTGTCGACTGTCTTATTTTACCTCAGATCACTAAAACTTTACCGTCTTCGTTCATAAACATTGAAAATATTCCTCTTCCAATGGGAATAAGTCTAGCTGACCCTTCTTTTAATATACCGTCAGTCATAGACATCTTAGTAGGGGCCGACGTATTTTGGTCCGTCTTATGTAACAATTCCATTGACTTAGGTAAGAATCAACCTAAGTTGTATGAAACGAAACTGGGTTGGTTGGTGTCCGGGTACGTCGCCCGTCTTAAAGCACCGTCTTCATCTCCCGTTTGTCATTTTTTAAACGAGGAATCCAATCCAGACTTGTCTCGTTTCTGGGAGTTTGACACTGTATCAGCCAAGCACTCCTTGTCTTCTGAAGAGCGTGCATGTGAGCAGAGTTTCTTGGCAAATACTACGCGCAACAAAGACGGTGGCTTCGTAGTCACCATGCCGCTGAAGGACGATCCTTCGGTCTTAGGCGATTCCTTTCAAATGGCAAAGTGCCGTTTCTTATCGTTGGAGCGAAAGTTTGCTAGAGATCCTGTCTTCAAAGATAGGTACATGGAGTTCATGCGTGAATATGAACGCTTAGGTCACATGACCGAAAACAAGGAGCCTTCACTAAGCTGTCTTCAACAGGTCTCTTATTTTATAGCTCATCATGGTGTCATCCGTGAATCGAGTCTTACCACAAAACTTCGTGCAGTCTTTGATGCTTCTGCCGCCTCTTCTTCTGGGGTGTCGCTTAATGACATCCAGATGGTCGGTCCTACTGTACAAGAAGATCTTTATTCCATCTTATTACGTTTTCGCCAGCACAGATACGTCGTAACCGGCGACATAGAGAAAATGTATAGAGCGATTGAACTGAATCCCATCCAACGTACTCTTCAACAAATTATCTTCCGATATGATTCATCACAGCCCTTGAAAACCTACACTCTAAATACGGTGACGTATGGAACGGCATCAGCTCCATACTTAGCCACTAAGTGTTTGGTTAGTTTAGCCTCTAGCGCTCTTGATAGCGACGTTAAACGATCGATTCAAAGAGATTTCTACGTCGACGACTATTTAGGTGGCTCTTCAACTATTGACAGTACTATAAGTCTTTGTACGGGTGTGATTAATACCTTAAAATCAGCTAAATTTAATTTGAGAAAATTTCGGTCCAATAATCAGAAAATACTTGACAAAATTTCCCCTTCTTCCCCTCAATCTGAAAATGTTTTAGACATTTCTACGGCCGACATGCAGGTATCTTCAAAAACATTAGGTTTGAATTGGATTTCCGATCTAGATATGTTAAGTTATTCTATTAACATTGACCTTCCAGAAAAGGTCACAAAACGTCATATTTTATCTGTAATTAGTCAAATATTTGACCCACTTGGTCTCGTGGGCCCGTGCGTCGTGGAAGCGAAAATCATAATGCAAAGATTATGGATTGAGCAATGTTCGTGGGATGCCGAGGTTCCGCACGAAATAAAATTATTATGGTTTTCGTTTACCGATACACTGCCTCTTCTTAATCACCTAAAGATTCCTCGTTGGGTACTTAGTGAAGACTCTTTTTCCCATGAACTTCACGTTTTTTCAGACTCATCGGAGCGAGCGTACGGTGCTTGTGTATACGTTAGGTCAGTAAGCCAATCAGGTCTTATCACGGTCCACCTCTTGACGTCAAAAAGTCGGGTGGCACCAATAAAACCAACGACAATTCCACGTCTCGAGCTTTGCGGAGCTTTGCTGGCTGCAAGGCTGTGTAATAAAATATTAACCTCTTTAACCTTACAGATCACAAAATGTAGATTTTGGTGTGACTCTACTATTGTGTTAGGTTGGTTGAATACTCCAACCACTAATCTTAAAAGTTTTGTTCGCAACCGTGTGCATGAAATTCAGGAGAGCACTGAAAGTCACACGTGGAGCTACGTACCGTCGAAAGATAATCCGGCGGATCTCGTTTCTCGCGGGCTGAAGGCTGACCTCATCAGCTGTTCATCATTGTGGTGGACAGGGCCGTCTTATTTGGCAGATAATGAATCCGCCTGGCCCAAAATGCCCAACCTAAACGAGAGACACGATCTACCCGAGTTGATTACTTGTTCTTTCGCGCTTGATAACAAAAATAATGCACATGACTTGATATCTAACTTAATAATAAATAAATCTAAACTAACTAACTTACAAAATACAATAGCATATTTACAAAGGTTTATATACAACTGTCGTAACCCTACCAGTAAATTAAATGGTCTTCTTTCGGTTCAAGAGCTTCAGAATTCATTAAATTTAATCATACGAAAGGCTCAATCTGAAATGTTTCCTGAAGAATATGCTATTCTGAAAGCCGGCAAGGCACTACCTAACAAAAATAGATTAATTTCTTTAAGTGTCTTTATCGATTCTGAAGATATAATTCGGGTTGGTGGTAGGCTAGTAAATTCCCCTTATTGCTATGACACTAAGCATCCCATCATTTTATGTAGTAAGCATCATCTTACAAAAATTATTTTCGCACATTATCATGTGAAATATTTACATGCCCCACCTCAGCTACTGTTAAGTAACATAAAGCAAACATATTGGCTCTTAGGTGGCAAAAATCTATCGAAAAACATAGTTCACAAATGTGTTACATGTTTCAGGCATAAAGCTGAAACTTTTCAGCCCATCATGGGCCAGTTACCTGCCTCTCGAACGGAACTAGAGTTTCCGTTTTTACATTGTAGCGTCGACTACGCGGGGCCAGTGTTGATAGCCGATAGAAAAGGTAGAGGTTGCAAACTTATTAAGTCTTTTTTGGCAATCTTCATCTGCAATTCGGTGAAAGCCTGTCACATCGAGCTCGTTACGTCGTTGTCTAGCGAAGCGTTCATTGCCGCCTTGAATCGTTTCGTGTCGCGTCGGGGGAAACCTCAAAGCATTACGTCCGACAATGGCACAAACTTCGTCGGCACTTGTAACGAGCTAGCTCGATTCCTCGTACAGTCGGACCTTGAAGGTCAAATAGCTCAAGAAGGCATCGAATTTAAGTTTGTTCCGGCATACACGCCCCACTTTAATGGCCTGGCCGAGGCCGCAGTGCGTTCGACCAAATTTCACCTTAAACGGTTACTTCAAACCACTCATTTAACATATGAGGAGATGGCTACGTGCCTCACTCAAATAGAGGCTGTCTTAAACTCTCGTCCTCTTACCCCACTCTCCTCTGATCCTTCAGATTTTTCCGCTCTAACTCCTGCTCATTTTTTAATTGGACGCTCGCTTTTGTCTATTCCTCACCCACAAGTGACGGACACGAACGTCAATCGCCTCGATCGCTACAAAAGGATTGAGCATTTAAAACAGCATTTTTGGAGCCGCTTTTCGTTGGAATACGTCCATCTTCTGCAGCAAAAATTAAAGTGGCAGTCTTCACTTCAGGAGCTGAAACTGGGCTCGCTTGTTCTGATTAAGGATAGAGCTCTTCCACCACTGCTCTGGTCCTTAGGACGAGTCCTTAAGCTGTATCCTGGGAGCGACGGTGTTGCTAGAGTCGCCGAGTTGAAGACAAGGAGAGGCACCATTCGGAGGGCATTTAATAACATCTGTCCCCTTCCAGATTTTTGAAGCCTTCCACTTCAACCCGGGGAGCATGTTAAGAACCGGCTCAACTAACGGGCGGGACGAGCTGCGCGGGAGGACGGCGGATCGCCCCGGCCACGGACTCGCCTTTCACTCACCACCGGCGTCGGTCAACCTCCGCGTTATTTAATTTACTTAGTTACATTAATACCGATTTTATTGTAAAGACGGCTAATAAACCAGCCTTATAGAAATACAGTCCACGATTTTATTTAACGTCCCGTAGGACCCTAACACCCGCGACCTTACAATAGTTACGTTTATGCAAGAAATGCGTGTTCATGCAGTTCCTCCACCTCCACACTGTACGAACACACACAAATCACATAAACACAACTATCACCACCACCAAGCTACACTGACGCGTTTCGAACTCAACCAGAGCTCATCCTCGGAGTTACCACAACCGTATGCTATGCTATGCTACCAAATGTTAAACGTATGTGTTAGTTTAACATTTGGTAGCATAGCATACGGTTGTGGTAACTCCGAGGATGAGCTCTGGTTGAGTTCGAAACGCGTCAGTGTAGCTTGGTGGTGGTGATAGTTGTGTTTATGTGATTTGTGTGTGTTCGTACAGTGTGGAGGTGGAGGAACTGCATGAACACGCATTTCTTGCATAAACGTAACTATTGTAAGGTCGCGGGTGAGCAAAGTAATTGTTTTAGTTCATTAAGTTATTATAAATAAATAAATATTAGGAGACAATCTTACACAAATTGAACTAGTCCCTAACTAAGCAAAGCTTGTACTATGGGTAGTAGACGACGATAAACATACTAATATAGATAAATAAATACTTAAATACATAGAAAACATCCATGACTCAGGAACAAATATTCGTGCTCATCACACAAATGAATGGGATTCGAACCCAGGACCTCTTGCTTCGTAGGCAGGGTCAATACCAACTAAGCTAAAGCGGTCATCAAACCATCATCATCATCCCACTAATATTATACCTAAACGGGAAAATTTGTATGGATGGCTGGATGTGTGGATGTTTGCTACTCTTTCACGCTACAACGGCTTGACTAATTCTGATGAAACTTGGCACACAGATAGTTCATAAACTGGATAAGGCCCTACCGAGCTTTTGGCGCTAATCGATTTTAGTTATTCTATGCACTCGTCTCGTGTATACATGTGTGCGTGAGGGCGGCAAGAATCAAAGCCGTGCGTAAGCGCAAGTGACAAAAGTTCCCCGCCCGATGGCCGAAGGAGAACTAACGCAACTAACTATACGGACAAGGGGGAAGCACGACGGCTCAAGATAGGTTGGTCAGACCGCGCGTGTGTTTAGGTATTTTCATTGTATTACTAAACCAAACACATATTTTAAAAATGTAGCAACACTAGGCCCTAGAAAACATCTTGTTTTATTAACATTCAAAAAGTCAAGACACTCATGACCTGCCGTGCAGTATTTACGCCGTACTAAGTATTTATTTTATTTTTTAGAGACGACTTTGGATTATTTTTTATCGTGCAAACTACAAGTAATCGTGTTTCGAAAAACACTGGTCACTAGAGTGAGTCCTCAAATATCTTAGACGTGAATTTCGGAACTAAAGCGTTGCTAGTAATGATACTGTTTTGGACGCTTTTTACTTTATTGACCGAGAGATGTCGCTGTCCCTATGAAAAACTAGATAACGTTTGACTGTTAGGGAATCTATAAGAATTGTACGTACTTGATATTAAACGGATTGGCATAGCAACGGTGTTTGATGTAAACAGATACAGCAAGCGATTAAATGAATGCAATAAATGAATATTGTGACATCCATTTGATTCATTGATTTAATTTAATTTGTGTGCTTTTGACGACTTCAATATTAATTCGTGTGACTTGACTTCGTACAATTTATGATGTAATCTTATATTGAAGGAATAAATAATCTAATCTGATCTAATCTAATGAGCCAAAAGCTCTTTTGCTGGTTCTTGTGCATTTACGTACTGTATTCTAATCAATTCTAAATCGATGTCAACAGCAAAAGTAATTAGTTGTTTTGTTTTATTAAAATATCCCGTCCAAGCAGAAGTTAACTACTGTGTAATAGGGATTGATGATACGGGAAAGTTATAAACACGCTGACAAATGGAGAGTAATCACCGGCGGGTTGCAGGAAAACAACACCCCGTACCTATGTACATTTTTGTAGGTATTACAGTAGTGGAAATGATCCTACACATATAGGTAACGCCACCAGAGCTGAGGCGACGAACACAACCACATCTCATGTAATGACAGCGGGATTTTGACGTTGTGGTGTCGTTAAACGTCAACACAACGTCAAAATCCCGCTGTCATTACATGAGATGTGGTTGTGTGCGTGGCCTCAACTCTGGTGGCGTTACCTATATTAAGTTTTAAGTATAGTAGCTGTTGCCCGCGACTCCGTCTGGGAAGAATTAGTTGATAACTAATATTTTTCGGGACTTAATTCCGAACTACTTATTGCTAAAACTACCTAATTAAAGACTCGTGACCACGGCCGCTGCAATGTGGTCAAAATGTTGAGGTAAGTTTAGCAATAAGTAATTCGTGAAATATTAGATACGAGTGAAAATCGCGAAAGATTAAAACGTTATAAGAGTTTTTTTTTGTTCTTTCACACTAAAACTTTATCCCCAGATGTCTTTAATAACACCATGAAATACTATAATTAATACAGGGTGACATGTTTTGACCGTGCAAAATTTTCCCAGGCATTGGGTATCAATTAAAGATGCCATTTTTTAAAAAAACATAGGTAATTTTTTCACAAATAAATGTGTTGTCCGAAAAAATAGTAACGTGTGGATACTCGGGACCCGAGTGACGCTCGGGGTTAGCGGGGGGGGGGGGGGGGGTACGCTCACCTATCTTATAGGTAACGCCACCAGAGTTGAGGCCACGCACACAACCACATCTCATGTAATGACAGCGGGATTTTTTTCAACGCCAACACAACGACAAAATCCCGCTGTCATTACATGAGATGAGGTTGTGTGCGTGGCCTCAACTCTGGTGGCGTTACCTATATTTTTATTTATCTAGTCGCACGCGCAGCTGTCCACAAGCGCATGGTCTTTTCGGATATCTTTCGCCTGATGTGTATCAATATTTTAATACTGAAAGGTACTGAAAAAAAAACGCGTTTTTATCTTTCACTAAGGAAACCAGTATGAAAATTTGCAGTCAAAAAAATTTCACCCTGTATTTGACTTTACAATTATTTTGCACAACTCATTATTAATCTAGTAGTTTTTAAATGTTTATAGAACCATTGTATTGTTTACTCCATTTTCCGTAATTAGAACACGAAAGCAATTAGATTAGCACACAATGGAATAGAAGTTTTTTACAAACATACCTTTCAAGGAATGTCAATGTTCGAAATACATTAGGTATTTAATGGCTGAACTTAGTAGAGCGGAATAGCATTCGACCAAATGAGTATCCTTTCTCAATGGAAGGTGTTCCTCACGTAAATCTCATGGTAAATTTAAAATGTAATTTCGCAAGTAAATTCTGAATTATAAGTTTTGATAAAAGAAGATTTTTAAAGCAAGCTTTTTAGCTGACTGTACTTTTTTGACTGTACTTGCATTGACATCCAACCTACATAAGTATACCAAATTTCAGATGAATCCAACCACTGGAAGTGGGTCAAATTCGACTTCTGAGATTTGACCCAACAATGAAACAAACGGGGTGAGCTAAATAAAAGCATGTAAGAACTCAGAGGTGCGAGCTCAGACGCGACCCCACGACTGCTTGAGAGGCCACAGATAAAACCATTAGGCCACCACGGCTTCTATACATCTTTAAGTATTAAAAAATCCAATATCCACAATAGCATTAACGAAGCCCCTTAACCCGATTAGGCCGGGCCGAGGCCCGTAGGCCGCCGAAGGCCGAGCCAATCCATTTACGGCGTATGGAAAACAAATTGGGAATGATTAGCCGTTCGATGGTAGTGATTTGTCGGAGGACAAAGGTAACAAGCAATAAACACACTGCCAATTTGCTTGCACGATTCTAGTTTTCCCTGTGGAGAAGGCCGAAGGACCTAGTATGCTGATCAAAAGAAGGGAAGGGGTAGTTCTGAAGGAGTGTCGAAGTCTCTCGATGAGAGTATTAAATGGGGTATGTATTACTATACCGAAGTACCAAACACCGAATGTATTAAAACATCGAATGGGTCAAAAGACCGACACGATTTTTTTCTAAAACCGTAAACTTCTCAGAATTTATTAAAACGGCATCATACAGAACACATCCAATGTGTGCGACAGATCCTATGCGCAGATATTCCCTCCACGTTTCGTTCACCGCTAGACTTTACGTGCCGCCACCTGTATAACCTGAATGAACATATTCATAATGAATAATAGTTTTTACTCGACTGCCGAAGGAGGGTTATTTAGGTACATGTTTTTTATAACAATCTTAAAATTAACTTTTAAGATTGTTATAAAACTAACCTAACCTAACCTAATGGGTTCTGTATGATGCCGTTTTAATAAATTCTGAGAAGTTTACGGTTTCAGAAAAAAATCGTGTCGGTCTTTTGACCCATTCGATGTTTTAATACATTCGGTCTTTCGTACTTCGGTATTGTAATACATACCCATTAGATGTGCGCTGTATCACTGCATAAGGTGATTATTTAACAAATTGAAATGAACAAGTTTCTTCCGGCGCATTCTTCTTGGTAATGATGGTCCTTACGAAAGCGCTGGTAGTTTTAAAAAAAAGTGACATGTAAAAGAGCCCTTTGCGGCCTGCTTGCAGAATAAACGTTTTGATTTTTGATTTTTTTTTTTTGACGATGTATGGGAAAAATTCGTGTCTAAACTCTAGACCAGTGGGGGTGTAGTGGTATGGCACGCGGCACGGAATGCTGAGGACCTGAGTTCGAATCCCAGCATTGGTCTTTTTTCTGGGTTTTTTCTGTGCATCTATTTTCAGTTTGTATTTAGTATGAAATAAAAGAAAGCCGCTCGAATTTCATCGGTACTTTCTACTAATATTACTATTCCCAATCCGCATTGGGCCCGCGTGGGAACTACGGCCCAAGCCCTCTCATTCTGAGAGGAGGCCTGTGCCCTGCAGTGGGACGTATATAGGCTGGGATGATGAATTACTATTATCATTCATCATCAGCATCACTTCCGCCAAAAGAGGTCCACTGCTGAACATAGGCGACCAAGGCTCGCCGAACAGATCGGTCCAGCAACCTTGTTAGAGGCCTACCTACACTGCGTTTTCCAGTCCGCGGACGCCACTCGAGAACCTTTTGGCCCCATCGGCCATCAGTTCTACGAGCGATGTGCCCCGCCCACTGCCACTTGAGTCTGGCGAAACATCGTGCTATCTCGGTGACATTAGTTCTTGCGTACATTTCTGATATGATCTCGCAGAGGCTGATATGATGACTGCAAATTACGTATAAATTACGGGGATATATTAGATACACAAGCAAAAGCAATTTCCTTAAACAAATTTGTCGAACTGCAAACTATTATGTCCGTATCAGCTGTTCGCGGGTTATTTAACATAATATTCCGCGGTTTCAAATTCCCGCGTCGAATACGCCAGGCGCCCTAATATTGTGACGTTTGATTCTAAACGCCAATGTCGTACAGTTCCTTGAGTCAATGGAAACTAGGACACCCTGTATGTAAGCAACCCGTGTCACGTAATTAATCTTAGTGAACTGTAAAGCCGCGATAAACGTAATCTGTCTTAAGGTGGAAGCGCATGCTCTAGGCGCGAAATTCAAACTTTTTACAGTTTTTAATTTATTGTGGGTAAACGGTGCAACTGTTTAACTTCATATGGTATTTGCGCTTGTAAACAGTGTTCTTTATATTATTGTGTAAAGTTTTTTAAGAATAAAACTATTAGCTTGAAATAAAAGTTGTCAAAACGTTGAAAGTCCGAATTTCTATGTTTGACAACTTTTATATCAAGCTAACAATTTTATTCTTAAAAAGCTTTACACAATAATATAAAGAACACTGTTTTACAAGCGCAAGTACCATATGAAGTTAAACAGTTACACCGTTTACCCACAATAAATTAAAAACTGTAAAAAGTTTGAATTTCGCGCCTAGAGCGTGCGCTTCCACCTTAAATAATTACTAGGTGTTGCCCGCGGCTTCATCTGCGAAGAATTCGTTTATATCAATTCAATGCCTTTTATTCAAATCTGTACAGCGACTGTTATCGAGCTATATCTAATAAAAAACTTCCTTAGATCCAGCCCTGTACTTTAAAAAATAAAGTCTTAATTTCCCGCAAATTTTACGGGTTTAACAAAATATTTAAAATAAAATATTAAAAAAAAAACATAATTTTGAGAGCTATTCAATTTTGCAACACTTTAGTGATTTACTTTTTGTTGTCCTGTCAAAAATATTACGAACAAGTTTTCTCTTTTCGAGTTATTTCACTCGTTTCTTTGCATGTTGCATTGTAAAACATTGTAAGATATACTACGTGTGAAATAGAGGCACCTCCCATCCCAACTACTTAGTACAACATCTTAAAAACTCGCTTCACTCGTTACTTAAGGCCCTACCGTGTTTTTGGCGCATTTATTGCATTCATTTAATCTCGTGCTGTATCATTACTAGCAAAGCTATAGTCCTGAAATTCATGTGTAAGATATTTGAGAATTCACTCTAGTGACAAGTGTTTATCGTAACCATGGACTTAATACCTAACCAGGACTGAGTACTGCGACAAAAAAGTGAGGCCGTAAAAAAAAAATAACTAGTGGTTTGCATCTCGTTCTAATTAGGGTGATCAAGTAATGGTGCGAGTGGGACACAATACACTAGTTTCTCTAGTTTGTATGTAATCTCTCGGACCGCTGTTTCTAGTTGCCATTATTAAGAGGGTTTATACCTGCTGAGCTGGCAACGTTGCATTTTTGTTAGTTTTTCTCGATTATTCCATAAAAATTGAATGAAAATTAAAAATGTTTTGAATACAAATTGTTCTAATATATAAGTTAATGTGTCTACTGCAATAATAAATCGTGATAAGACTTTTATTTTCTTTAAAAACGAACAAATTATTACCTAACGGTTTTTAAAGAAAATAAAAGTCTTATCACGATTTATTATTGCAGTAGACACATTAACTTATATATTAGAACAATTTGTATTCAAAACATTTTTAATTTTCATTCAATTTTTATGGAATAATCGAGAAAAACTAACAAAAATGCAACGTTGCCAGCTCAGCAGGTATAAACCCTCTTAAACTGTATGGCTTGGTAATATGGGTCACTTTTGATCGACTAATTAAAGTTAGTACTCAGTCCTGGTTAGGTATTAAGTCCATGATCGAAACACGATTACTTGTAGTTCGCTCAGTAGAAAAAAAATCCAAAGTAGTCTCTAAAAATAAAATAAATTCGTAGTACGACGTAAATACTGCACGGTAGGTCATAACTTTTTGAATGTTAATAAAACAAGATGTTACTACATTTTTAAAATGTGTATTTGTTTTAGTAATACGATGAAAATACTTAAATACACGCGCAGTCTAACCAATCTATCTTGAGCGATCGTGCTTCCCCCATACCAAAATCTCTTACCTAAAATCGATTAGCGCGAAAAGCTCGGTAGGGGCTTAAGATCACCACTCTATGGGAATTGCTTACTTTCCGTACTTGTATCATAAATACAAGTTCTCACCTCATTTCCTTGAGTACACCGTACCGTAGGCGTAGGCAATAAATAATAAAAAAACAAGTAAGCCCAGCCGTGTGTTCATTCCGTAGTCATACATAAAAGAAGAGGTATTACTTAAATTAAATATTTGACTAATGTTTTCCTAAAAAACTCTTACTCGGAGATATCTACTAGTATTATAAATCATCACTTCAGCCGAAAGAAAAGACGGCCACTGCTAAACATAGGCCTCCCCCAAGGCTCGCCTAACAGATCGGCCCTGCGCTATCCGCATCCAATGCGTTCCCGCTACCTTCACCAGGTCGTCGCTCCGTCTTGTTGGAGGCCACTCGAAATCGTGGAAATTCAAGGGAGTTTCAATTCATCTACCATTCACGACCAGAGAACCTAGCTTGAGTTCCCGGGTTCGATTCCCGCGTCAGGGCAGATATTTGTATGAAAAATACGAATGTCTGCTCTCGGGTCATGGGCGTTTAATATTTGTTTAAGTATGTATCTATCTATATAAGTATGTTTGAGCGAGTCTCACGGTTGTTTCATGTTTAAAGTATCCAGGAAGTCGCTAAATACTGAATAGGTATAATAAATAAAATAAATAAATAAATATTAGGGGACAATCTTACACAAATCGATCTAGTCCCAAACTAAGCAAAGCTTGTACTATGGGTACTAGACGACGATAAACATACTTATATAGATAAATAAATACTTAAATACATAGAAAACATCCATAACTCAGGAACAAATATTCGTGCTCATCACACAAATAGATGCCCTTACCGGGATTTGAACCCAGGACCTCTTGCTTCGTAGGCAGGGTCACTACCAACTAGGCTAAGCGGTCGTTAAAATCGTCGGCGGTATAATGAATGAGATTAATCCTTAATTTAGTAATTACTGACGTCAAAACACGGTCAGTTCGGCGTGGGAAGCGCAGGGCGTCCCGGGAGACTTTGCCCCGGTCTAGCAATGGATATACAAAGGTCAAAGGTTTGCTACCGGGAATAATGTTCAGGGTCCACCTTTGCTTCTTATTCATTCTTGAGGGACAACAATACATGTGACATGCTTTACAAGGACTGCGTTATGCAATAACGAACTAAGCGACAATAAGTTGAAACCGAGAAAATGAGCTTAAAAGATCTAATTTTTAAGATCATATATTTCATACGAAATACAAACTGAAATATAGATGCACAGAAAAAAAACCAATGCTGGGAATCGAACCCAGGTCCTCAGCATTCCGTTCTGCGTGCTAAACCCCTACACCACCACTGGTCTAGAGATTAGACACGAATCTTTCCTATACATCATACATTTCAGTCTGCTAAATCATCACCTTATGCAGTGACAAGCGCACATCTATGTTACACCCTCTATCGAGAGATTTCAACACTCCTTCGGAACTAACCGCTCACCTGGACAAGAGATGGCGCTACTGTGCAACTTTAAACAAGTTAGCTATGAAGTATCTTTTTGTTTTTAAAAATCTCTCGATAGAGGGTGTAACATAGATGTGCGCTTATCACTGCATAAGGTGAAGATTTAGCAATTCAGGTGAAATGTATGATGTATAGGAAAGATTCGTGTCTAATCTCTAGACCAGTGGTGGTGTAGGGGTTTAGCACGCAGCACGGAATGCTGAGGACCTGGGTTCGATTCCCAGCATTGGTCTTTTTTCTGGGGTTTTTTCTGTGCATCTATATTTCAGTTTGTATTTAGTATGAAATATATGATTTCACGGGATGACCGTAAAAGTAATAAAAAATTAAGTTGAAAAAATAAATACAAAAAGATACTTCATAGCTAACTTGTTTTAAGATCATATCTAATTTTCTCGATTTTGTCGCTTAGTTCGTTATTGCATAACGCAGTCAATTAGCCGTGGTGGCCGGGGTTTGACCTAGAGGGTCTCTCAAGCTGAGGGTCGTGGGTTCGAGTCCGGGCTCGAGTTCGAGTCGAGACCTCTGAGCTTTTCGGAATTTATGTGCGAAATTTTTGTAATTTACTATGAGCTTTACGGCGAAGGAAAACATCGCGAGGAAACCTGCATACACCTGAGACGAAATTCAATCATTATCATTCATCATTTCAGCCGAAAGACGTCCTGACTGCTGAACATAAGCCTCCCCCAACGCTCGCCAAACAGATCGGCCCTGCGCCATCCGCATCCAATGGGTTCCCGCCACCTTAACCAGGTCGTCGCTCCATCTTGTTGGAGGCCTACCTACACTGCGTCTTCCGGTCCGCGGACGCCACTCGAGAATCTTTCGGCCCCATCGGCCGTCAGTTCTACGAGCGATGTGGCCTGCCGACTGCCACTTAAGTCTAGCGATTCTTCGAGCTATGTATGTGTTGAATAAATTCAATGAAGTTCCCAATCTGCATTGGGCCCGCGTGGGAACTACGGCCCAAACCCTCTCATTCTAAGAGAAGGCCTGGACGTACTATGTAGGCTGGGATGAGCTTAACAGTTGGGTTTCCCCTATTTGGCCTAATAACGTTAGTGCCAATTTCGTCACACCTACCAACGTTTTATATAAATTTCACTAGCCCTAATATTTGCTGAACCTATGGTAAACTTTCCATCTTCACAATATCACGTGTGTTAAATGAAAGTGGGGGCTACCCTTACCCCTTATTTGAGCTTGAGACTCTAAGCATCTCTCGGTCGGTGAAATCGACTGCAAAAAAGGTCCGAAAATATTTAAAAAACCGGCCAAGTGCGAGTCGGTACCATTATCAATAAAAACGGAAAAAAAATCACGTTTTTTGTATGGGAGCTCCCCTTAAATATTTGTTCTATTTTAATTTAATTATTTATTTTTAAAGCAAACAACTAAATATAATCTGTGAATATTTCAAACGTATACCTGTTGCCGTTATCAATATCAAGCAAAAACGAGCAAGCAGAGCAGCATTGGTTTGACCTGCTATTCAGGAACGCCAAAAATCACTGGTTTGCGAGAGGTTTGGGCTGAGTTTGGGATGAGCCTAATTTATTTTTTTTTTTAGGTCGCGGGTGAGCAAAGTAATTGTTTTAGTTCCTTATTTATTTGTTTATTAATTTATTTACATAGCGAATTAACAGGAAAATAAGGCTCATCCCATTCCTATCCTCTCCCAAACGATTGAATTACCGCTCGCAAACAGTACTGGGCCGTTCCTGAATTTAGCCCCTGGTGACAAACGGACAGTGGAGTCTCATTAATAGGGTCCCATTTTTACCCTTTGGGTAGGAACCCTAAAAGTGTACTTTACTGAGTTACGACGGTATTATCATTAAGAATCTCAACATTTAGTAATTCAGTCAGTCACCGCAACCCAACTGACAGATGACGAAACAAACCCCCCTATCCCCAAGAGATGTTCAAGATGTCAGGTGTAATTAAATAAAAAAAAAAAAACAAAAAATCAAAACGTTTATTCTGCAAAGCAAAGGCAAAGGGCTCTTTTACATGACATTTTTTTAAACTACCAGCGCTTTCGTAAGGACCATCATTGCCAAGAAGAATGCGCCGCAAGACACTTGGCAGAAGTCATCTTTTCAAATTAAAATATAATAAATTACAAATTAAAAAAATCATACAAATATAGAATTAAGTAAATAAAAAAAATAATTATATAAAAAAACAATACAGGGATGTATTGGGTCCCTTAGTTAAAAAACTAAAACAATACCTACATCTTAACTATATCTACGTTAAGGGGAAGTGTAGAATGCTTCCACCGTCAAAAAAAAAAAAATTATTAAGGAAAAAATAAAAAATAAAAATATTGGAGATGTCTTCCAATGTCACAATAATTAAAAATGATTGTGTTAAAAACACATTTCAGGTCAAGTAGCCCCCAAAGTTGGCTCACACGCACTCATGTCATGCTCTGAAAGCAGAGCGGTACCGAATTACTTAGCTTAGGTATATTACATCACTGACAAAGACGAGAAAAACAAAAGGACGAAATATATTTAAGGCTCTGAGGTACCGGTAAACAGGAAACATGTTTCACTGTTTCATCTTCCTTTGTGTTCAAGTTCGTAGGTATTATTATTATTATTATTATTTTTTATGTTAGATAGGCCAGACAAACGAACTAGTGGGTCACCTGATGTTAAATGAACACCACTGTCCATAGACACCCGCAGCGCTTTACGCGATGCCATTGCGTTGTCAGCCCTAAGGAAAAAGGAGAGCGAATAGGGGAGGGGGAGAGGTATTGGGCCCCCGGCGCTCTCACTGACCGTAAGAAACGCAGCAGGAAGTACTGCTGCTTCACGCCGGTGTTCTGTGAGAGGGTGGTACTACCCCGGACGAGCCGGCCCATTCGTGATGCAGCGGCTAGCTACAACATGGCTCTACCACTACACTACTACTATGTTTCACTCTTTTATCTTCCTTTGTGTTCAAGTTCGTAGGTATTATAGGATTCATCTTATTTTCTGAGATGATTGAGGAGTTCATTCAGACGGCTTGGCCATGACTAACTACGTGCTATCAGTGCGGCGGGCGTGTTTAGGGTTCCGTACCCAAAGGGTTTACATTTGAAATTTACCATGAGCTTTACGGTGAAGGAAGAAATTCAATGGCGTGTGTGAAGTTCCCAATCCGCGCTGGGCCCGCGTGGGAACTACGGCCCAAGACCTCTCATTGTGAGAGGAGGCCTGTGCCCTGCAGTGGGACGTATGTAGGATGACGATGGCCCGAAGGGTGGTAACAAGCTCAGAGGTCAAGTGTCTCGCCTTACACTTCAAGAGGGGCTACCTAGCTCCTCCTTACTCCTTAGTTCTCCACCAGGGCGGTGCCTTGGTTGAGATCTGATGATGGATATCCAGAGCATCGATAATGTAGGTCCAGAGTTCCCAACATACACAACTGATTCAACAAGCAGTTCACACCACAGCGAGAGAATTTGTAGGTATCAGCACTTAGATTTTCATTAATTTTATTGCCATTTTAGATGTTTTTCTGAACATGTATAATTTCCGTGTTAAACGCAGATTCAATCAGGTGGCTATCTTAGGAACTCTGAATGTTCTTTATCAATGCTCGGAGTAGCCATCATCAGATTACAGCCAAAGCACCGCTTAGTGGAGAACCAAGACATCAAAGTGACCTCGTTTGTATGAAAGGTTACCTATGGGCCGATTTTTTTGACCGTGAGTGTATGATTATCAGAATTTCCTTTTTAATTAGTTCAGTCTTTTGGTTATGGCGTCATTTTGCCTCCTACTTGAAGTATATCTTGTGCCGGCTACATCCCGCCGGGTAAAGATGCCGCTATCCGGTTCCGGTGTAATCCGGCTAATCTCAAATCCGACCCGTCTCGTGAGCCGAGGTTACTCAATATCTGACTAGGGTTGTTAATTCCAGAAAACTCTGAAGGCGGGTTAAAATTATAAGGACGTTGCCCACGACTCCGTCTGCGAAGAATTCATTTGTGGCTATCCCGCGGGAACTATGCAATTTTCCGGGATAAAAAGTAACCTATATGTTAATCCAGGTTATAAGCCAAATGTGTACCAAATTTCAGCAGAATCCGTCAAACCGTTTTAGCGTGAAAAAGGAACAAACATCCGCACATCCATCCAATCATCCATTATGGCTATCAAAACACGATCCTCCCGTAGATTATGTATGGCAATAGTAAATGGCGTCAATCACTTCTATGACAACTCAATCCATTGACTAGGTTTTTATTTGTTTTAGGCCGCACCGAGCTTCTTGCGCTAATCGAATTTAGGTATTCTATGCACTTGTGTATGTGTGCGTGAGAGCGGCTAGAATCAAAGCCGTGCGTAAGCACAAGCGATAGAGGTAACTCCACCAGAGTTGAGGCCACTCACACAACCACATCTCATGTAATGACAGCGGGATTTTGACGTTGTGGTGTCGTTAACGACAACACAACGTCAAAATCCCGCTGTCATTACATGAGATGTGGTTGTGTGCGTGGCCTCAACTCTGGTGGCGTTACCTCTACAATTTCCCGTCCGATGGCCGAAGGAGAGCTAACGCAACTAACTATACGGACAAGGGGGAAGCACGACGGCTCAAGATAGGTTGGTCAGATCGCGCTTGTATTTAGGGATTTTCATCGTATTACTAAAACAAATACATATTTTAAAAAGTAGCAACATTAGACCCTAGAAAACATCTTCTTTTACTAACATTCAGAAAGTCATGACCTGCTGTGCAGTATTTAATTTTACGCCGTACTAAGGATTTATTTTATTTTTTAGAGACGACTTTGGATTTTTTTCTATCAAGCAAACTACGAGTACCTAATCGTGTTTCAAAAAACACTGGTCACTAGAGTGAATCCTCAAATATCTTACACATGAATTCCAGAACTAAAGCTTTGCTATTTACCTAGTAATGATACAGCAGCCGATTAAATGAATGCAATAAATGCGCCAAAAGCTGGGTTGGAACTCAAAGCAGCTGACTTGAAAACTTGTTCGCGCGTCTGTAACGGCAGCCCTAAAGTTGTCGATCACCGTGTTAATAGTTAATCGCTTCCATTAACTTTGAGCTTCCGACTTAACACGTTCGGTTAAGTACACTTTGACTAACTAGTATTATCTATTTCAGATAGGTAAGGCTTGGCTTCACAATTCTCTATGGGGAATATAAGTTACTAGCTTTTACCCGCGGCTTTGCTCGCGTTGTAGCCATTAAATTACTAGAATGCTAGATGGCGTTGAAGTAGTTAGATCTTGAAATTTTTTGAATAACAATTTTTTTTAATAAAAAGTATCCTATGTGATCATGATGATCGATTAAGTAGTTTTCGCGTGAAAGCGTAACAAACAAACGGACATTCACATTTATAATATTACGAGTAGTAGGGATGTTTTGTGACAGTATAAATGTATATATGACTTGTATGATGATATTGATGATGTCTTCGCTTAATTTGTTCGAGTTCATCTAAGGTCATACTTACTCGTACACAGTGTAGTAGTAGTAACACAGCGTAATACATAAAAAGCTAATAATCTGTCCACATGAGAGACAATATACTACTACTATATAGGTGATATAGGTATTAATAAATATGAGATAACGTCTGTGCACTCGCCATTTTTTATTTAAGTGCACCAATTTAAAAGTATTACGCCTTTACAATAATCAAAGAACTACTAAACTACCGTCACACCGACCATTTTCCCTTAAAACAACAGTATACGACAATAAGTAATCGCTGTGACGTTTGTGCTTGTCACGCACACAGTTTTCCAGGCCTATACTATACGTATCAACAAACAAAAGGTTGGAATTGCAAATCACCGCGTGACGATTAGCCAACGCTTTCATATCAAAGGCTTCCTAGGAAGGGATCCTAATGAGTAGAGTTATAGTTGAGTCATACTAGATGGCGCGCATTGACCATGCCAAAATGTCATGTCATGCAACATTTCGTGCCATGGTAAGCTTTAGAATAGGACGGACTTAGTTATCTCTCCTGTAAATTTCGTAAAAGGCGACTAAGAATCTAATATGAATCATCCTTTCCCCCCCAGCCTATATGTATATGTACGTCCCACTGCAGAGTACAGGCCTCCTCTCAGAATGAGAGGGCTTGGGCCGTAGTTCCCACGCGGGCCCAGTGCAGATTGGGAACTTCACACACACCATTGAATTTCTTCACAGGGGTATGCAGGTTTCCTCACGATGTTTTCATTGACCGTAAAGCTCATGGTAAATTTCAAAAGTAATTCGCACATTAATTCCGAAAAACTCAGGTGCGAGCCGGGATTTGAACCCACGACCCTCTGCTTGAGAGGCCATAGGTCAAATCGCTAGGCTACCACGGCTTTTTAAATTTGGTGTGGGCTAGATATATTTTGGGAAACCCATGACGGTGGTAGATGAAGCATAATATGCTATCTAAATGAACTTTACAGTGAAGGAAAAAATCATGCAGGTACCTGCAAACACCTGCGAAGAAATTCAATGGTGTGTGTGAAGTTCCCAATCCGCACTGGGCACGCGTGGGAACTACGGCCCAAGCCCTCTCATTCTAAGAGGAGGCCTGTGCCCTGCAGTGGGACGTATGTGGGCTGGGATGGTGATGAATGACACAAAATTAAGGTCCTGCGCCGTCACTGTCTTCTCAATCAGCTTAACTCCAACTAAACCAAAATAATCTTCTTAAATAAATACCAAAAGCATCTAAAGGGCTAAGGCCAACATTTCCCTTTAAATTTTCCTCAAAAACTTCGTAACGTAAAACTCTAGAGGAATCTCGTCCTAACCAATGGAGCAAAAGATCCGTGAGAAAGGCATTTTGAAGCTCCCGGAGGACAAGGACACAGTATAAAGCCGGTAACTAATCTACAAACTACGATACGTGTTAAATTTCCATTCACGAAAGCGTGTAAAGGTGAGGCTCCATTGGTGCGTTGCGTCGCGTCATCGCAGCCCCGGATCTACGATTTTTTCGAACCGGGGCAAAAACTTGATAGTGGCGCCCCCTCCCTTTACTTGTTCGATATTTCGAATTCTTGCCTCAAGGATTTGGCGCCCCATGAAACTGCCGCCTGGGGTAAGTGCCCCGGTTTGAGGCTGCGTCATCGCAACAAATCAACGCATTGTATGCACCACCTGCGCTGCGTCGACGGAGGACAAAAATGTACTGTTAGAGACAGCGCAGCGGCATCACCCTTCCCCCCGCTTCGTCTCTTGTCCTTCGATCTGTTGAAACATGTTAGCATATCATCACTACATGGTATAAAACAAGGTCGCTTCCCGCTGCCAGTCCCTATGTATGCTTAGATCTTTAAAACTACGCAACGGATTTTGACGCGGTTTCTTTTAATAGATAGAGTGATTCAAGAGGAAGATTTATATGTAAGTATAATAAATGCATAATATAGCAGAGAAGCAGTGATAATTGCACCCGTGCGAAGCCGGGGCGGGTCACTAGTAAAAAAAAAAAATTTCACTACCAGTTTAATGTAATTATTTTAGCTCGATCGGATACAAGGAAGTTTTAACTCGCAAACTTACATACATACATACAAATGAACTAAAACAATTACTTTACTCACCAGCGACCTTACGATAGCTACGTTTATGTAAGAAATGCGTGTTCATTTCCTCCACCTCCACACTGTACGAACACACAAATCACACAAACCGAACTATCACCACCACCAAACTACACTGACGCGACGCGTGGCGAACTCGCGTTTTGAAATTTGGTAGCATAGCGTACGGTTGTGGTATCTATTCTGAAGATGAGCTCTCAGTGTAGTTTGGTGCAGGTGGTGATACTCGGGTTTGTGTGTGTTTTTACAGTGTGGAGATGGAGGAACTGCATGAACACGCATTTCTTTCATAAACGGAACTATCGTAAGGTCGCGGGTGAGTAAAGTAATTGTTTTAGTTCATTAATATAGACCTCCGCAAAGAAACGCCTGATTCAATACATAATACATAATTACAAACGTTGCAACATGCAAGTTTAAAAAGGCTTGAAAAAAAGGACTTGTTCCTCTCCACATTAGTTGTGCTTTGACTTTGACATTAACCAATATCGAGATCCCTTAGTCCGAGTAATGCATATGATCGAAAAGGTCAACTTATAGTTGTTTATTGAACAGTGTTGAATCCGCACGCGAGGTTTGTTCAGAGAACAACACGGCAGACCGAAGCGTTGAGTTATGCAAATTCGGGGCATTGTCATTACCTTCTATGGACATAAGTTACTGGTTTTTTACTATAACGAAGATTGACAACGAACTCTGGAATTTGCGACTTAGGGTAAAGTTATTTTTGCCCCGTTTTTTGCGTAACTTTTCAATGGATTATTATTTATGCATGCTTTTGGTTTTTAAATTGTTTTCGCTGTCTCTGGTCTTCAAGAATTTTAATTCTTATTTTGGTTCGTGTTTTTCTTGTGATGTCTAATTACAATGTTTTTCTGTGCAAATATTCTCAGTAGGTACCTATAAGCAAAGTTTGTGTGTTTGTTCCAAGATTTAGTTTAGTTAGTCAGATCGATAAAAACAAATGCAGCTAATACCTATAATATATTTAAACGTCGCACTGAGGACAGTATACTGTACTCAGTGTGTTAGTAATTGAAATGCATATTGAAAAGAAACCTTTAGTCATAAGAATGTTTTATTATTATAAGTTTGTTTTATCGAGGGTTATGTGATGCATTACAATACCAAAAGTATTGAAATTGTTGATAATTCACTGCAATAGCCAGCCATATCAAATTCGGGTCTAATAGTTCAAATACGATTAAACTGATTGTTTCCATTGCTATCCTGGCGTTCGTGTCTCCAGTGTTTATTTTTTGTTTTTAAATGCCTCCCACAGAAAAACAGCATTGCAGCTTGTCGCAACATTGTGCTGGGTGGGGCCCTAATTTATACTACTCGATGTTTTTTTTTTATTTGGATTTTTTCCTTCCAAACGCATTTTTTACTGTATATCGAATGTGTAAATAAAAGATTGCCTCAAACAGGTAGTGACAGTTTAGTAACAAATCTGAAAATAGACACAATAAATTCAATGGATTATTAACGCCATTGAATTATTAACTAAACGGATGCTGGCAACAATACTGTGTGTGTACACGAAACGTCATATTCGTTACACTTCACGCTTCATGAAATCGCACAATGTAAATACTCTGTGGTAGAATTTTGCGTGTAACGGAACGCGGGATTTTGGCGCGAACACGGAAGCCTTGAAAACAAGATGGCGGATAGCTTATTGAAGTTTTTAAACCACAACGTCACAAATAGTAAAAAATACAAGCTAACATTTTTTTTCCAAATTGCAGACAAGAAAATGTAAAAATAAATACGATAAAATTTAAAAGAATCGGACCGTACTTATTTGAATAATGGTAAAATGTAACAGCAATTTCGTTTCTCTGTGTGACATAATGATACTTGATAGAACCATAGGGTGCGGTTAAAATAAGACACTATATTTATAAACCTGAATGAATGACCTGCTAAGTCAAACCCTTTACGGCAATTACATGAAGGTTTGAGATATCAAGCACGTATAATTAATATTGTCGTTCATAAACAAATACTCATCGTATTTTCAACGCACCTGAAAGCAAAAGACAAAACCAAAAATTGTTACAGACAAGTAATTGAATTAGATAAGCTGTATGCACAAGTCACAATTCCATGATATACATAGAGCTGTTCGAAAAAAAATCCTAATACATATTATAATGCCAAAGTTTGTGAGTGCGTTTATAAAATGTGTGTTTTGTTACCCTTTCACGCTAAACGTCTGAACTAATTAGCATGAAATTTGGTGTCAAAATAGTTGACTCATAGCTGGATCTTTGGAATACTAGAGATAAGAAATTTTGAATTATATTCGTGCTATGTTATTGAAAACCACGGTGCATTTTTATTCGCAAGGGAATTTAGTAAAATCTCGGAATTCCCATCCCAGTCAAGTGTCAGATCTAATGAAATGATAAGCCAAATGCTCTTCAAAATATCTGTATACAACAACGTCACATTACGCATATCCTGAGACACGGTTCATTTGAACGCGTTTTCCATAACTCTTCTAAAAATAGGCCACAAGCCGTAACCAATAAACTTAATTAAATAATCAATTATATCATCGCGCTCATAATCTCATCACTTCTTTAGTTAGCGACCATCGAATTTCCGTATCACATAAATAATGGCATAATAAATGCACTTCCAATGCCTCGAACTTCAAAGAACTCGCTGTTTTAAAAACAACGCGGCTTAGCGTTTACGGCCAGCACTAAATCTCGTTCATAATGAGAATTTAAATCAATTTATAAATAAAAAATAACCTTGTATTCGAATTTTAAAATTCAATGTTTAGGCCAAGGGAAGCTGTTTTCGTTGAGTTATTTGCAGCCAGTGGCTGGTGGATTTTGAGGCATGAAAAATGTACACACGATGAGTAAGACTGCGGAAATTGTATACACGTAGGAACATTAGACACACAATGTATACAAATGGTAAACAGACTAAGCAACGTGTTAATTATGTGGTTTTCATGGTTTTATTGCTAGTCGCTTGAATTGAAGTTTGTTTAAGAATTATGTTTTGTACTGTCAGTCAGTTAGGTAAATGGGAAACCATAAAGAAAAGTAGATATCGTAGGCAAACATAAACATTGATAGTAGCATACACTTAATGTCAGTAAGTAATGTCGCTAATTGGGGGGGGGGGGTCCATAAATCACTTCATTCATCCTCTTTAAAGTAGAAGCAAAATAATGATCTCTTTCAATATTACTCGTTTTCTTTATATTACTCGTTCGTGGTGTTGGTTCCGACGAAGGTGTTGGTTCCGACGAAGGACTGGGGAGCCTTGACGATGGAGCACTTTTGGCCTAAAGGAGTAGTGTTCCGGCGTTTCCGTGGGCGACCTCGGTACCTTTACCATGAGTTACACTAGTTTACAGTGACTGTACTCGCTAGCGACGGCGTAAATGATTTGTATGGAGAATTGTACTTCCGTAAGTGACCGCTAGAGGCGCTGTACACGATATCCATACAAATCATTTACGCCGTCGCTAGCGAGTACGGTCACTGTGAACTAGTGTAACTCATGGTAGAGGTACTGGTGCTACTGACGCGACACCGGCTCTGCGGGTGTCCTGAGTGTTTGATGTGTGATGTTTAGTTTTATGTAGTTTTAAGTTTTAAATTTGATTATGTATGTTACTCTGTAAGGTATTTATCTATGGGCCTATGCAGCCTGAATTAAATGTTTATTATTTATTATTATTATAATATTATTTTTTTAACAGTTAAACCTACATTACTTTACATCTCACTAATATGATAAATGCGAAAGTTTGTGACTCTATCACGCTAAAACGGCTTAACGAATTTGGATGAAATTTGTTACGCAGATAGCTGGGTTTCAGGAATAACACATAGGATACCTTACCTTTTATCCCGTTATTCCCACGGGATCGGGATTTACGCACGTAAAACCCTAAAGTCTTAACCGTTGAATCCAGAGACATTCATGAACATTTATAGGTACGAATACTACAAAATATTTCTCATACAACGTAAATGAGTTAGCAGTGGCGTGGTGGCCTAGCGGTTTGATCTACGGCCTCTCAAACAGAGGGTCGTGGGTTCAAATCACGGGTCGCACCTCTGAGCTTTTCGGAATTTATGTGCGAAGTTCCCAATCCGCACTGGGCCCGCGTGGGAACTACGGCCCAAGCCCTCTCATTCTGAGAGGAGGCCTGTGCCCTGCAGTGGGACGTATATAGGCTGGGATGGTGATGAATGACCGTAAATGAACCACGATGTAAATTTTGAAATTCCCATGGGAATTTTATATTATTGTAGATGTAATCCAGATCTAATGGTTCATGCGAGCGAAGCCGCGGGTAAAGACTATTACCGCTATAACAACAAATACTAAAAACTAGAATAAAATAAATATTTAGTTAAGGGGGCTCCCATACAACAAAAGTGATTTTTTTTTGCTCGTTTTTGCTCGATATTGATAACGGCAACAGATAGACGCTTGAAATATTCACAGAATATTTAGTTGAATATTCACTTTAAAACAAATTATTAAATTATTAAAACATATTTAAGGGGGGCTCCCATACAACAATCGTGATTTTTTTGCCGTTTTTATACAGGGTTATTTTTAATTCACTGACATCCTCTTAACCCTGAATTCCTATCACTCAAACAAATGTTTTTTGTTTTACGACTTTTTAAAATGAAGCACTTTTTTCCCATACAAATACACAGAGTATCGTAAAAATAAGAGGAAATCTCAAATTTTCAAAACGTTATTACACCAAAAATATTAAGTTATGACAAAAGCCGTAAAACAAAAAACATTTGTTTAAGTGGTAGGAGTTTAGGGTTAAAAGGATGCTAGTGAATTTCAAATAACCCTGTAGATAATGGCACGGTACCCTTCGTGCGCGAGCTTGATTCGCACTTGGCCGTCTTTTCTTATTAGCAGGATTCAAATGTCGCTCCCAGGCAAAGTTGCGTGCCGAAACTCCTTAAGCTTCACAGCGTAACCGCTGTCACACGCGTTAGCCCCAAATGGCCCGTTCGCTACATTGCCCGGGCCGCGGTAGGGCTGCACGCACAGTCTCTGGATCATAATAGGGATATTGACGCCATTAAAAATAATTAGAAGACACGACTCCAGTATAAAAACGCTTCATTTTAGCCTTGAAAACCAGATGAATTTTCGATTAACTGCAAAATTTGATTTTTTGTTGCTTTAAACAAATAAATAGTTAGTTGATTGAGTATGCGAACAATGACGTCATATGTCGCTATTGTCATTCAAACTCTATGGGAGAAGTGTTTTGTCAGCTCAAAAAAAGTACGTCAGTTGATTGGTGGTGTCAACATCCCTATTTGGGTAATTTTAAAATATTGCGCGGGTAAACTTGCCTCAGTCTAAAAAAGTCGTTTCTGTTTACACTGTCTATTTTCTGCAGTTATTTGAGTTAAATGATTGATTATTAAAATCGGCTATACCTATACACGAAATTACGCTCGTGTGGCCTCACCCTTAGATCCCTTCCGCAGCTAACAAAAGAGCTTATAACTTTGAAACGGCTGAACCGATTTTGATGAAACATATCTAAGAATGATCGCCAAGAAACCAGCTTCCAAATAAAAAAACCGCATCCAAATCGGTTCACCCCACGTTCACCCGTTTAAGAGCTATGATACCACAGACAGACACACACACAGCGGCCAAACTTATAAACACACCTCTTGTGTGTCGGGGTTAAAAAAAAGACACTTAATAAACGTGTCACCAACCCTACGCCAACTGCCTACATCTTGCATAACTCAAACCCTCCAGCAAGTAGGTCAATGCAAGTGATACACAAAGGAGCCATACAAATTCGTCACTTACAGAGCTAGCGGTAAAATGTGTGAACTTTGCTACTGAGGTCATACATCGTCTTGTCTCGCCCTATGCACCGGTTTTTTTTTATTTCCGTTAAATTCGACACGTAGCTCACACATTAACGGAAACCTGCGGGGCTACTCCGAAATTCGAAAATCGAACTTCGTATCGTAGCGTCTTGCTCACTCTCGTATTAAATGCTATTTGCGAGAGCGGGACGGCATGATACGAAGTTCGAATTATGATCTTCGTAGTATAAGGCCTGGTATATTGAATTTCGTCGAAATCGAAAATAACTATAAATTACAAATTATAAAAAACCCCAAATCCCAACGCAATTTGGTCACACATTATGTTTGAAAATAAAGTTAATGCCCATTATGCGTCTAAGATCCCTTTTACAGCTAACAAAATAGCTTTTGAAACGGCTGAACCGATTTTGATGAATCATGTCTAAGAACCATCGCCAAAGCTACTTCCAAATAAAAAAAAGCCGCATTCAAATCGGTTGACCCGTTTAAGAGCTATGATGCCACAGACAGACAGACACACACACACACACACAGCCATACACATAGCGGTCAAACTTATAACACCCCTCTTTTTGTGTCGGGGGTTAAATCGCAGCATTTTCCGTTGAGATAAACACGATTATTGATTGTAATTTGATATAGCCCAGTGCTACTCGAGCGCGTCCGAAGGATTTGTCCTGAATGTCCTGTCACATGTTTTACGGCGTCTTTTACGACGTTTTATAATGATACAATAACATTTTGGTAACAAAACAACGATAACTCACGGTCACCGCTTATCTCTTCCTCTTGCAATAAACATATAAAGCTACCGCGGAGCTCCATTGCCAAAAAGAGTATAAGTTTTAGAGCTTTATACCTTAAACCGATAAAACAGAACGATTTTTGAATCGCTTAGGCGCCTATTTCACAAACAGGTGACAGTCGATTTAAATTTCGCAGCTAATTTTTTTATCATCAGATAGGGTCTAACGCCTCATAAGAAAGCTCAAGGTCACTCAGAGGAAGATGGAGAAAGCTATGCTCGGTGTTTCTCTGTGGGATCGCATTAGAATCCGCGTAAGAACCAATGTCATCGACATAGCTCGAAGAAAAAATATCTACAATAACATAATGATAATAATGTGTTATAAATGAACATGATCGCAATAAACGAAAAGGAATATGAACCACGAACCACTACCTACAATTGTAACGCAAGCCTGACACAGCTTTAATCTCATGTCAAGATTTGCCGACAAATCTACAAATATGTCGTCTAAGAAAAATAATTGTTGTTTCACAACATTATTGTCATTAAATAGATCCAAACAATTGTAACAAAATGCCTGTCATTTTAATAAGCATTTCTATAGAAAATAATTTTCAAAATATGCCACTGACAATTGTCGCGTTGGTGAAATAGGGGTATGGCAGAGCTCACACAATGGCAGAGAGAAAACGCTCCCCGCGCCGCTCCCCGCCCCGCTGCCCACTCGCGTCCAGTCCTCAGCCATCTACCATTTAATAATTACGTTTACTCCGTCTTCAAACAAATTGTGGGACTCAATGAAAGTCCCCGATCTGCGAAAAACCAGTAAGTAGATAAAACAAATTTTTACGATGAAAACATGCGAAAGGTTCATTTGGTGTATTGTTGACAATCATTTGTAAAATTTGCTTCAAATTTTCCTTATTTTACTAACTTCGACGGGATAGCGTAGTGGTTAGAAGGGTTTGCGAGTGTTTAAGTAGATTAGTAGTTAAGATAATGCATGCAAACATTGTATTTTACTGAAATAAACAGTTTAATTTTTTTTATAGACTACGCAGTGTTAGTCGATTTTTATACCTGGTTTACACTCTCGTACGAGTGGCGAGACGAACTGCGGGACGAGCCACGAGACGAGAGTGTGAACAGGCGCGCGTCGCGCCTCGTCTCGTGATTTGCCTTGATTTTGACGCTCGCGTCCGGAGCGAGACGACGAGGCGAGGCGCGAGGCGAGGTGACGAGGCGAGAGTGTAAATCAAGTATTAAAGGGGCCACGCCACTGTTAACAAGCCGCTTTACTAGTCTGATTGATTTCAGATGTGTTGTTAGTAGACAGCTGCTATGTATGACAATGCATTAGTTTTAGGGCCTGTGCCACAATATCTTAAATTAAACGGAGAAGGCATCACATAATGTTTTGCCACATAAAATATGAACTTACCAGAGACTGGTGAAATAGGGCCGTCAACAGAAGAGCTTGCATCGTTTAATTATTATTTAAATTGTGATTTGACAAATATGAGATTGTAATGTTCATGTTTTGATGTGAGTGTTTCAATTATTATGGGCTATGTTGCCTAAAAATGAAGTTTTTTTTTATTTTACTTATATTTTTTATTACAGTACAAATGAAATTCAAGATGAGGAAAATTATACCTAACTATAAAATAAAAAATTGTCTGAAGAAACGAACACGGCATTATAGATGTAGGCCACATAAAATATCAGAAACTTATCAATAAGGTAAATGCACCCTATTTCGTGCTAGTACGTTATTTCGTGAGTTTTTTTTCTAGCGCAAAAAATAAGCAATTGTGATATTTTTTATTTAAATTACACATAAATATAACATCTCTGACTTTTAATCTATTTAAAAAACCAAGTACTTATATTTTATCGTCAAAACTGAAATTACTACGACGCTCGAAACTGTCAGCCGGCCACAATCAGCTGTGCGGTGTGCGCACACTCCTTGTCGTCGTAAGGTTTACTCTCCGACTTCATAAGCATATGGAAAGGCAAAGGTTAGTCCATTTGAATAAAACTTTTGACAGTGTTTGTATGGGTTCCTATACAATTAATTTGACATAGGAAAAGGTCATATATGAGCATAGAAATAACTTAAAACTGCAATAAATCGACTCACGAAATAGCGGACATTTTATTTTTCGTGTGTCCCTTGTTTCGTGTCACTACCGAATCAAGGATTTTATTGATACATTTAGGTTACTTATACATTTATATAAAAAACTAAGATAATTTAAATGTGCATTAGAAAACATATAACGTGGTTAATGAAGTTTCGTATGAGCTAAATTCGTTATATGTTTTGTTCACTAGAATTCTCATAAATCGAGTTGGAACGTGGCCTAAGTTTACATTTTTAAGGTAAATGCGCATATGTACCCTCCGAACAATTTTATTTATAATTAAGTTAATTTTAATTATTTTTCGGTATATTTGTGACGTAAAGGATAGTTATTGATTAATTTATATACTTTAAGCTTCATCTGCAAAATTAAGGACGGGAATTTAAAATAAAACAGTGACACGAAATAAGGGACCGGTTTTTGACACTTTTTCCCAAGTTCGTGATAGATAGTGGTAGGTAAAACAATATGCAATAGATGTGAAATACCTAAATAGGTACATTTATTTTGATTTTATTAAGTAGGTAAGAATCTTAAGTTGTTAAGAATTTACTCTAACATTGATTCCATTGGTTCTTATTTTTGCGACGTACAAAATTCCATACAATACAATAATGCCATTCAACAAGATGGAGCGATGACCTGGTTAAGGTTGCGGGATCGCGTTGGATGCGGATGGCACGGGATCGATCTGTTTGGCGAGCCTTGGGGGAGGCCTATGTTCAGCAGTGGACGTCTTTCGGCTGAAATGATGATGATGATGAAAAAAGATTTTGTTTTGTTTGTGAAAAGGAGGTTCATTATTTTTATTTTTTGAATGGTAAAGTTATATTAAGTTTTATTTTTTCATTTTAATGATAAAGAACCTACTTATAAGCTATAAGTAGCAATAAAAGCTCGATCTCACTCTCAAGTGAATCTTTTTTTATTTAAATAGTTACTTACTTTTTAAATCTGTAATAACTCGGTAAATATTTGTTTTTTATTTTATCAAGAAATTATCATAATTTTCTATGCAAAATTTTATACCGAACCAGGGGCCACGAATTCACGAACTTAAGAGCAGAGCCAAATTTTATCACGAAATAGGAGCCAAATAAGAGGTCCACAAATAAATTTATATAAAAAAAAGTTCAAACTAAAATTATATAATTCATGCATTAAATTACTGCCAAAATATCAATATTCATCACTGAAAAACTATCAGAGTACTATCATGTTTAGTAATATTCAGAAAACAGAACTAATTCTGAAGAGCCTTAACATGCCGAAATATGGGACATTTACAGTAGCGAAACAAGCCCTCATATACAAATTCATAGACAAATCTAGACAGTGAAGTTAGGATAATACGCGATCGTCGCGAACAATACAGAAGCGGTTGACAGCGGTTTGAATGCAGAACGCGGGAAGTGTCATGGCGGCGTGGGCGGGCACGTGACGGCTATTGTCTATGGCACGGAGACTGTTCGCGACACTGACTATATACTTAGGATTGTATATATTGTTATCTATTTGTTTGGCTTCAATTAGGCTTGCTTTTAAAACAAAGGAAGATGAAGACCTTCGCTAAATTGTGGTCTAAGAGTGCAATTAAAATACAAGCTGATAATGTCGACCCGTTTGAAAGATCTGTCATGTGTGCGTTTGGCAGCAGCCGCCGTGGCGTGTGCTCCGAGACGAAGGGCTACGGATTAACCCGAAACATGTCGAGTTAAACTCGTTTAACATCATCATTCCAGCTTAAAAACGTCCCACTGCAGGGCACAGGCCTCCTCTCAGAATGAGAGGGCTTGGGCCGTAGTTCCCACGCGGGCCCAGTGCGGATTGGGAACTTCACTCACACCATTGAATTTTTTTTTCGTGTGTGCAGGTTTCCTCACGATGTTTTCCTTCACCGAAAAACTCATGGTTTTCAAATATAATTTCGCACATAAATTCCGAAGAACTCAGAGGTGCGAGCCCAGATTCGAACGCACGACCCTCTGCTTGAGAGGCGATAGGTCAAACCACTAGGCCACCACGGCTTTATGGACGTGAGTGATCCGTATTTTTTCACTATGAATCCTTATGTTTATCCAACCTGCTCACAAAATTTAATGAAAATCGGTTGAGATATACGCGACCTGTAGATGAAAACCGACAGCCAAACAGTAATTTTGTAAAAGCTGAGACGGAGGCGCTTCACGTTCGCTTGGCCAGTTCATATCATCAAACGCCGTTCGCTCTTTGATCTAGCCCAGTGATACCCAAAGTGGTCTATATCGACCCCCGGGGGTCGACGACCTGCGAGGGGTCTACGTGGGCCAATTTTTATTTTGTGTTTAATTTTTTTTTATTGGTAAATTTTGTCATTTCTGTCCAGAATCACGAGCTTTTTCGATCCTTTTTACCATTTTTCATAGACTTTATATGACCGTAACGAAATGGAAGTTTAAAAATTATATTGAAGGTTTTGGACACTTTTTTTCTCCTAGTAGGATCGAAAAAGCTCGTGATTCTGAGCAGAAATTGCATATAATTTTCCAAACAAAAAAAAGTCAAAACATACAAAAAAACCCACCCTTCAATTTCACGGGTCAGTTTTATGTAAAAAAAAAAGAAAAATTGGCCTACGTACGCGAAAAAAAATTTTATCAACATTTCAGCCGTAAGACGTCCACTGCTGGGCATATGGCTCTCACAAAGTTCTCGAATGGAGACCACGGACTGGCAAGCGCAGCGTGGGACGTCCACCAACGAGATGGACGGACGATTTGGTGAAGGAAGCAGGTTCAGGGTGGTCGATTAATTTGGGATAAATAAACATTAAGTAGGTATGAAAAGAAAAATAGTGGTTTCTAGACAAAGTTTGGGGATCTCTGATATAGCCATACCAATATTTCATAATAATATGGTCGGCGACAATTTCCCTTTTAATGAAATGGCCGACCACATCATGAAGTTATCAACTCAAAGGTCTGTACCCGACAAATACATTTCCCCGTTTATTCCAGCAAATAAGAATTTACTCAGTCATTAGGTTCTGAAGCACAGCGTATTAGCCCCTAGAGCTGCCCTTCCCAATGATGCGTGGGCCAGCCTATTTACGCCAACTCCTGACCCACAGTGACCCATATTCCTAGGCACTGACCCAGGACAGGCACCGTGGCGTATCGCAGTATTAATAGCTAATGCCTTCAGTTATTTATTACAGGGTTGGGGGATGTATGGGTCGGTTATGCTTAGTAAGTAGTTTAGCGAAATAGGTGGGACGTAATAAGGGGTTAGACTGTGGGCTGAACGCCAGCGGGCAGCGCAGCGGCGCGACAAGCGTAAGAGTTCTCTCTGGTCATTGCGTACTTTACCAAGGCGTCAAAACTATTTACAAAACTATGCTGCTAACCGCAAGGTTGGTTTTTGCATATATTTGACGCGATGGCTGTATAGATATTTTTGCCATCGACTGTACAGTGAACACGCTTGCCGCTCCACTGTCCACTCGTGGCCTTAGCGTAAGGCTCTACTGGTGCGTTGCTTCGCGTTGGATCATCGCAACGTTGACGTTGCGGCGTTTTACCTACATTATATTCTTACAAGTTGCTAGTACGCACCGACCCTATCATACATTCTGTAACCTTGCCGTTTGGGCAAACTAAGGAATCAGTTGTTTGCTTAGGCCCGAGGTGGGTAAATACTAACTGCTCCCTGATTCACCGTGCATACTGAGTGTGTACACAAGTTAATGATGGAGCTTAGAACAGAATGGCCGCTGGATTTAAAACGCTAGCCTTGTTTAGAGTTGCGGTACATGGCTGCCGATGATTGTATACTACCTACTAGCTGTTGCCCGCGACTCCTTCCGCGAAGAATCGGAGTAGGTATACAAAAATTAGCCTACGACCTATTCTCAGACCTATCGAATATGGAGAAAAAGGTTCTTAAAAATCGGTCAAGCCGTTTCGGAGGAGTTCGATAACAAACACCGTGACACGAGATTTTTATATATTAGATAGGATATACCTACGTCCCACGTAGCTCCCACGCAGGCACAGAGCGGATTGGGAACTTCATACACACCATTGAATTTATATTTGCAGGTGTGTGCAAGTTTCCTCAAGATGTTTTCCTTCACCGTAAATAGATCAATCAATCATCCCAGCTTATATACGTCTCACTGCAGGGCACAGGCGTCCTCTCAGAATAAGAGGGCTGGGCCGTAGGTCCCACGCGGACCTAGAGCGGATTTTGAACTTCACACATACTTCCATTGATTTTTTTCACAAGTGTTCCAGGTTTCTTCACGATGTTTTCCTTTGCCGTAAAGCTCATGGTAAATAGGGATGTTTCCTAGGTAAAAAAATAATAATTCTTATTAGTCCGTATTTTACATTATCAAAAAATATTAGACACGTAATTTTTCTTTTGACTATTAAACAAAAAATGACGAAGATATGGCGCGTTGAAGTTCCGCGTGACGTCACTTGTTCCTTAAACGCTCATACAAAGTGTAGGAACAAGTGACGTCACGCGAAACTTCAACGCGCCATATCTTCGTAATTTTTTGTTTAATTGACATAATAAAAAATACGTGTCCAATATTTTTTGATAATCTAAAAGACTGCCTAGTTAGGAAAGTAGCCAATTTCAAATGTAAATTTGAAAAACTCAGAGATGTGAACCCAAGACTCTGCTTGAGAGACCATAGGCCAAACCACTAGGCTATTACTACTTTTGCAATTGTAATCAATGTGTAAGTGTCTACATTTTAGAAACGTTAGGACTAAAAGTACTAGGTTAGATATAAAATCAAATAATTTGTCGATTCTGGCTGTAAATGAAGCAAAATTTTTAGGTATTTACATTGATGAACATTTAAATTGGAAGAAACATGTGGACTTTCTCTGTAACAAACTTAGTAGTTTTACTTTTGCTCTGAAGCGCTTGAAAAAAATGTCTACTATAAAAGCGGCCTTACAAGCGTATCACGCGTTCTTCCAGTCACACGTTCTGTATGGATTGGCAGTGTGGGGAAGTTGTACTGAAGCCCATCGGCTGTTTATACTTCAAAAGAAATGTGTACGTATACTAGATGGCATTCAGTCAAACCGAGAGTCATGCAGAGCCTCGTTTAAAAAACTAGGTTTGCCGACTCTTTCAGCACTGTATATTATAGAGCTCTGTAAACTAGTTAGCCGAAATGTAAATTAATTCCCTGCAAGAAATAATTTTAATAGCGACAGACTAAAATTGAAGTTTGCCCACGATGTCCGGGCCCCTACTGCTACGACAGCAATCTACCAGCACAGCACTATCTATATTGCTGCAAAAGTGTATAATTCATTGCCTGCAGAAATTAAGACACTTAAATATACAAAATTTTTGACAGCCTTAAAAAAATTTGTGATCGGGTTATGTCCCCACAACTTAAATGAATACTACGAGTATGATTCTAGCTGTTAGTCATTATCATTAAGTACCTACAAGTATATTGTGTAGCTACACCCACTGGGTAAAATTGTATTGTTTCCTCTTTATATTGCACAACATCTGCATATACTTTACTTTATACATACAATTTATGGCTTTTAAATAAATAAAAAAAATAAAAAAATAAAATGTTACGCAAAAACAGCGGCGGTTAAAAGCTCACCGACTGTCCAAGAAACAACTGGTCAGTCTGATTTAATCTACACAAAACCAGAACAGTATATTATGTTCTATGTAAACGTGACAAAACAAGCATACAAGCTTATGCATATTTGCTGTAGTTCACGAGAACGAGGGCATGTGGGTGGCATTCCTTAGTACCGAAGATTGTTTAGAAACTAGATCTTGTAATTAATTTTCCTAGATGAACTTAATAGCTTTAGAGTTCACAATAATCCTACGTAGGTACCATCCATCTAATATTATAGTTTAAAATGGGAAAGTTAGTAAAGATGTTGGTTTGTATTTTTTTAGAGTTGTTTCACACGTAGCACAACCACACGACAACCACAACCACAACACGTGGTCGGGCGCATGGTTTGTATTGAAAATGAATAGTATAATTCACACGGATCACATTATGCCGTCATATCGACCGCGTGTGTACCGACTATGCACACGTAACCACTGCTTGACCACATTTTAACGCTGCGGCTGCCGTGTCATGACAAAACACCGTATCTAAAAAACACCTATTTTTCAGAAATCGCAAAAAACTTTTGCTATCTTTAATTGGCTACAGAACAGTGAATATTGATCTGATTGCAATAAAATTTGGACAAATCACGGATAATGTGCTACTAGTAGTGGACAAAGAAAAATAATATTAAATTTTTTACTTTTACTTGAATTTTCAAGCAATAACGTGTTATGTCGTAATGTACTTTATCAATAATATATGAGAGTTACTACAACAAAACACTGTAACGTGATACTTAATGACATTATACTCATATGAAAATGCTACTTTAAATTTAATTTAGATTATATTGCTAACATCACAATTCATAAAACTAACATACTCATCTTAATATATTTCTTAGTCTTTAGAAAGGCTTAGTCTTTATGATTACCTTGAAGAAGTCCCGACTTACAATAAACAAGGACTTGGACTAATTTTTCGTGTTATTGTTGCGACAAAACACTGTAAATCTTGATACTATACTAAGAAAATGTGACTTTGTTTTGGCAAAACACGGTAACTAGAGATAATACAGTGTTTAGTCTAATCAAGACCCTACGTTTTAAGAGTTACAGTGTAAATTTCAATGACGTTTTTCAATGTTTTTGATAGAAAATCAAAAGCATGCATATATAGATTAGGGTCGGAATAGTCAATTTAACGGTGTTAGCACAAAACACTGTAATTCGAGTTACAGTGTTTTGTCATGACACGGCGTGGTTGTGTGGTTGTGGTACGTGTGAAACAGCCCCTTAGTATTATTATATTACAATTATAATACATATCCACCGAGGGCGAAAGCTAGTCGTAACCGTAACGTGTACCATAAACTTCCGCCCAGTACAACGTAGCTTTATCCTAACAAGAACAAAATGCCAAAACAACGGGTACAAGCCATTTGTTTTCTTGAAAAGGTCGACTTAATTGCCCGGAGAGTCGCGGCGAGTTGTGCGCGTGCGCCTCATTAAAGCTCCAAACACACAGGCAGCGGAGGCGCGGTTACGCGGTGGCGGATGAGTTGGACCAAGAGAGAAGATGCAAAACTAAGAAACGTGCCTAGGCAAAATAATAGACTAATTTTCCCACCATCCAGACTAAAACTTCATTCTACCGGCACTCTTAAAATTACGATAAAAGTTTATAATAAAGTACCCGAAGTGATAAAAAAAGAAGTAAAAGATAACCTATTTATAAAAAAATTAAAACAAATTTTAGTAAATAAAGCCTATTACTCGCTAAACGAATACCTGGACGACAAATGGTAATGAAATATTGATTGGTATAAAACTCTACTTAAAGATTCCTAAAAATACAATACTTAATAAAATACATGCACACACACACACACACACACACACACTCACTCTCTCACACACACACACAAACTCACTCACACACACACACACACACACGCACGCACGCACGCACGCACGCACGCACGCACGCACGCACGCACGCACGCACGCACGCACGCACACACACACACACACACACACACACACAAACATTATTATCAAAATACTTAATTCTTTTTAGACTATGTGAAAGTATAGAATAGCTAAATTAGATTTAGGTATTATGTTGCAATGCCCTTGCAGGGTGCATGTTTGATACATTGTATTGTATAACACCTAGTAATTTTACAACATGTAAACAATAAATCATTTGAATTTGAATTTGTAATATTCTAACTTGTATGAACGGTTGTGCGGTACCGTACCGCGAACCCGTTCATACAAGTTAGAATATTACAACCGTCACCGCCACCGCGCCAAGCCTCCGCTCTTTGTACATTTGGAGCATAATGTACAGAGTTGTACTCGCCTTTTACTTATACTTACTAGCTTTAGGGTGCTTCACCACCAAAGATGTGCTATGCAGCTATGCTGCGAGAATGTGGAAGCTACGCTACGAAACTATGCGACCGTTTCCACTAATGCTAATCTATTTTTTAGGGTTCCGTACCAAAAGGGTAAAAACGGGACCCTATTACTGAGACTACGCTGTCCGTCCGTCCGTCTGTCATCAGGCTGTAATCCCAAGAACCGTGATAGCTAGACAGTTGAAATTTTTACAGATGATGTATTTCGGTTGCCGCTATAAAAACAAATACTAAAAAACAGGATAACATAAATATTTAAGGGGGCTCCCATACTTACAACAAACGTGATTTTCTTGCTCGTTTTGCTCGATATTGATAACGGCAACGGGTAGACGTTTGAAACATTCACAGAATATTTCATCATCATCATTTGAGCCGAAAGACGTCCACTGCTGAACATAGGCCTCCCCCAAGGCTCGCCGAACAGATCGGCCCTGCGCCATCCGCAACCAATGCGTTCCCGCTACCTTCACCAGGTCGTCGCTCCATCTTGTTGGAGGCCTACCTACACTGCGTCTTCCGGTCCGCGGACGCCACTCGAGAACCTTTCAGCCCCATCGGCCGTCAGTTCTACGGGCGATGTGCCCTGCCCACTGCCACTTAAGTCTTCGAGCTATGTCCGTGACTTTAGTTCTTGCGCGGATTTCATCATTACTAATGCAATCCCGCAGGGAAACTCCAAGCATAGTCCTCTCCATCGCCCTCTGAGTAAACTTGAGCTTCCTTATAAGACCCATCGTTAGCGGCCACGTCTCAGTGCCATAAGTCATCACTGGCAACACACACTGGTCAAAGACTTTTGACTTGAGACACTGCGGTATATCGGATGACAAGATATTGCGGAGCTTCCCGAACGCTGCCCAGCCGAGAACAGAATATATATAACAGAATATATATAATATTTAGTTAGTTATAATAAAACAAAATATTTTAAGTGTTGCCTGAAGGTTACTTTTGTAACCTTTTAGGTGATTTTTAACCCCTTCAGGTTACTTCCAGGTTACACTACTTAAAAGGTTACTTTTAGGTGATTTTTCCGAATTCGTAAAAACAATAAAGGAAATCTAGCAGTTTTCAGAAAAATCTTGAATCGCCAATATCTTAGAAATTAACAATACTGCATACCAACTCATTTCAGTGGCAAAAAAAATTATATATTAACTTATAATAGGTACCTTTCCGTCGGAAAAAATATGAAAGGTTATTTTTGGCACCAAAAGGTTACTTTTTCACTTATTTCAGGTTATTTTGTAAAAATCTGTCTGGCAACACTTTAAGAAGGGCTCCCATACAGCAAATGTGATTTTTTTGCCGTTTTTATAGATAATGGTACGGAACCCTTCGTGCGCGAGTCCGAATCGTACTTGGCCGGTTTTTTTAATACTTGAACTTTGAACCGGCGGCGTTCCTACTTACAAAAGCATAAGGCGTCGTACAGTCAACGATTTTAATTGATAGGCCACTTGCCACTGTTCGTATACTTACTAGTTTTATGTTGCCTCAAAAATATGGCTATCTTAATCTCAGAATAAAATGCGAAGAAGACCTAACATAAACTCTTCCTAGCAATAATTAAGTATACTTACGTTGAAATACGATTTATTCTAACACCGGTACAGGCGGTGTTCTCAGTTCGCACCGTTCCAGTAATTACGCCGTGTTTACGCGGCTCACATTCAGATTGCGTCAAATTACGCCCGAACCACTATTGGGAGTATTGGGCTAATGAATCGGACGCTGAATCCTTTACGTTTCGCACAGTTTATGGAATTAAAATGTACATTTCGTGAAATGTGGGATTGAATTGGGAGAGGGTTGCGGGGCTATTAAAGGGGGGGATGAAAATTTCTTTGATTTTGCCGTAGGATGCACCGTTTTCAAGATATTTGACAAAAACACCGGTTCTCCTCCGATCACCGACGTTAAGCAACGTCGGGCACGGTCAGTACTTGGATGGGTGACCGCCTGGTTTCATTTTTGTTTTTTTTTTGGAAGCGTTTGTACTAAAACTACTTAATTTATTATTGCAGACGAAAAAACCGAGTGTGCTTTAGACCACACGACTGAAGTAAAACTTCTTCAGCTATATGACACATAATTGAAGACGTGAGTGGATGAAGGGGGTATGTCGCATTTTTTTCACTTTCGGTTTTATGCCATAAATGAAGGTTCTAGGTCATAATGCAACACCGAACGCTATCAGTTCTCATGTTTTTAAACTATAACAGCTTTAAACCCAGTGTATGAAGGACCTATGTACAAGAATAAGTTACCTTTTTCGTGAATGAACGTGCTAAGGGCACATGACTCTAGAAATGGTTACCGGTTTGCGAGTGAATGTAACAGAAGAAATGAAATGTGCTCAGAGGAAGGGCAGTAATGGCCCAACTGGGCGGATCCACGAAAAGAATCAGAACTCGTAGGGGATTCCCACAGGGGGGATGTTTGTCCCCCCCTTATGTGGTGTCTACTGCTGGACTCGCTGATCAAAAAGTTAAATAGAGGAGGACTCTACATGCAAGCATACTCTGATGATGGAGTGCTATTGGTACAAGGCATGGTTCTTAACATCGTCAGAGACATAATGGTAAAAGGACTGTCACAGACGCTAGAGTGGTGTAGGTAGAGAGGACTAGATCTAAATCCTACAAAGACGAAGTTGATATTATTTACCAACAAAAGGAAGATAGGCGATATGAGGCCAATAAGCATAAGAGGTGAGAATCTTGATTTGGTGAAAGAAATGAAGTATCTGGGAGTGACAATAGACACAAACCTCAGATACAAGACACACATAAAGGAACAGGCTGCAAAGGCAATAAGAACACTGTGTCAGTGCAGAAGGGCAGTTGGAAAGATGTGGGGACTAAAACCCCGGATGATAAACTGGATGTACAAGGCGGTCATATTACCAAGGCTGCTGTATGGAGCTGTGATATGGTGGCATAGGGCCCGTATTAGGGAGTATCAAAAGGAGGTGAATAAAGTTCAAAGACTGGCGTGCTTGATGATAACGGGGGCAATGAGAACAACCCCAACGCATGCAATGGGAGATGTTAGGACTAAAGACACTTCATTTGGAAATAGAGAAGAGGGCCATGGAACAATGGTTTAGAATGAGGGCATGTGAGAAATGGAGGGGAAACTTCACAGACAAGAAACATGCTCTTATACAAAAGGAGGCGTTATTAAAGCTAGGAATGCTGGCACAGAATAACGACCTTATTAAAAAACAGAGGGTTTTTGACAAGAAATATAGAATCCATATAGGAGAAAGAGATAGTTGGAAAGTAGACCTTGTGCATCCGACTACAATTTGTTTTACGGATGGTTCAAGGAAGAAAACGTCCCAACTTGCGGGAGCAGGCATAATAATACCCAAGATGAATGTTCGAGAGGCTATACTATTAGGCAGATATGCCAGTGTGTTTCAGGCTGAAGTGTGCGCAGTGTTGAAGTGCGCTCAGATTATACAAGCGAAACTGAGTGACTATCGAGGTGTAGGAACAGTGGTGATTTAATCTGATAGTCAAGCGGCGCTAAAGGTATTAAACAAGCCGACAGTTAACTCCTCTTTGGTAAGAGAGTGTAGAGATGCACTTAATAGACTAGGGGAGAGTACGAAGGTTACGGTGGCCTGGGTCCCAGGACATCAGGGAGTGACAGGTAATGAGAAGGCTGATGAGCTAGCAAGGGAGGGAGCGGATACGGGATTCATAGGTCCTGAACCGGTACTTCCAATATCTGCAGAAGTCACCAAGGGGGTAATAGATAGAATGAAGGAACAGGAAGCAAGCAGTGAGTGGAAACAGGCTGTAGGGTGCAGACAATCGAAGATGATGCTGGATGGTATCGAACACAGAAGAACTAGGTATCTCCTAAATCTAGGTAAGAGTAGCTTAAGAACTATAACTGGCATAATTACTGGCCATAACTTGTTAAATAGACACTTAAGCGTAATAGGTATAAAAAGTGACCCCTCCTGTCCACATTGTGGGAAGGAGGAAACGAGTGAGCACATCCTAGCCGAGTGCGTCATGTATGCGGCAGCGCGGCGTGATGTATTCGAGAGTGACGAGCTGAGGGAGGAGGAGCTAAAGGATGTCAGTCTCAAAGATGTCCTTATGTTCAGCAGGAGAACGAGAAGATTCGAGGAGAGATGCTGTGTGGGAGCGCTGCTGGGACAGTAACCGTCGGCTCCAACCACGGGGAATTGGGCTGAATGACTGTGCACAACGGTCGACAGCCCACCTGACTCAGCAAGGCGTTCCCATACATCGTCATCATCATCATCAACAGAAGAAAGTGTCATGTACGCACTTAGCTCCTTCATCCATGTTATGAGACAAACTTTTATTTTCTCTTATTCTGACATATCCGATATCCCAAGAAAAAAAAGAAAACATTAGGGATCAGCTAAAATTTATAAACTCTGAATGCAGGTATTTTTACGAAGAAATTCTACAAAATCAATAAATTTTGTTACAATAAACACTTTCATTTATTTAACTTCTTTTCATTGCAGAACAGCTTAAAGGAGAAAGAAGGGGTTATGTACTTTTTTATATAAAAAAATGTTTTTTAAAAGCATTTATTAAAAAAAAATTTTTAAATAAAAAATAGAACCGCCTTCAAAAACACCCAAAAAAATATTAATTAAAAATTTAACCGACTATAATGAGCATTATAATATCTTTCTACTAATCTGTTTGAAGTCGGGCCTCAGCACGAGCTAGCAGGAGTGGTAGAAGCCCAACAGATAGTAGGTATAATAGGGATAATAGGTAGGTAAGTTAAATTACTACTATATAGATTGGGGTCCCAGGTTCGGTTCCCGCGTCGGGGCAGATATTTGTATGAAAAACATGAATGTTTGATCTCGGGTCTTGATGTATCTATCTATATAAGTATGTTTATCCGTTGCCTAGTACCCATAACACAAGCTTTGCTTGCTTTGAGACTAGGTCGATTGGTGTGAATTGTCCCGGGATATTTATTTATTAATTTAATTACTAGGTCCACTCCTGCTGGCTCGAGCTGAGGCCCGACTTCAAACAGATTAGTAGAAAGATATTATAATGCTCATTATAGTCGGTTAAATTTTTAATTAATATTTTTTTGGGTGTTTTTGAAGGCGGTTCTATTTTTTATTTAAAAATTTTTATTTTTGGCTTTTTAGTTGTATTGGTATAAAAAAGATGCGTAGCCAGTAGACGAAGCCCCGCTTCTGTTTACGCTCTGAGGATCGCAAGGTAACTAACAAACTTAACCAGGGTAAAGGGGGTGGTTTGAAGGTATTTTTTTAATGCGGGAAGCTCTGCCCCTCGAGCCCCCCGTTCCAGTAGCGAGGCTTCTATTACTCTGAGGGACGCAAGATAAACTGACGAATTTAACCAAGTGAAACGGTAGATGGTTTAACAGATTTTTTTATTGCGGGTGCGTGGGGCTCTGCTCCCCGAGCCCCCCTCCCCTCCAACAGAAGGGCTTTTATTTTCACCCTGAGGGACGCAAGACAGCTAACTAACCTAACCAGGTTAAACGGGAAGTGATTTGAAGGTATTTTTTATTACGGGAGCTCCGCCCCCCAAGCCCCTCTACCGGTACCGAGGTTTCTATTTCCACTCTTGAGGGACGCAAGATAACTGACGAATCAAACCAGGTTAAACGGGAAGTGGTTTAAGAGTATTTTTATTGCGGGGGGCTCCGCCCCCCGAGCCCCCCTCCATCAACGGGGCTTCTATTTCCATTCTGAGGGACGTAAGATAACTATCGAACCTAACTAGGTTAAACAGGGGGTGGTTTGATGGTGTTTTTTATTACGGGGGGCTCTGCTCCCCGAGCCCCCCTTCCAGTGCCATGACATCATTTTCCACTCTTGAGGGACGCAAGATAACTGACGAATCAAACCAGGTTAAACGGGAAGTGGTTTAAGAGTATTTTTATTGCGGGGGGCTCCGCCCCCCGAGCCCCCCTCCATCAACGGAGCTTCTATTTCCATTCTGAGGGACGTAAGATAACTATCGAACCTAACTAGATTAAACAGGGGGTGGTTTGAAGGTGTTTCTTATTACGGGAGGCTCTGCCCCCCGAGCCCCCCTTCCAGTGCCAAGACTTCATTTTCCACTCTGAGGGACGCAAGATATCTAACGAATCTGGTTAGGTTAAACGGGATGTGGTTTGGCAGTTTTTTTTATTGCGGGGGGCTCCGCCTCCCAAGCCCCCCCCTCCCACCTAATATCACTTTGAGGAGCGCAAGGTAACTAACGAACCTAACCAGGTTAAACGGGGGATGGTTTGAAAGTATTTTTTATTGCGGGGGCTCCGCCCAACGAGTCCCCTTTCCGGTAGCGATGCTTCTATTTCCATTCTGAGGGACGTAAGATAACTGACGAATGTAACCAGGTTAAACGGGAGGTGGTTTAAGAGTATTTTTATTGCGGGGGGCTCCGCCCCCCGAGCCCCCCTCCAAGAGCGGGACTTCTATTTCCACTCTGAGGGACGTAAGATAACTAATGAAGCTAACTAGCTCCGCCCCTAACAGGGTTTAAAACAGGTTTGGTTTTAAACAGAGGGTGGTTTGAAGGTGTTTATTATTAGCCCCCCTTCCAGTACCAAGGCTTCAATTTCCACTCTGAGGGACGCAAGATAACTAACGAATCTGGTTAGGTTAAACGGGAGGCGGTTTGACAGGTTTTTATTTAAGGGGCTCTGCCCCCCAAGCCCCTCCCCTCTAATATCACTTTGAGGAGCGCAAGGTAACTAACGAACCTAAACAGCTTAAACGGGGGATGGTGTGAAAGATTTTTTTTTATTGCGGGGGGCTTCGCCCCCCGAGTCCCCCTCCGCTGCCTAAACTTCCATTCCCACTCTACGGGACGCAAGATATCTAACGAACCTAACAAGGTTAAGCGAGAGGTGGTTTGTAGGTATTTTTTATTGCCCCCTTTTCTTTGTACATAGGTGCCATACCTACTTACTATAGTTTAGGTGAATAACTTACACAATTCTTAGGACTGCTTTGGCCAATTAATATTAGTAATAAAACGTTGTAGGTAATTCGATGTTCTTGTTATCAATATAAGGACGAACAAATATGTTTTAGGACTTTCAACAGTATGCCAAACATTCTTGGCCAGAAAATTTTAAAACAGTCAACATTATGCGATACAACAGGCACTCTTTGCTGACTGTACTTTTTGATCCTGGTTACCAAAGTACTCGTCAAGACGAATCCAAAGAGCCCAAACTCGATGGGGTTATGTCATTTTATTACGGAGTTCTTATGGTCACCTTCCAACTCCATCTTCAGACCCTAGTTACCATCTAGGATCAAAGTACTCGTCAAGACAAATCAAATGAGCTCAAACTCAATGCGGTCGTAGCGTTTTATTACAGAGTTTCTACGGCCATCTTTCAGCTCCATCATCAGATCAGCTCCATGTCATAATAATATTGCATTGTCATCCAATTCACACATGTCTGCAAAATTTCAGCTCAATTGGAAACCGGGAAGTGGGTCAAATTTAACTTGCAAGATTTGATCCGTTGAGGAGTTCCGTTGGCCATCTACGATCTTCTTCATCAGGTCCAGTTTACCAAATGATACTTTCTGAATGCAAATACTTCACTTGATACTAAAATGCTAAAATCGCTATAGGTTTGCCTGTAAAATTTGAAGGTTGCCCTCGATTTCTCTAGGATCCCATGATCAGATCTTGACTTGGTGCCAATGGGACCACCTCAGGAGTATACTGTTTCAAACAAAAAAAGAATTTTGAAAATCGGTTCACAATTGAGGGAGTAATCGCGTAACAAACATACAAAAAAAAAAACATACAGACGAATTGATAACCTCCTCTTTTTTTGAAGTCGGTTAAAAAATCAATAGATCAGGCTATTTGGTTGATTTTTATAAAAGTAACAATTTATTATTATTAGCCTTATATTCAGATTTCTCTCCTCTTTAGTTGAACTCTACTATTTGCATCTTGGTCTTCCTCTGTAAATCTGATTGCCCCTCGGCAAAGGCCTCGTCCAGCCTTTTCCACTCATGTCTGTTGCGTGCAACTCTGTACCACGTCTTTCCTGCCACCTGGCATATATCATCGTCCCATCTCTTCTGTGGTCTGCCTCTCCTTCTCTGTCCTTCTCTTGGATACCACTCTGTGACTATTTTGCACCACTTTTGCTTTTCTCTTATCATATGGCCTGCCCAACGCCATTTAAGAGGGTTTATACCTGCTGAGCTGGCAACGCCGCACCCCTGTTAGTTTTTCTCGATCATTCCACAAAAGTTGAATGAAAATTAAAAATGTTTTGAATACAAATTTTTATTAAAAGTAACAATACCCTATTCAATTTTAAAACAAAATTACAACGTAAAAACCTTTAACTGCGATTTACTCGAAATAATGTTTTTGTGACATACCCCCTTATGTCTTCAATGTAGAGCTTATGTCTAATTTAAAATGACGCGCCTCACCACCGCATTTACGCACTGGATTTGAAACCCAATTTAAGCTGCAATAGAGAAATATTTCTCTTGGCAGATGTGCGTAAATGCGTTGGTGGGGCGCGTCATTTTAAATTAGAGAAGCTCTGCATCGTATAGATGAAGCTGAAGAAGTTTTTTTTGTACAGTAAGGGGTTTACATACATACATGAAGTGTAGGTAGGTATTTCATGAAACCTCATTTGACACATGCCACGCCTTCCAGCAAAAAAAATGGACAATCGCTTAGCGCCCGCCATATTGGATTACGTATGACGTCACGTCGCTCGCCCATTTATTTACCCGAATTGTTTGATTTGTTCCATCGTAATCACAATTTTGTTACGAAGAAAAAGGTAACTTTGCAATAAGAGAAAATGGGTCTATAATGACTCCCATAAAATTTTTGTTCCGAATTTTCAAGACCATAACGTTTTCTGTCATAATTTTTCTTTGTCATATTATCGGAAGTCATAATATTAAACAACATAAATTGGTGCTACGATTTACTTAAGTCATAATTATTGTAAGGACTAATAAGTAAACTCATATCATTCAGTGTCAAGAAGCATCACACTTCATAATATTAAAGGTACTAAAGTCACTCATAATAATTATTGCAAGGTCTTTTTTCGCAGGTCATAATTATTTTAAGGCACAATATTACTTTGTAATAACATTCAATGTCATGGTTATATGACATTTCATAATATTAAAGGTAATAATCCTTTTCTGTGCTATCATAAAAAAAATACCTAACATCTGAGCCTAACCTGTCCGAGTCGCTTCTGCCCTAAAAGTCTTGCTCGCTCGCTTCGCTCGCTCGCTGCCAGCGATATGTCTTACAATGTTTCTGAATAAATCAATGTTCCTTTGGATGTTATAGATTTCAATGTAGATGGTTAGTGCATTTTAGGTAATGAAAAATTATGACTAAAAACAATTATTACTTTAAGATATATGCCCTATAACGTTTCTGAATAATCAACGATATTCCCTTAAATTTTATTGATATCAATATTATGACTTTTTAAAGTTATGATCAATGGGATTATGACTCATTGCAGTTAGAACTATTAAGCGATATGCTTTACAAAAATTATGACCATCGATATTTATGAGCAAGAACATTATGGACATCAATTTATGACTTTCAAAATTCGGATAAAAAAGATTATGGGAGAAAAGGGGCACCCAGAGAAAATACACACATTCTCTTTCTGTGATGGCTGGACCATAACAAAATTTAATTTAACATTTAAATTTGGACAAGAACAAAAATAATTCATAAATTACTTATTGACGACCAAATTGCCCAGTGGTTAGAGTACTACCTGACTACGAAGTTTGAGGACTCGGGTTCGATTCCCGCATCCGGACAGATATTTATATGAAAAAAATACGAATGGTTGTTCTAAAGTCATGGGTGTTTACTTTATATTTTTATATTTTTAAGTATGTATCTATCTTTATCAGGGATGGGGAAACTTTTTCCTTCGCGTGCCAATAAATACTAACGAAATATATGGCGGGCCAAGTTGTTGCATTTTTGGCTATGTTATTTACTGATTTGATGATTTTCTGATTTCTGATCCCTGATCTTTATAGTATGTTTATCCATTGCCTAGTACCCATAACACAAGCTTTCCTTATTTTGGGACTAAATCAATTCTTTTGAATTGCCCCGATTTTTTTTATACAAAAATGCGTTGCGTTTGACCACAGTCAAACCCGATGGAAAGCGAAGATGAGGCCTACGAAGGAGCATGCTTCCTTGCCTTGTTTATTATTAAGCAAGCAGGTATTGTTGGCAACCCAATAGAGTTATTTTTTGTTTGCTATGGCAACACTGTTTTCCTTCTCCTCCAACATCTCGCGTTGTTAGCTTGTGTGTGCTATGTAATTATTTTGGTTTACCAATAAACTGTTTCTCAGTGAAAAAGTGTTTTCACCTTAGCACCTCAAACAGGCAGGTTTTGCTACTAAAAAACAGTGAGCAAAGTTCGATTTTGCTCACTGCGTGAGACAAAGTAGCTTATTAATTTTTTTTTTAAATGTCGAGGACAATGCCATCATTCATCCTTCCCATGTGCTGAATCCGAAAGATTTCAACTTCAGTTTGATCTGTCACTTTCATTTCGATACGAAAAGAGCGAGAGATAAGACCAAATCGATTCTAAGTTCGATTTCAAATTCTATACCTAGTAGGCCTAAAAATAAACGAACGATTGAACGTTCGGATACTCATAATACGTACTTAACCTTAAAATTGTAATTCGTCTGTAAGGTCTTAAATTTAATTATGGTACTTTATTAATAATTGGATTATATTTTTATATAAGTAATCAAATAGTAAAAGTGTTGTAGAAAAAAAAAGTTTAACATTATCTATATAATTATTAATAATTTTAACAATCTTGAACATCGTGATAAACATCGGATGCAGTATCGGAACGATCTTTAAAAAATAGCGGGATTCAAATTTTAATTCTTTTCTTCTTCTGTTTTGCTAGCTGCTGAGTTCGATATCTAGAGTTTGATTGATACACGATCAAAGGCAATTTGGAAATTATAAGAATAGTAATAAGAATAAGTACTTATTTAATAAATTTTTGAATATAATATGAGTGAGTCCAGTGACGAACTCAACAATTGAACACCAGACGAATTAAGGCAGTAATACAAAATGCAGATTTAAGTTTCTTACTTGAAAAGTCTCGCGAAAAATATTTAAAAGCTTATGATATTTTTAAGCAATGAAGACTAGCAAAGGGTGCAAACACTTTTTCGGAAACTGTATTGTTATATAGGCACAATTATGGAGTATTTTTTTTTTTTTTTGAATGAGTCGCCAGAGGGGCCAAAGACGCGAAGTCTTTGCTGTTTTTTAACTTTAGGGTAGGAAGAGTGACTTGTGCTCGGGAAAAATCCCTTCGGACGAACTGGGAATGGAGGGCCCAGACAGTGTCCGACTTGCACGGACTAAAAAACCCGGTCACAAGTCCCCTTCTCTATTGATTATTAATACAAAAAACGTGTGCTTTATATTTTGAGGAGGGGAGGGGTAGGGAGGGGACTTAATCTACCCACAGTGTCCTGCCTCAGCCATTTGCTGGAAGGCCGGGAGAGGAGCATGCATTCTCCCGCTGGGCACTGGGGGGTGCTTAGGTCGGTCTTTTATGTTTTTACCCGTTGGTTTATTCCTTGACCGACCCTCGCCCGTTTCTGTACATTTCCTTAGAGCTATTGGTTGGGTTGGTGGGATTTCCTGTCATATGCATTTATCTATAACTACGGGCTTCCTTTCTTTTGCCCTGCGATGGAAGGGTGGGTCGGAGATCTTTTGGGCCCATTGTGTGGCTTTGGATGCCATCTTTTGGGTGGGGCTACCCTTTATGCCTGATGGTTTTTTGGCATGCTGTGTGTTTTTTTGCGCTTGTCTCCTAGCGCTACCCTCTTTTCGTTACCGCTTCCATCGATAGTTTTCCTGCTATAATAATTCGGAGGGATGAGGAGTGTCCCCCGGACGGCTGGACGCCCCAGTGTCTCACAAGGGTCATGTGGAGCCCAGCGGATCCATACCCCAGCCAATGCTGAAGGGCCAGAGAAGAAACTTTTAGTCTCGATTCTCTGTTTAGACTTCCGCCGTTGCTCCCACGAGTTCCCCACCGAAACTACCGGGTGCGTCCTCCGTCCGGAGCTCACCTGTCGTATGGGCGGGAGATGCATATGTCAGGAATTCTTAGATCTAATTATACACTAACCAATATTATACAGAAACTACTATACAATCCAATCAGTAAAAAAGGTTTGACAATTTTTTATATATACTGCAAACAGTGTCTAGGTCCAGGTGAAGCGAAAAGAGAATGGTTTTATAAGGAGGGAATATTGAATGTGTGTGTGTGTGTGTGTGTGTGCTACTTATTTCGAAGACATGCCACGCGAACCACTCTTTCCAGGAACTCTTTAGTGTGGTCTCTGTTCTTTGCCGATCCAAGCAAATCACTCCAGGTCGAGCTATCTTGAGTTACCTTGACTCCGGTTTTTTGCTCTAGCTCGAACCTTTGTGTGTCAAAGCGGGGGCATTCACAAACAATGTGCCAGACGTCCTCGTCTTTAGCCGGGTCACATATGCACGAGGGTGCATCTTTGATTTTGAAACGGTGTAGATAGGCTGCGAATCCTCCGTGCCCGGTAAAGGCCTGAACCAAGAAATTTGTGAGTTTGAGTTTTTTTACGATGCTGTTTGCATCTCTCACTTGTGGGAAGAACTTCTTGGTTATTGCACCGGTCCCGGATTATGGAGTATTTACTCAATGTTGAAAACCACAACAAAGACAAAAAGACGACGTTTATATACCTTTAACAATTTATTATGTTCTCGCTGCTGAGGTGAAAAGTTGTATGTGTCACACGAGACCAAAGTTTTTTATTGCATCACGTGTGTTTGAATCACTCGCGCACTCAGGATTCTATCTTAGAATCACTCGCTGACGCTCGTGATTCAATTATAGAGTCCTTCGCTGACTCGTGATTCAAAATCAACACTCGCAGTAAAAACCAACTTTGCTCTCTTGTTGCACAAATAACTATTTTCGTGTTGCTCCAGCCCAGTTACAGAGACCCCAACAGGTTTTTTTTTTGAGGCATAACGCGTTTTTTGACGATTAAAATATTTCGCGGATCTTTAGCTCTTACCGTGGACCACTGGTTAGGAACCACTGTGTTAGGGACACTTATTTGAGTATGAAGATGGGGAGTTGGAGGGTAGAATTAATTAAAACCAAGACGTGGCATTATGGAAATGCTAACCTGCATGATACTGTGTAAATAATGTATGAGGGTTGTATTTAGTTATGGGACTTAGGTAAATTCTGTAATTGAACTAAATAAGCCTCACTAGGATATACATATTAGACAATTTCACCCCCAGAACTATCTATACCTAAGTGGTATAGAATTGTTACCATTGTGTTAACAATGTTGCCCTGTGTTTTACTTTGATTTTACTGTACTGCGGCCCGGCGGAAGACCAGTGCTGGTTTTTAACCAGCGACACGCTGAGCCGGGACCCTTTTTTAACAGCATCAATATTACCCTATGTCTATGTTTGTACCTACTTTCACTTTTAGCCTGTGTACGTGTTATTGTTGTAATAAATAAATGGTTTTCTTTCTTTCTTTTACGTCAAAAGTGTGACAGTTACGATAAAGTAAAATCATCTTTCCTAATACGAACTGCTAAGGAATGGAATTCGCTCCCGTCGTCTGTATTTCTAAATAGATACGTCCTAGGACTCTTCAATGCTATAGTGAATAGGCTGTTATGAACTAGTAAGATGCACCTTTGGCCTAATCTTCACTTTCCGTCAGGTGATACGGGTCAATCACGAGTCATCATCATTTCAGCCGAAAGACGTCCACTGCTGAACATGAGCCTCCCGCAAGGTTCGCCAAATAGATCGGTCCTGCGCCATCCGCATCCAACGCATTTCCGCAACCAGAGACTACTCGTATTCAACTATTCCCCATCTCCTTCTGTTACTATATTTATTATACCGTTTGACAGAAAGAAATAGTGATTGCGAAGGCAAGCGTCAGAAGCGTTAGACAATAAGCCTGCCGGTCAGTTTTATGTAAAAAGTAGTCCCTCATCTATCTTCTACTGTTTGTTTTATAAGCTTACGGATTATATTTAATGATAATAATATTCTTATCGTATACAACACCTACCTAATTAACGATGCGAACTGATTACCCCAAGAAATGTAAACAATAACACTGGGCTTGCAATGCTGCCAATTTAGCGAGTAGCTTTATCCTAGTAAGTAATAGATTATTATAAGGCGCAAGCCACACAGAAGAGAGGTGGGACGGGGGCGCGTCGCAGTCCGCGCCGTTTGTTTGTTTGTTTACTTTAGACCCATGAATTTTAACCGCTGTCTTTACGCCCCTGGAAAAATAAAGAAATCGAAGACCTGGTGGCTGAGCCCAATATTATCGGCGAAACAAAATCTGCCCGACTGCGTTGGCTGGGCCACGTTGAGAGAATGGAGGAGGATCGTGCCGCTAAGAGAGCATATTTGGGGCGTCCGATCGGTAAGCGGCCGGTTGGACGTCCCAGATATCGCTGGAGCGAGGTAGTCACAAAGGACCTGAACGCCCTAAGAAGATCCGACTGGCGTGAAGTGGTGCAGGACCGTGCTGAATGGCGTCTTCTGGTGTCGGAGGCCAAGATCCTCTTTGGGTCCTTGAGCCAGCGCAGTAAGTAAGTTACGCCCCTGAATTTTAACCGCTGTCTTTACTTACACCCATGAATTTGAACCGCTGTCTTTACACCCATGAATTTTTACCGCTGTCTTAAATATTATTTAACCGCTGTCTTAACACCCATGAATTTTAACCGCTGTCTTTACACCTATGAATTTTAACCGCTGTCTTTACACTATTTAAATCCATCCCATCCCAGCTCATGATTTTTGAACGGTTGTTCGTGACGTAACGTACAAACGAAAATCACGATTTAATTGTTAGGAATCCCATGGGAATTTATTTAGTTTTTGTGGTTTTCTAATCAACAAAGGCTAGTCAATAAACCTTGCAATTATAGTAAACACTTCGATACGCGTGTTTACGAGACACGAGTGAAACAGTTAAATTTATGAATAATCTTAATCTTATCTAACGAGGTCATGTTTAGGTGCGGTTTACTGATACAGGAAATATTGTCCAGATTATAACTAGTTGTTGCCCGCAACCGCATGTATGAGGGAGGCGTGTGTTCAGTAGTGGACAGCTGAAACGATGATGATGTCCACAACCCTGCGTCCTGGATCTCAAGCTAGGTTCTCAAAACACTATGGAGGTCGTCAAATACAACAAAACGTCAGCTAAAGATAAAATTACAATGTCGAAGTAAAAAGCCAATGTAGCCAGCCATTACAGACGGACTGTTTTCTAACCGCAACGTACCTATAGTACCCGGTCATAAAGATTGCACTTTGAAAAAGGAGTCGGCAAAATATGTCGGACATTTGCAGTCTTTTTCCAAAGACTGATGTGTTATTTTTTTTGGGTGTTACAGTAACACATAAAAAATAGTACATTGGGCATCTAGGGCCGTAAGTAGGGGATTACTAATGAGAGTCTATTAGAAGCCGAAGGCGGAGGGCTTTTAATGACTCGAGTTTGTAATCCCCTTACTGCCCGTGATACACACAATGATTTTCATCACATTGCGAGAAAAAAAAAACAAAAAAAAAATTAATTTGTCTCTAAACACTTCAATTGAATAAAATAATGGCTACCCGCCAATACAGATTGTCACTTCAGGTCATACGGCCAGATTCTGCCAACAAGTTTAAAAAAATATTTTTACTAAAATTATTGCAGAACTATTTGATATAAATTTAAAATATAAAAATAACGAATTTTCATGAAGCGTAGATAAGTTTTGTGTTGTAAAATTTGGGTTATAGCTAAGTTTTAAAGATGTCTGAAATGACTTGTTTGCAATTTTTAAAACTAAAGTTAGAACTCCCTTGGGTAGAAAAATTGTACGTAAATCTATAACTCCCTTAAGAACAATTTAGGCCATTGTCATTTAGTATACAAGCATGGAATAACACCATTGACGAGCAAGTGTGATGAAAAAAACATTAAACACATCGGTCTTTGGAAAAAGACTGCAAATGTCCGACATTTGCCCATTCTTTTTTTCAAAGACCGTGTGCATCTTTATGGCGGGTACTGTAACTGCCAACTGCCGACTGTCCATACATTTTTACGCAAACTGTACGCTAGCTAGTATGGGTATTCGGGTAGACGGCAGTTAGCAGTTACCTTGCGGTTGGAATGCAGTCCGTCTGTAGAGGTATCGCCACCAGAGTTGAGGCCACGCACACAACCACATCTCATGTAATAAATAAATAAATAAATAAATATAAATAAATATCACGGGACAATTCACACCAATTGACCTAGTCCCAAAGTAAGCTAGGCAAAGCTTGTGTTATGGGTACTAGGCAACGGATAAACATACTTATATAGATAGATACATACTTAAATACATATTAAACACCCAAGACCCGAGAACAAACATTCGTATTTTTCATACAAATATCTGCCCCGACACGGGAATCGAACCCGGGACCTCAAGCTTCATAGTCAGGGTCTCTAACCACTAGGCCATCTGGTCGTCTAAATGTAATGACAGCGGGATTTTGACGTTGTGTTGTCGTACGACACAACGTCAAAATCCCGCTGTCATTACAAGAGATGTGGTTGTGTGCGTGGCCTCAACTCTGGTGGCGTTACCTATAATTTGGCTCTTATTTTTGAATCATCATCATCATTTCAGCCAAAACACGTCCACTGCTGAATATAGGCCTCCCCAAGGCTCGACAGACAGATCGGTCCCGTGAATCCGTATCCCACGCGATCCCGCAACCTTAAACAGGTCGTCGCTCCATCTTGTTGGAGGCCTACCAACACTGCGTCTTCCGGTTCGTGGACGCCACTCGAGAACCTTTTTGCCCCATCGGCCATCAGTTCTACGAGCGATGTGCCCTGCCCACTGCCAGTTGAGTCGAGCTATGCCGGTGACCTTAGTTCTTGCGCGGATTACATCATTGACGCCCAACCATTACGGCTTATTTTTGAATGTACATACATACGTAAACTCTTTCGAACAAAGTAAGCATGTATAAGGGGGTTTAATTAGGGTGTGTACTAGTGAAATAGCTTTGAAAAGGGTTTTAGTAGCTCCACATACTTTTTTTATATGAAACCAACCAATGTTAAGTGCGGTGCGTTGCCGACCTTGCAAAAAGAGTCTATTCCACCTAAGTTCTATTACAGGTTCCATTAATGGAATTAGTTGAATTTTTTTGTCCCAGTAGTTTCACTGGACCAACATACTTTCGCATTTATAATTATAAGTAGGATAGGTATTGGAATTCAGACCACGTTATGATTTGATCTGGTGCTACCGATAGTAACACAGCTCAAAATAAAAAGGGGTTGAAAATTGAACTCTAACTGAAACAACACATAACTCAAAATGCAATGCTTTATAATTTCGAGTTGCGCCTCTATCGAACTAAAGCGCGTACTACCAATTTGTTCGATTACAAACGATTTGCGTTTATTTTGGGCGTTTGTTTTGAATCTATAACTAGATGTCGGATATTAGCATAGGTAAAGAAATAAAACGTGTCAAGTAAACTACACAAGGACAACTTTTTTTAACAAATGAACGAAGGAAAAAACAGAAAAACCAGTCTCTTGCCAACATTTGTTATTCAAATTTATTTATTTTTGTGTTTTTTTTATACTTAGTAGTTTTTTATTGACTGTACTTACATCGGTCACCCCAACTAGATATCCGTACCTACTTGCTAATAAAATTCCAAGTTGATCTAATCACTCGAAATAGATGAAATTGATTAGACGTTAATATGCATAAAAACAAACAAACATTGCCAGTTATTAAAGCTTGTAACAAAGAATATCCACGAAGTTTGATATAGCTAAAATAAAAAATGAAAACAAATAAAATACTGGCAACCGAGACGATTTTTAAAAATCGAATCCGTTTCAAAATTGGCAGGGGTCGCCAACCATTTCACTAAATATAAAACGAAACCAGGTGTTTTCATGTTTCGTAGTCCGTCTTTAAGCCGCATTATTGGATTGGATGCAGACTAATGTTTAAACAAACCGCCGTCGGTGGTTAAGTGCTACTTATAATCGTTCGCCACAGACAAACAATCCCTGTATGGAGTAACTATTAGAGCATTGAATTGTTGAAACGTGACGACTAGATTACTAACCTTGTTGAAACTTCGAACGCGTTGACACGGCTGTAATTGACACTGCCGCAAATCTATGAGGCGAGAAAGGTTGTTTTTTTTTAATTGCCAGTTGAGTTATGATTTCGCGTGCGTTTTTTTCACGCTTTCCGCTGCGGTTGAGAGGCGCGACCGGCGCGGCGCGTCGTTGCAAACTGAAGCGGGCACGGTAGCAGTGTTGCCAATACGAGCAATAAATAAATTGGATTTATGCCCGCTGAACATGTTTACGCAATTATATGCTTTTTAGTAGACGAGCATGCGGGTCACCTGATGGTAAACAATTTCCGCCGCCTGTGTACACCCGCAACTCCGTGGGAGTCACTGGTACGTTGCCGACGTTTTTGATAAGTTAGTATGAGTACCATGTATGTCTGTCTTATTCTAACGTATAACCACGTCCCTCAGGTTGCCGATTTTGGCTCATTTCTTCATCATCATCATTTCAGCCGAAAGACGTCCATTGCTGAACGTAAGCCTCCCCAAAAAACATAGAATACCCATTGGCCCATTTATAGCGGTTATTTATTAGGTTGTGCCTGCCCCATTTTTATTATCCTTGGACAGCCAGCACCACAGAAATAACAAGAGGAATAAAAGTGTTAATGTGTTGTTTCATGCTTTACCAGTCAGTTCTGCAATCAAAGAGCTACAAAACACGTAGGTGTATGGCTTTTCAGCCACATAGCGCCTCGCGTCTTTAGCTATTTGTTCCTTCTATTATTAGCTCTATCGCTTTCATAGTTGACATTATATCGCGTGTCGCTAAGTAGGTCATCTAATAGAATCGGCAAATCGTTTTAATTTGAAAATACGTAATACATACATATATCTAATAAAATGCGGTCAATTTTCTTAGCTGTTTTGAGTAAACAGTTCCAGCACTGCGACTGCATAAATGATTCAGGAAAGTCAATGACAATAATCTAATTACGGTTTACCTAAAGTGACATAAAACGTCGAAGGCTAATAAAATATTTACTTTTAAGGGAACAGTACTCAAAACAAGACAACAAACAACACAACTGGAACAAGACTGTTGTCTCCCCGCCCGCCTACACCTGTCATAGGACTTTTCTATTATAGTTTGACATTTAAAAAAATTACTGCACGACCGATCACTAGATAACAAATAAAATATAATTAAAAACAGACATAATTTTCCTGTTCTGAAAGTGTTACGAAAACATTTTAAGTACCTAATAGGCAAAATGTACGGCGAAATTGGTAGACTTGGCAACACTACGTGTCAGGTGGACCGCGCATGCGCTAGCCGCAAGGTCGAACCAGCGAGGCTATAAACATTATAGCACAACTCGCTTCAACTCTCAATTCCCCGCGATAACATAGCACCCGTCTCTTTCCCACCTTATTGATTCGACAAGGACGCAACATTACGAAACTACGGGATTTTATAGTTGGGATGAACGTTGTTAGCCGTGTTGATAGGTTTATACATTGCCATGCGATTCGTAAGACGTGCTGAAAAATGGCCGGCAGGGCTGTCATTTAGTTTTCACATTACGCCGCAGCGCTAAGGCGCTCAAAGTTTGCAGTTACTGTTTTGTAGCAACTATTTTTAATTACATTACACCCTATTAACATTATTAAAGATTAAAAATAAAATTATAATCTCTGTAATTTAGGAGGCAAGGCCAAAACTCAATAATTATGTATATTTTCAACAATTGAAACTGAAAACAAAAAGTTTTGGCTCAGTTTTTCAAATTATTTTAAACTTTAAATGCATTAAGTACCTAGACATCGCTATTCATGTTCGCTGACGAAAGATCATCATCACCATCATCATCATCAGCCTATGCTCGTCCACTGCTGGACATAGGCCTCTCACATGGCACGCCACGAAGACGAAAGATATCCAGATCAATTACCAAGCATTAGTCTAAGTATACAATGTGTCTTAAAATGTGCTTAAATTTGTACTTATATGAATTTATGATTCAAAATGTAGGCAACCTTTGACAACCACAATCACAAAATTCTGAAAATCACCTACAGTGTTAACCCGTCGAGCGTACCGCTTTTTTTTTGTACTAACAATTCTAAACTGTTGTGCGCACAGGACGCTCGACGGGTTAAGTCAAATTAACCTTTTCGACGCCAACGACACATATTTTATATCAGCACCGCAGGTTTTACGCCAACGACTGATATATCAGTCACGGCGTGCAGAGCGATATCTACCTACATGCATTTATGTAGGGTTTAACTTCGCGTATGAAATTTCAATGTCATGGCGTATGAGCGACAGCTGTTGTATTTGACAGAGTGGTTAACATAATCCATCTACTAAAATATTCCGCCTTTAATTTTAAAACAAACTTTCAGTAAACTGTCATAAAGACAGTTACTAGACTACGACTACGACTACTAGTTTAGTTGGTTACTAAACTTAACAGCAGGAATAACCGGTGCTAAAAATATCATTTGCACAGAAGTATGGTTACTTATGCAATAATATTTTTATTCGCCAGCATTTCCTTGGCAGCACGTCATCTGTTTAATTTCTGCAGACTTAACCCCCTTTTCACTAGAGCCACAGATATTAAGTTTAATTTTCAAAACATTCAGAAAAGGTTAACCACCTCTGGTTCTAGCTTAGCGGTTCGACGAATAAATGAAAAATTAATGAATATAGAAAACTTTATTCAAAACGAAAACAATACATCAATACCTTAGCGCACAATCGTATTAATTAGTGTACTGCACATATAAATTAGCACTGTATGTCCTAGTGTACAAAACTATGTAAGTACTACTTATACCTTTTCGACACATACATCAGCCCCGCAGGTTCTACGCCAACGACTGATATATCAGTCGCGGCGTGCAGAGCGATATCTACCTACATGCATTTCTGTAGGGTTCAACTTCGCGATTCACATTTCGATGTCATGGCGTATGGGTAAGTGACAGCAGAGCTGTATTTGATAGAGCTAGTAGAGGAGACGTGGAAGATCGACCTTCACCGATCTGATAACTCGATGAGACATATTTTTTATTAAATATAATTTATTAACAAATATGCCTATGGTAACTTGCCTATCTAAAAGTGTTCATAGATTTTTTTTTGTTTTATTGTGGAGTGTCTTTAGCCATCTTCCAGCTCCATCATTAGACCCTGGTTACCATCTGGGATCAAAGTACTCGTCAAAACGAATCAAACGAGTCCAAACTCAATGGGGTAATTCGTAATTTCATTAATTCAGTATGGCCACAGGCACTCCACAATAAAACGACACAACCCCATCGAGTTTGGACTCGTTTGATTCGTCTTGACGAGTACTTTGATCCCAGATGGTAACCAGAGTCTGATGATGGAGCTGGAAGATGGCTAAAGGCACTCCACAATAAAACAAAAAAAAAGCTATGAACACTTTTCGATAGGCAAGTTATCATAGGCATATTTGTTTATAAATTATATTTGATAAAAAATATGTCTCATCGAGTTATCAGATCGGTGAAGGTCGATCTTCAACGGCTCTTAGACCAAGCGTTGAAAAGGTTAATTTGCGCTGAATTGTAATTAATACGATTGTGCGTTAATGTATCGACATAACAAAACAATAAATAAACAAAGATCAACTTTATAAAAAAACACTTTTTAAGTTTCTTAGGGCCGCTTGCATACTCTAGGGTTCAAAAATTAAATCGTTATCTTTGGTCATGGACGACCGTTCCATACCTATATTTTGACACTAAACCCCGGGTTAGCAGTCCTAGCCCATGCAAGCCCGCCTTATACTAAACTAAAATAAATACGTACCTATTTTTTTATGAATTCATGATTTCAGACATTTTATCCTGGACTAAGCACCTAAACTTGGTACTTATTTCCTTAAATTATAAAAATAACTGACACATATGGTCACAGAACTAATAACAACCAGAAGTAGAGGCGCCTATAATAAGACTATATATATAAGTCATAAATAAATATATTTATTCTCTCATCTATTCTGCAGCAACCCGTAATAGTGCGGTTGGTGTACGACCCCGTATTCGTCGACCCGGAATGAACTACAATAATGTACGACCTAATAATAATGAACCTTTATGGCAATAGGGATGTTGACACCACCAATCAACTGAAGTTCTTTTTATGAGCTGTCAAAACACGATCTCCCATAGATTTCGAATGACAATAGCGACATATGACGTCATTCGCATACTCAATCAACTAACTATTTATTTGTTTTAAAGCAACAAAAAATCTAATTTTGCATTTAATCGAAAATTAATCTGACTTTCAGGGCTGAAATAAAGCGTTTTTTTACTGGAGTCGTGTCTTCAAATTCTTTTTTAATGGTGTCAACATCCCTATTACATGAGGATTTGGATTATCGGGTCGTACATTCATCAACATAATTTCAAAAGAAAGACGTCCACTGCTGAACAAGGGTCTCCTCCAAGGTTTGCCAAACAGATCAGGCCAAGATAAAACAGGGCGTTGGTAATATGCACGCTCTTAAACAATTAGCAGTAATCAACAGAATACATCTAATGAGTTAATTAACTAAATATAAAAAAATGCTAATATATTTTAAAACTAATAATACATTTTAAAAATCACATTTATGGTTCTCACATAATACTCATATACTTTTATAAATTAAACAAGAAAAAAATAGGAACATTTTAGAGACGATGTTATAGATAACGCCACGAGAGTCGAGGCGAATGATTACACACACAGCTACATAAAGTACTGATTGCAAAAAGGTAGTGAATGAATGAAATGAGTGAGTGAATGAAAATGTGAGTTATATGATCTTATGATGAAAACTTACGCAATACTATGCATATTATAATTTTTCTTTTTTCAAAACAATTTAAAACTGATAAGAAATATTCGTAACAAAAAAATCGGTATTTTATAAATAGCGAAAAATAAGCTTATCTGATTTAAATAAAATAGTTCAAAATATTTCATTTTCTGTTTTGTTTGAACTAGATGTATTTTCCTATACTATTCTTAACGAAATAGGTTGAAGAAATTTTTAGTTAATCTTGTATTTCTATGTTGAGTCTGTTGGAACTGTCAAAATCCCGCTGTCATTACATGACGTGTTGTTGTGTGCGTGACCTCAACTCTGGTGGCGTTACCTATACTAGAGTTGCATCACTCAATATTACAACTAACTTCACGCGTTCGATTCGATATTAATTTTAAATCGATTCAGAGATCAATTGAACTAACTTCGAACAAAAACTATGTAAAAATAAATAACCTTCTTAATCATAAGCTAACAGATCTGTTTAAAAAATCAGCCCTTAACAATGATTAATTAGGCTGTCATGATTTCAGTCTTAATCATCTCACTTAAAAGTTAAAATATAGATATATATGTATATACTTGGTAAATAAAAAGTCTATAAAATTAGTATCAAATACAAAACGGAACAAAAACATAATTTATCGAAAGGTCATCTCATCACAAATAACTGCCATAAGGAAATGGAACAAGATGCAATAGTCGTATTAACTATATTTTTCAATAAAGTTGGTATGCACACGCAACATCAAATTAAACAAAAGCTTGTAATGTTATTTCTCCCAACTTTTGATGTTGGCGTAATCTTTTTTTTTACTTTAGTAAGTAAATGACCCGATTTATAAAGCTTTTATTTGGGTAACAACAAATCTGTCACATTTACAATGGTGTTTGAGGCCTTTTATACTAAAAACAGTTCTAAAAAGTACTTTGAATGACTTTTAAGGCTTTTTTGTCCATCATTACTTTTATTCGTAAATTTTTTTTCACTACTTACATCGAAAGATTAAAACGTAATTTACGTAACACTTGACTTTCACTAACAAACGTCAAAAATTAGGCAGCTGTTGATTGATTTGAGCATAGCAAATATCTCCTTAGATAAATAATGCACATAATGAAACTCACATACATACTAGGTACATCTTGTTCTACTTCCATATTGATTTTATTTCTTTACAGATTTGTGATAACCTGTCCTGGCCCAATTCTAATATTTAACTATTAAAAATAAAAATAAAAAAGAAAAAATATGTAAAGAGCCCGATCAAATCTCGTTGTTCTCGTCTAATTTAAAATTAAAAACAAATAAAAAATAAACTGCCACTTGTCGATTGTTCAGTTGCCTAAACACATCAAAAATATAATACATATAAATGATTTTCGAGTTTTTAAAAATCTTAAGCTAATTCGACTCCATTACTATCCTGTCGCTAATAGTTTTTGAAACTAATAACGCCTCTAACGCGTTCGCGTTAACGTGTCGATTGCATTGCAAAATTTTAACGCGCGTTTTAAGACAAAAATCACACTTAATTTGTAGAAAAACAAACTGAATAGAGCCACCCTATTTCGAATTAGGGCACAGCTTCTTTGCCGGTGGTATCTCCACATTATGAACGATAGAACAGTGCTTTTTGAGCTCAGTATACTTCCTAAACTTAGAATCACACATCAGACAGTCTACTATCATTTTCCTAACATTATGAATTGACCATTCATGATCCCATTTCTCCTTTAAAGTTTTGAAATAATTGCAACAGAACCTACATTTAAACTTGTTTAGAGTATTAGCATGTGCACATTTGATATGTTTGTTCAACATGGATTCAAAATGGAACATCTTATGGCAAAATCTGCAGGGGATTGGTTCGTTTTTGTTATGGTATTCCATGTGCTGTATCAGCATACGTTTAGAGTTGAATTTCCTGTGGCACAGATCGCATTGTAGATAGGTCGTACCGTGAATTTTCTTGTGTTTTGAGAAATTGCTGGAGTCGCTGAAGGACTTATCGCAGAAAGTGCACTTGTAGATGGTTAGTTTGGCGTGTTCCCGTAAATGGGCCTTGTACCTGTAATAAGATAGAAGGTAGAGATCCAGTCAACAGCGACAAACGTATGCCGAATGTATCGTTCCGCAAATATTTTATTTAACCCTTTGTTCTCTGCTAATCCTTAAACATAAAAAAAATAAAAAAACCTCTATTAGAGCTTGTCTAGTTTGAAATGACGCGCCCCACCACCGCATTTCCGCACGGGATTTGGAGCTCAATTTGAGCTACAATAGAGTCTATTGTAGCTTGAATTGAGTTACGAATCCTGTGCGTGAATGCGGTGGTGGGCGCGTCATTTTAAACTAGACAAGCTATACTCAGTTACTTGTAAACTAAATATACTAAGCTGTGATAGTTTTCCTATTAAATACGTTAAATAAACTACTATTATATTTTTTTACAGATTTTTCAAACTAACGGTTTAGCTCGTAGAGTACACTTGACTCCGACAAAAAATAGCATTTTAAAGCTAATTTCTAATGCTTTTACAATACCTATTCAATGATATTCGCCACATGAGTTTAGACGAGAAAAAAAAACATCCCCACTTTACGTTAATTTTTTTTTATTCTAGCATTTACTTTATGACTTTGTCTGTGTGGTTAATAAATAAATAGAAAATTACAGCTTCTTTGCACAAATAGACTCTCATGCCCGGGCTACACGAGGCTAGTTCTTTAAGCTAGGATAGCAAGCTAGTGGTAGTCAGTTTTGTCTACACGAAGCCAGAAGTACTAGCTTGCTAGCTTACTAACACTAGCTTGCAATCCTAGCTTAAAAAACTAGCCTCGTGTAGCCCGGGCATCAGGTAAGCCACGGACGGAAAAACAGACAGACATGGTTTAGCTAGTTTAGTTTATTTATTCACTCAGACATAATAATTACATTATATAATACATTAAAGTCAGTATATAAGAAATTATGCTGAGATCGTCAAAAATTTATTAAAAACAAAACATAACAATATAATAATAAAAATAACCAAAGATGAAAAAACAATGAATAAAATGCAAATGTCAAAATAAATTCGTCCCCAAGTGGGAGTTGTCAAAAACAAATAATTAATTGTGTCAATGAAAAGTACAAAAATAACTACAAATAAATGGTATTTCCAATAGGGATCGTCATAACAAAATAAATTTAATTAACCCATTATAGACCAGCGGTACCGTATGGGACCATTTATTTGATAGTGATAGTTGGCGAAATTTGGACAACTTGCGGCCTGTAAGACGAGGTCTGATTGGTGGAATTTGATGTAGGAGACATCAATGCTGCCAAAATTTTACCTAAAACCGTACTTATCGACATTAGTTGAGTGTGATTGAAGGTCAAAAATAGTGCATTGAAAATTTGGCGGAAATTTTTTCTCGCCGTTCAAGTAAGTCCTAATATTTTCTTTAGTAACCAATTAACAACCAATGTTACTGCAAAATCGTTTAATGTAGTAATGTTGCTTTTTTATAATTTATTTCAAATAGCGATAGTGGGTAGAAACATTCTAAATACCGTGCATTAAAGTTGTGCATGGCGAAAAGAGCTGGCGATAAGAGTTCCATATTGTAGGAAGGACTATGAACCCTGAAAAAATTATACAAAAGCGGGTGGAACTACGGTCAAAGCCCTCTCATTCTGAGAGGAGGCCTGTGCCCTGGAGTGGGATTTATACAGGCTGGAATGATGATCATGACCTTCAGAAACGAAAATTCGTACAGTAAAATTACATAAAGTTTACCACTGACAGATGGTTTGCCTTCATTGCATATTCAACTTTAACGACCTACAAATAAAGCCAATTTTAGAATACTGTTACCCACGTTTGCAGATTTTGTAATAGCTACTTTATTTGTTTGGTGTTAAAGTTGGAAATGATATGAAGGCAAGCCATCTGTCAGTGGTAAACTAAAAGTAAACGTATTGTATATTACCTGTCAACTTTGGTGAAGGTTTCGGCTTGACAGACCTCGCATTGGATGTTCAGGGTCCCGTTGCGGCTGACGGGTATCTTATCGAGGGTGCTTTTAATTATGTGCTCTATTAGGTGCCGCTTAAGGTCCCCAATGCGATCGAACACTTTTAGGCATACATCGCATACCTGTAATAGGAAAGCTGGTAAAGAAAAAGCCGGGTTCACAATACTAGTAAAAGGATACAAGGAACGCCGTGGTAACCTAGTGGATTGACCTATCGTCACTACTTTGAAAAAACCTCGTATCTTTAATCGATAATCTGGCTAATTGAACTTTACTGAGTGTGCAATAAAGTTCAGTTTGGTTTACATATTGATTTGAGATACGAGACTTTTTCAAAGTAGTGACGCTATGGCCTCTCAAGCAGAGGACCGTGGGTTCGAACCCGGGCTCGCACCTCTGAGTTTTTCGAAATTTATCAGGAAAACATCGTGAGGAAACCTGCACATACTTGCAAAGGAATTGGCTAAGTAAAGTTTTTTGAAGAGGTGCTAATTATATTTTTTTTCGACAGTCGGCGTTCTGGAGATCGAGAAACTGCAGCTGTTTTATTTTTATCTCCTATTGTTTACTGGAAATATTTTTTTAAGTGTTCGAGATGACATTTGTGAGATTTTATGGCTGACTAGCCGTACGTGCTCAGAACTTAGTAGAAACAGAAAAAAAACCGAAGTTTGCTGTCACTTCTGTCAATGACAAATCGTTTGCGTTTCGTTTGCTTTGCATTTTGGTGTGCTCAGTGTGATTTTTGGACTATTTTTATCGACCTACGCATAAAATCCGACTTTCAATTTTACCGCATTTCTCCACGACCTATGCACGATAACCGGATCACGATTGAATACTTTCGATCACTATTTTGGAACTGCTTCTTGGACAACGCAAAGCAAACGAAACGCAAACTGTTAAATTTCATTTGACATTGACAGAAGCGACAGCAAATTTCGGTTTTCTTTTCTGTTTCTACTAAGTTCTGAGCACGTACGGCTAGTCAGCCATAAAATCTCACAAATGTCATCTCGAACACTTAAAAAAATATTTCCAGTAAACAATAGGAGATAAAAATAAAACAGCTGCAGTTTCTCGATCTCCAGAACGCAGACTGTCGAAAAAAAATATAATTAGCACCTCTTCAAAAAACTTTACTTAGCCAATTCAATGGTGTGTGTAAAGTTCCCAATACGCACTGGGAACTACAGCACAAGTTCTCTCATTCTGAAAGAAGGCCTGTGCCCTGCATCGGGACGTATATAGGCTGAACTTTATCTACCCTATCGACCCTAGGATCTTGGGCTTTTAATGTGTTTAAGTATGTATCTATCTATATAAGGCCGTGTTCAGACCAAACTGACTGTCAGCCGCCGAAATTGAGCGAGCGTTACGCAGTTTATTGTATTTCCATACATATTACTAGCATATAATTTAGACATGTATTGTAACTTCAAACACAATGTATATTGCTATTTGAAATTTGAAATAAAAAAATATACATTTTTTCGTTCACACCTAACCCCACAATACGCTATTACGTATTTTCATATTAAATAAATAAATAAATAAATAAATATTAGGGGACAATCTTACACAAATCGACCTAGTCCCAAACTAAGCAAAGCTTGTACTATGGGTACTAGACGACGATAAACATACTTATATAAATACTTAAATACATAGAAAACATCCATAACTCAGGAACAAATATTCGTGCTCATCACACAAATAAATGCCCTTACCGGGCTTTGAACCCAGGACCTCTTGCTTCGTAGGCAGGGTCACTACCAACTAGGCTAAAGCGGTCGTTAAACACTGGGGGGCTCAGTGAGCCTGCTCACATTCGGCACACTCACATTTGTATTAACTCATATACAACTATCCTAAACTAAAAAACAATAAGATAATAAAATAACTAAAATATATTACGAAAAGGAGTCCGAAGACACTGGCAGCGTTCCCCCTGCTCACATTCGGCGGCTGACTATACGTTTGGTTTGAACATGGACTTAGTATGTTTATCCGTTGCCTAGTAGGTATAACACAAGCTTTGCTTAGCTTACTTTGGGACTAGGTCAATTGGCGTGAATTGTCCCGTGATATTTATTTTATCTTTTAAATATCCTGGGCGAGTCCGACACGCCCTTGACCAGTTTTATATAGCACTAAATAAAGTCATAGTATTTTTAAATCTTATCGAATTATCAATTCTTTGTAATTAAAAAGATAACACAAAAAATAGCGACCAACTTCCGAGACAGTTGGATGAATGAACCTTTCAGGACAGACGAAAACAATAATGATTACTTATGTGCATAACTGCCCTTCAATGGCAAAACGCTGCAACTCGAGTTACAGCGTTTTGGGTTGCCTTGCGTCAAACGATTCCTCATGAGTTCTTCTATCATACCTACAAAAGACTTTTTCAAAATATGTTTTAGTTTAGGCTGTAGAAAACTGGCAAGACGCGGTAACTCTGCATAAAACTAGCCAAAACATCATAACTGCAATTATGATGTTTTATATCAAGACCTTTAATGCCGACTTGTCACAACAGAACGCTGTAAGTACTAAATGGCAGCGTTTTGCCTGATTTACGGGCTACGTCGCCTGCGTCACCGTCAAGTCAAAACGCGGCAACAGAGTGAAACTTGCACTTGTTTTAAAATTAGTTTGGGGTATTTAGTCGTTCAACAAACAAACAAACAATGTTTGTGGGTTAAAAATTAAATATATTACAATGATATATACTAGAACAATGTAAAAGTTTCAGAATAATTAATCTAATATATAAAAATCTCGTGTCAGGGTGTTTGTTACCGAACTCCTCCGAAACGGCTTGACCGATTTTTATGAAACTTTTTTCTCTATACTCGGTAGGCCTGAGAATAGGTCGTAGGCTATTTTTTTATACCCCTATTCTTCGCGGACGGAGTCGCGGGTAACAGCTAGTTATAATATAGAGTGATATGATAATTCATTTCAGCCGAAAGACGTCCACTGCTGCAGCACTGCTGCTGAACATAGTCAATCTTGGTTCACCAAAAAGATCAGGGAGTTCCCGCAATCTTAAATAGGTTGTCACTCCATGTTGTTGGAGGCCTACATACACTGAGTTTTCCGGTCCATGGACGCCATTCGAAAACCTTTTGGCCCCATCGGCCTATAATTTTACGAGGTCACGATCCTACTGTCATCGGTCTTGCTTCATCAGCTTTGCCGATTGGCTTTGCGCAACAAACAGATTCTTCGCAAAAACTTTATAGAGCTTCTGTTGTGCTCTATTGCCTCTTCAACACTATTAGTATTGAATTGGCATATATCGCGTCTCAGAGACTTCGAGATCTGTCTGTTGAGCCGCCGGTAAAGACAAGCGTCACCAGATGTCTGTGAGATTGTCACGTCGCTTTTCCATAGGCTTTAGAGTAGAGTATGTGATCTCTTTAATTTAGTTCAGTTTGTACGGTGGGTCTTAAAGAACTTAGACCTAACCCTATGGACAGCTTCCACAAACCCGTCATTGTAATCTTCCACATCGCCTCCTATGTATTCGAAATGGTTTTGATGTTTGAGCTGGAGCGTTTCCGGATTTTAGAATTGGATGGATTCATCAGTCAAGATCTTTCAAGCTTGGCCCGAATATTCAATGTGTCTCGTACCATATGGCGATCGCTCCCAGTTTTAACCACACTGGCCACGAAGACATCATTAAATATTTGCTTCTTTGTCGATGTGATAAAGTCTATTTCTTTCCTCGTTACACTGTCAGAGCTCATCCGAGTCTACTTCCTGTACTCGCTTCGAAAACAAAGGTTCATCACATCATATAGAGTCCTCCTTCTCCATGAAGCCGGCCAGGTAGTCCCAGTGATTCCTACGCCCTACTCCAAATTTTTCCCATTCCCAGCTTTTCACCATACCGTTTGCCCAGTTTTGCGTTGAAGATCCCCATAACAACTGTGAACTGAATTCGAACTGAATTCCGAAGCTATGCATACTTCTGGAGATATCCTCATATATAGCTATAGAAGTTGGAGCGTAAACCTGTATGATCAACAATGATCGTTTGGTCAATCTTAAGTTACCGGACTTCAGGATTGTCCCTTTATTCAGGTTTTACATTGTTGTTTAAAAGAAACAAGCAAGAAGTGAAAATTGCAAAACATCGTATGGTAAAAAACACGGCATAACGCTTTAATTTACAACATAAAGCGTTTTGCCAAGCCGATTTCTGCATTTTTTTATAATATATCTTGTGGCAAAACACTTTATCGTCCATATTATTTTAATAGTAATAAATAATAGTTACTGGACTATTCAGCCATACAGCAGAAACAATTACTCATAAATTACAAAAAATCGCAACCTTCTGAGGCAATAAATAATATGTTGTTTCTAGCGTCAAAGTTAAAAACCTTTAAACGCGTTTTTCTCGAAACTAGGGTTTTTGACTTACAGCGTTCTGCCATTGAAGGGCAGATAAGTTTCTGCATTTCAAGGTTAGCCACCACTGTTTTAACGTAAGGAAATTTAGCAATTGAAATATTTTCAGTGCTTCACCCAAACAAAAGTGTCATTAACATGTCTTATATTATTTGTATTAACTATCCTAAACTAAAAAACAATAAGATAATAAAATAACTAAAATATATTACGAAAAGGAGTCCGAAGACACTGGCAGCGCTGCCGTGTCATGACAAAACACTGTAACTCGAATTACAGTGTTTTGTGCTAACACCGTTAAATTGACTATTCGGACCCTAATCTATATATGCATGCTTAGAGTATGCATTTTCTATCAAAACATTGAAAAACGTCATTGCAATTTACACTGTAACTCTTAAAACGTAGGGTCTTGATTAGACTAAACACTGTATTATCTCTAGTTACCGTGTTTTGCCAAAACAAAGTCACATTTTCTTAGTATAGTATCAAGATTTACAGTGTTTTGTCGCAACAATAAAACGAGAAATTAGTCCAAGTCCTTGTTTATTGTAAGTCGGGACTTCTTCAAGGTAATCATAAAGACTAAGCCTTTCTAAAGACTTAGAAATATATTAAGATGAGTATGTTAGTTTTATGAATTGTGATGTTAGCAATATAATCTAAATTAAATTTAAAGTAGCATTTTCATATGAGTATAATGTCATTAAGTATCACGTTACAGTGTTTTGTTGTAGTAACTCTCATATATTATTGATAAAGTACATTACGACATAACACGTTATTGCTTGAAAATTCAAGTAAAAGTAAAAAAATTAATATTATTTTTCTTTGTCCACTACTAGTAGCACATTATCCGTGATTTGTCCAAATTTTATTGCAATCAGATCAATATTCACTGTTCTGTAGCCAATTAAAGATAGCAAAAGTTTTTTGCGATTTCTGAAAAATAGGTGTTTTTTAGATACAGTGTTTTGTCATGACACGGCAGCGCAGCGTTCCCCCTTTGAATAGCTAGACTAATTCTTTGCCCGAGGTAGCTGCCAGCTCTTCGGTCCCCTGTGACGCCGACTAACCTCTTTGCTATTTCATAATTGAGCCACATTAGCTGGGACCCACGGACCAAGGGTCTCAACAGCGAATGGGACAAAGCTGAAATCGTCGCAAAGTCGTATGAAAATGAGTTCTATAGTTATATGGAACTAGCTGATGCCCACGGCTTCGCCTGCGGTGAAGTAGATTAAAACGTATTTTCCCGTGGGAACGAGATATTTTCCCGCGGTAAAAAGTAGCCTATGTCACTCTCCAGCCCTTCAACTATGTCCGGCTAACAACAACTAAATCACGGCAATCCGTCGCTCAGTTTCTACGTGAAAGAAGGAAAACAAACAAACAAAAAAACATACTTCCACATTATAATATTAATATGGATAGGTATATGGTCCATATATCCATACTGGAAGTATGGATTTTATTTATCGATTCAGGTCTTGGATATTGTTCAAAATACTTACCTAATTCAAAAAGGGGGCGTCCATTAATTACGTGACGTGAGGCGTTTTTGAAGACTTTTTTACTCCCCTGGTGAGATATCGTGAGATTCGCCTCGACCCCCTCCCCCCATTCCCCTAATCTCACATATGATATTTCAAAAAAAAATATTTTTCAAAAATTTATTCTTTGTATTTTTGCATTTTTTATTATATTATAACAAACGTGTGAGACGTGCACAATTAGGTTTTCCTAACTTTCAAATTTAACCTGATTGTCTCGCATTTTGGCGCTATTCTTTGCCAGAAAAAATTACGTGATATTTGCTGAGACACCCCTCTCCCCCAAGTGAGATTTGGTGGGATTTGGCTTGATTTTTAGAATTGGCTTAGCAATTCTAGAGATTAAAAACAAACAAACACAGTAAATCTTTTAAAGTGTACATTATTTTACAACATACCTTATTACACTTTCTATACTGCCTCGTCTTCCCTTTGGAGCCGAAGATCTCGTTGGACATCACTTTGGCTATCACCGAGTCGGCTCTCCTGATTTCCTCATCATTAATGAACTGGGCGTCAGCATTCTGCACCTCAGGCTTGGGTAGAGTGATGATATCAGACTCATTAGAATCTTCCAAATCATCACCATCTAGCGAGAGGAGAGTCTCTGTATCACTTAAACCACTTTTATGCATCAGCAGATGCTCCTTCAAATCAGCTCGTTTGTTCGTTTTGAAGTCACAATTATCACACAGAAAAAGGCAATGAACTTTTCCAATATGTGCCCGTAAAGCTTCAGTTTTCGAGTATGTTTTCGAACAGTAAATGCATCCGTATTTACGACTGTGGATCTTATAATGGGCCCGTAAGGTAAATTTTGAAGCAAAGACTTTATGGCACTTACTGCATTCTAGTTCCGGGTCTCCGTGGCTCATGCAGTGCTGCTCGAACTTCTTTTGGGATTTTATATGTTTCCCGCATTCAGTGCAAAGGAACTTTATTTCGCCTATGGTTTTCCCGTCCAGGTTTCTTGGACTGATGTGGTCGCCGACCATGTGTTGGCGAAATTCTATTATTTGGTCGAATATCTGTTTGCATTTGTCGCATTGGTATTTCTTTTGATTCGGGTTGGAGTAGTTTGGTTCTTCTGAAAGTGAAATTGACGTTAGGAAGATTCTTTTGAGTTTGAAGATAGTTTAGAAGTTTTTATAACCACCTACAAAACCCCCTACCCACATAGCAAACTCAATAAAATAATTGGGCAACATTAAACAACAAAATGAATATTACGCTCCACACATAATTGTATGGTCGCCTTTTGTACCCCTGACCTTTGCGGAATAATAATTTTGCGGAATAAATATATATTTGGCAAATGATCCTACGGAATTTCATGCAAATGGATTTTGAATCATTTGGCAAATAAAAAAATGGATTTTAAAACATTTGGCAAAAGAAAATATGGTAAATAAAATTTCGGACAAACAATAATTTGGAAAATGAAAAAAAGGAGTTTCGTTTTCGGAATTTTAATATTCGGAAATGAGCTTTTCGAGAATATGATAGGTAACCCCGACACGCTCTTGGCCGGTTTTTATGTGGTGGTAAACAAGCAAGTGGGTCACTTAACGGCGTCTGTTTATTGCAACAATAAGCTAAAAAAAAACACACCTTTTCTAGTACATTAATATTGCACTGTCAGAGAGACAGTATCAGAAATATTTATTTTGATGGATATGATGTTAGGAATTTATCAGAGAGTAGTGAAACAGGCCCTAATTTTTTTTTCTTAATATGGTTAAGAATATGTAGATATTTTATTTCTTTTAAGTGTGTCTGCTTGATACTTTGATCAATTATAACTGTAGATCCACAGTAGCGCGCCCGAAAATGTCCGAGCCAAATGAGCGCCACTTTGATAAAAGTGGCCTTCTTTTTTCTCAGTACGTTGCGTGAAATTGTCAAGTTTAGCTGTCAAGTGTCAACCGAAATTCGACTGTAATGAAGTAAAGACTAGGTTCAAATTTCTGTGTAGGCGATGATTTTAATTGTTACGCAAACAAATAAAAATGTTCGGACATTCTTTGAAGGGGATTTTGTTCGGCAATGTGTATCTTCAGTTATAATTGATCAAAGGCTTGATATGCAAATTTTTAATTTCTTGTTACTATTACCTAGGGGTTATTTACCATAAAATCATAAAAATAATCCTATTCTTATAGTAGCCAATAATTCCAGTTGTTAAGGTAGAAAGGTACTATCGCCCCTAGCGCCAGATAACCACCTTAAAGGCCCAGTTTGCGTGCAGTGGCTAGACATCTGTCCATAACAATCCATAGCAATAAACATCAACGGTTGCAAGCAAATTTGTTATGAAAATGGGTATCTGGCGCTTGGGGCGATAGTACAGGTTGATTCACAAGAGCTGACACAAATGGATTGAACAAAAGTAATGTCACTTTGACATTTTTGTAGGAAAATGACTGATGCATGTCATTTTCATATCTGTGTGAATAGAAGTGTATTCAAACAGGTAACACATAGATACTTTCATTCACTCATTCGATCCATTCATGCCAGCTCTTGTGAATCAACCTGTACTCAAAGGATGACTGGTAGAGATCCCTTGATGGGATAAGTTCGACTTTATACATATATGTAACTTAATTGTACATGTACAATAATGGGTTTACATACATACAAACAACAAGCAAATGAAAACTATGGATAAAAAAATATCACAACAGAATTTTAGATAAGTATATGTTTAAAAAATCTACTCACCATACACCACTTGAGACTGGACCTCCTCCTTCACGGAACAAACTAGGAATGGATCATTCATAGCAATCTTCTGTATTGTCTGTCCGTAATGAGAATCATGACCGAGGAACAATATGGTCTTCCTCTGCTTCGTAGAAGACTGTATGTCGGAGGACATCAACTGCTTCAGCGCACCATTCTCACTTGGTAGACCAATATACTTCTTTTCTTCCCTTACCCTATTCTCCTTCTCATTAAGGATCTCTTCAGGTAAATTCGAGAGAAACACTCCACATTCAAACTCATCCTCTTCATACAAATTAAAGTTAGGCTCTGTTGCCGTCTGCTGGGCGCTTGATTCACTCACTTGAAGCTTCCGGAACTTTTTATGTTCAAAATCATCTGCAGCCGTGTATGATGGTTCTTTACAGCTATACACATTTTGAGTTATATAAGTATTGTGCTGTTCAACAGTTATGTGGTTTGTTCTAGTATTGTGGTAGATTGAATAATGCTCAGGATTTTCAGTGTCATAATGATTGTAGACATATGGGCTCCTAGCTGGGTCTATCCATACCTGAGATTGGTTGAACGCATCAGCTATTTGGTTGCCTGATTCATCAACTAACACAGAAATAAGATCGCTGTCATTGTACTCCGTAGTCATGTCTTTCGGTGGATTTTGAGTTTGAGACACATTCATAGCATAACTGTCTATTAACTTCACGTTACAAAAACCCGAGTACAGACACGTCTCCTTCCCCTCTGTGTCGGGTGAAGAAATGTTGACTTCTATAAAAACGTTGTCCGATACCCCACAGTTGGTTTCTAACGTAGTACACTTTTTTGGCAATATAAGTACAGGGTAACCTTCGGAATTCATCGTGACGGTACCCAGGTCCGCGATTGCGGGTGTACCTAATAAATGGAAACAATTTTACAGCATAAACTACCGTGATTCACAAATTTAAAGGAATGTAGGTGTTTTAAAGTGGTTTTAATGAAATTATTGTCGTAAAATGTAAGGTAAATTGAACTTACCACGTGCTGCGGCCATATCTCCAACGATGCGGTAGGTGTAAAAGAAAAGCAGAATTTAAAATCCGAACAGAAGTTGTAAGGGTCATTTCTACCCTCGTATTTTGAATTTTTGTCTAAATAAGTAACAGTTGGCAATACTATAACTATTAATTAAAGTTACACAACATCAACAACTTATTGAATCAGTTTCTATTTTAGATTTTCGAAGTTTAATTTAACATTTTCAAAATAATGCGTCATTTACTTTTTCATACATTCGAATTTTGTATTTACGTTACTTGACGGAATACGTATTGTTACAAATCCACGTTGTAACGCTAAAATACGGCAATTTAAACTGTAACACCGAGGAGTAAGCGTTATTGTGAACGTAGATAATTGAATCGACTTGAACTTTTGTCATTTGTCTTTCGTTTAGGAATTGAAAACGTCAAATGCGAAGAAATTTGATTCGATTCTATTTTACCGTAATCGAATCAAAAGTTATTTGAATAACATTAAAAAAGCCAATGAACGTGTGTTTCTTTTGTTATTTTGAAAATTGCACTGGAGTATCGAACAAATGTGATTTGACCTAAAACAAAAAAGATGAGTCAATTAAGTGTAACACTAATTATCAACTGAGACAACAAGGGATTACAATTTTTAAAGGTCGAATGGAAATAATCAATTAATCAGTCAATAAAGGTAAACAGATTAAAGTCGGCATGTGATTTCACTATAAATACAACGCGACTTTTTTTTATTTATCACAGTAGTAAATATACTATTTACAAACAATCATGTCTTGCAAAGTTATAATAGTGGTCTTAGGACTTTTTGGATCTTTTACTGGTAAGGTCTCCAGAAAATTACAAATATTTAAAAAATATAGTTTTTCAAAGGTGTTTTAAGTTTTCTACTAACGTGAGCTATAAAATAGCCGTGGAAGCCTAGTAGTTCACCTATGGGGTCTAAACAGAGGGTCGTGGGTTCGAGCTCGGGCATCTTTGAGTTTATCAAAATTTATGTGCCAAATTAAATGTCATTTGTAAATTAACCACGAGCTTTTACGGTGAAGGGAAAACATGGTGAGGAAACCACAGACACGTGTGAAGAAGATCAATGGTGTGTGTGTGTGTGTGTGAAGTTCCCAATCTGCACTGGGCCCCGCAGTGGGCATATATATTCCGAAAAACACAGAAGTGCGGGCCTGGGTTTGAACCCGCGACCTTCTGCTTGAGACACCATAGGTCAAACCACTATGCTTCCAACGACTTCCCAGCTGATGGTGAATGGTTGTGAAAAAAGCAAGCCGATTCACCAATCGGGCGCTACAATGTAATGTAACTTGCTCAATTCCTATTGCAGGTCTACTCGTAAACTTGGTTTATTGTACAGACGTCTTTGATTCCAGCTGTTCCTCTCGACCAGACTTATGACCCTCAAGACTTCTACCCTTCGAACCGCATCGTCGGCGGCAGCGACGCCCCCCCGGGTTCCGCTCCTCACATGGTGGCGCTGGTGGTCGGGGATACGATGATCAGTCTCATGTGTGGTGGGTCGCTGATCAGTGAGAAAGAGGTGCTAACCGCCGCACATTGTATTGAACCAATGAGGAGTTGGACTGGTGGTTTGCTACCGTAAGTTTAAACATATGCACTATAAGTAAAGTAAGGGATCTTTCTAGCCGCGTTCGCGCAAATTTAGAGGAAAAGGAAGATCCAGCACTCATGTATTTGGAAATATACGTGCTCTGGATCTTCTTTGAGCGGCTAGATAAGGCCACAACAAACCGGGAGCGTGAGGCGCCGACGGAGCGTGCCCAGCGCGGCCAATAACACTGAATCAAATACGGTGTGCCGTGCAGCCGGTGTGTGTCACCGTATATTTGATTCAGTCATTAGTATTTGATTCATTTCGCGCTGGGCACGCTCCGCCAACGCTCCGCGCTCCCGGTTTGTGGTGGCTTTTAGTGGAAACGGCCCCTTAGTTCCGTAGCGTAGCTTTCACGTCTTCGCAGCTTCCTACAAACCTAGGAACCTACCCAACCTAATAAAGACCTAGACCTAGTGTCTGATCTGAGCCCAATGTTATTGAAGAGACCAAAGGTGGAAGGGCACCCATATGTCGGCAGCATTCTGTTGGCGGGCTAGTGAGCGTCTTCAGTAATTGCAAGTCGGAAAAATTTGTGTGTTGCCGGACAACTGAGCGCTTGTGTATCAAGGCTGATATGCCGCCAACATGTCGGCGGAAAACACTCGCGGGCGCATATTGCCGAAATGTTGCCCTTGTTGTTGCTGTTGTCGTTGCATTCAAATAGGCCGCCGGGGGGACTTTTGTGTCTATTGCGAAAAAATGTCCGCTCCACTCTCCTGATAGCCTAGCCTCATTTCATTGTATACCTCCGCAGGTCGGCGCGCGCAGTTCTCGGTACCAACAAATGGTTCGACGAGCGCAGAACCGCCCAGTTCTCTGGATACAAGATCCATCCAGACTACGACCGTTGGACCATCACGAACGATATTGGTGTAATTCACCTCGCGGAGGTGGTAGCCCTGGATGACCGCGTCAAGACAATCGGGATTAACCATGAGTGGGTACGGGGCGGAGAGCAAGTTTATGTTACTGGATGGGGAACTACCACGGTAAGTATCAAAACCGACTTAATTGGTGTTTGGGGGTAGTTGCAATAGAGAGATCTCTCTCTCCAGACATGTTATGCCTGGGGACCGAAGTCCAATGGATGAAAGTTGGAAGTTGTATTTATGCAGCTGAGTTGAGAAACTTCGATAGTGCGATGCAGGATGTAGTAATTAGTTTCTCATGTGATGATTAGATGGCGCTAGTAGTCGCTACAGGAGTATGCGGGTCACCTGATGGTACGCAATCTCATCCCATGGACACTTGCGACTCCGTGGAAGTCATTAATGCGATGCGCTGCCAAATTTTAAAAAAGAGGCTCTCTTCTTGTTGGTCTATAGTGTATGTCAATATCTTCAACGATTTACTTGATAGAAGACGATATCGGAAATCGCAACAAAAACCTGTGCACTCATGAATATCGTAACGATGAAACGAGTTTGTATGGCTCTTTGCGATCAAAGATTCAATTTTAGTATCATTCTTGACGAAGGTGTCGCACGCACTGCATCCCTTGACTCAAACGAGTAAGTGATCGATCGTAACGATCAATTGCTCGGTGTATGGCAGCGATCGTAACAATTGATCGAAGCGATTAATCTTAGCATGGGCGCTTTGAATTTTATTCGATCCTCTTTCGTTTCCCAGGCGTGGGGCGTCATTCCCGACAAACTGCAGCTGTTGCATGTGGAGGTGATGTCTCCCGCGCAGTGCGATTATGCTATGAAGAAGGCGCAGGAAGAGAACCCATTCTCCCCCTCCGTATCCAACGAAGTTGAGATCTGCACCATGCATAAGAAAGGCGCTGGGAACGGGATGTGCCATGTAAGTTGCCTACGCATTAAGACAACGTAGGTTAAGTTCTTATTTAGGTTTTCGTACCTCTATAGGAACAAACAACGGAACCCTTATAGCATCACTTTGTTGTCCGTCTGTCCGTCAGGAACGCGAGGTGGTAAGTATCAAGATGAAATTAACATCTTATTATGTCTGCGGTCTCTTGAAGCTGTAAAAGAATCAAACTTCTAAGTCAACGCATCCTTATTTTCTAACATTTCGCAAGGTAATCAAAACGTACATGGTCCTTCCTATAGACCTAAGAATCATGAAATTTGGTATGATAGGTAGGTCTTAAAACAAGTAAAGAAAAAATCCGAAAATCGTCAATATCTGTTGTTCCTTTAAGGCCGGAATAAAACTGTATGAAAGATGGCACACTATGTTCACGCATCTAGTGCGCCATCTTTCTTACAGTTTCATTTATTACAACTGGTGCGTGTGCTTGACGCGACACGCATACGCATTAGTTGTGCGACGGTCTTTAATCTTTTACTAACGAACTATTGAAGCCGTGGTGGCCTAGTGATTTGACCTATGGCCTCTCTAGCAAAGGGTCATGGGTTCAAATCCCAGCTCGCACCTCTGAGTTTTTCGGAATTAAGTTGAAGGAAAACATCGTGAGGTAATCTGCATACACCTGCGAAGAAAGTCAATGGTGTGTGTGTGAATTTCCCAATCCGCACTAGGCCCGCGTAGGAACTACGGCCCATCCCTCTCATTCTGAGAGGAGGCCTGTGTCCTACAGTGGAACGTATATAGTCTGGGATGATGATGATGAACGAACTATTTACATACAAGTCCGATTCGCACTTGACCAGCTTTTTATTCCAGGGTGATTCAGGGAGTGCCGTAGTGAACAAACGACGTCTCCTGGTGGGCATCGTTTCATGGGGCTTTCCCTGTGCCCGTGGCCATCCAGACGTTCACGTCAGGATCAGTGCATTCCTGAAGTTCTTGTCCGAGGTATTGAACCCCGAGCGAGACATTTAAGTGGATTCCAATGTGTACCAGAGAAAACCAACAACAAAATTAACTTAAGACCGAAGTGGGCGTTTTAACATACGATGTGCCTCGCTGCCGGTGTGTGTCACTGTATATTTGATGCAATGTTATTGACCGCGCTGGGAATGCTCCGTCGGCGCCCCGCGCTCCCGGTTTGTTGTGGCCTTAAAGGACCTGTTGTACGTAGTAATGCACAGATTTGATATGGAGCTTTGATATGGCCTTTTTTTATTTGGAACGTCAATTTGTTTATACGGACACGTTACTATACTATAGTATAAATCTTCCCAGGTGAATTTTTCGCTTCGAGCCGTTACATTAAATTTGAACCTTAATAATAGTATTAAGGTCATAGTCATAGGACTATACAGTTTGTTTTGAAAGATAAGGGCTCGAAGCGAAAAATGCACCTGCGAAGATTTATACTATAAGTACTATAACTACACACGACAGTCCTTTTTCCTTTAGGCCCATACTACACGGGCGGTTTTCCCGCGACCCCGCTCGACGGAGCTGCCGCAGACCGTCAAACTACACGGAACGCGGTTTACCGCTGTCTTTTGTTCATTTCAACATGGATCCGCCAATGATAACTGCGCTTAATTAATAATGTAACAATTTGAAAGGAAATATGTTAATTTGCACGCTTTTGGTCAAAAAAATAAAATACCTAGTTATATTCTTTTAAAAGCGTTTTTCTATAAAAAAGACACGTCAAGATTGTTTACCTTATTTCTAATGCTAAAAAAACGAAATACGACGAACGAGCGCCCTCGCGCAAAGCCCCGCGCCGCGCAGAATGACGCAATAGCGGGAAACCGCCCGTGTAGTTTGAAGCGGCGGTTATCAGCGGCGGTTTAACGCTGCATGCGGCGGTCGAATTTCTCCCGCCCGTGAACCGCGGCGGGAAACCGCGCAGTGTAGTATGCAGCATACAACTTCCATATAAAATTGTGTCTAGTGCGGTTCAGAAGCGGTTTCCCGCGGCGGGAGAACCGCCCGTGTAGTATGGGCCTAAGTTTTTCAGCTATACCACGATAGTCTGGCTTAACTTTAGGCAATTTAACCTAAGTCACTTACCTTTGGAGGATGCTCTTAAGTATGTTGTTCTAGCTATAATATATGTATAGGCTAATAAGGATCTCGTCGTATTGTGATGTAGATGCGCCGTGTTTTGTTTGTACCTAAGTATTTTTTTAGCAATTTGTTGTTTTATAATTTTTGCTTTTGTTTTTCACTTTATATTACGAGATTAAACGTGTAAGAAAGAAGATTTTGGTTTTATTATTTACCTATTTATTGTGTATAGGGGAGTTAGTAGAATTGAAAGCTGGATATGGCAAAAAAAGCATGAAAGTAGGATACTCATAAACGTTGTAGAAATGAGAGCGTTGAGGAGATTCACTGGTGACGTGATCCCGATTGACCGAACGAGGAATAGTGTAGGTACTTAATAGGAGAAATTTTTGGCATGGAGGGTTGGAGGGTGATGTTGTGACTTGTATAGAGAAAGGTTGGGTTAAGTTGGTTTGGCCATGTGGAGAGGATGGATGAAGGAAGAATTATGAAGATTATTATTATTTGATTATTATTATATAAGGCGAGTGTAAATGGAAATGTTGGAAGGGGGAGTCCAAGAAGGACATTCCAAGATTAGGGATGTCTTGAAGAAGGGTCAGGTCAAGAGTTCCTGAAACCGGCGAGCATGTATGAAAAGACTAATGAGTATTTTAGAAGCGAAACATGTATGTGTGAGGATCGTAGCAGGTGAATGTGATAAAAATCTATTGCTTTAAACTTACAGCTAAAATGAATTTCAGTCAGGGCTCTCACATCGCACTATGATATGAAGAACTTTTTGGTGAAGGAAAATCGTGAGAAATCCTGTATTCACCAGCGAAGCAATTTAATGGTGTGTGTGAAGTTCTCAATCTGTACTGGGCTCGCGTGGAAAGCCTAAGCCGTTTCAATCTAAGCCCTTTAGATTTGCAAGAAATTTGTACAAGTTGCATTACATTGCGTGGGCGCAATGCGAACAAGTTTGAAGTGGTTAATTGAACGCCTAATGCAACTGGCACGTTTATTCATGCTGATCTAAACTGAATTTAAGTCCTGTGGCCAGAAGTAGAGCTTTTGTTGACCAGAAATGACTATACCTACATGTACTTAACGACACGAAAAACAATTAAGCCGTCAATAGCTGCTAATCAAATCAATAAGTTTTCAGTATCAGATTTATCAACGTATATCTGTTAATTAGATAGTGCGCGTTATATATTCGGGTGGTGGTGCGTACGTCGGTCAGACGCGGGTTCACAAACAAGATGGCGTACAAAATTGGAGTTCTGCTGATATCTCTCTTTGTTGGGAGTTTAGGTTAGTCACTTAGAATGCTAGTTGCTCTCCTATTATCTTTCAAAGCAAAGTCCAAATAAATTTATTTGACTTAGGCTATAAAGCACTTAAAATCATGAACGTCGAAAAATGTAACAGAGTTATTATTCGAGCGTTTGTTTCGAGTCACTTTCGTGGACACATTTTTGTAAAAATGGCAGAAGATTCTGATACAGTTTGCAGTTATCTGGTAGAAGTACAAGACCTCTAATAAATAACCGAAAACGCCGTGTGTGGTTTGGCCGCGAAAAGGCGGTTGAAACGTTCGAAAAACGATCCGACTCTGGCTCAGAAAGACATCTGTTGAGAAAGAATCGGTAGGTATGAGGGAAGGCCGGAATAGAGAGAGATCTCAGGAAGATGTTATGCCTGGAGGAACAGAGGTGGCCCTAGGCGTACGCGACGTGAGCCACCACCTACGGCCTCACGGTCTGAGGGCCATTTCGCCTTGAAAATGGGTATTTTCTCTTTGAAAGGCGCAAAAAAACTTTTTTTAATTAAACAAATTTTTATTTTTTCTTACTAAAAATCACAAGCTTTTGACTCAGTTTTTGTGCGACTTTTTTTTCATAAGTATAAGTAGTTTGGATGGCTCGTTACGAAACGGACACAAAAAAATATGGAAAATTAAGGGATACTTTTTTGTCATCAAAATCAATAGCGCTCTTGATTCTAAGTAAGAAAACGCTAAAATTTCCCCAAAATAATTTTTTTGATCCATTTAAAGTGATAATACTCAAGTGTCATTTAAAGTGTGGCTCCTCCATCATAGGGCCTCGCAAAATATACACTGAGTTTAGGCCCTGAAGCCACCACTGCGAAAGAAAGTTGGACGTTGTATTTATGCATCCGAGTTGAGAGTGTGATGTAGAGTGTAGCGGTTTCTAGACGGGACTAGATGGCGCTAGAGGTCGCTACATGGCAAAAAATACAGCTGACTAACGTATCAACGACAAGCACAAACCATTAGACGCAGAAAATAAGTTTTGCATATAAAAGTTTCCTTTATGCTGACAAGGAATAAAGACGGATTTTGTGAAATTCCCACGGGATAGCGAGTACTAGGTACTACAGACGTCAGCTTCAAATTTATCGGTTCAGCGGTTTAAGCGTGAAGAGCTAACAGACAGACAAAATGGCTGAAACAGTCATTAAAATTGTGTAACTTCCGTATTCATCTTGAGATGAAAATAAGATAGATAAAAAAGATATTATAGGTACGTCGAGTATATTTAGGTACTTACCTGTTTATTTAGATAAATACTAACATTGCCTTATCAAGCTACTTATGCGTTATAGCACAATCTATATAATTTTGTATTGCAATATATTTAAGCTCAATATCATTACTGTAGTATAGATGGGTACCGATAAAGAAAAAACTGGATTCCTTCTAAATCTTTACTATATCAATACTTCCATCTATACTAATGTTAATGTTAAACCTAAATGTATACATATCATGTACCTACGAAGCTATGATTAATTCTAAATAACAAACGACGCCTTTCTCAGCGATAGAAACAAAGTCAAAGCAATTATCGATCGTGATTGATGATTAAATGAATAATACCTATGTTCTATCAGTAGATTCAAATTTTTATATATATAATTCCACTGTACGTGTGTTTGTCACTGAACTCCTCCTAAACGGCTGGGTGGCGCCCTGGATGGTTTAGATTCACAAATCAGCCCGGCAGATGGCGCTGCAGTCGGTATCTAGGTTCATGCAGGACAACGTCTGTCGGGTCCGCTAGTGTAATATCTAAGGAGGTTCAGGTGCTTTGCTTATCCCAAATAAGCAGTCTAATCCAAAGATAACCTTTAGTTAATGCTGTTATCATTATCACGTTTGCGAGTGTATTGATCAGAAATAACACTATCGGTGTTATCAGCTTTGATTTAGACGTCGTCATCGAGTAATTATGTTTTGAAACATTATAGCTCATTGAGGATGTTGACAGAAAAAATCAACGGGCATACTTAGAAGTTTAAAATTACGGTAAATTTCAGCTTTACTAAAAAAACATAAAAGCGAAAAGTAAACATGCTTCAAGGTTGGTCCCGTTGTTACCATAATCCAGTTCTGTTGATGGGATCCATGAGGAATTGAAGAAACTCCTCAAAAATTCAAGAGAAACTTATAGCGATTTTAGTATTTTCGGTGACAAGTCGAGCATTTGCATTCAGAAAGTATCATGGAACTCTGTAATAAAACGACATAACCCCGTCGAGCATTAAAAATAGAATTTTCAACATAACCTTATTTCGAAGTCAAACTGATGATTTTATCCTACGCATCTATTTTGTACAGAAACAACTAAAAAGCAAAAATTAAAAAATTTTAAATAAAAAATAAAACCTCCTTCAAAAAACATTCAAAAAACCATGAAATAATAATTGAACCGAACCGACTACAATAAGCATGAAAATATCTTTCTTCTAATCTGTTTTAAGTCGGTGCCTCAGCTCGAGCCAGCAGGAGTGTAGAAGCCCTATAGATAGTAAGGTATGTAGGTAAGTTAGATTACTAGGTCCGCTCCTGCTGGCCAAATCGCAAATCTAAATCGGTTCATAAATGACGGAGTTCTGAGGTAACACAAGTTAAAAAAAGAAAAAAAATAACACAACCGAATTGAGAACCTCCTCCGTTTTTTGAAGTCGGTTAAAAACAAAACCGGCTTGACGCAGCAGTAGGTATTCCTGCTGCGTTTCGTACGGTCAGTGAGAGCGCCAGGGGCCCAATACCCCTCCCCCACCCCCTCCCCTATTCCCTCTCCTTTTTAAGGCCCGGCAACAGATCAGTGACTCTCTTTGGGTTGTTGATATTTATGGGCGGTGGTGATCATTTTCCATCAGATGACCCGCTTGCTCGTTTTCCTCCGTCTCATCATAAAAAAAACACTAGGATCACCTGGGAGATCGAATTAGGTGATCCTAGTGGATACCGCGGAAATCCTGAGGAAGAGTGTTACAATCTGCTTTATGCACCTAACTAAATATCTGTTTTTACATCTCTCAAATAAAATATATTTATTTCATAAAAGCAAAATTATCATTATAATCACAATTAAAAAATTAATAACACAATTAAAATCAAAATTAAATTTAAATTTAATGTCTAAATGAAAAAATAAATTAAATTAAGAGACAAATACAATTAAATTTTAATAACAAAAAATAAATAAATCAAATTCAATGTCAACCAAAATAATATTATATGTTTATAATAAATTAAAATTAAAATGAACCAAAAAAATAAAGAAAAAATGAAGAAAATTTAGAATCTCTTTTCCCACAGCTTTACCATCAGCTCCAGCCGAAGAAGTGGACTTCTTCGTCCATGCGGACCAGAACGCCCGTATCGTGGGTGGCACCCAGGCGCCAGAAGGCAGCGTGCCTTACATGGCTGCCCTGTCCAACGGACTGCTGGTCCGAAGCTTCCTTTGTGGTGGCTCTGTGATCTCCACCAGAACTGTGCTAACTGCGGCCCATTGCATCGACGCTGTGTTCAGCTTCGGTTCACTATCGAGGTAAGTGATAATTTGTTATTCTAGCGCGAACTGCTGAGATGAAAAGGGAGCTAGTGTGTTTGTGGGGCACTGTCGTTTTCACCAGAGGCCGTACTCGCGAGGGCGCTCGCCATCGCGTTCAGCATCCCTTTCTGTCACCATCTTATACCATTTGACAGAAAGAAATTGTGAATGCGATAGCACGCGTCCACGCGTTAGACAATGCAGCTTCAGGACTTGGCTTACCGCGGTGCATTCATAACGACCCCATCGCCACCTAGTATCGAATAGACGTACTGCTAAGACGAATGGTAAGCTAGCGTGTCTGTGGAAGCTTCGGTACTTCCACACTGTGCTGACGCCAAAAGTAAATTTGTAGGGAAGCTAGCGCCACCTAGCGTCAAATAGACGAACTTCTGACAAAGATACCGTGCGATGACAACTGCATTTTGCTTTTCCAGCTCCCTCCGCGTCACCGTCGGCACCAACCGATGGAATCTCGGTGGCCAGTCTTACAACCTCGCGCGCAACGTGACCCACCAACACTACGTGTCTGCGACCATCAAGAACGACATCGGCGTGCTCATTACCACCGCCAACATCGTCACTTCCAACACCGTGGCCTTCGTACCCCTGAGCTTCACGGAGGCTGGTGCTGGGGTTGTCTCCAGAGTTGCTGGCTGGGGCAGAATTAGAGTAAGTATCATCACCATTCATCATCATATCAGCTTATATACGTCGCACTGCAGGGCACAGGTTTCCCTCTCAGATTGAGGAGGCTTGGGCCGTAGTGTCCACGCGGGTCCAGTGCGGATTGGGAACTTGCACACAAAACTTATTAAAAGGAATAGAAATGGCACGCGAGTAAAAAACACGAGGTTATATGGCTAAAAAGCCATAGGGATATTTATTTTTCCAATTCAATCTGTAGTAGGGCAGTTAAGTAATTGCTCAAAAAATGGGTTAAGTATTGTATGTATGTAAATCTCTTTATTGTACATGAAATTAAAAGTTAACACGAGAAAAACCTGTACAAAAGCGAACTTATCCCTTAAAGGAATCTCTTCTAGTTAAACTTTTAACGATTGACAAGACATCAGAAACAAGAATATTGTGGTTTGTAATTCAAAAATCTATGAAAATACATACAAGTTATTTCATTTGAAATTTACGGTGTTTGGAAGTTTCCAATCTGCCTTGGCTTTTTCGTTTTTCTCTTTTAACCTCTCGTATGCCAAAAGCAAAAAACCTGCATTCTAGTCTCGTTTTGTTTCAAATAGCAAATATTACAGATTAAAATAAAAATACAAAAATATAGCCTTAAATCTGGCGCGAAGCCGCGTTCGTTCGCATACGAAAGGTTCATCATCATCATCATCTCACCCTATATATGGCAGTAATTAAACCTTAAAAATGTCATATATTTTCTCTTTCTTATCTTCTGCTTTCAATGTATCACTTGTTTCGTACTTGTTACAGCAAGGAGGCGCCCTCTCTACGGTGCTGCTCGAACTGACCCTCGCCACGATCGACGGGCAACGCTGCGTGGACGACGTGGCCCGCGCCGCCGTAGAGTTCAACACCCGCGCGCCGCCCGTCGAGCCGCACCTCGAAATTTGCACGTTTCACTCGGCAGGACACGGGACCTGCAACGTAAGTTTACAAACAGCTTTAAATTCAAATTCAAATTCAAAAACATTTATTTGTAAGAATACAGTAGGTAAAAAGATCTTAAAATAAGTTTAGCACATGTATTCAGCATGCAAGCAAGCGTACAAATATTTAGTTTCAGGTCACTAAAATTAATTTACAATTTTCGTCAATATTCACTATTTCTTATTATATTATTATTATTAAGAAAGAGATAGAGAAAAAAAAAAAACACAAAACAACAGCAGACAAATAAATAAATTACAATCCCTTGTGACTTAAGAAATCCTTGACACTATAGAAACATTTTTCCAATAGCCATTTTGTTAATTTACATTTAAACATGTTTCCTGACAGAGTTTTTAAATTTTGTGGTAAATGATTAAAAACCACAATGATTATTTTTTTTATCCTCGTAAGGCTCAAACTATTTTTAGGACGTTTGTAATAATGACCCAGTCCATACCCCTACCCCTAGCCCATTTAAAGGCACTTGTACTGCTAGCCCAGGACTTCAATTATTACAAAATCATGTTATACTTTAACTAGCTGACCCCGCAAACTTTGTTTTGCCATAAGTATATCACCTAGGGTTATAAAAAATGGCCTACGACCTATTCTCAGACCTACCGAATATAGAGATAAAAGTTTCGTAAAAATCGGTCAAGCCGTTTCGGAGGAGTTCGATAACCACACCGTGACACGAGATTGTAATTACAAATTAGAGCGTGCCCTTATTTTGGGACATTGGGACGCCATTTGATGAATTTTAACATTTACTGGGGCTGAAAGTATTAGATTTTACGGTCCTATAAATAGGACGTTGGGCCTTATGAGGTCATAATATATTAATCTTTCGCAATTCTAACTCATAACTAATATAAATATTCATCGGATAAATCGCGGGATATTGTGAATGTTGTGTGTCGAAGTGATAATGTACAAGAAAATCAAGTGCGAGTAGTTCAAAAAACTCGAGCGCCACGAACGTGATGCCATTATATTTCCCTCGATTCGCGACCACGGCCGATGCAATTTGGTTGAAACGTCGAGGTAATTTCAGCAATAAAGTTCGTGATTAAACTAGCACTATCCCGCGGCTTCGTCCGTATTAGAATTCCATGAAAAAGGTTACGGTAAAATATTCAAAGCACGGTCGCTCGGACAACGCCATCTATGGATTGCACGCGAAGTTAACATCTTGAAAGTCGAGGTACTTCAACACCCCCCCCCCCCCCTTCTCTCTCTTGGCGCCCTCTATTCTCTTTAACTCCTTACCGGGATCGCTATTGACGAGAGCTCCGTTAGACATCACCGTCTTGCTTGAGATTTAGTTATTTAGAAAACCAACAATCATTATAGCTAATTGAGGTCAACAATCTCAAACGTGACAGAAATATCCAACAAATCGCACGATACTAACGCCATCTAGCAATCGACACAGCTCTGGATTTATGATTCTTTCGAACCGGACCGGAGCATAAACTTGACAGTGGCGCCACCCAGTATTTGAGTCTTACAAGCTCCGTATGATAGGCGCTTTGTGGAGCAAGGTTTTTATTTTCAATCATATTTTATCATATTTTTGTAAGGCCCAGCGTACAAAATGTAACGTACGCGCGTAATGTGTAGCGTGCCAATAAGATTCCAATTAGGGTGATAGCACCAGTAATGGATAAGAACTAAGTATGGACATATTTTTTTCCGTAAACCCAAATTTTAAGAAACGGAGATTACATTTTTTTAACTATGAACACTATGCTCAGATAACTGATGGTCATAACTGGTAAAGTACATGAATGGTGGGCTATAATTCATTGAATCTTTGCTGTCCATATATTACTGGGTACTACTGTGCTTAACATGTCCATGATTGGTGCCGTCACCCTACGATAGTCAAAATTTGACGTAGGATTTACGAGGATACTTAGTTATTTATGATTTTGGTGCCCCCTGATACTGCCGCCCGTGGCGGATGCCCCTTCGCCCCCTAGATCTGGGCCTGGATGGATAGAATCGATTTAAAAAAAACTCGTGCGTGCAGCTCCTCCGCGCGGAAGAAGTGAAACTTCGTAATGTGGAAATGAAAAAGGCACTTATACATCAATATGAACCTTATTGCAATAACTTTTTTTTTGTTTAGCCTATTTTTGTGTCCCACTGCTGGGCAAAGGCCTCTCCTCTCTTGCTCCACTCCTGCCTATCAAATGCAATAACTTAAAGAAATAAATTTACTTATGCATCTATGTGTTTAAATTACTCACAAGATGGCGCTTTTATCAAGTCTCATACAAATTTGCACATACTAATGCTTTCATACCCCCTCCATGGTAGCGTTAAACGTTTAACGCAACCTTGTTGGAAGTCGCATTAGAAGTTTCAATTCAAAAACTAACCTAACCTCAACTAATACTTTCAGGGCGACTCCGGCAGTGCGCTGGTGCGAGTAGACAACAGTCAACAGATCGGCATCGTGTCGTGGGGCTTCCCGTGCGCGCGCGGCGCTCCCGACATGTTCGTGCGTGTCAGTGCATACAGGGACTGGCTGCAGCAACACGTCGTCTAAGTAAACGCTTCAAAAGTATCATTTGCGGCTTGAATAAAAAGTTGTTTTTAATGCTGCCTCGTTTTATTAACACGTCAATATCTTTTGAATATTCAACGTTTAGTTTTACTAAATTTTTAACCCCCGGCACAAAAAGAGGGGTGTTATAAGTTTGATCGCTGTGTGTGTGTCTCTGTCTGTGGTATCATAACTCTTAAACGCGTGAACCGATTTAGATGTGTTTTTTTTTATTTGAAAGCAGGATTGTTGGCGATGGTTCTTAGACATGTTTCGTCAAAATTGGTGCAGGCATTTCAAAGTTATCAACTCTTTTGTTAGTTGCGGAAAGGATCTTAGACGCATAATGGTTACTTTACTTTCAAACCAAATTGCGTTAGGGTTTTTTTTTAATTTATAGTCATATGTACCTATTGTCACTGTATTGCCATCTGACAATTCTGTATAGTTCAATCACACAGCGCCAGGGACAAGGTACCTAATAAAGTGTAGCATCATGCTATTTATACGCTTGCCGACTCTCGACAAACGTCTACAAGCTCCAAGCCTATACAAAGGCTTAAATGCCAATAGCTGGGTCCCACCGAGCGAGCTGGCTCGCGAAGCTAGTGCATGAGGCATAATTTTGTTCGACACAAGGTTCAAAATCGCGCTGAAAATGGCTGCCACGGGAGGCAGTCCGTTCAGTGGAGAGGAGACCCAGCTATTTACATCCTGGCAAGTGTGTTAGTGTATTCCAGATCTTCCTTTGATCTGTGTTCAAAAACCTACACTGTCCCAGATCGGGGACAAGCTCTTGCAAGCTCACCCAAGGCGAGCTAATCGCCCCTTTAATTAAACATCAAACTACCGTGAGACTCACTCATAGTGAAAATCTTCGGATCACTCACGTCTCAAAGCGAGTTTAACTCGACATGTATCGAGCTAATCCATAGCCCTTGTGCTTGTGTGTGCACACGCTTGTGCTTGGGAAGGTCGACTTAGCTTCAGAAACAGACTGGTCCTGCGTCTTCCACATTCAACGCATCTCCAAAGTTAACCAGGTTGCTCCATCTTATAGTCACTGACATAGCTCGAAGAATCGCCACACTCAAGAGGCAGTGGGCAGGCCACATCGCTCGTAGAGGTAACGCCACCAGAGTTGAGGCCACGCACACAACCACATCTCATGTAATGACAGCGGGATTTTGACGTTGTGTTGACGTTTAACGACAACACAACGTCAAAATCGTGATTATAATGTTAAATTCTCAAATTTAGATATTTTTTCACTATCATCTGGTAAATACACTAGCATTCTGCGAAGTTCAATATTTTCTTAATAAATATATTGTATGTTTCTTCTAAGTAACCATCAACATACATTATTTGCATGTAAACTTTAATGTAACTACCGTAGTGTTAATATTTTAAATTGATTTTGTACACCATATTCGAAATTGCCTACCATTTCATGCATGTATTATATACCTACCGATGTTTTCAGTCCTTGTATGCGTGACAGATACCTAAGATGTTTATGAAGGTGCCTAACACCTACCTTGTTTCGATTTGTTGATTTGTTTTCGTTTATTTTTTATGGAACTATAGGTCTGTTTGTTGTTACTTTATCTGATTTATGTTGAAATGTGACTGTTTGTTTCCTAAATAAATTAAAAAAAAAAAAAAAATCCCGCTGTCATTACAAGAGATGTGGTTGTGTGCGTGGCCTCAACTCTGGTGGCGTTACCTATAGAACTGATGGCCAATGGGGCCAAAAAGTTCTCGAATAGCGTCCATGGACCGGAAGACGCAGTGTAAGTAGGGCTCTGCTTACACTGCATCTGAGCGACGTGCCCTGCCCACTGTTGTTCACTGAGCTACTAAATTTTAGATGTTAGTATCTTAGAGAAATGTTTGTGTTTAACATTTGGTAGCACAGTGAACGGTTGCGGTACTCCGAAGATGAGCTCTGGTTGAGTTTGAAACGCGTCAGAGTAGTTTGGTGGTGGTGATTGTTGGGTTTGTGTGATTTGTGAGTGTTCGTGGTGTGGAGGTGAAGGAACTGCATGAACACGCATTTTTTTACATTTATTATTTTATTTATTTATTTATTACAGAGATAAATCAAATTTACATAACAATAATATAAGACCATCGTTAAACCAGAGTGGTTTGTCTCGATGCTCCATTCCGCAGTTACTTAAAGTCTACTAACAAAATCATGCAATAGTTACACAAATACCTATTATGACATAAACGTAGCTATCGTAAGGTCGCGGGTGAGCAAAGTAATTGTTTCAGTTCATTATCCAAAGTTATCGACATAGCCCACCGCATTAGCACGCTGAAGTGGCAATGGGCCGGTCATAGAACCCGAAGAACTGATAACCGTTGGGGTAGACGAATTCTTGAGTGGAGACCACGGATCGGCAAACGTAGCGTAGGACGACCTCAGACTCGGTGGAGCGATGATCTTCGCAAGGCGGCTGGCAAGAGCTGGATGAGAGCGGCCGAGGATCGTGCTCAGTGGCGTGCCATGGGAGACGCCTATGTCCAGCAGTGGACGAACATAGGCTGATGATAATGATGATTATCCAATATGTGTAAAGAAATATATCTCTTTCTCTTAAAATAAAACGAAAGCTTCAATAACTCGATGGTTTAATTCCCATAACATCGACGTGGTTAGGCGAGAGCTGCGAGCAACCAGTCGCGGTAGGCGCTGACACGCACGAACATGTCGGGGGCGCCGCGCGCGCACGGGAAGCCCCACGACACGACGCCCACTTGGTGCCCGCTGTCCACGCGCACTAACGCACTGCCTGAGTCACCCTGGATAGAAAAAGAAGGGTTCACCATCATCCCAGCCTAAAGGGAACGTGCAGAAACTATAGGCGGCAGCACTAATGCGACAGAAGAGACACTATGCGGACAGTTAAAGAAACTTATCAGCATATTTCATACTAAATACAAACTGAAATATAGATAATAAATAATAATAATAAATATTAGGGGACAATCTTACACAAATCGACCTAGTCCCAAACTAAGCAAAGCTTGTACTATGGGTACTACTAGACGACGATAAACATAATAAACCCATGCACAGAAAAAACCCCAGAAAAAAGACCAATGCTGGGAATCGAACCCAGGTCCTCAGCATTCCGTGCCGTGTGCCATACCCCTACACCACCACCGGTCTAGAGATTAGACACGAATTTTTCCCATACATCGTACTAAATCATCACGTTATGCAGTGATAAGCGCGCATCTATGTTACACCCTCTACCGAGAGATTTTAACACTCCTTCGGAACTATCCGCTCAATGGGACAAGAGATGGCGCTACTGGGCAACTTTAACAAGTTAGAACTAACTCTAACTTGTGAAACTTATCAGGGTAAAACAGTCAAATTGGCACCAGTTGGCAGCACCGTCGATGTTCTCGTTCCCTATATATTAACTCAACTGCTGCTCAACTCCGTGCTCGCGGCCGTGCCGCACCTCGACTTGTTTGCCAGTGCTCTAGGGCAGCTGATGACTGAGTGCAAGAGAGTGGCTCTGTAGCTTAAATAAATAAGTAAACAAATAATATCTACATCTACACTAATATTATAAAGAGGAAAGATTTGTATTTTTGTATGTAACGAATAACGAATAAACTACTGGACCGATTTCAAAAATTTGCTGCCGTTAGAAAGCTACATTATCAATTTATCACTGAGTGACATAGGCTACTTTTTACCGCGGGAAAATACCTTTTCCTACGGGAAAATTAATTAATCGCGGGCGCAGCTGCGGACGGAAGGCTATAATAAATATCACGGGACAATGCACAGCAATTGGCCTAGTCCCAAAGTAAGCAAAGCTTGTGTTATGGGTACTACACCGTAAAGCTCATGGTTAATTTCAAATATAATTTTGCACATAAATACCGAAAAACAAAATTCGAAAAATGCATAGGTACCGGGGCTTACCCACGACCCGTTAGTTGAGAGACCATAGGCCAAAGCTCTACACTAGGTACGGCTTTTGTTAAGTACCTAGCTTACCTAATGTTCTGTATATACTTCGCTATCACTGTACCTGGCAAGTGCCGTGTCCAGGAGAGTGGTACGTGCAAATCTCGATGTGGGGTTCGACGGCCGGAGCGCGGATGTTGAAGTCTATGGAGGCTTGGGCCACTTCAGCCACGCAGCGCTGACCATCGATTACTGGCAGGGTGATCTCCAGAAGTAGGGTCGAAAAAGCACCACCGGACTGTGGAGGAAATACAATGCAATTAAAGGGTGCCACCTATTTGGCATACATTTTAGGGCTAAGACTTCGCTGTTCGTCCGTCTGTGTATCTGTTCGTCTGTCACCGGGCTGTATCTGATGAACCGTGATAGCTAGACAGTTGAAATTTTCACAGTTGATGTATTTCGGTTGCCGCTATAACAAGAAATTACTAAAAAATAGAATAAAATAAATGTTTAAGGGGTCTCCCATACTACAAACGTGATGTTTTTGCTCGTTTTTGCTCGATATTGATAATGGCAACAGGTAGACGCTTGAAATATTCACAGAATATTTAGTTTTATATTCACCAGACGGGGCTTACGGGGGTTTTAGACGACCAGATGGCCTAGTGGTTAGAGAAACTGACTACGAAGCTTGAGGTCCCGGGTTCGATTCCCGCGTCGGGGCAGATATTTGTATGAAAAATACGAATGTTTGTTCTCGGGTCTTGGGTGTTCAATATTTATTTAAGTATGTATCTATCTATATAAGTATGTTTATCCGTTGCCTAGTACCCATAACACAAGCTTTCCTTAGCTTACTTTGGGACTAGGTCAATTGGTGTGAATTGTCCCGTGATATTTATTTATTTTTATTTATTTACTTTAAAAATAAATAATTAATTTAAAATAAAACAAATACAACAAACGTGATTTTTTGCCGTTTTTAGAGATAACGGTTCGGAACCCTTCGTGCGCGAGTTTGACTCGCACTTGGCCGGTTTTTAATGTCCGAAACGAAATCACAAAACAAGGGTATAGTCGTCGTCGTCGGGTAAGAAAAGGTTCGTCACTTTTCGACTCTATGTCAACGAGTTAAGTTCGAAAAGTGACGAACCTTTTTTTACCCCGACTATACATTGTTGCCTTGATCACACGTACCGAGTAAACGGGCGAGACAGTGCTCTCGGCCGAGTACTCGGTGCGTATAAACAAGGCATAAGACTTATTAAATTATGGGACACCAAGGCGCGCCCTGGTAGATGTCCCAGGATAACAAACTCACCCTGATCCTGCCCCAACCAGCAACCCTCGTGAGGACACCGGAGTTGACCTGGTTGTAACTGAGCGGCACCACCGCCACCAGGTTAGAAGTCACGATGTTGGCGGTGGTGATGAGGATGCCGATGTCATTCTTGTAAGTGGACCCGACGTGGTGCGGGTGCGTGATGTTGCGAGCCAGGTTGTGGTTCTGGCCACCCTGGTTCCAGCGGTTGGTGCCCACTGTGGCTCGGAGAGAGCTGGGGATGCCACAGTTGTCAATACAAGCTCAAAGAGGATGGCATAGTTGATTAATATAGCTAAAACGTTCAAATGAGTCCTCGCACGCGGGGTACAGAAGCGCGGGGTTTGACGACAAAGGGGGGCGAGAGAGGTGCGGGCGGCAGGCACACGAGGCGCGCTCGCCGCCCGCACCTCTCCCGGTCCCCTTTGGACTCATTTAAATGGTTTAGCTATAGTTGTCTTGCCGGATTTTTCTCAACAGGGTTTTTCCGAACCGGTGGTAGATTCTTCGGAATTCATAGAGGCTTGTTTTAAATAATTTATTGAATCAGGCGTTACTTTGCGGAGGTCCATATTAATGAACTGAAATAATTACTTTGCTCACTCGCCTTTGCGCTTTGCTTTGCTTGCGGGTGAGCAAAGTAATTGATTCAGTTCATTGCTTGTTTTAAACCCAAATTGAATAAAGACATTTTGACGTTGAATACCACTCAGACAACTAGATATTTCTTAAGTCCGCTGTAAATATTTAAAGTTAAATATTTTGCAAACGAATCACTGTATCGAAAAATTGTCTTCACAACCCCGTTACCATTTTAAAAGACCTATCCAGCGACACCCCACACTATTATAGGTTAGACAAAAAAAAAACATCCCCACTTTACGTCTGTGGGAGGTAGGTACCATAAAATTTTTTATTTCTACTTTTTATTTTACCGCTTTGTCGGCTTAATTACCCATTTATATCCATACAAAATTACAGCTTTCTAGCACTGATAGTATCTACGCTAAGCCACGGCCTGACGGACGGACAGACGAATATCAGACATGACGAATAAGGGTTCCGTTTTTGCCATTTTGGCTCCGTAACCCTAAAAAACTCACTTGGAAAGCGATCCCCAGCTAAAAACAGCGGCGATACAATGCGCCGCGGTAAGTATATGCCTCTGTCCCACAATGGAGCCTCCGCAGAGGTAGCTTCGGATCAGCAGGCCATTGGACAATGCTACCATGTAGGGCACGCTGCCTCCAGGGGCTTCTACTCCGCCCACGATCCGTGCGCTTTGGTCTACATGGATGGTCAGGTCGATGTCATCTCCTGGAGAGGATGGCAGCGCTGAGGAAGAAAGCTACGTCAGTAAAAAAAAAAATTTTTTGAACCAAGCATTACTTTTGTCCTCCGTCCATATCAATGAGCTGAAACAATTAATTTGCTCACCCGCGACCTTTATGATAGCTAAGCCTGAGCCTTTCTAGCATAAACGTAGCTATCATAAGGACACGGGTGAGCAAAGTAATTATTTCAGTTCATTGCTATTTTTCTCTGTGTTTCAAGAAAGAAAGTAAACAAAAAAAAAACAAAAAATTCAAATACGGTATAGTACGGTAGTGTTGAATAACTTCACCGTTTCAAACATAAAATCAGAGGGACTATTAAATAACTATTAGTTTAAACTGACATATCTTGCAGATAAAACTGGAATTTGTTTGGACTTGGAGCTATATATCGGTTGGTTTTTCCTAATTACGGATTAAACTATCAATCACAATTCCGCTTTGATTTTATCTAAATAATACATAGGTATCTAAGTTGTTTTTGTAGAATTAACAAGCACGTTGTTGTGGTAGATGGTGCAGTTGTCATTATATCTCTAAGTATGAAAAATTAAACTTGAAGTTAAACAAGCAAGTTTTACTTATATTATATTCCGCAGGCTGGTGTAGGCAATGTTACATTTATTGTTCGCAAAGTAATTAATCGGTCTGGCAACAATCTTGAGGTAGGGCAGTAATGTTTATACGTCGTTCGGCTAGCCTCTTCGGCCAGCGGAGCACGGCCTATCGACTTGTTGTTGCTGTTAGCCTATGATAGCTTTTACAGCTTACCGGAGAGAGGGAGAGCTGCCAGACGGGTCGCTCGGCAAGGTAAGACCTAAAGTTTTTTTTGATTGGCCAAAGCCGATTAATTCCATGACGATAATGTAAGGAAGCCTATGTCCAATGCTGGACATAGGCCTCCGTCGTTGATACCCAATCATTAGGTACGGTTGGAAGAGACTTACATTCAACTTGAACCTGCGGCCTTCACCAAATCGTCCGTCCATCGTGTTTGTGGACGTCCCACCGACGCTGCGCTTGCCATCATCATGTTCTGCGTGCTATATGACCTGCCCGTTGCCATTTCAACAAGCTAATCCGCTTTGCTATGTCCGTGACCCTTGTTCTTCTATGGATCTCCTCATTTCTGATTAGTTTGTAGTGTGCGCTGCTTGAGAGTCCATAGATCAGGTTAGGCCGCCACGACTTCGTCGACGTCGTCTATGGACACACAACTAAATAATTTGAGCGTAACTTACCTAAACCACCAATGAAGAGAGTTATAAGCAGAACACCAACTTTGATCGCCATTTTCCCCACCAGCTTCTGAATCTGAACCACGCATATTTCTGCTACCTGCTTAAATAACGTCCGTTATCTAATTAACAGATACCCATTGATTAAATAGATAGTATAAAAAAAAAATATTCAAGCACTTACGGCAGGAGACGCACGCTAACTGGAGTTCTGCGCTATACAAAAATGCCCGTATATGGCTGCGTATCCACCGGAGCTGTGCGAGGATGCGTTGCGAGGGATATGTTTGTCATGAACCAATAGAAACACTTCATTTAAAAGGTCCTAAGTGAATCATGTTTGTATTGATTCGTGACAAACACATCCCTCGCAACGCATCCTCGCACTTCTCTGGTGGAAACGCAGCTTAAACAAAAGAAAAATACTTAACTACTGTTGAACTAGCTTTCCTGCTGGGAAACCTAAGCGCTGAATAAGTTGCACGAAACAAAACTTCATACAACAAACATAGGTAGGTATGCCACGGTTTCGGTGCGGGTGAGTATGATACTTAATTGATAAGGTGCGAAAAACTCGTCCTAACATGTCTCCCTTCAAAATTATTTGAAACTCTTCAATCGGATCCGATTACATAATCCATATGGATAGACAAAGAGTATTGTAATATTATATGAACAAGAGTGGCAACTCTATGGTCAAATATGCATGTATGGAAGGTGCTGACGCCCTACGGCTGCTCAAGAACTAATGTGACGTTTCTATAGATGTATACCTATCTATATGTATATGTTGGTAGTGATGTACAGCTATAGATACGCGTACCTATAGCAATGTATAGTCAAGGATTTTAATTGATAGGCTAATTGCCACTATTCGTATTTTAGCCGTCTAATTCAAATCAGCATATACGAAGTATAAGCGGCTAAACCCGATTTGCATTATACGGCTAAAATACGAACATTGGCAAGTGGCCTATCAATTAAAGTCCTTGACCGTACAATTTGGTACGCCATGGCCATGGCCGATGAATGACAACTGACAAGTTTGACAAGTCAACCAAGATGGCCGCTAATTTAGTTCTTCGTCAAACACCAGAGATCGCTGTAGTCGCATGAAAAGTGATGATGTATGTAAGTGTGCCCCCCCTGTGGATAGATTTCCGATTTATAGATATTTCGAATGGGTATCCGATATTTTCAGTTACGGTTACGGAGCTCCATAAAACCACAGATAGATCGTTACGAGTTAAACGGAGTTCGTTCCGCTTGCAGTGGAGCAAGCCTTATACCCACTACAAAATTCGATTTTTGCATAGTGCTGTTTCTTTCACGCTAATAGTACCTACTACGCTAATCATAAGAGTGAAAGGGATGGTATGATACGAAGTTCAAAAATCATAATTCGAGGTAGATTTTCCATAAGCGCACACGGGACCTGTGTCCAGGGTATGGTACGGGTTGACTTTAACATTTCCAGTACTATTTGGTGTACATGTACAAAGGTCTAAAGTCTAAAGACGGCTCTGAGTGGAAGGCAAGCTTAACCTTTTCAACGCCAACGACACATAGGTGTCACAAAGTACATTGTCAAAGTGATCTTGACACAATGACATAAGATTCAAAGCAGGTTTACGTTTTGTCGAGGCGTGGCGTTGAAAGGGTTAAAGGTCCTTGCTGCTCTATCAACTTTCAAATTTGGCGCTTTTAGGGCCTCAGTGTATGGAAATGTAGTGCAAAGATAAGCTTAAGGTAACTCCTGTTATTAGTGGTTCGTGGATTATCAATGACTTTTCACTCGCAAGTTGACGTAAAAATACATGACGCAGAGTAGTGCAATTTATGGAATACAATACAAATCAGCTTTTGTGGTAGCGTATCGTAACGGGGTCTGGAATAGGGTTAAAGTCTTTGAATGAAAATAATAAAACTTGTTATTTTGAAATTGTTATAATTCTCATGAATGATTTTACATTACTTCCTTGCATTACTAGAAGTTTAGTACTATACGCGTATCACTTATACCTAAGCGAAGCTGCATATTACTCTATACATATACCTAAATAAAAATCAATTGCAGCAAACGAAGGCGAATAACTTCAGAACGACTGCACTTATTGTCTAATTGTTTTTTTTTGGTGTTCGGTTTTTTTTGGTAAATTTGACCTGAAGAAATCTCTCTTCAATTTAAAGAAAAAAAAAACACGATGCATATAGATAGATAAGAGCCTTCTATTGCCGAAGTTATATATTTTTCCATGTACAGTCAGCAGCAGAAGTGGACTCTACTGCCAAGATTATAGGGTGTGTAGATCATTTTGAGCACACAACCGCTCATCCACTTCTGCTGCTGACTGTACTTGTTTTTCTGTGTTGTTTTCTTTATAGTGTATAATAAACAGTCATTGTATTGTATTGTATAGATAATAACTTTAATTTCAATACTAGATGAAAAAACCCACCTGTGTCTGTATAATTCCCGTCCCCATGGGAATTCCGGGAAAATATACACTTACCCTATGTCACTCTCGGAACTGAGACGAATATAATGACACCTCACACTCAAAATCCATTGAGCCGTTTAGGCTGCATGGCGTGCCAAAGAATATAATACATAAATACATACGCTCAAAAAACATAACCCTCCTTCGACATTCGGGTGAAAAATAAATGGATCGTGTCTTGAGTTAGAATTAAAGGACGCTCGAAAGTTTCAATTCACTAACACCAAATCTCCCGCAACTTTCATCTCACTTCACATTTTGAGCCAGTCACTACTCAGTTCAATACGTATCGTGATCACAGTATCCGCGACACCGCGACCTCGTAGCGTATCCGCCCTCCATCGCCCGCGATCATCTCACCAACATCTGTATCTTATGCAACGCCTCGACACTCAACGCCAAACTCTCCAACGCCAAAAGACACTCCAACTCACACTCTCCATCGACATTCTTCATCACATTCCTCGGCAAATCATGATAGGTCAAAAAACAGCTTAAAATCTTCTTCACATCTTCGTCTGTAGCTGATATTTTCCGTGTACTAGTCAACCCCAAGTATTTGCGTAGGTAGGGGGTTATTTTGGGTTCCCAGCTGTCGAAAATGGTGGCGACTTTTTGTTTGATGGAGAGAGTGAATTCGCTGGACATGAGGGGTTCGTTTTGGTCCTGTCCGTCGATTTTCATGTCGTCCATGGAGCGGCGGTTGTGAGCTTCTATTTGTGATAGGAGCAGCTTCACTTGCCATATGTGGTAGGTTGAGGGGTTGGTTTTCATTGTTTTTATTATCTGAAAAGGAAAATATCTTTTACAATGCATATGCTCGGAAAGTGCCTCTTGATGCGAGTCAACATATCTATAGAAAGTTAGTCATCCCAGCACACTTCCGCAAGTGTGAAAAAAAATTGTATGGATTTTACTTTCCACACGCGTGCGGAAAAGTAACTTTTTAAATTGCCAATTCTCAAAAAGTTGTGTCCAAACTAGTGTTTAAAAAATAAGACTAGAGAGTTGTGTCTTCATAATTCAGCTTTGCACAAATAAGAAAATGTTTGATGCAACCAAATGAATATTTACTGATAAAATAATAAAACAGATTGTTTTAATATTAAAACACACAAATTTTAATTTCGTCAAAAGTTTTGAAATAAAAAATTTAGTACTAAAATAATTCCTTGAGTCCATTTCGGACCGTACGACATCTGCGCTTTCAGTGCGCGCGCATGGCGTAACACGAACCAATCATGTTTACCCGTTCGCGCCTATCAACCAATGAGCTTTCAGTGTGCGCGCATGGCGTAACACGAACCAATCACGGTTACCCGTTCGCGCTTGTCAACCAATGAGTTTTCAGTGCGCGCGCATGGCGTAACACGAACCAATCATGGTTCGTTCCGTTCGCGCCTGTCATGAAAACCCGCCACAGTAATGTTCATGAATTCAGTCCGGAGAATTAATTTAAGTTTAGTAAATTAAAATGGAGAGTTCAAGTGATGAATTTACATAGGACTTAACGCCGCCTGACGTCCTAGAGACCAAGCACAAAATTAAATGTGATAGCCTCCTGCTGACTAAACCGATGCTGAAATATGTAAACATCTACGAGACTTTCCCTCAATGAAAGGTAAATAAGAACGCAACATCTTTTTCCGGAAATGTTTATGAGCGCGCGCAGACAGAGAGCGGTCAGTACCTCTACCATGAGTTACACTAGTTTACAGTGACCGTACTCGCTAGCGACGGCGTAAATGATTTGTATGGAGAATTGTACTTCCGTAAGTGACCGCTAGAGGCGCTGTACACAATTCTCCATACAAATCATTTGCCGTCGCTAGCGAGTACGGTCACTGTAAACTAGTGTAACTCATGGTAGAGGTACTGGAGTTCCGAGTTCAGAGTTCTGCGTTCTTTCGAATGTACTGAGTCTCTTACGATAACGCACACAGCAGGCGACTGGAACTCTCGAGCGATGAAAACACAGAACTCTGAACGCGGAACTCGGAACTCCAGACCGCTCTCTGTCTGCGCGCGCTCTTAGCCCCGATTTTTTTCCTCGCTTAATGCATTGTAAAATGTTGTATGATATACGTGTCGAAAGTAGGAAATTCCCAACTCATGTCGGCTAAACCAAACTAGCTTCGCTCGTTTGTTTAGATCTCCGCCATTCGTTGGGAATAGCCTACTTTCCGCACTTGTATCATAAATAACTATTTCATCACACTTGCTCGTCAATGGTGTTATTCCATGTCTGTATACTAAATGTCAAAGGCCTAAATTGTTCTTAAGGGAGTTATAACTTTAGTTTTAAAATTTGCAAACAAGTAATTTCAGACTAAGGAGGTTTCAAGTCAGCCAACGTTTTATTTATTATCTTTAAAACTTAGCTATAACCCAAATTTTACAACACAAAACTTATCTACGCTTCATGAAAATTCGTTATTTTTATATTTTAAATTTATAACAAATAGTTTTGCAATAATTTTAGTAATATTTTTTTAAAATGTTGGTAGAATCTGGCCGTATGACCTTTCGAATTCTAAACTAAACACAGTTTACATTATCTATGGTAGATGACTCGAAAAAGTGACAATCTGTATTGGCGGGTAGCCATTATTTTATTCAATTTAAGTGTTTAGAGACAAAATAATTTTATTTTTGGATTTTTTTTCTCGCAATGTGATGAAAACCATTGTGTGTATCACGGGCAGTAAGGGGATTACAAACTCGAGTCATTAAATTTGTATATTCTGTGCCGATGGTCAAACCACGACTTTTAAAATAAGAATTTTTAATTAATAAAAAAATAATTAATTACCTTCAAAAACGTGGTCCAAATGGGCAGAGCGCACAATATATCCTTAACCACACACTCGTATGTCACCATACTCAGCCCCTGTACATACTCCCTTTCCTCCCTACTATACACCCTGCACACGCACTGTTTCGGCATAAACACTTCATTCTTCAAGCCCTTCCTCTTTTTAGTTATCAGCAAGCAATCCGCGCATATAGCACTACCGGTTTCCTTGGCCAAGTAATGCCTCACGAAGTTCTTGATTCTGTCGTCGTTGGTGAACAGCTCTATGTTGTCGGGTATGACGGACCAGATGTTGGTTTTGTCGAGGGTCAGGGACTGGGCCAGTATTGTGAGGAAGCCTTGTGGGTCGTCCAAGTAGGAGAGGCAGCCGGCGCGTTGCTTTATGTCGATGCACCAGGTGTATTCGAGGAATGTTCTGGAAACAGAAGATGAGATAAAAGGGTAGTGTTATTAGCGTTTCAACCGGGGTCCACATCGGGTTGCAAGTCTTAGGGTGGAAAGTCTTAGTATCGATACCTTAGCGCACAATCGTATTAAATACAATGTACTAAACATATAAATTTCTTGCATAAACGTAACTATCATAAGGTCGCGGGTGAGCAAAGTAATTGTTTCAGTTCAGTGTATTGTTATTCATAAATCTTTTGACGTGACAACGTCTAATAAATCGATGAACGCCGGCTGCACGCACGAAAAAGGATGACGCAATGTAACGTACATGTACGTACAGAGCAGTGAAGGCCAGTGTGTTGCGGAGGGGGCAAGGGGGGTTGAGGGAGAGTGCGGGAGAGGGGTGCGGGGGTATTAAAGGGGGATGAAAATTTCATTGATTTTGCCGTAGGATGCACCGTTTTCAAGATATTTGACAAAACACCGGTTCTCGTCCGATCACTGAGGTTAAGCAACGTCGGGCGCAGTCAGTACTTGGATGGGTGACCACCTGGTTTCATTTTTGTTTTTTGAATGTTTTGTTATGACGTTGTCACGTTAAACTATCGTTTGTAAACCGACTTTACAGACAAACGGTCTTTACATTGAATTATTTAATTGTCCAGAATTCTTATAAAACAAATCTAACCCAACCTTCTGTATTCTATAAGATGACATTTAAAAAAATCTTGAAAAATGCACGCTTCTATATATTTTATGGCAAACTTTGTTATGACAAGTGAAATTATGGCAAATGAAAGGATCCGCCTGAAGTTAATCAGCATGCTTATTGTCTAACGTTTCTGACGCTCGCCTACGCAATCACTATTTCTTTCTGTCACACGGTATAAGTTGATGACAGAAAGAGATGGTGAAAGCGAAGGCAAGCGTCAGAAACGTTAGACAAGCCTCAGATCGCGTAGCTCTCGACAAGTTCAATACTCACTTCAACTGATCCCAATTCCTGTCCCTCTGGAAGGTGATGGGCCAGTACCGGGGGTCGTTGACCCGGACCTCGCGCAGAGTGTTCAGCTCCGGTATGATACAGGGTGCCTTCATCTCGGTGACCGCGCCCGCGAGGTCGATGACCTGGAGGTGGGCGTAGCACAGCTTCCCTGTGCCCAGGTCGCGAGGGAGGATGAGTCGCGGCTCCACTGCTAGCACGTACAAGTGGCGGAAGGCTTGGAGGTGGTATCTGGAATAAATTGATAACGGATAACAAGTTAGGTATGAAGTATCTTTTTGTATTTATTTTTCAACTTCATTTTTATTACTTTTACGGTCATCCCGTGAAACTATATATTTCAAACTAAATACAAACTGAAATATAGATGCACAGAAAAAACCCCGAAAAAAAGACCCATATCAGTGATCACAGGGAGTGATTCACTGCATAAGGTGATTATAATAACAGACTGAAATGTACGATGTATGGGAAAGATTCGTCGCTAACCTCAAGACCAGTGGTGGTGTAGGGGTATGACACACGGCACGGAATGCTGAGGACCTGGGTTCGATCCCCAGCATTGGTCTTTTTTTCTGGGGCTTTTTCTGTGCATCTATATTTCAGTTTGTATTTAGTTTGATAACGGATGTTGACGCCATTAAAAAACTCGTGCATGCAGCTCCTCCGCGCGGAAGAAGTGAAACTTCGTAATGTGGAAATGAAAAAGGCACTTATACATCAATATGAGTTATGATTGCAATAACTTAAAGAACTAAATTTACTTATGCATCTATGTGTTTAAATTACTCACTAGATGGCGCTTTTATCAAGTCTCACACAAATTTGCACGGACAGTAGGAGTTCTGCATCGCACTGTCGAAGTTTTTAACATCCGTTAGTATATATACAATGCGAGATTACTTGCTTCGGCAGTACAAAAATACTAATGCTTTCATACCCCCTCCATGGTAGCGTTAAACGTTTAACGCGACCTTGTTGGTAGACGCATTAGAAGTTTCACTTCAAAAATAATTCGTATACACGACTCCAGTAAAAAAACGCTTAATTTTAGCCCTGAAAACCAGATTAATTTTCAATTAACTGCAAAATTAGATTTTTTGTTGCTTTAAAACTAATAAATAGTTACTTGATTGAGTTGGTGAACAATAAGTGACGTCATAAGTTGCTATTTCCATTCAAACTCTATGGGAGAATTGTGTTTTGACAGCTCATAAAAAGTACGTCAGTTGATTGGTGGTGTCAACATCCCTATAGATAGATGAACTTTGTGAGATTGGTAGTTAGTTCATTATGTATGGCAACCTCTGGGACTAGTGAACTGTTTCTAAAAATTATTTCACTGACAGAAAGCTGCACCATTCAGGATTAGCACAGACTTCTCTTTATCCCGGGAAGGCCTAAAGTTCCCGCGGGATTAATTTTATAAATGGGAATGCAAGTGTCCGTCTGTTACCTCTTCAAACTGAACCGATTTAGTTTGAGACCCTGGGATGGACATAGAATAGATTTTATCCCGGAAAATTGCATAATTCCCGCGGGATCGCGATAAATGAATTCGTCACAGACAGAGTCGCGGGTAACAGCTAGTAGCCTAAAAAACCGGAGCTCTAGTGAAAAAGGGGTAATTCTGCAGAAGTTGAACAGCTGATTTCGACTTTACACAAAAAATAGAAAATAGCTGTTTAATGTTATCATCCCAGCCTATACAAGTCCCACTGCTGGACACAGGCCTCCTCTCTAAATGAGAGGGCTTGGGCCGTAGTTCCCACACGGACCCACTGCGGATTGGGAACTTCACAAGTTCACACACACCGATGAATTTCTTCTCGGGTGAAAAGCGCGTGGTACCTAAATAATTTATTTTAAACTAGCTTTTGCCCGCGGCTTCGCTCGCGTGTACCATGAGTATTCCAAAGAACCAAGATATCAAGCAAGCAAGCATACAGGCAAGCAAGCAAGCATGCAAGCATGCAAGCAAGCATGCAAGCAAGCATACATGCACGCAAGCAAGCAAGCAAGCGTGCAAGAAAGCGTGCAAATAACGTTCAAAATTCAAAATAAGCCCGACTAAACTTTCTTTATATACAATGTTTTTCACTATTTCGGAAGCGGGCACTAAAATAACCAGGCTTGTTAATAATATAAAACCTATTAAATAAAAAAAAAAAGATATTATACATATTAAAGTATCTTGTTAAGGTGTTGTGTGACCTAACCGTTAAGGAGTTATACCTTCCATCATCAGCTCATCTGAATAACCAGAAAGAATACAACTAAAGGTCTACGTGCATATGATATTTAAAGAAACTTCCTATAACTCCTAACCGTTAAGGAGTTTTACCTTCCATCATCAGCTCATCAACATGAGATGATGTCTACCAGACGCAAACACTTAAATAGCTTGAGAAAATATATGAAAAACGTAACAAAATTTGAGGGTTGTCCTCGATTTCCCTGAGATCCCGTCATCAGATCCTGATTTGTTGACAATAGAACCATCTCAGGAGTATATTGTATTCTTTCGAATAAAAAAATAATTTTTATAATCGGTCCACAATTGACCGAGAAATCGGTGATCATACCTACATAAAAAAATACGTAAAGTGGAATGCATAACCTCCTCCTTTTTTTGAAGTCGGTTAAAGAGCCCTTTGCGGCCTACTTACAGTATAAACTTATGAATTTTGAAATTTTAGCTTTCTACAACCAGTAAAACGCAAAATCCCGTTTTTTCCCGTTCTCGTAAGAATTTCGGGAAATGCTTTCTTAATGCTCCCCTACACTCCCCAAGGAACCCACTTGCCAAATTTCAGCTTTCTATGACCAGTAAAACGAAAAATCCCGTTTTTCCCGTTCCCGTGGGAATTTTTGGAATGTCCTCTCTCAACACTCCCCAAACAACCTTCATGCCGAATTTCAGCTTTCTACGACCAGTAAAACGCAAAGTCCCGTTTTTTCCCGTTCCCGTGGGAATTTTGGAAAGTCCTCTCTCAATGCTCCTCTACACTCCTCAAGCAACCTACATGCCAAATTTCAGCTTTCTACGACCAGTAAAACGAAAAATCCCGTTTTTTCCCGTTCCCGTGGGAATTTTGGAAAGCCCTCTCTCAATCCTCCTCTACCTATACTCCTCAAGCAACCTACATGCCGAATTTCAGCTTTCTACGACCAGTAACACGAAAAATCCCGTTTTTTCCTTATCCCGTGGGAATTTCCAAAAATCCTTTAAACTGTTTTTAATATTATAATTACCTACTTTTATGCCAAATTTGAAGAGTCTAATAATTAAAGTTCATAGGATCCCGTTGAACTGAATATATAAATCCCGTTTTTTCCTTATCCCGTGGGAATTTTGAAAAATCCTGAAATTAATGTTTTAACCAATGTAATAACTACTTGTGTATCAAATTTGAAGAGTCTAGTTATTATAGTTACTGAGATAGAGTCACTCTGAATCGAATATATAAATCCTGTTTTTTCCCGTACCCGTGTGAATTCCCAAAAATCCTTCCTTAGTGGATGCCTACATTGTATAAGGTATCTATGTGCAAAATTTCAAGTCTCTGGGTCCAGTGGTTTGGGCTGTGCGTTGATATATCAACAGTCATTTAGTTTATTTAGACATTTCAACCCCATCGCACCCCATCCAGGGAGATGTTATTTTACGTCCGCCACGTCGGATTTTAAAACCGTTGTTGTTTTCGTAACCAGTGACCCGATAAACCATAGAAACAATACCCATGTTGATTTTCAGACTTTGTCACCCCATTTCCCCCTTTTAGGGGTTGAATTCCCAAAAAACCTGAAACACGTGTTTATTTATTTATCGTTAGGAGTACTTCTGTGAAGTTTCGAATAAAATAGTCGAACTAATCTTGTTTCCCCATACTAACTTTGGACCCTCTTTTCACCCCCTTAGGGAGTGAATTTTGAAAAATCCTTTCTTAGTGCACCCCTAGGCCTTATAAGGAACCTACGTGCTAAATTTGGAATCTCTAGGCCCAGCGGTTTGGGCTGTGCGTTGATATGTCAGTCAGTCAGTTTCTTCTTTTATATATATAGATGTAATGTCGCACATAAATTCCGAAAAACTCAAGTGGTGCGAGCCTGGGTTCGAACCCACGACCTTCTGCTTGAGAGGCCAGCTCCAACCACTAGGCCACCGCTTCTTAAAAAGAAATAAAAGACTTTTTTATTTAAGACAAGTTTTCAGTTTTCGTAATAAATTGAACAATACCTGTTGTCTTCGCTATGTGTGGGGAACTTGGGGAAGAATGCGGCCACCAGCGCGCCGATAGAGGTCGCCGACGTGCTCAGCGTGGCCCGGCCTCCCCCCAGGAAGAGGAGCCCTATCGTGCAGTGTACCGCCATCTGAAACATCGATATACAAGTACCGTCAAATAGTAGAACAAGAGCATAAAAGGAGCCATTTTATTAGAGACGTTCATATCGGCGAGGGTGGATAGACACTTAGAGGGTAAAATGGGTTTGATGCTCGAGTTTTACACTCTGCTTTTCACTTCGACTGCAAGGAAATTAAACAAAACATTTACAAGCTCTTATTTTTTACGAGGATGAGAAGTGAATAAGTATTTTTACAATGCATAAGCTCGGAAAGTGCCTCATGACGTGAGTCAACGTCAACATATCTATCTATAATAGAATGTTAGTCATCCCAGCACATCCCACAAGTGTGAATTTTTTTTTTATGTATTTAACTTTCCACACGCGTGCTATAAAGTAACTTTTTAAATTGCCAAATCTCAAAAAGCTGTGTCCAAACTTGTGTTTAAAAAATAAGACTAGACAGTTGTGTCTTTATAATTCAGTTTTGCACAAATAAGAAAATGTTTGATGCAACCAAATTAATATCCTGGTAAGGGCATTCATTTGGGTGATGAGCACGAATATTTGTTCCTAAGTCATGGATGTTTTCTATGTGTTTAAGTATGTTTATCGTCGTCTAGTACCCATAGTGCTTTGCTTAGTTTGGGACTAGGTTGATTTGTGTTAGATTGTCCCCTAATATACCTATATATTTTTTTATGGGTCTATAATGACTCCCATAAAATTTTAAGTCATAATGTATCATTAGTCATAATCGACATTAGTCATACAGTGATTTATTTCTGAAAAAATTTATTTTTCGGAATTGTTATAAAACAAACCAAACCTAACCTACTGCATTCTATAAGATGGCATTTAAAAAAGTCCTGAATAAAATACCGTTTCAGAAATAAATCACTGTATGACTAACGTTGATTATGACTAATGATACATTATGACTTAAAATTTTATGGGAGAAAAGGGGCACCGATTTTTTTATATCAGTTATACTAGACTCACCGGCAAAAAATTTGGCCCACAGTCCACCTTTCACACAAACGTGGTCACTTTGACGTCTTGGTTCTCCACTAGGCGGTGCTTTGGCTGTGATCTGATGATGGCTACTCCGAGCATTGATAAAGGACATTCAGAGTTCCTAAGATACCCACCTGATTGAAACTCCGTTTAACACGGAAATTATACACATTTAGAAAAACAGCTAAAATGGCAATAAAATGAATGAAAATCTAAGTGCTGTACTAATTCTCTCGCTGTGGTGTAAACGGGTTGTTGAATCAGTTTTGTGTGTGTTAGAAATTCTGGACCACCATTATCGATGCTCTGGATATCCATCATTAGATCTCAACCGGGGCACTGCCCTGGTGTAGAAATAAGGCATCAAAGTAGTAGGTGGACTGTGGGCCAAATTTTTTGCCGGTGAGTTTACTGACGCAGACGTACTCGTAAATCACGCTGATTCACATGATTTTTCATTTATGGTGTACCTCCAAAAGTTTTCGTTTACCTAGATGTAACTTGAACACAAAAAGTTTTTTATTTTTTTATGTTAGAGAGACCAGACAAACGAACTAGTGGGTCACCTGATGTTAAATGATCACCATTGTCCATAGACACCCGCAGCGCTTTACGCGATGCCAGTGCATTGTCAGCCCTAAGGAGAAAGGAGAGGGAATAGAGGAGGGGGAGAGGTTTTGGGCCCCCGCGCGCTCTCACTGACCGTACGAAACGCAGTACTGCTGCTTCACGCCGGTGTTCTGTGAGAGGGTGGTACCGCGCCGGACGAGCCGGCCCTTTCGTGATGCAGCGGCTAGCTACAACATGGCTCTACCACTACACAACCACTACCTCTACCACTAGTTTGGGGAACACTGCGCGCGCAGCCGCCGGCAGTACCTCAACACCGCCACGTGGCCGCGCCCCCATCAGTACTGACCTGGCCGCCGTGGGGGCAGGCGGGGGCGGGCGCGGCCAGCGGGGGCGGCGCGGGGGCGCGCGCGCGCAGCCGCCGGCAGTACCTCAACACCGCCACGTGGCCGCGCCCCCATCAGTACTGACCTGGCCGCCGTGGGGGCAGGCGGGGGCGGGCGCGGCCAGCGGGGGCGGCGCGGGGGCGCGCGCGCGCAGCCGCCGGCAGTACCTCAACACCGCCACGTGGCCGCGCCCCCATCAGTACTGACCTGGCCGCCGTGGGGGCAGGCGGGGGCGGGCGCGGCCAGCGGGGGCGGCGCGGGGGCGCGCGCGCGCAGCCGCCGGCAGTACCTCAACACCGCCACGTGGCCGCGCCCCCATCAGTACTGACCTGGCCGCCGTGGGGGCAGGCGGGGGCGGGCGCGGCCAGCGGGGGCGGCGCGGGGGCGCGCGCGCGCAGCCGCCGGCAGTACCTCAACACCGCCACGTGGCCGCGCCCCCATCAGTACTGACCTGGCCGCCGTGGGGGCAGGCGGGGGCGGGCGCGGCCAGCGGGGGCGGCGCGGGGGCGCGCGCGCGCAGCCGCCGGCAGTACCTCAACACCGCCACGTGGCCGCGCCCCCATCAGTACTGACCTGGCCGCCGTGGGGGCAGGCGGGGGCGGGCGCGGCCAGCGGGGGCGGCGCGGGGGCGCGCGCGCGCAGCCGCCGGCAGTACCTCAACACCGCCACGTGGCCGCGCCCCCATCAGTACTGACCTGGCCGCCGTGGGGGCAGGCGGGGGCGGGCGCGGCCAGCGGGGGCGGCGCGGGGGCGCGCGCGCGCAGCCGCCGGCAGTACCTCAACACCGCCACGTGGCCGCGCCCCCATCAGTACTGACCTGGCCGCCGTGGGGGCAGGCGGGGGCGGGCGCGGCCAGCGGGGGCGGCGCGGGGGCGCGCGCGCGCAGCCGCCGGCAGTACCTCAACACCGCCACGTGGCCGCGCCCCCATCAGTACTGACCTGGCCGCCGTGGGGGCAGGCGGGGGCGGGCGCGGCCAGCGGGGGCGGCGCGGGGGCGCGCGCGCGCAGCCGCCGGCAGTACCTCAACACCGCCACGTGGCCGCGCCCCCATCAGTACTGACCTGGCCGCCGTGGGGGCAGGCGGGGGCGGGCGCGGCCAGCGGGGGCGGCGCGGGGGCGCGCGCGCGCAGCCGCCGGCAGTACCTCAACACCGCCACGTGGCCGCGCCCCCATCAGTACTGACCTGGCCGCCGTGGGGGCAGGCGGGGGCGGGCGCGGCCAGCGGGGGCGGCGCGGGGGCGCGCGCGCGCAGCCGCCGGCAGCACCTCAACACCGCCACGTCTCCACGCCCAGCCATTATCTGACAAATAATATTTCATTAAAACTAACTCCTTTATACGGTTTACGCGACACGGTGTGGGATTTTGCCTTACTTGCGGACGTCCTTTTTAGGGTTCCGTAGTCAACTAGGAACCCTTATAGTTTCGCCATATCTGTCCGTCTGTCTGTCTATCTGTCTGTCTGTCCGCGGCTAAGCTCAGAGACTGTTAGTACTAGAAAACTGTAATTTGGCATGAATATATATATATTAGTCACGCACGCCGACAAAGTGGTTAAATAAAAAAAACTAAAAAAATTTTAGACGTAAAGTAGGGGTGATTTTTTTTTTCTCGGCTAACCCTATAGTGTGGGGTATCGTTGAATAGGTATTTTAAAACCATTGCGTAATTGCTTACATGAGTTTTGTATTCAGTGATTTGTTTGCGAAGTATTCAACTTTAAAGTGAAAATTTTCATTAAAATAGACCTATTTCTATTTTTCGATCACAGCTCAAGTGGCTCCCAATCCGCCTTCGCCGTAACTCTCACATTCTCCACCTTCTTTACGGCATTCTCTTTAACCCTGCAACTCCTCGCTACCTCAAAGAGCGGTTTAGCTACGTAACTTCTATTCGATGCTCTCAGAACTTTCTCCTTACCGTGCCTCTCTCTAACTCCAAATTTTATGTCTATTCTTATACTGTCCAGGCTATTCGGTTGTGGAATGCCTTACCGATTGACTTACGACGGGCAAAATCTCTGTCAATCTTTAAATCTATGCTTAAGGAGTACTATCTGTCATCTTGTAATAATTAGCTTTGTTATAGTTTGTTTATTTATTTAAATGTGTCTGTTTATCCCACTGCTTATATTTGTTTTAGACGTGTACCTATTATAATGTAAGTACTATATACAGTGGTGGTCATACAATTAAGAACGATTTGAAGTTTCCGATTTTTTTTTATCTAAATCATGTCATATGTCTAGTTGTGTTCCTTCTTAGAAGTAACAAGTTATGTTATAAAATAGCCACATGGATAGAGCAAACAGGATTAATAATAATATTGTATAATTGCTAACATTTTTTTTTACAAATTTTATTTGTTCTCTATACTAATAAATTCAAATAGTAATGAAGCTGGACAAATAATTAAGAACGATTTATTAAACTGCTCGAGAGTTGTTTTATATGAAACTTAGATTAAATAAATCATATTAATGTGAAGTTGGTATAGAAAAAAAAGCAATTTAATACATTTGAACTAAAATTAATAGTTAGTAGCATGTCCACGGCTTTTAATTATGGCTTTACACCGGCGAGGCATTGAATCTATCAATTTTTGACATTTCGCAAGAGAAATAGAGTTCCATTCTTCTAAGAAAACGTCGTACAGCTCTCTCAAATTGCCACACTGTCGATTTGAAACCTTTTTCTTGACTTCGCACCAAAGATGATCTATTGGGTTAAGATCTGGGCTGTTGGCTGGCCAATCTAAGACTGAAACTGATTGTGATGTGAGGAATTCCTTAACGGTGCGTGCAGTATGCTTTGGATCATTGTCGTGCTGGAATGTCCAAATAACCGGAAGCACGTCTTCGGCATATGGTAACATTGTTTCTTGCAGTATATTTTTGTATTGGAATTGATCCATGTTTCCTTCTATCAGCCTAACAGGTCCAACGCCATGTCCAGAAAAGCACCCCCAAATTTTCACATTTCCCCCGCCATGCTTTAATGTCACTTTTGTGTACTTTGGGTCGAATGCTTTATTCGGAGGGCGTCGTACATATCGTTTTCCATCAGAACATACCCTATTTATTTTTGTCTCGTCAGAAAAAAGAACGTTTTTCCACTGTCTGACTGTCCAGTTTTCATACCTTCTTGCAAATGCAAGTCGGGCTTGCCTATGACATCGTTTCAACATAGGCACCTTCCTTGCTATCCTTCCGTTCAACTTATTTTCTACCAAACGCCTTCGAATAGTGCGTGCAGAGATTGCTGAAGGGTTGTTTTCGCCAAAATATTCTTTTCTCAACTCATTAGACCCTTTAAAAGGATTTTGTTTTGCCAAACGAACGATATTTCGATCATCTCGACGAGATGACTTTCTCTGTCTAGGTCCACGCAGAACGTTTGAAGTAGTTTGATACGTGGAAAAATGCTTTACGGCATAGAAAACCATTGTTTTTGAACATTGCAGATGGTCGGCTATCTTTTTATACGACCAATTCTTCTCGCGAAGTTTTATTATTACTTCTCTTGTAGATTTATCACAACTATTATTTTTCCCCATTGTTTTTATACGAAGTAATCACTTTTAAGACTTTAACAGCACGAAATGGCGCCAAAATTATACGAATAATAATCTACAACCACAGAGCCACACAGTGTTCTCTATTTAAATTTGAAAAAATAATAAACTATTCAGCGTTCTTAATTACGTGACCAGCCAGTAAGTACTAATACTAGGTTCAGATCGAATGTATAAAGTTTCTCTATTAATTTTTTAGCCAACAATGTTGCATAAATGAATGTACCGGTAGTACGGAAAAGTTTTGCAATACCGAGAGAAATAAAAAAAATACGGGCAATTAGTTATACTTGTTACTTTGAAAAAATCATCTCAATAAATAATCGTTCTTAATTATATGGCCACAACTGTATGCATGAGTAGATGTACTATTTTTGTTGCGTTTTAATTTTCTGATCCACTGTTGATGCACCACCTGCTGTAAACTAGTCTTTCCTTCTTTCTGGTAAAGGGTTGCCTGGAAGAGATCGCTCTTAAGCGATAAGGCCGCCTATTGCTTACCTTGTATCTTTCTCTCTGTGTACCTGTTTTCTGTATTGCTTACTATTCCTGGTGTACAATAAAGAGTCATTGTATTGTATTGTATTGTATTGTAAAATAGACCGTCCCCCCCTCTAAAATCTAAACTGTTGGGTGGAAAAATTTAAAAAAATTCAAAATGGTACTAAATATATTAAATTGTTATTTGTAGTTTAAGAGTAAATAGTAGCCTAAAGTATTAAACATACCGTCACTACTTTGAAAAACTCGTATCTCAAATCAGCATGTAAACAAAACTGAACCTTGATACGCGCGTAATTCACTTTGCCAGATTAACTATTTTGAGATACGAGCTTTTTTCAAAGTATTGACGATACCTAACTTGGAAGATTCCGTACACATACGAAATCCTTAGAAAAATATTACTTGATTTTTCGTAATGGCTACGGAACCCTATCTTGGGCGTGTCCGACACGCTCTTGGCCGGTTTTTTTTATTTTCTATTATGGTGTGTTTTGCAGTAATAATAAAACGTGACCCACCATGCCCGCAGCCAGCAGACACACGCACAGACACGCCTCCAGCGTGGAGCGGCCGGCCAGCTCGGCGACGCTCTTGCCGCGTACGGTCAGCAGCAGCCGGGCGTAGTGCAGCGCGGCGTCGCGAGCGTCCTCGTCCCCGGACCCTGCGAACCGGAGTCCCAGGGCGAAGCACGCGCCCGCTATTATGTTGCAGTACGCTTGGCTGCAAATACGTATTTTAAAATCAAACCACCGAATGAGGTAAATTTATACTTCTCTATCTATCGCGTGGCATATCGCATTAAGGCCGCTCCGAGATAGCGACTAACTATGATAGCGGCAAAAGGCGAACTTCGCGAAAACGAACATATGCGCTCCCGACAGTGAATGCGTTAATTAAACAAACGTACTGCTCTAGTCAGGAGCGGGTTTGAGGCGGCGTCTATCGTGTGGAATTCTCATGACGTCAATTACGTCTTGCTACTCGAAAATATCCAAAACGCGGCATTTTTATACAAAAAGAGTTATGGTACTATCTTTTCCGTAACTTATTATTGAAGCAGCAGTGAAAAGAGGCAGTCGACTAACGGAGAGAATCAATGCCTAATATTAATTCAATCCACGTACCGTATCCAGATGCATCAACACACGCTTTTAATTTCCATATCAGTTTCATTACACAAATTTGCCTTAATTGATCCATTTTAAAGCGGGTTATGGGAAGCGGCGGTGAAAAGAGGCAAACTCGATCCTCTTGCTCTCCGCATAGACGTTAGCTCCCTTTGCGTATTCTATAAGATCTATAACGGGGAATGCTCTGAGGAACTCTTTGACCTCATTCCAGCTGCGGGGTTCCATTACAGATCCACCCGTCGTAAGCGTTCATTTCATCGACATCATGTTGATGAATGGCAGTCTTCGACGGTGCATTTTAAGCGGTCTTATTTGCCACGAACTTGCAAAATCTGGAACGAGCTTCCCGCTGGAGTCTTCCCATCGAGTTGCGACCTGGGTGCCTTTAAGAGGCGAGTGTACCGACGAGGGCCGACAACGCACTGGCATCGCGTAAAGCGCTGCGGGTGTCTATGGGCAGTGGTGATCATTTAACATCAGGTGACCCACTAGCTCGTTTGTCTGGCCTACCTAACATATATATAAAAAAAGTCGACTAAACGGAGCAAATCAAAGCTTTATATTATCCCATTCCACCAACTGAATCCAGATAAATCAACACATGCTTTTGATTTCCATAGCATTTTCACCTATTAATTTGCATCAATTGATCCATTTTTAGGCGGGTTATGGGAAGCGGCGGTAAAAAAAGGCAAAAAAGAGGTGAAAAGTTCCGTTTAGTCGAAGCCTAATATTAACAAATCAATGCCTAATATTAACCCAATCCACCAACTGAATTCAGATACATCAACACATGTTTCTGATCTCCAAACCAGATGCATTCGCTACATTCGCCTCAATTGATCCATTTTTAAGTGGGTTATGGGAAGCGGCGTTGAAAAGAGGCAAAGTAAACTAAACGGACCAAATCAATGTCTAAGGCAGCCAATACTATAAATTACAATATTAAGCGACAAGAAATTTAAAATTTTGCTACGTTGCCTTCGAATTACATTTTGAAACTTAATTATTAACTCACTTCATGGCTTCATAGTCAATGTTTTCGTCGGTGGGCTTGACGAAGCAGTACGGCCGTATGGTGGAAGGCACTTGGTTCTCTATCCATTCCTCGCTGGCTTCTATGCTGTCCCACATGATCAGGCCTGGGGGGGAACATTTGGAAAGTAAATCAATCCCTATGATAGAAAACCGCGAGACTCAGACATATTTGGCACCGTTAACCAATTCGAGAACCTTTTTCGGGTTCTCGAGTGGCGTTTGCGGACCGGAAGACGCAGTGTAGGTAGGCCTCCAACAAGATGGAGCGTCGACCTTGTTAAGGTGGCGTGGCGGGAACGCATTGGATGCGGATGGTGCAGGGCCGATCTGTTTGGCGAGCCTTGGGGCAGGCCTAAGTTCAGCAGTGGACGTATTTCGGCTGAAATGATGATGATGATGAACCAATAATTTCAAGACACAAGCTCTAACAAAAAACCATTAAACTCTGTACTGTTCAATACCGTACAGCACTTATAAGCCTAGAATCGCGCCCTACTTTAGTTATACGTCGCAGCGCCGACAACAGCGCTTTTTACCTAAGACTGCACTAATATAAACTGATCTTAACAGTTACTCTGACACTCTTAAAATAAACGTAAAAGATACACGGTCTCGCTGCTATACTAACTTGTTAACTTTAACTTATAAATAAACTATTAAGAGTCAAAACTTTAACTTATCTTCAACAACTGCAACAAGGAGCCCTACGGAAACTCGGTAGCGGCCCCTACAAACTCTAACCCAGTGAAATTTTGCATCAATCGAAAATTTAGATATTTTTTTAACTTTGAAATAAATCAATAGCTAGTCAATTGGGTATGTATTACAATACCGAAGTATGAAAGACCGAATGTATTAAAACATCGAATGGGTCAAAAGACCGACACGATTTTTTTCTGAAACCGTTAACTTTTTAATATTGTTATAAAACAAACCTAACCTAACCTAATGGGTTCTGTATGATGCCGTTTTAATAAATTCTGAGAAGTTTACGGTTTCAGAAAAAAATCGTGTCGGTCTTTTGACCCATTCGATGTTTTAATACATTCGGTCTTTCGTACTTCGGTATTGTAATACATACCCAGTCAATTGGGTTTGCAAATAAGTGACTCAGCACAGCTCGCTCCATCAACCGAACTTAAGGGTTACCTTGTCGGAGGAGTATCTTCTACTCATCCCTCCTATGAGCCTTCTCCTTGACCCCCTGATACGACATGACACCGGCTTTTTCCCTTATTTGATCCATGTAGCTAGAAAATCTAAGGAAAAGCTTCATTTTGACAGCTGATAAGAAGTATCAGTTGATTGTTGGCGCTAAATACTCCATTGAGACTCTCTTCTTTTAACAAGCTTTTATGTAACTTGCAATATTCGTATATCTACAAGTTCCATTTAAAATTTGCATATCAAATTTTACCTACTTTCGATAATCGCTATAGACTGAAATATGGCACGAATATGTAAATAGAATGACAGTGCAAGTCGACAGAAAAAGTCGATTAAAACTCACCCCTGGCTATAATCCGCAGCATCAGCAGATCAGGCCTCACGAAGTCCAGTAGATACGCCGTGGTGGGCGGAGCCAGCCAGCTGGCTATGGCCTCGTTGTTGGACTTGAGGTAGATGAGGCCGAGGGCCAAAGTGGCGCCTGGTGACGTCACGTCCAGGTTCACGTTGCTACCCTCGCGGATAGCGTACGAGCTTTGCTTGTATTTGTCGCGTTGGACGCCTGAGACGACAGAAATTCAAATGATAAATGTGTGTCTTTGTTACTCTTTCACGGTAAATCTGCTGGACAAATTTTAACGAAATAAACACTTTACTTATTGAGCAGTTAGCACACCGGCAGGTTGCGAAACGCGATTGTGGAATATGTTACGTAGTAACTAAATAGAAGATGTCCAGTGATGAACAAAGTGCGACGTGGAGACAGCGCGTTTTTTTTTTTATATAAAAATAGGCTTACGTTTGGCCTCAATCTCGCTTGATGGAAGGCGAAGATGAGGCCTAAGATGGTACACGTTTGCCTAGGTGTCTGTACACTTTGACCTTAAAGATGTCCAGAATATAGCGTTCCGGAAAAACTGACCTCTGACTGGCGTTTGGTGTATTTTGCTTACTTTAATAGCATCATTTCATACGGCCTTATTTTATGGGGATCTGCTGCAGACATGGAGTCGATCTTTATCAGAGCGATTTGCCCAACAACACCAGCTCAAGGATACCTGTGGGGGGGCGCGCGGCCCGCGACCCGCCCAGCATGTATGTCCGCAGGGCGAGGGCGTGGTGCGAGGCGGGCGCGCCGCCCGCGGCCCCGGCGCCGACCATGACCAGCCCCAACGCTAAGCCGGCTGCCAGAGCGTAGCCTTCGCGCTCCGCGCAAGATTCCGGCTCGGGCCCCGGCGGTTTGCCTGAAAACAGGCTCCTATTTATACGACCAAACCGGACCAAATTCACGCTACTCAGGGGCGAATTTACCAGCAGGCTAATTGTGAGTTTTTTTTCTATTACAGAACTAAAAAAAAATCATTAAAAATCACAATATTTTAGTATACCGAATACTCCAAGGTCTGTATATGAAAAATTAATAAGTGCTCTTTACGAACCACTAATGTTCGAACCTAACGATTCCCCTCGGGTTGACTAAATTTTCCAAGTTACCAAAAGCTTCTCTTCCATTACTGCACTTTCAAGAAGAGGATAAATGGCGTTAAAGGTTTTTTTGCTCCGGCTTTACTTGCAAAAACTTTCACACCCCGTCACTGGTGAGTTGATACCGCTGCCAACCTAGATGAAACTATAGAACCAGCTGTACTGTACTTTGCTTGTACAAACAGGTGTCAGCTGCACTTTGCCTCCCACGTTTGAAACAAGTCCTGTGCAGTTAGTGCCATTGCAATAAGAACAACGGCACGCTGCATCATAAATGAGTGGATTACTCACCAATTTCCAGCAGCAACACCTGAGCCAGATGGGCATGCTGCGTGCCCTGGTACACCAAGCCCAGCCCCAGCAAAGCGCAGACCAGGATCCCGTGCTGGATGTCTAATTCCACGTGGGAGGGCGGCAGAAGCGCCTCCAGATGTATGCTCATCATCTTCGTTGCTTGAAGGTCCATTGTGCCTGAATAGAAAAATAACTAACCTAAAAATTGTATGCTTTACCGAGCGTGGGCGAAGCGTCTCAGTTCAGCTTGGGTAAAATAGTAGATTGTTGTAGAGGCTATACCTTGACAAGATCGTGTGCGGCGCTTGGCGGAACCCTGTCGCAGGGAGCCTCTGCTGTCATTAACGAGATAGTTTTTAATAAGTGCGTCAAATGCTTACTGCGACAGGGTTCCGCGGAGAGCCGCGCACAAGCTTGTCGGGCTATAGAAAGTAAGAAATAGATGGACGAGTTAGTTTGAGGGCCGACTAAACATTGTGCTTTTCAAGACTAATGCGAGGAAATCATCATCATCATCATAATGATCCATCCATCCATCCATCCATCCATCCCGTCCATCCGTCCATCCGTCCATCCCGTCCATCCCGTCTATCCCATCCATCCCGTCCAGTCCGTCCGTCCGTCCATCCCGTCCATCGCGTCCATCCCGTCCATCCCATCCATCCCATCCAGTCCGTCCGTCCGTCCGTCCATCTATCCATACATCCATCCATCACATGCAACAGACGATTACTTTTGATTGGTCCAATAATGTCATTTCAGCACGCCGGGAAGGAAATTCAGAAATTATCTTTCAAAAAGTCGTATCGTATTATCAAATACATATACTGATACGTCCTGTTTTCGTAATTTGTTACATTGTTGTCGTGTTTTGCGCGCCATAAATGAGTCAGCTGTTAAATGTACATATATAGGCAGTTTTGAGTACTGGATTTAGGTTATCTATGGCCACATTTTCGAGCAGTGTCGTGAAAAAATTATTTTTATGCTGGCACTTCACTTGGCGTATTACAGATCGCATTTGAGTCGTTATTCAAGCATTTGTTAGGATTATTTTTCGTAGACACATTTTTGTAGAAATAGCAGAAGATTCTGATACAGATTCGAGCTATGTCGGTGATTTTAGCTTGCGCGGATTTCACTTGTGTGATCCTTCATCACCTTCTGAGTGACCTTGAGCTTTCTTACGAGGCCCATCGTTAGCGGCCACGTCTCAGTGCCATAACGGCTCGGCCACGACTTTGAGCAACCGGCGGCGCGGGGAGCGTTTTATCAGTTCATTGCGTGTGCCGCCAGGTAACCACTGAGCGGTGAGCGTCTCGGCCGCGCAACGAACAGAGAAAACGACCGCCGCGCTGCCTGTCGCGCGATGTCGTGGCCGGGGGCTAAGGCCGGGGCCGCACTGGTAAGGCGACCGGCAACGCGACGCGACGGCGACTAAATCAAACATAGTTCGAGTTATGTGAGCGGCCGCAGCGGCCGCAGCGGACGCTCACATAAGGGCCTAAGCACACGGCGTATTTTTAACGCGCAGACGACGCACAGATGACGCGCGTATACGCGCTTCAAGCGAGATTCGAACGCAGCCTTGTAACCTAAGCACACGGAGCGATCGTGAACCGCGCGTCTACTGCGCGTATACGCGCAGATACAGCGATACAGACGCGCTGTAGCCGCTCGTACCTTCCGCGTTTTGATCATCAAAGACTCCGAGACTCGTCAGTTGTACAATGGCGTCGGTTGAGACTGGCTGGCTTTAGTACTGCTTTTAAAAAGGAAAAAACGTAAAAATAAGCGAATGTATTAGATAGACCCGTTTACGAGTGAAAGAAGATTGTTTGGTCATTATCATACAACGTTTACAAAATTGGTAAAACATAGAAGATGGGAAAATTTTTCTAAATGTTATCGAATGTCGTATTCGTCATTCCAAGAACTTCTGTTGATTCTAAAACCGGTGTTAACTCGTCACAACACAGTAACGACAACATGTATATCGGCCCTCCTCTGCCCCCCCCCTTCCCCCGTTTATACGCGCTTCAAACGAGTTTCGAACGCGCTTCATACGCGCGTTTGTATCGCGTTTTAAGCGCGTTAAGCGCTTACAAACGCTAATCGAGGCATCTACGGCGCAGACGACGCGCGTTCCTGAAACGCGCGTCGTCTGCGCGTTTAAAATACGCCGTGTGCTTAGGCCCTAACTCGAACTATATTTGATTTAGTAGCCGTCGCGTCGCGTCGCCGGTCGCCTTACCAGTGCGGCTCCGGCCTAAGACTGTCTGTCCACTGGAGTAGAGCGAGAGGATAAAGCGATGTGGAGTTGGGGACTGTGTCTGTCCATAGACGCGGAGCTAGATATCGAAGCGGAGCTGCGGACTTTGTTTTTCCATACGCGAAGCTAGGCCCGCGCTCATTTCTCCGCCCCGCTTCCCAGTTTTGCATGAAATTTTAACCCCTAAAGGCGGGCTGCGCGGACCTGGGTTAGCTACTTAAGTTACTTAACTCCGAGTTAACTGCTATCCAAGGGTTAACGATTTAATTTTTTAACCCTGGACTGTGCAAGTGGCTCTAAGCGATTTAGGCGCACAGGTTACCTGCGACTGCGGCGAGGCGCTCGCTTGACGGGATAAACTGATGAATAATTAGGTACTCTAACTTTGTTGCAAAATTGTACAGTGTGTAGCGCATTTTATTTTATTCAGAAAGCTAATTAACAAAGTACATACACATCTATACATATAATAAATCTGTAACAAGTCGGTGTCTGTACATTGAAGATATTTGAGAAAAACTGTCACTAGGGCTATTTATTAGCGCAATAGAACCCAAAACAATGATTTTTAGAATTTTTTTCTGTTTGTCTGTTTGTCTGTGCGTTTGTGCGCGCTAATCTCAGAAACGGCTTAACCTAGAAGGATGCGGTTTTCACTGATATGTTGGTATTTTCTTGGATTAAAATTTAGTGTTTGTTTCATTTGAATCGGTTGACAAATAAGAAAGATACGATACTTTCAGTGTTAGATAGCCCATTTATCGAGGAAGGCTAATAGGCTATAATATCATCATGCTGGGAGTACGGTGGTGAATGTGAACGCGGGTGTGCGTTTGGGGTATTTTTTATATCGAGGAACTAAGGAGAGCCATAATTGATGAAAAAGCAAATTGGATCAAAAAAATAAGCTGCCCAAATTACTAATTCCACGCGGACGGAGTCGCGGGCAAAAGCTAGTATAAAAATAAGTTGTTACAGGTTGGTATCATTTAACAGACATATTTTAAAAACTTAGCTAATTTGGTATTTATAATACTGGTTGCTTAATAACTGGCTAAAACTCACTTGTGAAGTGTGTATCTTGTAATGCGAGAATTCCATTTGATATTTTGCGGTGTTTTGTTATGCATGATGTGTCGATTGTTATAGTGCGCGACACCTCGTTTAAGTTTAAGCTTAAACATAATAATCAATCACTATCTGTGAGATCCTGTAAATTGGCTCTGTGTTACTATTGATAATACCTATATTATGTTATAAGCTGTTGGTTCTCCTCAAGGCCCCGTACGCCGCGTGGCGCTGGGCGAAAGTAGGTATTCAAGCGCCAGTATGCTTAATATAAGTTTTACTTCACCAAAATACTTCTCGATCGCGTTTACGTAAAAATTTCAATTCTATGGAAACATGGACGCGCGCGCGCTGAGGCGCTGTCCATGTTTCCATAGTAATTGATTTTTTTACGTAAACGCGATCGAGAAGTATTTTTGGTGAAGTAAAACTTATACTAAGCGTACTGAGCACGTGTCGAAGACAGCGATGTCGGGTCGACGGCGGCGGGAGGCCGGGTATAAATAAATAAACTACAACTGAACCTTCCGTCCATTGAAGAGCGGAGATTATGCAATTCTTGGTGGATTTTTATCTCGCTCAACGCTCCACTGCCTCGCTTTGCTTCAGTGGATAAGCAACCTAAAAACAGGTACCAAAGTCCAACACTGACCTCTGTAAGTAGCCGCGATGCCCAGCAGCAGCCCAACGCTGATCATTTCGTTGCAGCGCACGAGGTATTCGTATATGTTCATGAACGGCATGTCCCGCAGATGCCCGTTCAAACCAAGAGCCATTAGGAAACCGGCGTGCTCCGTTGACATCTCCTGTGTGCCCTGCGGACAAGGACCAATGTTTGAGGCCGGCGCAGACAGATGCGCACCAGTTGTAATGAATGAAACTGTAAGAAAGATGCCATATTATGCAGTGCGCCATCTTTCTTACAGTGTCATTTATTACAACTGGTGCGTGTGCCTAACGTGACACGTGCATTTGCCCGTGGCTTATTTATTAAACAAGACCTAACTGGAGTCTATACTGGTCCCAGCCATGGTTTAGCTAGAGTAGGCTAACTGCTACCCTGTTATAGAAGGCGGGCAGTGCAAGTAAGCAGTGCGGGGAAGTATGTCGGTGCCACCTACTTAGGTACTATGAACCATTATTCCTGTGTAAACTTACCCGAGACTAGGGGCCGTTCTCTTTTGAACTCAGCCATAGGGGGTATTTTCCATAGTTGCCACGCTTGGCAGGCGGGTTGGGATACCGAACATATTAAGGACGCTGCTGCCCGTCCTCCGGTATTACTGGTCGTAGTTTTAGGACATACCCGGGTCCCTAGGTCTAGCAGTGGACGTCTTTCGGCTGAAATGATGACGAGACTCACCCGTGGCTTGTTGAACACGACCCAGCTGGAGTCTATGCTGGTCCCAAACATGGGCTAGCTACAGAGTTAGGGCGACTGCCGCCCCTTTATGGAAGGTGGACCATAGCAAGCAGTGCGAGGAGTCGGTGCCACCTACTTAGGTACTATGAACCATTATTCCTGTGTAAACTTACCCGAGACTAGGGGCCGTTCTCTTTTGGACTCAGCCATAAGGGGTATTTGCCATATTATTTTTGCCATTGCCATAGTCGCCGCAGGGGCCCTAGGTCTAGCAGTGGACGTCTTTCGGCTGAAATGCTGTGTAACTCACCCGTGGCTTGTTGAACACGACCCAGCTGGAGTCGATGCTGGTGCCGGTCATGGGCACGAGCGCGAGCCCGGCCGCCACGCCGTTGTGGAAGGTGGGCCACAGCAGGCAGTGCGGCGAGGTGTCGGCGGCGGCCAGCGCGATGCTGGTGCCGCGCGGCGGCGGCGCGCGCCCCGACACGCACAGCTTGGGCAGGCTCAGCGGCTCCGTCGGCGCGCACGGCAGGCTGCGCAGCGTCACCATGCCCCTGGGGTCGCACACAGGAGAACCAAACTTGCTGACGTAGCTCAGAGAGTCGCCAGACTTGAGAGGATACGATGCGCCCCATTTCTCCATACAAACGTAGTCCCCTATTTCCTCCCTGGATAATGGCTTTAGAGCCAAATTTTTTTTACTGTGTCATCTGTATCTACCACAGCTATGCCCTTATGTTTCGTTTTTTTTCCATATTTCAAATAACATAAGAAATATGAGCTTTCAAAAACTGAAAAAATTGCCCAATTTCAACGTCATTTTCAGACACTCATCAGAAAAGAATCCCTCATATATACAAAAAAAGGAAAACATAGGGGCATAGCTAAATCTGTCCCCTAATTATTTTTCAAAAAAAATATTTTATTGGTCCAGTTTTCGAGAAGAAAACAGGGGACTACGTAATGCTGTTTTGATCAATTTTACGCGCCTATTAACGGTCTGAGCTGCAGCTGTCCCGCTCTCGCTGTACTGTCACGGAGGGGTTCGGGCGAGACAGCGACATTTCATTAAAATACCTATTTCTCAAAAGTCTCTCAGCCATCGTATCCTCTTAAGGTGCGACCAAACCGCCGCTTAAAAAACGGTGACGTTACGGAATCGCAGTGACGCACCGTAAACGTCACGAATTTACTATGGAGAGCATGCGGTAAACTTTGACGTTTACGGCACGTCACTGCGATTCCGTAACGTTTCCGTATTTTAAGCAGCGGTATGGCCGAACCTTAAAATGCTACATTGCTTGTAGAACCGACGGCCGATGGGTCAGTAAGGTTCCAGACCGCGAACCGGAAAACGTGGCGTAGGAGGATCTCCAAGAATATGGACCGGCGATTTATAAAGGCTATGAGAAAGAACTACTTGATGGACTCGATGTCTTTTAGCTGATATGATGTGAAAGTTGGGTCTCTGTAACGAGATGATGAAAACATATAAATCGCACTCCTATAACAAGAGTAAACTAACTCAAAATAATCCACCAATATAATTTAGACCCTCCAGGGCCCAATTGCATAACAAAGTACAACTTATACAGGGTTATTTGTAATTCACTAGCATCCTTTTAACCCTATACTCCTACCACTTAAACAAATGTTTTTTGTTTTACAGCTTTTGTCATAACTTAATATTTTTGGTGTAATAACGTTTTGAAAATTTGAGATTTTTCTTATTTTTACGATACTCTGTGTATTTGTATGGGAAAAAAGTGCTTCATTTTAAAAAGTCGTAAAACAAATAACATTTGTTTGAGTGTTAGGAATTCAGGGTTAAGAGGATGTCAGTGAATTAAAAATAACCCTGTATTACAAGCGGAACTCCCTTTCTAGTTAATACAACTGAAACAAGAGTTCCGCTTGTAATATTAGTTGTATTTTGTAATGCAATTGGGCCCTGGACTCACGATGTAGGAGTGCGAAATGTCGCACGGATATAGCAGTGTACACTTAACTAAACTTAGGTAGGTTAGGTTAGTTAGGTAGGTATTCTGAGAGGAGGCCTGTGCTCTGCAGTGGAAAGTATATAGGCTGGGATGGATGAGAAAGTTAGGTAGGGCTAAGCTCGGAGGTTCTCTGCGAGATCGCGTTAGAAATGATGTAATCCGCGCAAGAGCTAACTGAACCACGCTCCCACTGACGAAAGGGGGAACCTATCGATGTTTAGAAACTCCTTTACTCGAATTTCATTTATCCGAAAACGGTTCTCCGACTTTTTAAAATCCATATGTTTTGTTTTGCCACAACTTCACAATGCCACGGATTCATTTAATCACAGTTTTATTTGCCAACCAATTCAAAATCCCGAATTACAATAATCCATTTTTTTATTTGCCAACCTAATCAGTTGCCATATTTTCATAATCTAAATGTTACGAAAAGCCGAAAGTAAGTTTTTATTATCTACCTAACCTAACATCAGACTAAGACAACATTGCTTAATTTTTAGCGAGCGAGCGATGCGAGCGAGCAAGACGGTTCGGAGCGGAAGTGACTCGGATAGATTAGGTTCAAAGGCTAATGCGGGAGCGTAGCGGAGCGAAGCTCCCGCATTAGCCTTTGGTGTTAGTTATTTTTTTTATAACCACCTACAAAACCCCCTACCCACATAGCAAACTCAATAAAATATTTGGGCAACATTAAACAACAAAATGAATATTACGCTCCACACATAATTGTATGGTCGCCTTTTGTACCCCTGACCTTTGCGGAATAATAATTTTGCGGAATAAATATATATTTGGCAAATGATCCTACGGAATTTCACGTAGTTGGATTTTGAATCATTTGGCAAATAAAAAAATGGATTTTAAAACATTTGGTAAAAGAAAATATGGTAAATAAAATTTCGGACAAACAATAATTTGGAAAATGAAAAAAAGGAGTTTCGTTTTCGGAATTTTAATATTCGGAAATGAGCGTTTCGAGAATATGATAGGTAACCGACGAAAGGTTAATGCACATGTACTATTCTTGATCGTCTATACATGTCGATGGGAGGACTATACCTGGCTACAGGCAGTGCCATGGTCCGGGTGCTGATGGCGAACAGCTGCTTCTCCTGTTCTTCAATAAAGTCGTGGTCCGACACCTCGGGCCGCTGCGTCAGCGCGATGGTCACCGGCACAGAAGACTGCAGCAGGCTGAACACCTCCGCCATCCTGGAACACCACGACATGGCATTGCAACCAGCAGGCTTTAGTCTTCTTTTTGCCACCAGAGCTTAGGCGGCATGAAAACGTCCCGAAAAATATAAGCCAACAGTTGGCTTATGTGTCAGTTGTCCCCCTTCAGTCTGAATGACGTAACGTGATATTAATATTATGAAGCTGTCAAATGGGTTTTTGGACGTTTTGTATGCCAGTGTTTGCTACTGACACTCTATCTAGTGTATAAATAATCTAAGCCAGCAGCAACATTACGATGCAACCCTATCAAAATACAAAGGCAAGCATTGTTGCGCATCATTAAATAAAGAAGACATTTATTTGTGGCAACACGGAGAAAAACAATATAAAATAAAAAAAATGCGCATGTCACAAAATGATCGCAAATCAACAAAAACTGCCGGTCTTGCGAACGGCGCTGGTCTTTTTTTTGGGATCATCAAGTCATCCATCATACATTAAAAAACACAATAAATCAATGAGACATACCAGTTTAGACTCAAAAAACACAAACATAACACTAATATTACACTACCCAAATAGGTATGGTATAAGCCAGTCTTCTATTTTTGTTTTCATTGTAGTTAATAGTACATTGTTGTAGAGGCTGGAAAGTAAGCAATAGATGGACGAGTTTGTTTGAGGGCCGACGCGTAGCGGAGGCCCTCGAAAGTACGAGTCCATCTATTGCACTTTTGGCCGAGACTAAACATTGTGCTTTTCACGACTAATGCGAGGAAATAAAAAACGTTTCTTATAATAAAAATAAATATTTAATTAAAGTTTATGTTAATGTTTGCATGGGGGCAGTTGTTAAAACTCATTGTGATGTTTTTCCCTGGAAAGCTGATTTTAGTGTTCTGCGTCATTTCAGTCGGTCGGGAACTTAATCAAACATAGTTAGAGTTAATGTGAGCGGCCGTTGCGGCCGCTACGGCCGCTCACATAACTCGAACTATGTTTGATTTAGTCGCCGTCACGACGCGTCGCCGGTCGCCTTACCGGCCTAGTGGCCAGTATCAAAAACCACATAATTAAAAAATAAAAACCTTAACCTTGCAGCGCTTAAAAAGTTTAAAGCTGTGACGTTTTTCATACTTAAAAAAATTAAAGCATTTTGTGCATATTATGCGTTTAAGGAAAAAAAACACCTCATTAAAGTCATGAATGACGCATTCTCATTGGTCAATTGAATTTCACATGCAGCAGACGATTACTTTTGATTGGTCGTTTCAGCACGCCGGGAATGAAATTCAGAAATTATCTTTCAAAAAGTCGTATCGTATTATGAAATACATATACTGATACGACCTGTTTTCGATTAGTGTAACATTGTTGTCGTGTTTGCGCGCCATAAATGAATCAGCTGTTAAATGTACATATATAGGCAGTTTTGTGTACTGGATTTAGGTTATCTATGGCCACATTTTCGAGCAGTGTCGTGAAAAGTCTATATCTATGACGACCGGATAGCCAAGTGGTTAGACCTGAATATCCCCTCGAGCGACCTAGGCACACACGTGTGTGCCTAAACTAACTGTCAAAATTTGCTAATTTTTGTTTCTAGTTTCGATCACCTTTTAACATAGGGTACTTAGAAAAAAATACCCAAAAAAGTCGCCGATCGCGCGACGGGATATAAGCTTGAGATCCCGAATTCGATTCCCGCCTCCTTGGGACAGATATATGTCGTACGAAACCTCCTTCCACATCCATCCTCTTGCTTTCATTTTCTTTTTTCCCCCTTTTTTCTTTCTTTTCTTTCCTTTCTTTTTTATCTTTCTATGTTTTTGTTTTAATTGTCATTATTATTTTTTGACGTGAAAACGTCTAATAAAACGATGAACGCCGGCTGCACGCACGAAAAAGGTTGACTCAGTGTAACGTACATAACGCATTGTCCCGTTACGCTCGAGCCGATGAACGATCGGATCGAGAGCGCGGCACGAGCGAGCGAAAGGCACGATCGGCAAAAGTATGCAATCATTTCATCAATGTTTTGTTATGACGTTGTCACGTTAAATTATCGTCCGTAAACCGACTTTTTTTATTTATTTTTCTCCTGTCTTAATCAGTGTATTTTATTTGTTTGATGTCGAATAAAGTACCTAATGTCTATATCTTCAAAATACAAATCGCTCGGCGCTAGTTACTATTCTAACCCTGGTCGTTACCTGTGATCCCTAGGGTACAGTAGACTCAGCAGCTTGGTGTTGAGATGCTCCATGCCAGTGTTGGTGTCACTGTCTTCGTTTTTGTTCTGCGCCGGCTCTTCTATCGGATTCCTGTTCAGGGAGTATGCTGTTTCCTTTTCTAGCACCTCTAGAGCTTGCGCTGCGGGAGAGGGATCAATTATAGAGTAAGTACTAGCTTTTGCCCGCGACTCCGTCTGCAAATAATTCGTTTATCGGTTTTTGTTTTATCTTGGAAATTAAGTTAGACGTATTTTGCTCTGCAACTTTCTCATAATTTAGCTAAAGTCCATTAACAATTTTGTGCCGCTCCAAAACAGTGCCATTTAAAAAAAAACAACAATAATCGGGCTATGAAGTGCCATCAAAGATACTAAACTTAGTGATTGCTTGAATACTTGATTAGTGACATGCCCGAATTATATTCACGCGTGCCACAACTGAAAAAACCCTGTTGAGAAGAAGCCGGCAAGAAACTCAACAAGGTATATTTTTGGCTCAGGCCTGAAATGTCCGTTTTCCTAAAATGTATCTTTCCCAAAAATGTATCTTTTCCTTTTCTTTCTGCTTTTCCATAATATGTGCCGTCTTTTGTCATATTTTTTTCAAACAGATCTACATTGTTATTAAAAAACATACATTACATCTGAACAACTAAATTTTTTAACACAGCAGATACGCTATTTGAGACTAGGGATCGCCAATGCGGATCGGAATTATTTCCAAACATCCCTGTCCTCGATATAGTCTCAAGCGTATGACGGCTGTTTAAAGTTAGATTAAGATAATAAATGTTATTACTCTGTAATAAATGTTATTACTCTGTTAATAAATGTTATTACTCTGTTAATAAATGTTATTACTCTGTAATAAATGTTATTACTCTGTTAATGAGTTCTTGAATGAAAAAACTGCAATTTAATTTCTATTAATATAAATTAGGTAAAATTTATTATTCTTTTAATAAATATTGACAATTTGAGTAATTGGGATGCACCAAAAAAAATAACCTATAGTTTTTATATTTTTTTTGGAAAGAATAGGATATTTTAAGATACCATTTTCATCGATTTTGAATTTGGTTGAGTATTTAATTATTTATAATTTTTTTAAGAAATACGTTGGATGACGTCACAATGAGAGAGCCACGTTCCATTGCCTACAAAAATTCAAGCCGTACATAACATAATCTGTGGTATTACTGATTTGTCTTGTCACTGTCAATAATACAAGCACGGCTTAGGGTCCTAAATGAACCATGACAAATAGTTTTATTTATTTCTCTTCTTTTAGCTTCTATTATTCCTGTTTGTTTAATGGTGTGATAGTAAATAGATATTTTTTATTAAAATCTGATATTAAAATTCTTTCATATTTACTTGTAACATAGTAATTTAATAATTAAATTTGTAAAAATATATTGCGAGTATTGTATACATTTCGGACTTTATGATAAATGACAACTGTTTAAAGCCAGGTGCGCATCAAGTGATTAAAGTTCTGTCTTTGTCACTCTTTGCTATTATAAGCAGGACAGCAACATTTCAAACTGTCAATTTGCTTTAGAGTGTAGACCTGCTTTATGTCTGCCTATGTGACGATTCACTGCAGGGGCCAAATGAAGGTCATTACTTAAATTTTCTTTATTTAATTCAGTTTATCATATTTTTGGAATCTGATTTCTGAAAACGATTCACAAAGCCTATTTCTCCAAACGGTTTTCGATTTATTATTCGTTGTCAAAAATTGGGACATCCCAATTAGAATTAGATACGCGTATTATTTCAAAATGACATTTTCAATAACTCATTGACATAAAATATCTATAACGGCGATTAATATTAAGTGTATGATTGTAATAATAATGTAATTTTCTAATTTCATATAATTTCTAACATTTCATCTTAAGTTTGGTTATAATTATTATTATTATGTGCCCTACAGGGCGTCATGGACAGACTTACATATTATAACCTTGTTCTATATGTACATGACTTAATAAATAAATAAATAATTGAACAGCTTCTTAACGAAATCGAAACGGGTAATTTGTTCAAATTTTCATTTATTGGTTGCTTATTTGTTTAATACCTAATTGACTTTAATTATTATTATTTATTTTGTATGGTTTATTTTCTATTTGTTATGATTATGTATTTGATTATGCCTGTTATTTTATTTTGTGCTTCTCTAATAATAATATGTGTGTACTTTAAATTATTGGAACTAGTTATAGAACTGCATGTATAATAAAGTGTAAAATGTTTCTTGCTATACCCTACCGGGGTCCATGTGGCACAATTATATTTTAAGACCTGTACAAACACCATGGTTGCAATAAATAAATAAATAAATAAATAATAAATAGATATGTGTTGTGTAGCTCACACTCCATGTACTCGTGGTTTGGCGCGACGCTGAGCGGCGGCAGTTCTTCCCGCATCGCCAGCGCGTACGCCGCGCTCGGCCAGCCCGCCGGAGGGGACCCCTGCGACGACGCAAATGATATCAACTACCTACATCCTATTTTAAAATACTTACTGCCCAGGGGCAATTGACATCATCCTATCAACCAAAAGACGTCTACTGCTACTACTGTCATATACAGAGATCGGAATTTTCACGGCAAAATATAAGACTGTCGTAATCAGGCTAGTGTTAGAACCATTTTTTTATCGATATCGATAGTTGTGCAATAGAAGAAAAAAATAAAAAAAACATATTTAATACAGAATTTTAGGTTAGGTGATAAACGAAACAGGCTACTCCCAGAGAATGTTGAGAAATTAATGATTATCTACTCCTATCACTATCACAAGCCAAATAAAATGTCATGTGCTGCTGTGTGTACTGACGCGGACTTCGAAGAAGAAATTGCATCTGTCTCTATATAATTTTATACAAACCTGACCTAAAATTCTGGATTAAATATGTTTTTTTATTTATTGGACCGTTTTTTTCTTCTATTGCACAACTATCGATATCGATATCGATAAAAAATTGGTTCTAACACTAGCTTCATTGCGACAGTCTTATATTTTGCCGTGAAAATTCCGATCTCTGGACTCATATATTGGTCTATCAAAGTGAAGTATTTTCATTTAATTTAGGTAATAACATAGACTCAGGCCTGAAATGTCCGTTTTCCTAAAATGTATTTTTCCCAAAATGTCTGCTTTTCCATAATGTAACCACGTTTTTTGTATAATAATTTAAAAAAATATTTTAATTTTAATTTTTTTTTTTTTAGTGTCAGCTTCTCAAAACTACCAGTGAGAGCGCCGGGGGCCCAATACTTCTCCCCCTCCCCGATTCCCTCTCCTTTTTAAAAGACCGGCAACGGATCAGTGATTCTTTGAGTACTTGATATTTATTGATATTTGAGTACTTCTCATAATAAAAAAAATGTACGTACCTTGCACTTAGCGCAGATACTGAGCAGAACTAGACCCAGGGCCGGAGGGAGGTTGTCGATGTCGCGAGGGGTGATACCTGAAACGAAAAACCAAAGAAATTAGAAACTCTAGAAGTCTCAGCTTCAGTCTCACTGAAACGTGGACACTGACACAGAGGGATAGGGCAAGATTAGGAGCTTTTGAAATGTGGTGCTGGAGGAGAATTAAATCATAATTTGAAAGTTGAAAGGCATAAGAAGGAAAACTAATGAGGATGTTTTGAGCACAGTTGATGAGTGGAGAACACTCCTGAATACTATAGATACTAGACGCGGGAAAATGATTTGCTGCGACACGACAGCTTCTTTAACACTATTTTTAACCCCCGACACAAAAAGAGGGGTGTTATAAGTTTGAACGCTATGTGTGTGTGTGTGTGTGTGTGTGTGTGTGTGTGTGTCTGTCTGTCTGTGGCAGCAGGTTTCTTGGCGATGGTTCTTAGATATGTTTCATCAAAATCGGTTCAGCCGTTTCAAAGTTATAAGCTCTTTTGTTAGCTGCAGAAGAAATCTTAGATTTACTTTATTTACTTTACTTTATTTTCAAACATAATATGTGCGACGAACTTGCGTTGGGGCTTCAACTTGGATCAATATTATTACCTAGGGATACTTAACTAGAATAATGCTATTAATAACGAACTTTTAGAAGGGAAAATCGGGTTAGAATTGACAGGACCTCATAGCAAAACGTCTTCATTGAATAAAAGTCCGTGACGTAATACTTTTTGGCGAATGGTATACATACCTCGATCGCACATAGTGAGCACGGCCTGGTAATGCGTGTTGCCGCGACGCGTGCGCGGGGTGCTAGACGCTATGTTGTCCCGCCGGGATATAGTATGCACGCCGCAGTTGCGACCGTTGCCCACTATGTTCAGGATCTGCCGATGTGACAGTAGGTACATTGTGTATTAAGGCTGGTAAAGCTCCAAACGCACAGACGGAGGCGTGGCAATATTCTAACTTGTATGAACGGTTGTGCGGTACCGTACCACCAATTCGTCCATACAAGTTAGTATATTACAATCGTCACCGCCGTGCGAATTAAACGTGATCGCTATCGAATACTGATCTAGAAAAATTGGTATAGTCGACCATGAAATTCCTTTACCACCCTAAGGGTCAATGTCAGTTGTATGGCTTAAAACGTCAAAGGCTATTTTCACTTACAAGTCAGTGTGACAATCAGCCTTATTGTTTTTATTCTGATGTAGGAACTGTCATTAAAAGTGGTAAAGCACTTACTTGGTCGACTATACCTGATTGAACAGCGATTAAAAATCATTGTGCATAGCAAAACAGATAAAAAAATTACGTCAACCCGGCGCCATTAATTGCCAAATCTATGACGAATTTTAAATAAGATAAATAATGCAGAATTGAAATAAAATCTATTAAAACTGTTACTAAAAATTATGATGAGGTAATATCGGGATAAAAGTAGCTTGTGCGTTATCTAAGGCTAGGCGCGCACGGGTAACTTGTCGCCGCGACAGTACATCTCTCTTTTTCACATTTCGAACGTGCAAAAGAGACAGACGTACTGTCACGGTGACCAAAATCAACACACCGAATTTCATCCAAATACGTCCAGCCGTTTTAACATGAAATAATAGCAAACACACACGCATACACTTGCAAACTTCAGCTATCTCATATTGAAAATATCCAAGAAAAATCCTCACCTCAATCAAATCCTTGGACATAGTATTCACATCCGTCAGATACGGATAGTATCCGACATCCACGTCCTTGAACATCGAATTGAGATACGCGAACACATTAGGCGGCTCGGCAGTGAAATAACTCGGCTGGGACAACCTGATCACGTCACTTTCGCACATCTGCGAATCATCTATATTATACTCCAAGCTGTAATCAGCAGGAAAATCCAACCAATAGTGATTGACGTAGCCATCTTGCCGCAAATCCTTCGCGATTTGATACAAGAACGCCGACAGCGGTTTTAAATCGCTAAACAACAAAGTATTCAATTTGATCTCTTCATAAATGAGGTGGAACGCGTACAAAACTTGCACAGTGTATGGAAATAAAAGCGAATGCGTGTTGAACTGATGTTTGTCTTCTTTAGAGCATCTTCGTGTGGATTTCGTACGTTTAGAATCAGCTGATGTTAGTGGGAGATTCAGCATGGTCGCCATGGAGTTGCCAACGGCTTTATGGAGCTTGGAGTTGAGGAGGTACTCCCAGTCTTCTGCTGTGCCATCGCTGGAGGTTCTTTGCTTTTTGGTAGCCACTTCGCCGTGGTCTTGCTCTTCGCTTTGGTTCTGTGAGAGAGTCTCCACGTCGTATCCAAGGAGGGATAGTAGAAGGTTCGAGAACATGGACCATTCCTGTTGGGGTGTTAGGTCCTGGCTGCCCGGAGCGTTGCGGACTCCGTACCATTTTATTATCACCTGGAGACGATATTATTATTGTTAGGTTATTCTGTCAGTGCTAAACAAAGGTTTCTCTTCAATGCTTCCCCTGTTACAGTCGAGTTCTCCAATATCTGTTCAGCTAACCGTTCATAAATATCTAAACATGAACCTTATGTTACGGTAATAAGGTCTATGTATACATATCATACTAAATACGAAGTGAAACATGGATGCACAAAAAACACATAAAAAGACCAGCTCCGGGAATCGAACCCAGGTCCTCAGCCAACCAGTTTGACTAGTTGTGGTGTAGGGGTAAAAAGCAAGCAGCACGGTATACTGAGGACCTGGGTTAAATTCACAGAGCTGGTCATTTTATGTATGTTCTCAGTTCGTATTTAGCATGATGTAGTGTTTTTAAAAATAATAAATAAAAATAAATCGTGGGACGATTGACACCAATTGACCTAGTCCCAAACTACTTAAGCAAAGCTTGTACTATGGGTACTAGACAACGGATAAACATACTTTTATAGATAAATACAAACTTAAATACATATTAAACATCCAAGACTCGAGCACAAACATTCGTATTTGTTACACAAATATCTGCCCCAACCGGGAATCGAACCCGGGACCTCAAGCTTCGTAGTCAGGTTCTCTAACCACTAGGCCATTTGGTCGTCAATGAACCTTATGTTACGGTAATAAGGTCTATGTATACATATCATACTACATACGAACTGAAACAGGGATGCACAGAAAGACACATAAAAAGACCAGCTCTGGGAATCGACTCAGGTCCTCCGCCAACCAGTTTGTTTGACCAGTTGTGGTGTAGGGGTAAAAAGCACGCAGCACGGTATGCCGTGGACCTGGGTTCGATTCCCAGAGCTGGTCATTTTATGTGTTTTTCTGTGCATGCATGTTTCAGTTCGTATGGTAGTGTTTTTGTTATAAACATACCTGCATAGTGATATCGTGCGGCAACAGCGCTTTGAGCGCAGCGATGCAGTATTGCACGAGTCGCGAGCAGGTGAGTACTGGCAGCGACACGCGGTACATCGCGCCCGTGTCGAACACGAGGGTCGCGCGGGCGCCGCAAGCGTCCGCAATGCCGCGGAGACCTGACCACACGTCCACAGTTCGTCTGTTAGTCAGTACTTTACCTTGAAAGGGGTTACGCTCAAAGAACTCACTTTCCCGTAATGTGCACTTTCTCTAAAGATACACTTGCCCTTTAAAGGCACTTTCCCTGTAAGAGCTTTTTCGCAAAATGTACATTTTTTCAAAACGCAGACTTATATATCATCTTCACCAAAAAAGATTTCCTTAGAGGAAGATCCTAAGCTATGATGGCGATGTTAACATTTTTACCTATGTACCTAGATAAACCCTTCGTGCTAGTGTATTTTTACCGTTTATCGAATAGTCTATATATAGGTATATAAAATAAAAATAAAATAAAATAAACTTTATTTGCATTTAACAGAAGTTTTACATAAAAGGTTGAGGCCTCCCATTAAGTTGGAACTTGTGTTAGGAGGCCTCGCTCTTCCAAGAAAAAAAAAAAATTATTACTAAGACTATAACTAAACAAAACTTAAACCTAAATAAAGTGTGTGTGTATGTGTGTGTGTGTGTGTGTGTGTGTGTGTGTGTGTGTGTGTGTATGAGTGTATGTATGTGAGTGCGTGTGAGTGCATGAACGTGAGTGAATGTGTGTGTGAAAGTGTGCGCATACGTGCGTGCGTATGAGCGTGCATGTCAAGTGTGTGGTATATAACGTACTTTTCCATATCTAGTGCTCTATTTGAGAACGTGCTCCATTCGAGAAAGTGCACTTTTTGGGAAAATGCACCTTCTGAGAATGTGCTCTATCTGAGAAAGTGTACCAATTGGGAAGTGCACTTTTGAGACAGTGCACCTTCCGAGAAAGTGATCCATCTAAACAAGTGTACCTTTAGAAAAAGTGCACATTTCAGGAAAGTGAGTTTTTTGAGCCTAACCCCTTGAAAGCATAAATTCCTTGTAGCGTTTCACCGAATCACATTTCACCTCGGTCATGTATGTAATTGTCGCTTTGCAACTCACTCGTCAATTTTCTTTGTCGCTATCAGTTTTAGAAGCATTGCATCTCGACCGTGCATTTTAACTGTCGCGTTGTGTGTCAATCGTCTTTTTTTCTAGTCGCTATTAGTTTTAGTCGCGTTTCACCTCGATCGTATATTAAATTTTTCCTTGGTTATTTATTAGTTATTAGTTTTATTAGTCACAAAGATAATATTTCAATGAGTTTGACAGTACTTAAGACATGAAACTACAGATACAAAACTAGTTTAAAAAAAGTTTTCAGAATTTTAATGCAAAGTTATATTAACGCGTCAAATTAAATTAAGTCTCAAACAAACATCGAATGTGGCGAAATGTGTCTAGGGTAAAATATTACTCAGAAAATGAAATGGTACAAAGAAATTATACTAATGTAAAAAGCCACGCGAAATATTACTTCAAGTAATTCCATTGAGATTTTGTTCATTCAACGTGAATTGCGATTCGGTGAAACACTTCAAGGAATTTATGTTTTTAAGGTAAACTAACAAACGCCACAGTTATAGATATTGATATAAACTTACAGTAGTACACACTTTATTATGTCGCGTCGTGCATTCTCGGCCGCGCAGATACGAACGAACTATTCCGATGATAGCCGAAGATACGATTCAAACTTTAATTCAGTCTTATGTAAAATAGTTACAAGGTGCAAATTGCAGTGCACCTGTTATCCGTCTCCATCGGAAGCATGGCAAACAATCAATCAATCTAACGACCGCTTAGCCTAGTTGGTAGTGACCCTGCCTACGAAGCAAGAGGTCCTGGGTTCAAATCCCGGTAAGGGCATTTATTTGTGTGATGAGCACGAATATTTGTTCCTGAGTTATGGATGTTTTCTATGTATTTAAGTATTTATTTATCTATATAAGTATGTTTATCATCGTCTAGTACCCATAGTACAAGCTTTGCTTAGTTTGGGACTAGATCGATTTGTGTAAGATTGTCCCCTAATATTTATTTTTTTTTTTTTTTTTTAATCCTTCGCCGGAAAATGCCAGCAACCCGAACGGGCACACACGTGACACGACATGTGATTGTTTGGCATCGGCTTAAAAATTACTTAGGTATACATACATTAGTTTAAGAACTTAGGTATTAAATAAAAGAAATAAAAAAGGTTTATTATTTTACAAGCTTTTATTTAACTTGCAATGTATCTATGTATGTATCTATGTAACAAGTGAAGCAATTTGTGTATTTGGGTACTTTGTTTTCTAGGGATGGGAAGTGTGATAGTGATATTGAAAGGAGAGTAAATGCAGGTAATATGGTAAATGGAGCGCTGCATGCCTTTATGAACAGCCAGAGGGTCTCTCAGAAGTCTCGTCTGGCTGTGCATAGGGGGGTGTTAGTTCCGACACTTATGTATGGAAGTGAAAGTTGGGTTTGGCAGAAAAAACATGAAAGTAGGATAAATGCTGTGGAAATGAGAGCATTAAGGAGTGTGATTGGTGTGAACTTGAGTGACCGAATGAGGAATAGTCTAATAAGGGAACGTTGTGGCATGAAAGATGATGTTGTGACTCGTATAGAGAAAGGGATGTTAAGTTGGTTTGGACATGTGGAGAGGATGGACGAAGGAAGAATTACGAAAGAGATATATAATGCGAGTGTAGATGGAAATATTGGAAGAGGGAGACCAAGAAGGACATTTCATGATCAGATTGGGGATGTCTTGAAGAAGGGTCAGGTCAAGAGTACCCGAAACCGGCGAGCATGTATGAAAAGACTAATGAGTGTTACTGAAGCGAAAGATGTATGTCAGGATCGTAGCAGGTGGAAACAAATAGTCTCTGCCTATCCCCTTGCTGGGAAGAAGGCGTGATTGTATGTATGTATGTATCTATGTATGTACGGGTCAAATCTTGGAAGTTAAATTTGACACACTTCCAGTGGTCGGATTCACTCGAAATTTGTTATACTTATGTGGGTTGGATGACAATGTAAATGTCAATGTAAATGTACAGTCAGGTAAAAAGCTTGCTTTAAAAATGAAATTTTTAACAAAAACTTATTTTGCTTTTTAGTTTTTTTCGGCAGTTTGTGACGCATATATCCGTCGTTGGCTTTGAAAAGGTGGCATTGGGCTTTACATTGCTGCACCATAAGTCTCACAAAACTTATTAAATTATTTCACTCACCCAAGCTCTCCTTGTCTAGCCGCGACGTCACCGTATGGGGTACGGGCGACAACAAATGCAGCGCCGAGTCATCGAATACCGAGGCCTCGTTACACCGCGAGGGTAGCAAGCTGCTTCGCCGAGGGAACGGGGACTGGAAGGTCGACCGTTTCGTGTACGGGGAGTCTATTAGACGGGCTAGGACGCCGCCTACATGGACCTAGGAAGAAAGTTACATAAATTTAATTTTTAATACAAGGTTTTTTACTGACTGTACTTTCCGTTGATTGTACAGTCAACATCATAAATAAGTTATCACTTTTGTAGGGTCAACGTCATAAATAAGTGATCATTTTTGTACCTTATCAATTTAACGTCATGTTTGAAAAACCATACGAAATTACGTCACAACTGAAAGCGACCAGGTATAAAAGTGATCACTTATTTATGACGTTGCCATCTAACATGGACCAATCAACTTTTAAACCGACACTTTGGGCGTCTCCTGCGTTACCAAAATTGTCTCTGGCGTTACCAAAAAATCGTACTTCCAACAAGATATTTCACGGTTTAATAGGTTAAACTTACGTAGGATGGCATGTATTCATGTACACCATCTATTAAATTACAGAAAAAACATGTTTACTTACAAAAATCTGCAATTGTTTGAAAAATGTCGCGGACAGATTAGCGTCGGTATAAAAGTTGATTGGCCCACATACATCATCAAATCATCATTATCCTGGTCTTTATGACTTTTTGTTTTGGGAATAGACCATTCTAAGATTTCATTACAACTTTTTTTACACAAAAATGAAGATATCACAAAAACTAAACTGAATCCAGCGTATGTAGGTACGACATTTTTAGCTTTAATATAGTCAGAAATACGCTGTCAAAATCTTCCGGGTTCCTCGCGTTGCGGGGACCCTGTATACGTCCCACAGGAGGGCACGGGCATCTCAGAAAGAGAGGGCTTGGGCCGTAGTTCACCTGCGGGTCCAATGCGAATTGGGAACTTTACGTACCATTGAATTTCTTCGCAAGTGTATGCAGGTTTCCTCACGATGTTTTTCTTCACCGTAAAGCTCATGGTAAAAACTCAGAGGTGCGAGCCGGGATTTGAACCCACGACCCTCTGCTTGAGAGGCCACAAAAAGTTTAAAAGTTTTCAGACGTAACTGGACTCGGAAAAGGGATTTATGGAAAACCTCACGAGATTGGTAACTTCCCGTTTTTAATCCATCCAAGTCGGTACATAAATATAAACACATAAAATAATCAAAATAATAATTACCTTCCCGACAACATAATTCCCGCTCTGCAGTATAATATTCCCAGACTCGTCGATCAGCGCAATCATATTCAACTGGTCCAATACCACAGCGTCTTTCGCAGCCACCGACGATATAGTACCCACGATCAAATTAGTCTTGCACACCTGCCCATGCGCACGACTCTTCTGCAACCTCACAATCTGTAGCCTACTAACCCCACCAACTTTCACCATAAAACACAAATATTCGTGTCCAATCAAATCCGTATGCAAAAAAGTTTTCGTATCTGTGGAAGTCTCTATAGGATCCCGCCTTATGCTCTGGCTGTCCGTCCAAATGTGGTCCAAGCATATATCAGGGTACAACGGCAGCGTCGGAGGCGATTGCACGTAATTATTCGCCGTCATTGAATGAGAAGACGCTTGGCCTATAGAATGATGGGGCGATAGACCTTGCTGGTAAAACGCGTTAGCTAAAGGACTGTCAATTCTAGATCTAGACGGAGTACCAGCCTTTTTTGAATGAAAGGGACTGCCAGATAAAGGGTTTGTTGTGTTCCTCCCCAAGTTGCTGTGCAGAGGACTCCCAAAATCAACGGACTGGCTGAAAGCCGTAGTCGAATTCGTATTAGGACACATGGAAAGACACTCATCGCGGGACGCTCTGCGGATTTTCCAGAGCGAATGCGTCGCCAGTTTACAATCGTATAACAATATAATGCTCGGGTTTGTATTAACAAATATGATTTGTAAATCACAGTCACTGTAATACTGGAGACCGTGTGACGGTGACTTCATCAGTATCGGACTAACTTCGTCCAAAGGGTGTGACAGTGAGAAACAAGTTGGTAAAGGCACATCATTGTCGTACCCTGATATTGACTCTGCTCTAAGCTTCGCGCTCATATTACCAAACGTTTTCGATCTTGAAAACGTACTATTACAAGACTCGTTAAGCTTAGAAAAAGACGTAGGCAACATGGAATTTTGCATTAATTGTGTTGCGTCTTTCTCAAGTAGAACACCATATTTCATCGGCCATACCTTCTTAACCTGGAAAGGTATACTGGTCATGTATTCCCTCCCATCAGTGGCATATACCCTTAAGCATTTTTTGTCTATGAGTAAAATTGATGGCATCACTTTGGTGGTTAGATGAGCTGTTGAGTCTTCGATCTTTATGTTCTTTTTGACGTCGCCTATTTGCGAGTTCAGGGCGTCTAGGAGGGTGGTGTTGTTTATGGCTATGTGGAAGTTAGCGAAGGCGGCGTGTTTTATGGGGTTCTCTATGGTGTAACAGGCGATTGTTTCTCTGTGCTCTGCGCTTGAGAGTTTAGTGGCTGGTGTTGAGATTAAACCTGGAACAACGTAAATTTGAGAATGAACTATTTGATGGAAACAGGAAGGGTATTTAGCTCATTTGAGGCTGTTTAATGGGGCAGTAAATAAGGAGATCAGAATATGTAGAACAAGAGCAAGATACAGAATAGAACCTCTAATTTTATGGAGGGATGCACCTCCCTGGATGCAGATGTAAGAAGCATTGCAAACTAATTCTGAAATAATATCTATAATGTTGAGATGTTTGGTATTAGAAGAGGCAACACAAATATACAGGTTTGTCAATTACTTCATTAGTTGTAGGAGTATTTGATGAATTTTGTTCTATTAGTTTATTGGATACCAATGAGGCAATAAGGCAAATCTAATATATAAAAATCTTGTGTCACGGTGTTTGTTATCGAACTCCTCCAAAACGGCTTGACCGATTTTTATGAAACTTTATTCTCTGAATTTGGGATGTCTGAGAATAGGTTGCAGGCTATTTTTTGCATACCTACCCTATTCTTCGCGGGCAAGAGCTAGTATTGACATAATCATTAGTCAAATAGGTGCACATAAGCAAGATAAAATTAGAAACCAAAATAATGAAAAACAAGATTCTAAATTTCATATGGCAAACAGGTTGCAAAATGTACTAGTCAACTACGGTCTCTACTATGATCGTAAAAAAAGATTAAATAAAAATAAAATAAATATCACGGGACAATTCACACCAATTGACCTAGTCCCAAAGTAAGCTAAGCAAAGCTTGTGTTATGGGTACTAGGCAATGGATAAACATACTTATATATTTAGATATATACTTAAATACATATTAAACACCCAAGACCCGAGAACAAACATTCGTATTTTTGATACAAATATCTGCCCCGACACGGGAATTGAACCCGGGACCTCAAGCTTCGTAGTCAGGTTCTCTGACCACTAGGCCATCTGGTCGTCTAAAACCACTGACAAATTTAGACAAGCTGGTGGTTTCAGAATGATAAACTAAATCAGTATTGATGATACATCAGCAGACCTCAGAATATACGGGACAAAATTTAATGACCTATATTGATAAACTCAATTATCAACGCTTTTCCCATATACATCAGTACAGATAGTGTATACCGAGAATCATTATTCATAATGACTGGATCTACCTTTAGACCAAACCGCAGTACATCCTTTAACATACAGCTCTTCCTCATAACAGCAATCAGTCCTTGGATTCAAAGATTTCTTCCTTGGTGGACCTTGGCTGCTGTCAAGCTTGAACCGTTTTGACATGTCACTGGAGCTATTCGCACTACTGGCTCGGGACGGACCAGCAGATGGCCCCAGGCTGTCCGTATCCATACGTTTGACACCAGCCATGAGTTCTGATTTGATGGATATATTGAAGTCTTGTTTGAGCCTGCTCGTTGGCTGGAAAGAGTCAGACATGTCCTCTTTTACATCTTTTGGGCTTGGTGGGTCTTCTTCAAAATCTGTAACACATGTGAAATGGTAAGAAGCTTTTATCATATAACGATTTTTTTTTTTATTTATGTTTAGATCCTACTAATATTGTAAATAGATAGTTTGCGAGTAAATATGTGTGTGCGTGCGTGTTTTGTTACCCCTTCACGAAATTTGGAATGTAAATAGCCGGATGTCTGGAATAACACATAGGCTACTTTTTATCCCGATGTTCCCATGGGATCTATGTAAAATCCCAAAATCTTAACTGTTAAGTTTAGAGATGTGAAATTGTGCATGGTTGTCATACGATGTAAATGAAGGCCACTATGCAATTTTTGGGAATTTTTGTGAGAATTTAGTGAAATTCCAGTTTCAATTCAACTGCCACATCTTATAACGTTATTATTATGTAGGTAGATTTAAGGACTGATCACGTGACAGGTTGTACTTCTACCCATATATTGCAGTCGGATTTTGTAACATGGTGAATAAACAACTACAATTGATACAGAGCTTGTTATTTATTGAAAACATAACATTGGCGACGTGTAAATGTGAAAATGGGTGATAAATCATATATCGCGAACATAGTGTTGCCGGGCAAGTTCATACCGAATAAGGATAGCTGGGAAAACTACCGGGAGCAACTGTTCTTCGCGTTGGAGGCGTCAGGCCCATTGGAAAGCGTGCAGAAACGTGCCTTGTTTTTGTCGCAATGCGGCAAGGAAGCGTTTGCATTAATTGTGTCATTGTTGTCACCGCAAAGGCCCAGTGAAGTCGAATTCGACGAAATAGTTGGAGTGTTGAACAAATTCTTTGTACCCACGCCGCATCCGATATTAGAAACAGAAAAATTCTATAACAGGAAGCAAAGAAGCAACGAGTCAATCACAAGTTTTGTGGCGGCGTTGCGCGACATCAGCTCCCGTTGCCAGTTTAGTGATTTGCCGCGCCGGATCGCGGAGCAAATAATACTCGGGGTCAAAGATGGAGGGTTGAAAAAAGAGCTTCTAAAAATAGAGGTCACCGAATTAACATACGAAAAAGTGGTTCAACGTGCACTCAACTACGAGGCCATTGCCGACGGTACTAGAGAAAATATGGTATCAGCGAGAACACATTGTGATGTCACTCAGAGTAATCCTAGCACGAGTGCGGAGTCGAGTGAGCCGATGGATGTAAACGCTGTCCAAACGAAACAGTGCGTACATTGTGCAAAGCGACACGCTAATATACGATGTAAATTTCGGAACGCAACGTGTTACAAGTGTCACAAAAAAGGACATACTAAGGCCGCCTGCGAAGCAAACTTAAATAAAACGGGAAGAACACACGTTAACCAATGTGACGAGTGTCGCTCAGCTTCCGACGGGGAAACAAGCGTCAACACAGACAGCGCGGAAGAGAGTCACGGCATCTACCACAGAGTGCACGGCGTGTCGGGCGACGGCACCGCGCGCGTACGACCCGTCATGGTGCAGGTGACGGCTAACGGCGTGCCGCTGGTCATGGAGGTGGACTCCGGCTCCGCGCGCGCCATCCTGCCGCACAGTCTGTACCGGCAGCACCGCCGCGCGTTCCCTGCTCAGCTGACGCCGTGCAAGACTAAGTTGGTCACGTGGACAGACGACGTGTTGAAGATCGTGGGCGAAATGATTGTGGACGTTGCGTATAACGGTAAAAGTGTTAAGTTGCCGTTGTTAGTGAGTTGTGGCAGAGGACCAGCTTTACTAGGACGTGCGTGGTTCGAGCCCTTAGGAATTTCAATTCAGGGCGTAAATTCGGTAACTGAAGAGACAGTTGACTTTGTATCGAGGTTTCCGCAGTTGTTTGATGATAACATGGACAAGTACAGTGGACCGCTAGTGCATATAGACTGTAAGGAAGGAGTAAGTCCTGTTTTCTTGCGTTGTCGTCCTGTTCCTTTCCCGTTACGTGAAAAAGTTAATGAACAGTTAAACAAGATGATGGAAGACGGAATAATCTCGCCAGTGAAGCACTCGCGTTGGGCGACTCCACTGACTATAGTGCCCAAGCCTGATGGTTCGTTACGACTGTGTGGAGATTATAGGAGCACAGTCAATGCGTCATGCCTAACCGATAGCTACCCATTGCCGACGTCGAATGAAGCTTTTTTTGCTTTGGCGGGAGGAAAATATTTTTCAAAAGTAGATCTTAAGCAAGCCTACAATCAGTTGAAAGTGGACGATGAGACAGCAGAGCTACTCACTCTCAACACACCATTGGGGTTGATGAGAATGAATCGACTCGCGTATGGTGTTAATGCTGCGACGGCAATATTCCAGAGGCTGATGAGTTCACTACTGGCTGGAATACAAGGAGTTGCCTGTCTGCTGGATGATGTAGTGGTCTGCGGCTCAACGTTACAGGAACACAATGAAAGACTATTGCAGGTACTGAAGAAACTTGAAGACCTTGGGCTGAAGCTAAATAGAGCAAAATGTATATTCTCGTCAAAAAGAGTGACCTTTTTGGGTTATGAGATTGATGAAACTGGGGTACATCCTTCTAAAGAGAAAATCCGTGAGATTTCTGAAAAGCCAGCTCCATCAAACAAAAAGTCACTGAAGGCATTTCTAGGCCTATACAATTTTTATGAGAGATTCCTGAAAGACAAAACGCTAGTATTGGAGCCCCTGTACAAATTGCTGAAGGAGAATGTAAAATGGAAATGGGGTAGTATTGAACAATCAGCTTTTGATAAAGCTAAGTCATTACTTACTTCTGACTTGACGCTGGTGCATTACAGCCTAGAGAGAGAGCTTTACATGCTGTGTGATGCAAGCGAATATGGGGTTGGAGCAGTCTTGGTTCATAAGATGGATGACGGCACTGAGAGACCAATTATAATGGGTTCGAGAACCATGCAAACTCATGAACGTCGATATGCTCAGATCGATAAGGAGGCCTTAGCAATTATGTTCGGCTTGAAGAAGTTCAGACAGTATTTGCTAGGACGAAAGTTTGTAATATTTACAGACCACAAACCCCTTCTGGGAATTTTTGGCCGGAATAAACCAATACCAGAATTGGTTTCCAATAGAATGTTGAGATGGGCATTGACTCTAAACACATTTGACTATGATCTTAAACACCGTCCCGGCAAAGACATGGGCAATGCTGACAGTCTCAGTCGTTGGCCCACTCCACACACCAGGGAAGATCAGGAAGATGATGAGCATGATATATTCTTATTGGAACAATCAGATATAGATTCCAAGACTATTGCTAAAGAAACAGATAAAGATCAGGTGCTAAAAAGAGTCAAATATTATCTTCTACATGGTTGGCCAAATACAACAGAAGACCCGGAAATACTGCCCTATCATAGAAGAAGAGACTACTTGTCGTTAAATAAAAACTGTGTTTTGTGGTCTAACAGAGTAGTAATACCCAAAGTGCTACAGGCTAATGTACTAAAAAAGCTGCATGAAGGCCATTACGGAATAGTGCAAACAAAAATGATAGCTAGAGGATACATATGGTATCCTTCTTTGGATAAAGACATTGAAGAACTTGTAGCTCAGTGTGAGAAGTGTCAGTCATACAGGAATAATCCTCCAGTCACAGGACATGTTTGGCAGCCCACTACCAAGCCATGGTCAAGAGTTCACATAGATTTCATGGGGCCATTCATGAGTAAAACCTTCCTAGTTTTGATTGATGCTTATAGCAAATGGCCAGTAATTGAAATGGTGTCTTCCATGTCGAGCAAAACAGTAGTTGACCTGTTGAGAAAAATTTTTGCTGACTTTGGATTACCAGAGGTAGTGGTGTCCGACAATGGACTGGCATTCACCTCGAAGGAGTTTCAAGACTTTATGTTAAAGAACCGGATTAGACATATCACTGGAGCGCCCTATCATCCGGCCACTAATGGTCAAATCGAGAGGACTATTCAATCAATAAAATCTAAACTCAAAAAACAATCCCCTATGACTTGGTCAGAGCGAGTAGCGAGAGTGCTATTTCATATGCGTACTGTACCAAGCACTGTGACGGGCAAGTCCCCTGCAGAGATGCTTAACGGTCGAAAGTTCAGGACTGCCCTCACACCCTTACATCCAGACTCAGACTTTTCAGATAATTTAGAAATTGAAGGGGAGGGGAATCAAGGGAATCCAAAAAAGACATTTAAAACTGGAGATCATGTTTTATTCAGACTTTATAACATGAATCAGAAATGGCAGCGTGGGGTTGTCACTGCCGTAGATGGCCCAGCTGTTTATGAAATAAAAACTGATAATGGAACTACACATAGAAGACATGTGGACCAACTGCTTAGGACAAGGCCACCTAATGTTAAACCGGATGAGATTCAAAACTATGATAATGTTGATGATTGTGAGACTAATGATAACACTGATGTGACAATACCACCACCAGAAGAATGGGCGCAAATTATTGGAGTGTAGATTGAGACAATAATAATTGATTAATAATAATATGTATTGATTGTAAATTATATACAATAAAAGTACTTAAGGTGAAGGTATTATGTAGGTAGATTTAAGGACTGATCACGTGACAGGTTGTACTTCTACCCATATATTGCAGTCGGATTTTGTAACATGGTGAATAAACAACTACAATTGATACAGAGCTTGTTATTTATTGAAAACATAACAGTTATGAAGCATAATTTTTGTGAATTAGATCGAAAAAGGCTTGAAGTTTGATGTAATCACATAATTTTCTGATAAGAGAAACGTTTGATCCTTTCTCAAAAGATCCGCCATCCCAGCCCTATTCTTAAGGTAACTTTTCTAAGTTAATCATCATCATCATCATTTTAGCCGAATGACGTCCACAGCTGAACGTAGGCCTCCCCCAAGGCTCGCCAGACAGATTGGTCCCAATTGGTTGGTCGGTTGGATGATCGGTTCTAAGTTAGTATGATAAATAAGAGTAATCAGAGTCTGTATGTTTAAATTAGCTTAAGTATGAGCCTTTGTTCTAAATCACCTAGTTCGCTCAGTGAAAACCCCTTTAATTGGTGACTCTGAATGACCAATAATAATGCACAACATTTATAATAAAATTTATTTTAAATTATAAGTTCATGCATTATTGTTAAGCTCCAAACGCACAGACATGGATGCGTGGAGGTGCGGTAGTGGTGATGGTTGTAATATTCTAACTTGTATGAACGGTTGTGCGGTACCATACCGCAAACTCGTTCATACAAGTTAGAATATTACAACCGTCACCGCCACCGTATCGCCACGCCTCCACTGTCTGTGTGTTTGGAGCTTTATTGTTGTTCATTCAGGCCCAAAAAATACAGTTTGTATTTTAACCACTCCCTAGAAAAGCATGCGAAAACAAGAGTAAAATGCATTCTCACCATCTTTGGTCTTATAGTAAACCTCTCGCACACACCACCACTCCTGCTCTGTCTTGGGTTCCAACAGGCTCTCATCCTTGATGGCAAAGTTAGTCAACTTGTAAAGCAGAGAGTTCTCTGATGCCGTTGAGGGTGTGCGGCCATAGATCTGTTCAGGATGCTTTGCTAATACCGTCCTGCCATGAGGCAGAAACTCCTGTGATTGTCAGAAAGATTTCTTAGAGTACCATCATTAATGGAAGGCTCATCCCAGCCTATTAAGTCCCACTGCAGGGGACAGACCTCCTCTCAGTATGAGAGGGCTTGGGCCGTAGTTCCCACATGGGTCCAGTGCAACTTAGGAACTTCACACACACCATTGAATTTCTTCACAGGTGTATGCAGGTTTCCTCATGATGTTTTCCTTCACTGTAAAGCTCATGGTGAATTTCAAATGTAATTTTGCACATAAATTCCAGAAAACTCAGGTGCAAGCCGGGATTTGAACCCACAACCATCTGCTTGAGAGGCCTTAGGGCAAACCACTAGGCCACCACGGCTTGGATGCAAACTAGGAAAATGGGAACTGATAAACTATATCAAAATAATGTCAAACGTTATATGTAATATGGATATGACAACAAATTATTGATTTAACCCCTTGAGCGATTAAGGGGTGTGTGCCTATCTAACTATGACTACAGGGAGACAATCACTTGATGGGTTAAAAAAGAGAACATAATTGAACAAAAATTTAGTTCAATCAGCTGTATAAGTATATATGTTCGACTGCTTAAAAATATCTGGTCACTGCTCTGTTGATAGACAATAGATTAAATAGAGACGGGAGAAGATATTTTAGAGCAGTCAAACATGAATATAATTGTGCAGTCAATTGTTACACTATTTTGTCACTACTTTAGCCATTCTGATATGATTCTTTCAAGTAAATTTGATTTGTATCAACATTTTGAAGGGCTATAAAATACTTGAAATTCGAAAAGTACACCTTACAAGTGATCTTACCAAGTTGCTAGTAGATGCCAAGCCGTTAATGACTATGAAATATAATTTCATTCCGTTAAAAGAGATGTATGCGGCAGAAATTAGGAGATTCCATAATCAGTTTGTAACTGTTTTCTTAAAACAATACAATAATATAACCTACCAGTGGTTCAGACGCCGCAATCATTGTATTGTCATCCAGATTTGTAGCGATTTGTTAAAAAGCACGGGGCAGTAAGCATATATCGTACTTTTTATTAATAATAGCAGTATTAAATTTACTTTTCGACCGAAATGTATTCCCTAACGAATACGGCCGAATTTGACATTCTTTAGACGTTTCTCATTCTCAGTTTCCAAGTTCTGTGATTGTGATAGACTCAATAAATTAGCAATCTAAAAAAATATTGCAGTTTCGTAACAAGTTTAGCTTAGTAAGGAAAGATTTAGTAAAATAGTTGTTATGTAAAATGAATGTCGAATATGTATTGTACTTTGTCCGGTAAACGTTACAAAAAACGCCTCATGACAAAATAGTGATGTATGTTGCTCTAAAATATTACCGGTTTTCAATTAATTAAAAAATTTGTTTTCGGAAAGATCACATTTGCTATCTCAAGGTATCACTAGTCTTAGTATTAAATTTACTTTTCGACCGAAATGTATTCCCTAACGAATACGGCCGAATTTGACATTCTTTAGACGTTTCTCATTCTCAGTTTCCAAGTTCTGTGATTGTGATAGACTCAATAAATTAGCAATCTAAAAAAATATTGCAGTTTCGTAACAAGTTTAGCTTAGTAAGGAAAGATTTAGTAAAATAGTTGTTATGTAAAATGAATGTCGAATATGTATTGTACTTTGTCCGGTAAACGTTACAAAAAACGCCTCATGACAAAATAGTGATGTATGTTGCTCTAAAATATTACCGGTTTTCAATTAATTAAAAAATTTGTTTTCGGAAAGATCACATTTGCTATCTCAAGGTATCACTAGTCTTTATAGCTTGTCTTGAAATCACAGTAATTTCTGTTAAATTATAAAGTTTTGTGCGTTAACGCATTCACTATTGGGAACACACATTCTATTCTATTCTGTATTCTACACACACACTCATTCTACCTGCGTTTTCGTGACTTTCGCCTACTAGGGTGACCACCCCAAAAATAGTGAATCTGCCCAAGCGAGAGCCAAAAATCTACCAAATATGACCCCAGAAAATAGCATAAATATGCCATCATGTTATTGCCTCCATGGGAACGGAAATTAATGAAAAAAAATTATATTAATTTAATTAATTTCCTTTATTAAATTCAAAATATTTCACGTTATTTTTTTCCACTTACTACACTATCAAGGGCCGGCAACGCACCTGTGACACCCTTAGTGTTGCGGATGTCCACGGGCGGCGGTGATTGCTTCCCATCAGGTGACTCACTCGGGTTATCCCCCTCTTATTTGAAAATAAATATTTATACCAACTATTTGTCAACATTTGCTTCAAATTCTTCATTATGTTCGTTTTAGCTCAGTAAATAAAACAATCTCTTACCAAATAAGACAAAAAAATGAAAGTAACTAATAAGACAGAAATTTATGACTTTTCTATTTGTATTTTAAAAATAAATAAGGGTTTTTTTGAAATTGGTCACTATTTCAAATCGTCAGCATATTCTGCCAGAGTTAAAATTTAAGAGCCAAATCTGCCCAAATGGCAGAAATCTGCCACAAATGGTCACTCTGTCGCCCAGTGCCGCAGCCTGTTTGGCAGTCATTTGAAACCACATGTGCGTTTGTGGCACCTGTATAATTTTTACTTCACCAAATACTTCTCGATCGCGTTTGTTTACGTAAAAAAATCAATTACTATGGAAACATGGACAGCGCCTCAGCGCGCGCGCGTCCATGTTTCCATAGGATTGAAATTTTTACGTAAACAAACGCGATCGAGAAGTATTTGGTGACATAAAATTTATAATAAGCATACTGAGTGCTTAGTATAAGTTTTTACTTCACCAAATACTTCTCGATCGCGTTTACGTAAAAAATTCAATTCTATGGAAACATGGACGCGCGAGCGCGGAGGCGCTGTCACATGTTTCCATAGAATTGATTTTTTTACGTAAACGCGATCGAGAAGTATTTTGGTGAAGTAAAACTTATTATACTAAGCGTACTGAAGAAGTCTCGAGTCTGACAGCCGGCAGCGAATGCGTAAAGGAAAGGGACGGGATAAGTGTGAAAAGAAGTCTAAGATGGTTTACTATTAAAACTCATTCAACCATATTCAATTAAAACAATTTTTAATATGAATAAACTTTATTTCTACAATAAAAGGATATAATATTTATCGTACCGCATTCTCCAGTAACAAAACATTCAACAATATACTTTGGAACCAAATACACTTTGGGTGCCGACTTTATTATGCCCTACGGCCCTAACTAATGAATAGTTTAGACCAGTGTTTCTCAAATAACAACAAAACAATAAAATTGTATTCAGAAATCCCCAACCAAGTCGAGGATTTAGAATATTATCACTTAACTTTTTTTTGAAACTGATTAAAAGCGATGGCTTAAAATTAACAACAATTCGATTATATCACTTCTATCTAACCATCCATTGCAATAAATAGAAGTAATTTTAGCAATGGAGGTACTAAAATGAAATTTTAAAAAACAGATCTTTTAGCACCATTTCATAATGGACCTAGTGCGTTTAAAGGTACTTTTGACTGTTTAATCTGAATAAATTTGTTATACTTATAAGAGTCCATTATTATTACGCTCCTATCGTTTTAAGCGCGCGCATACGCGTAGCTTCCCCACCGCAAACTGGCCCCATTTCAACTCATCTTAACCCTAGTGCGGTAAAATAAGGCTATGTCTTCCACAAGGCAAAAATATTTTTTTTCATAAGACATACAGTACCTAATTATGGTGTTAGCATCGATACTGATAAGCCAAATTTAAAATCTCACATAGGAACCTTCAAAAGCTCACATATTCTCAATTCAAACGTAACAATTCATAAATCTTTACAAAAAAAATCAACAGATTAATTTATAAGCTCTGTGAAGAGAACATGGTTTTAAAACAAAAAAGCAACAAGTTACAATTAAATAAAAAAGTGACATTCAGAATGTCACGTAACGACGTGGCGTTAAAATATAAGTATAATAGATATTTTAATATGTATATCACTTACTTATGTTATATAATATTATACAGTACCTACCTAGCTTTTCTATTCTAAATACATTTGGTCTTTGGCTGAGCATGTCACATTATGGCGTGTGTCATTGTCTGTAACTTTAAAAAATTTAAGTGCACTTTCGAATTTAGTACTTGATTATTTCCATACAAATTCTAGACTAGATCTGTAACAGAAGTTCCTCACGCGATCCAGCCTCGGAAACTTCAATAGACGAATGAAAAAAAAATTAAAGAACTCCATCACAAACAAACAAGAAAAACAATTTGAGAAACACTGTTCCGAAAGTAAATAGCTAGTGACAATGGTGAAAACTTATAATTGGTTAAAAATAACTTAAATTACAAAGTTCTTATTTTTTTTTGTTTCATGACAATCATGAAGTTTTTTTGTTGAATTTCAGGTACCTAAAGGGACAAGATTACTTTGTATTACTAATCAATGAAAGTTAAAATGAGAATATTTTTTAGGATTTAGTACCTAATTAATATGTGATTTCTTCATATACATATTAGACATTAGTTCACGAAAGGAGAGATAAATTAATGATAGGTAAGAGAAACATAATTATATTACCTAACTTCTAGTAAAAGTTATATCACAAGTAGTGTTGTGAGTCTGACTCACAAAACAATTTGGCCGGCTTTTAAGGCCTTCAGGATAACTAGCGAATAACTAAATTACTGAGCCTAACAGGCTAGGATTATATGATGTTGGATCAGAACTGATGCCTCGTTCAATAAATAGGTCGCAGTAGACGGCTAGTTAAAACAACCATTTTAGAGTTTGTACGCGATGCAGCAACATTATATAATCCTATTCTATTTATTATAACACGTTTTCGATTACAACAAAAACCGATAAAGACAGGTCCAATTTCCACTCAACGTGGTAAATATTGTTTGTAATAAATGGTCTGTATAAAAAATAAATTTATATTGAAAAGTAGCATAAAACATGCTAACTAAAATGGAACACCTTAAAAAATGCAATGCAGCTCATCCAAGGTTGTTAAAGTTTTATTCATCTAAATTAAGGCGTTTAAAATAAACTAATATTATATGAAAAATATGAGGTTGTATACACTTAGATAATGACTTATGTTTGGCATTCATAACTTACAGTAAATTGTGATGAATGGGTTGACACTTGTCAAGTCCCCATTCAAACTAATATGTGATGTAGCTGAACGTGTCACACGTAAATATATTCTATTATCATGGGGATTAGTTTTGTATTCCTTAACACGTATAAGATTATGCCTTGCTTTTTATTTTGTGTGATATCAATAATTACCTATCTATCACCCTTATTTCTCCTAATAAAGCAGAACGTAGCAGCCTATACGCCGTACCGAACTAAGGTATACATATATAGTTTTTTTTTTCATATAAATAAAATCTATGATCTACTTTATAAAAACTACAATTAAAAGTGTACAATAATATTAATCTTTATGCGTACAATGTAAAAGTAGATCTATATATAAATATTATTTGATTATAAAGTAAATAATTTTTGGAATATCTCTTTTTTAAGGCTAGTGGTGTTGGTATGTTATACCTTGGAAGCGTGCTCGCCGGCGGCGGCCATGATGTTTTCCATGATGGACGTGTCTTCTATTTTGGACGTGTTGGCCGCCACTTCGGCCAACGTCGCTAGTGCCAGCAAGTCTACGTTGCCGTGAGATTGTTGATTACAAATGTCCATGTTCTGAACGACGCTGCACGGCGCTTCCGTGGCAATCTTAAATTCCGGACTAATATTATGCGCTTCCTTCAGTTCTACGCTTGAAATCACACTATTGATTTCAAGCCTTGTGATGCTAATTTTCCTTGGTTTCCGCTTTTGACTGCCAATTACTGTTTCTCGAAAGTTCTCAGACATTTCTCGGCGGTCGCTGAGGTATGCGGGCCTGGGAACAGAGTTCACTATGTGAGAACTCTCGAACGATTTCGGTTTCAGATTTATCGTTTTCTTCTTGCGTTTATTTTCCCGCTTCTTTTGTTGGAATTTTTCTAGGCTAAGAGAGGGCAATGCTTTTATTTTTGCATCTAAATCAAAATCGGCAGCCTTAAACGTTTTGTTTGAGTTATTGTCTGGTTTCGGTGCATCAGTTGCATCAGGCTTAAATTCGCTTTCAGTTGGTTCGTTTGGTAAGAATATTTGTTTCGATTCATCGTAAGCGACGGCATCGTCGTTGCGTACGTTGCCAGAGTCCCAGCTACATGAAGCGTTGTAGTCTTCGTCTGACATCTTATCTGAATAATCTCTTTTCTGCCTTTTATTAACTATCAGTCCTCCTACAGCCATGAACTCTTGGTATCTCTTTCCTTTACACGACCGCCCAGATTTCATATTCTTTTCGTCATCTGACCAATGTCGCTGATAGCTGAATTCGTCATCCCTTGAGTACCGTTTGTCAACTATTTGATCTATCACATCTTGATTAGTAAACTGATCATTGGGGCCACCGTATTGATAAATACGTTCTTTCTGTTCATCAAAATCTTCTTCAAAAATCTTAGTAGTTTCTGATAGAGCATTCTGAAGTTCTCGTATGCTCTCTTCACGCGTGTAACCTTTCATGTTCACCCTGTCTATTATATTATGAGATCTATCACCGCTTGAGATCGCGTTTACTTTATAAGAAGGAGGTGAGTAGTACGGGTTCGGCGTTTTGGTTTCAGTCTTTGTAGATAAAAGGCTACTGAGCCCCCCCATTTGGGCTTCGTCCGCTAGTTTTCCGGGAGTAAACATGGATAAAGCCTTTTGATCGCCGTCGAAGACATTGTCGTTAGGCTTCTTATTGAAGTCAACTTTAGTCGAATTGTTGTTTGTTTTTTCTAATTCGGCTTCATGGTACTCTATTTCGGGGGACTCGTTCGCCTTCTCATTCGATTCTCTGGGTCGGGACGTGTGGGTTCGGAGCGGAGGGGCGGGCAACTTGTACCATTTGAAATCAGGATTGGCGCTGAAGAATGCGTCTTTGTACTGTAACAAAGCAATATTTAAATGAGAAAATTTTAAATCACATACGCACACACTGATGCAACTTTTAAGTTAAGAAAATTACCTGTTTAGCAAGACCTGTGTAGCAGGCTTTCTCTTCCTTATCCAAATTGGCCCACCACTCTCCGAGAATCTTCGTAATGGATCTGCAATTAGAAAATTTCATGTTATTAATAATGTTTTCAATTAAATTTAGGATAGGTTGTGATCAAGTCTAATCGCCAAATAACAATGTAATGTCAGCTCAAGTCGGTTTGTGGTTCAGATTCTTAATGACTGCAATTAGGTGTGTAACGTAACGTACCTACATTTTCGTGCCTAACTATTCCACGTGCAGTCGAACAACTTGAATCGTGATCTACTGATCTAATATGGAACCTTCTTAGATCAAACGTAGCAATAAACGTGACTTTATTGCTAGAGATGTATTATGGAAATTATTGCGAAAAGCTTTCATAAAATCAGAATATCATTGTGTCTTGTGTAAACTATCTTGGACAACGCGCTAAGAGAACTCCAATGACATTGAAACTATTCAGATTTATAATCGGACAAGGTTTCAAGATAAAAGCTTACCTATTCTCAAGATTAGGATATTTATCGCGCACGACACTGCGGTGACGCTTGCAGAAAATGAGGAAAGCGTTCATCGGCCGACGCGCGTGGTGCGCCGGCTCGCTATCTCCGTCCTGCTCGATCATGGTATCACAACCTGAGACAAAACATACAATTTAAAAACACAATAAATATTTAATCAAAGCTCTAAACATCATTTTCCATCTATATCACAAACGTTTTAGTATTAATTTGATATTTTAAACAGTTATTTTAGAAATAATGCTGCGAAAAACCGGCATCAATAGATTTTCAGTACAAATTAACCAATTGCAAAAATAGGGCTGCTTAAAAACCAGTAACTATCGTACAACCGATACATTTCGTGTAAGTAATTAAAGCCAAGGATTTCAGATAATTCCCAGCTACTGATTTAAGATACATATATTTACATGTGCTATCTACCTCTATCTAAAAACATGATAACGTTATATTCCTTTGCCAAGTGCAGTATATTTCGTCACGTGATAAGCAACGATATCAAGGGTCGATGACATACGATGTTTTGCATTGTTCCCGTTACTTTGTGCGTTTGTTGGTTGAAAGCCGGAAAATTGAACAATATTATACATTTTGTACGATAGTTAAACGATGAAATAGGATAAAAGTACCGTTGATAAACTAGGGTCTCATAGGCACATGATGTTCTAGCGCAAGCTGGCTCTAATCGGATGTAATTAACAATGGTACACGGAATTAACCGTTGAAAAAACACAAAATTAAGTTAAAAACATTAAATCAAGTACAAAGTACTTAATTCGTGGACTTCTGTTTAAATCCTGCCTGCAGCGTTTCTTGATAATAAACGGAGCAGTGATTTTGGCGCACATATTTTTTGACAACAAATACAAGTGGTCGCGAGTTTAATGAACCAACACACAACAATGTTTTTATCAGTTAAACATCATTTATCTACGAATTCATTCAAAACAAAATGAACAGATTTTTTGGCAAAAGGTCGGCAACTAGGTTAACACTCCAATGGCGGGCGTCGTCGCCACGATAACGAGCCAAGAATGTGTGTTATAATGTTAATTATGCCTAAACTAGACTAAAAAAATCAGTATGTCGAAAACTATACCATTCCAATTTCAACCTTGACACCAAGTAATTAAGTTTACAGTAGAATTAGACGATATTGTAGTTTAATTCAGTTTCAAAATTTCAAAACTAATTTGTATTCTACACGGAGCAGCGCCATCTAACGGGAGCTGAGCGAGCGCGCTGGCAACATAACAAATAAGGAAATGTTACTTTTGAACTGAACTATGATAAAGAGAAGAAGAATCAGTATTCTATAAATCTTTATGTTTACCTCTTCGATCAACATTGTTGATCGAAGGTTTACCTAATTATTAGTTATTATGAAACTCTGGCTAAGTAATAGCTTATTAATTAGTTACTTGGTATTATGTAGGTATGTGATGTGACCCTGGCCTCAGAATTTGTGACGAGAGTTATTTACTTAGAACTTTTGGAATCCTAATTGAACTTTGGTTTTATTCTATAAGATAAGACAAAGAGACACAACTTTCGGCGTGCTCAGATAAAGCTAACTTTTTTAAAAATGGAAATAAGTTCGGAAAGCATTTCACTTCATTATTCATCGAGAGATAATTAAAGCGTAAATTTTCACAGTTAGAGTTTGGAGAACATGATAAAATAAGTGTAGGTATTCAATTCTCATTATCGTACTCAAATTAGTTAGTGGGCTTTTAGATAAGGTCTTAAATATAATTAGGTATTTACTATTTAGATAGTCATTACTCATTAGTGACTTGCGATACCGGCCGAATAGACAATCGAATCGAAATAGAAAGACGAATCGAGTAGAGTCTAACTAATCACTAGAGCAAAAGGTTTATTTATAACTAGATTTTTCCCGCGACTTTGTCCGCGCACATAAGGGAAAAAGTTTTAAAGTCAACTCCCGGTTTCTGTCCCGGGGGAAATTCCAAAAATCCCTTTTTACTGCACATTTATTATCCTAAAGAAATGGTTACCTACGGAGATAGGGTCCCATTGAATTCAATATGTAAAGTTCGTTTTTTCCTTATTCCGTGGGACTTCCCGAAAAATCTAAAATTAGTTTTTAACTTTTATAATGCATGGCAAATTTGGAGTCTTAAATAATTATAGTCACGGAGATAGGGACTGAAGCGAAAATATAAATCCCATTTATTCCTTATCCCGTGGGAGTATCTAAAAATCCCTTCTTAGTGTACATTTATGACACTCAAAGTTGGTATACGTGTGCCAAACATACTAATCAAGTTAATGCATAAAATCCAGGACTTATTATGGATGACTACTCCTCCCGTCCGGTCCCACCGCGCCGCCCACACTCGCCTAGGTACCGATTGACGACGATGGAGATGGCACCAAAAACCAATTTAAAAATCTATTAAGAGGGTTTATACCTGCTGAGCTGGCAACGTTGCATTTTTGTTAGTTTTTCTCGATTATTCCATAAAAATTGAATGAATATTAAAAATGTTTTGAATACAAATTGTTCAACTTATATATTAGAACAATTTGTATTCAAAACATTTTTAATTTTCATTCAATTTTTATGGAATAATCGAGAAAAACTATTTTCTCGATTATTCCATAAAAATTGAATGAATATTAAAAATGTTTTGAATACAAATTGTTCAACTTATATATTAGAACAATTTGTATTCAAAACATTTTTAATTTTCATTCAATTTTTATGGAATAATCGAGAAAAACTATTTTCTCGATTATTCCATAAAAATTGAATGAATATTAAAAATGTTTTGAATACAAATTGTTCAACTTATATATTAGAACAATTTGTATTCAAAACATTTTTAATTTTCATTCAATTTTTATGGAATAATCGAGATAAACTAACAAAAATGCAACATTGCCAGCTCAGCAGGTATAAACCCTCTTAAGTTGGGTCTCGTTCCATAACTCAAAAGCAAACATAGAACCCTTATAGGATAACGTGTGGCTGTCTGTCACTCCGTCTGTTACAACCGTTTTGCTCCGAAACTATTGGACCGATTGAATTGCAATTTGGCACACATACTTTTAAGAATTTTCATGTCCACAATATTAAATGTCGAAATCGATGCTATTTTCGTAATTGACGTCCCAAAAAACCATATATACCCATATTGGTATTTATTTAGACATTTAAACCCGATCGCACCCGTCATTTCACGTCCGCCACGTTGGATTTTAAAATCGTTGTTGTTTTTGAAACCAGCGACCCGATAGAAACAATACCCATGTTGATTTCCAGACCTTGTCACCCTCATTTCCCTCTTTTAGGGGCTGAATTCCCAAAAAACCTGAACACACAACACAAGTTTACTCATTTTTCGTTAGGAGTACTCCTTTTGTGATGCCATTTTCGTAATTAAGCTCCCAAAAAACCATAAAAACGACACTCATATTGATATTTAGATATTTCAACCCCATCGCACCCCACCGGGGGAGATGGTATTTCACGTCCGCCACGTTATTTTTTAAAATCGTTGTTGTTTTCGTAACCAGCGACCCGATAAACCATAGAAACAATTCCCATGTTGATTTCCACACCTTGTCACCCCATTTCCCTCTTTTAGGCTGCGTATCCACCGGAGCTGTGCGAGGATGCGTTGCGAGGGATGTGTTTGTCATGAACCAATAGAAACACTTCATTTAAAAGGTCCTAAGTGAATGAAGTGTTTCTATTGGTTCATGACAAACACATCCCTCGCAACGCATCCTCGCACATCTCTGATGGAAACGCAGCCTAAGGGGTTGAATTCCCAAAAACCCTGAAACACATGTTTACTCATTTATCGTTAGGAGTACTAATGGGAAGTTTCGAATAAAATAGTCTAACTAATCTTGTTTCCCCCATACAAATTTTGGACCCCCTTCACACCCCCTTAAATTGTGAATTTAAAAAAAATCCTTTCTTATTGCACCCCTAGACCTTATAAGGAACCTACGTGCCAAATATGGAATCTCTAGAACCAGCGGTTTGGGCTGTGCGTGCGTTGATGTGTCAGTCAGTCAGTTTCTTTTTTTATATATTTGTAATTAATTGCGGTCGGGTATGTGATTTCTATGTATACGTGTACTTAATGATATGTACTTTAAGACATAACATAATATGTAAATATACCTAAATGTAGTTTTTCTCCATACGATTGATTTAACATTAGGTTACAATTCATAGGTTACTTTTAACTTCAATCGTGTCCGCGTGTGCACTTCCGTTTTTTTAGCATTAGAAAGAAGGTAAGCGATCTTGACGTGGCTTTTTATTGAAAAACAATTTTGAAAAATAAATCACGGCAAATATGTACCAATTAACAAGGAAACATGGTAATTTATATTCTTTTGGTTTCCTAAGTAATAGTTAAGACTATTTTTTTAAAAGCGTTTAGATACCTTATATTTGATGCTAAAAAAAAACGAAGTAATGTCCGCGGCTACTTTTGATTTGGATTTTTTCTGCCCATTGCCAGTCGATAAATGATTTTCGTAGACCCTTTTGGGTAACTAATGCACATAGTTAGTTCAGTTTTCGTAGAACCAACAGGTTTTTTGCACTACAAAACAGACATTCATATACAATATCGTAAAAGCCATACTCGAATAGAATTCATAGATAATACACCTCTATTCGTTGACGTAAAATACATAGTAAAATTCGGGGATAGGTTTTTCCAAAACGAAAAAATATAAATTGTAGTGGTTGACAAATAAACTCTAATACCGTGCTTGCCATAAAATGCCGTTACGAGACATAGCAAAAAAATCAACGCCATCTATTATGAATCCACAAACGAATTTCAGATACCGCGGAATCACGTTTCGTGCCACATAACTTACAACCACATTCTTGCGGGTTGACCTTAAAACAGTGCTGCGCTCTTCCAGTTGATAATTTTACCGGTTTTTCGGAATATGTCAATTGAATGTTATTTTTATTTTAAAATAGCAAAAACAGCAAGGGATTTTGATAAACACTGACTGTTGTCATGATAGTATGTAAATTGTATTGACGACGTACATACATCGTCAGAAATTATGATGAAAAAGTTCTTTTAAGTGTTTAGGCAAAAAATTATGATTAGAATATGCAAATTGACCTAAATTTCGGGTTAATTAGCTAATTCACCAGTTACAAAAAAACAATCCACTATCACAATGAGAGCTACTATCGCAATTCTAAGTGGCACAGTTACACCTGTTATTTCACCGAAAGTTTCCCATAAACACCCATAGCCGGACCTTGACCCAGAGCCAAAGACCGCCGAAGTGTGCCGAGGCTGTCCCAGGGGCGTCGGCCCATGAAAGTGAAAACGGCGCGCGCGCCGAGCTTTCGACGTCCGCCCCGTCAGTAATTGGGTTATGTAAATATTACGCATCCTTTTTAACAAGTGTGCGACGTTTTTTAATGGGCCAAGTGTGCGAAGTCTTGCAATTACAATATTTTGTTTAAATCCTCTGGATTTATAATCAGATCTTTAGGAACATTTTTTAAATCGCAGAATGATTTCTGAGCTTCATTAATGGTACAGGTGTTAAAAGTTCATTTAACCCGTAGACAAAAAATATTATGTAAAGAGATAAATCTCTCTTCACATATTCAATATTAAACAAAAATATTGTACTTGTTAAATATCATATGAAAAGTAAAACGTTAAATGGTGAAAGTTAATACTGGCTTACTCTTTACATTGTGAAGATCCCAAGAAATTGTTTACAGCAAAACCTTTAAAATTTTTAAAGACGTTGTAGTTGTAATCATTCCACAAATATTTTAGACTTCTAATTCCTAAAATCTAATAGAATTTTTACTGACATATTTTACTTTGTAACTTATCTTTTTATTGTATTGCTGTTAAAGGTGTTTAAACAGTTTCTAACATCGTCTAGTTACGCTTTGAAAATGTAAGTTAGTAATAGTCATAAATATTTTTACTCCTAAAAAACCCCTAACCATTTTATTTACTAACGTCGTTGGTAAAGCCCGTATGAAATCATCTAAGTAGTGACATTGACAACGAAGCAGTCGTAGTGTAGCATAATGATGGAGGTAGTGAAATAAAAACCTAAACAAAACAAGAAATAAAACCAATGCAATAACTTTTCGGTAGGTACAAATATAACCATTAATCCTGGGATTTTATATCGTTAGGAGAGGATTTTTATTCTTCAATTTTAAATTAGACCAACTTTCAAGTTCCAACTACCCTATCCTATAAAGAAATGATCACCAAAATCGGATCACTTGATGAAAGTAATGCATGGTCATACATAAAAAAAAAGAATTGAAATATATAATCTAATATATTAAAATCTCGTGTCACGGTGTTTGTTATCGAACTCCTTCGAAACGGCTTGATTCGAACTGGCTTGAATTTTTTGTCTATATTCGGTAGGTCTGAGAATAGGACGTAGGCTATTTTTTATACCTACCCCTATTCTCCGCGGACAGAGTCGCGGGCAACAGCTAGTAATTGTTTAGTAGCTTTCACTATTTCGGACTTTTAAATTACTCTTCATTGTCGGTCCCTAACTAAATAATGCTCCTCTCATTTACTCAAAGTTTGATTGTTAGAGTGATCTAAAGGCATACCTAAGTTTGTTTTTGTAGATGTATCTCAACAGTTGTCAATAGTGTTTTTTTTAAGAATAAGGGTTTACATACATACATATAGAATATCTACGCGTCAAGTGTTATTTCTGCTCAGTAAGACAATTTCATACCAATGCATCAAAGATATTTTTTTTGTAATTACCTACTTAGCAGTAGCACCTTGTCAAAATAAATTGTGATTTTAATCAATCTAGTTAATCCATTAAGTATATTGTCCAGCATTAACTTGTGGTGTGGTGTTTGCTTGGTGGTAAAATCATAAACTTGACTATAACTAAAAAAAAATATTCAAGTGCTTATACATAAATAATTGAGCTGTCTTTGAACTTAACATTCATATCGTACACAACGGTGCTAGGCTAGTTAGCTTTCAGCTGGCCGTGACGACATACAATCGATAAATAGGTATCATGGTGTTAACATAGTTAGACTTTTTTATTGAAAGGGCGGCAAGTGAAAAGATCTAGCTGTTATAGGAAAGCGACATCAAAAAAAAAACACCCCAAAAGGTGAAGTACTTAAGCTAATTAAAGTTGCCAAAAATAAAAGAATCTGTGTAATTTTCCCGTCTGGATAACACAACACTTGTGCCAAATTCCTCATTGCGTCAAGGCATTTAGTATGTCCGGGGCCCGGAGCAATTTTGAAGACATATCTTTTTAGTACGACCATGTTTTATACAGTTAATTAAGACTTGTAACTGCCACGAAACACGCAAAATAGCAACATATTACAAAACAAACGTAATATTCTGACTATATATCGCGCTACACAGACCTATGAAAGCTTCAAGATCAATAACAGGCATCCCACAAATGCGTATGGCAACACCACGACGGCCTGATACGACGCTTCATCTGTCAAATCTGTCAAAATTAGTAATCCTCACAAGGTCAAGGACAAGGTCAACCCCAGAGGCCGTATGTACGTTTGCTGTTAGCGTGCGAAATCGAGACGAGAAGGTCATATTTCAGTAAGTAAATCATAAGAGCGTACCTGTTGCGGTTTAGATTCATAATAGATAAGTACACAAACGGTTTTATAATGATAAATGAAATGCCAAGTCTAATGAGCTGTGTGAGCACTATTTTCGGCCATCTTTGAAGACAAAGTTATCGAGTATGACAGGAACTGTATTGATTGACTAACGATGCCAGCATTTATTCTTCATAAATTGAAGGGATGTTGTAATATCGCTCTTCACTTCAGCATAATGCTCTATTAACACACTATTTACTGCTAGGCTACGACTAAGTGCGACCACCGACGCGACGAGCGTTATTTTGTTCATTGTGCGTGCTGCCAGGTAATCGTGCGGCGAGCATACCAGCCGCAAAATTAACGCAAGTAGTCGTGGCCGGGCCAAAACGTACAGTATGAAGCCACATTAGATTGTGAATAAATGAAATGTAATGTATAATCAAGTAGGTACAAATATTTAGTATGATAATGAAATGTCGATGGTATATTTTATGCAAAAGACGACTACAAAAGAAGGATCTATAAATTAATTAGGTATAAGCAGTTAAAAAAAACTAAAAGCACGCTTTAATGGTACAACTAATGGTAAACGTGCCTGATTGTTCCATCATCAGATCCTGGGTACCATTTTTGTCAAAGCACAGCCTAAGACTATTCTAACAAGCCCAAACACAGCTAAGTTATGTTTTTCTGTCTAGGAGTTCCAGTGTCTAGCTAGCGGCTTAATTATCAGATCAGCTTGATAGTACCCATATTATAGTATAGTTCCTATCCCTGAAATGCATAGATAGTTGTTTGTAACTTGCAAGTGACGCTATTAAAAGCGTGTCGAAAAGTCCAACATCTCTAAAATAGAAGTTTGTTTCGAACAATTGTTTACAAACTTTTAGCAGGCGTCACTTTCGCACAACAAACATTGAGCTGACGTCACAACCCGTCATTATACCCATCAATCACTAACACATCGTGAGTTTCTAGCGAAATGTCAAAATATAAAACAAAACCCATGCGAATATACACTTTAATTCAATTCAAAAAGGTTCAGTTACTTTTGGAGAAAATCCTGTACGTATCTAGTTTCAACCAGGTGTTTAATTTTTGTAATTTTGATTTAAAATGTGCCCGTTGTAACCTTGGGTTGATGTTTGACATTTCGCATACATTAAAACAAAGCATTTTATTTTGTACACTAGGCAAGGCTCCATAAATAGATATTGTGGGGTTTGTGCTTGGACATATCCAAGCATATTTAAATCAATATTTTATTTAGATTTGATAGTAATTTCTGAGCAAATATTAAAAACGAATTACTGCTTTTCTGGTTTAGAATCAATTATCCTGTTCACGATACAAAGACAAACATCACTAATTAACGATATTTGAAACAAAAACGTCAAACAGATTCTGACAGCAGCACTAATGCCAATATTAGTTGACGGTTGAAACAAATGTTAACACTTGTTATCCTTCTTCCGGTTTGTGGTTATCTGCTACAGGAAACCTGTTTGTAATCGAAAACAGTGAGCAGCACTGTAAAATTCACAAGAATTTCGTTTTCTATGAAGTTACAGTTTAAATGGTTCATTTGTACAGGTCTACAAAAAACGAATATTTAAGTAGGAAGTTAGATTCAGTAACGTCTTTAATCAGAGCGTCTTTGAATCGATATTTCAGAAACCCTTCAACCGGCAAAAAAGTTCATATAATAACGTAGTTAAGAATGCATAATGTTGCTGAACCCATGTTCTGGTTTGTGTCCTATATAATTGAATTTTCCGATAGTATTGAATTCAATTTCACTGTCAGATGTTGAGATTAACAGCCAGCCATATATTCAAGTTGCAATGGATACATATCTATCTTGAGGAAGTTGTTGGGTAAATTCTATGAAATACAGCTGTAGCAGCTTCTCAAGCTTCGAAAGTCAGTCGGAACAGTGAAATATCTCAGAAGCCTTCTGCTTTCTTAATGACAAGTACTAATGTAATTATGTATGTAACTCTTTATTGTACATAAAAACATGAAATCAACAGTTAACAAGAGAAACAGGTGTACAAAGCCGAACTTATCTCTTGAAGGGATCTCTTATCTTTATGACTGTACTTTTTCTAGGAAAAAAAGTCACTTCATTCTAATATTTCCAAAAATTTTGATTTCGAGTTACATAACTCTAATTTCTCTTGGTCGCCTTTTGCTTGGAGGATAAATAAACAAGCACAAGATAAATGGACGTAATAAAAATATTATCGCCGTCTGATGCGAGGCCTCAAATAGCAAAAAATATCTCAGCCTCTTGATTGTTAGCATTATTGGCGTCTTTGTGTACTAGACGACCAATCTTCATTCTAGCTAACTGCAGTTGAAAAGAGTAATTTTAAGCCTCATTTTTACTAGTAAGTTTAAAGATTCAGTTTTTTTAGATACAAAACCAAGCTAGCTCGATTGGTGACCCTTCGCAAACCCTCACATAGCAAATTTTAATGAAATCCTTAGTATCGTTTCCGAGATCCCCGAAATAAATAAATGCCTATTGTCTACCTGAATTTTTATTTTTGTAATGTTACTGTACTGTTTTTGGTGATCAATAAAGAATATTTGTATTGTATTGTTGTATTGTAGAAGAGTTGCTCGTTAAAAGGTTTTAGATTTAGTGTTAGTTCGTAATATTTCCAATAACTGAACTTCGACATTTAAAAGTTTTATTTAACTTTGCCTACATGTAACTACATTGAGAGTAGAGGCAAACGAAAAGGTCTAATTTATAGCAGATTACGTTTTGAAAGCAGCCAGTGACAATATGGAAGATGCAACGATAAATGATAAGATAAAGGCAAATAAAGTATGTATGTAGGTGATGTTAGATCACTCATGGCATGTGAAAGGTGATAAATATACGAAACCAATGAAATCACACACAATATTTATTATATCATGAGAATAATCGTTTAAAAAATGAAATAAATTCAAATAATAATCACAAATACAATAAGGTATTGGCTTTCGATACCAACATGGAAATGTTGATAACGATTATTATTTAATTAGGGTGTGATTATATTTAAAACGTAAATTCTTTTAATCTTGTTACTGTTTTTGGATTGGAACTCGTAAGATCGCTATAAATTTAACTAAAAATGATTTCTAACTATGATTGCAGATAAGTTGCAGATGGACAATAAATGATTTTGAATTTATGCTGCTACTGTTGCGAAATTTTACGATTTGACAAATAAATCCCTTAACAAACGCGTTGGAAAGCGTAAACAAATTAATTAGCACGGTTACAGACATATCCGGCTATTTATAAGCAAGTGGTTTGTAAGTAACGATCGTTGTTTCGCTTGAGCTTGAGTTAAAAGTAAATTAATCCGATGTTACCAAAATAAGACTACTAGCAAAAACTTTTTTTTTTTTCAGTAAAAACTTTCCAGTCTCTTGGAGCCATACTTGGAACCAGCTTGAATACTGGGCGTTATGGATATTCAAGTGTTCTTTTTGATGAGGATCTTATAATAGTCGTTTTAATCTACCTAAAGTTCAACATGAACAGTTCAGAAACAGGAATAATGATTCTGGCTGTTTAAGCCTTTGATAACTTGTCACAAACTGTCGCGGATAAACAACTTAAGATTTATTTCGTTCATGTCCAGTTAAGAGATGCATACATAAAGTTGAAGGATTTTTCCTTTGTTATGTTTTGTAAACGACTATTTTGATCATCATTAGAGTAAGATGATGGCTTCTACTATCTAGTTTCTGGTTTATTATCTTAGAATTTTTAGTATTTAATGATACGTACTTTTCAATATATGTTATTAAAGTATACTGGGTAATGTTTCAATCGTAAATTATTAATTTTCCAGCAATACAAGCGTGTTTGCAGTCTTATATTTTACTCTTCAGACAGTCATAATTATCGTGCATACAGTGTAGACTTTTGTGAAGTTGAAATGACGCTTGGCATTGCTTGTTTGCGCATCTTGTTAAATATTTATGTACCTACCATGAAAAATTTCAATGTGCTCTTTCAACCATCCAATCTTTTCATGTTTCTTAACATATAATGATGTAGAGTTATTCAAATTTTTACTAAGGATACCACACTTGACTGTAATTAAGAATCAAAAACAAAAACTTTTATTTAATTCACTATGGCCCAAAACCATTGTTAATATTATCCAATGTTTGTTCACGTGTGTGAGCCATAGGTATAGTAATTATTATTAACGGCTATTAACGACAGTTTGGTAAACCTGGCAACGTTGTAGCCGACTCATTAAAGCATATTGATATTGATGATTCACAGAATGTAAAATGTACCTACTGGATATAAACTTTAACTTTTGCCGATGCCGGTTATATATCACTCAATGCACCCATGAGTAAATAAATTATAACCCATGTACAGGCCATCGACACAATGTTTTTTTTACATATTATTTCACATGTTTCCCTGATGTAGTTATGATATTTATGACAATATTTAAACAGGGAGTTAGAGCACCTAATCGATAATGATTCAAGTTCCACAGCATATGGGGTCAATATCTAGGTCAGCTATGCATGACTCTTGGTGGGGGAGCCCTGCACTTCTGTCATTTCAATTTTACAACAGCGGTTGCTTCATCTGTCAATACATGTATTATTGCAATGAACTACATTATACACCGAGTTTTTTCGACTTCGACTAATTATTTAGAACACCACTAGAAACTATCAATTAACTTTTTGACAAATTTTTTTTTTATTCATACATGTCAAATAAATATTGAATTCACTGTCATTGTAAAACGTTTTTTAGATTAACAATAAGTTAGTGTCAAATATGAGTGTTTTAACTTCGACAGCACGCTCAGCTTAGTTGTAAAGTATAATAAACCATGCATAGTTGTTAATAAAATTTCATTCTTGATCACTTAGAGTTAGGACTTAGGACACTAGTGTTTCGAGAAATTTACTTTATTTGACCTGTATGTAAGTAAAGTACCCTTAAAGTTAACGGAAGCAAAAAAAACATCAGGAGTAATTTCTTTCCACCAGAGTGAAAATGGATGCAGTGTCAGTTGCTGATAACTTGATAAGTGTTAATAAAGAACAGCATCTAATTATTTCATGTAATTCAGGGATAGGATAGACGCCGGCCACCTACCCTAGCAGCGAACTGATAACGTAATAAAATTCGTAGATGGTACTACGATGCCTTACTGTCCTGTATTTTATAATGTATTATTGTATTAAACAATGAGTAAACGACTTTAATACTAAATGGGCTGTATTCCATTTTTTCAATAAATCCTGTAATTTTAGATCGTATGCATCTAACTAGTGCCCAGTGCCCACCTGCCCACTGTGAAATGAGCACACTGGGTTGGTTTGGTCGCCCCAGTTGATACCATTTAATACACTAGATCTAAATGTAGTGAAATAAATGTTGTTTGAGCAGCAACTAGGCGCACGCCATTTTATCTAATAAAATGAAACATTACGTGACACAAGTTTCGTGTCAAATTCAACGAAAACGACACCATATTGATGCGTAAGGCAAAGGTAGGCCACTAAGTAAGTATTTAATTGTTGGAGTGAAACACAGTAACAGTATTGTTATAATTATAATACCTGTAATTGATGCTAGGTAAATCTAAATTGAACGAGGTAAACTGTTAAAAACTTTCGAGTATTCAGGTTAAAAACTATTGATTGAAGAAGCAGGTTCACAACATAACAAAAACTTCGGCATTGAATCAAGCGAGTTGATTTCTTGTGAGTCTGTAGCATTATTTACGCAGTAGATTGCAATTATTACAAGTCAAATATGAGGCTAGAGAGACGAAGGGACAAAGTGAAAAAACGCTACCGAAAAACCGGTAATTTTGATGCATTGCACATCACTATTTCCAGTCAAATTGATTATTTTTAACAAACGCGTAGGTACTTATTAGCTTACCCAAATACGTAAGTAAATTACACATTGAAGTAAGCTTTGTTTCAATTCGGCAGGTCTACCTATTAATAAATAACAAGTAAAATAATATTCATCACCTAACGGTTAATTAAGTACCTACCTAGCAGGTAGTTAGAACTGTTAGTAATGAAATGAAGTAGGTACCTACTCTAATCAAATATAGGTGCCGATGTTATAAAAGTATTATAGGTCACTCCAAAGTATTATGTACATGAGCGATATGTATCTATACATGCCGCTAGGTTGGTAAATAGCTATGTGGGGAAGTACCCACACATAAGCGAACAATTGACGAGTCGATTACGCACGCCCACTAATGCAAATCATTAGCATACGGCTACTTAGCTATCATGTATAGTCATAAGACCATAAAAACGAAAAATATCACTGACACTCTGCTACTTACTAAAAAAATGGAAAGTTTCATGTAGGTAGGTAGGTAGTTAGTTGAATACCCAATAACTCCTTTTGTGACAAAGAACTATCGTAATCAAGTTTCATATAATAGCACACAATATCGGCTTGATATGGAGTGTATTTTTAGCATAGTACCGTACCTATATAAAGTTATTTAATGTTTCATACAAAACAATACTTTCTATATCGCCGTTCCATTTTTAGTGAAGACCGAACATTCTGTTGCCAAGCGTTTCTATGAGGCTATAAGAAATTACGGCTATGTACTGTATTACACGTAGCTACATGAATGGAACAGAAAGTGAGATTCCCTGCCCGCGATCGCCTCAAGAACGTGATTTTTGCTGCATTATTTTTCAAGGGCACTGCATATTGCCAACAGCCCAAAACGTCGCGTATGGAAAACACTCGGGGCACACAATATCTCTAGTTTCCCACACGAATCATGAATGAAACTAGCAACCGCGAACACTTTCCAATAACTATTAATGAGAAATAATCTAATAATATCAACAAGGAAATAAAAGAAAATACTTACAAACTCGACAGCCACGATACGTGTTTAATAATCACATACATGACGTCATTTGACGCAACACAAAACTCGAAATATTGAGTAAAATGTATAATAACCGCGTCGAAAACAACACCAACGTGAACTAAACACAATACTTTACTAAATACAAAGTTAATGTTATGTCATTACGAGCGATTTAGGACATTTTATAACATTTATTTGTCTCCGACTCCAGTTTTGACAAGATGGTCGCGCACCGACTGTGTTTTGCTTTGCTTGTCAGCTGATACGCTGTACTTCATAGGCAGAGACACATTTTTTTACTCGCTCAAACGCACAGGCTTGTCGGGCTTGTGCGAGCGAGACAAGTAACATTACACGGCAAAAGACTTGAAACAGAACCGTAATGTCATTTTTCATGTTGCATTTTTATTGCAAAATGTAAGGCGAATGAAAAGTTGTAAAGGAATGGCTTGTGACTTTTGTGATGAATAAGAATGATTGATGAAACTGATGAACTGTCGTTTCTATTTCACAATAACATGTAATCGTTTATCAGTTCACTTATATTTGGGCGTGACATAAAGCGATGTTTTTATAACTACTCGCGCCATCTCTGGACGAGTAGTTAGACTACTTGATATACTGCGAAACAAACTGTGTTCTACTTTGGTAAGATACGATTTTAGTAAGTCTATGTCTAATTAAATTTAGTTTCATTTTACCCATTATTAAATAATTTATGTATTCATCCATTTCAACGTAATTAATTAATGCAAGCCGAGTAGAAATAAATTATCCCCATGTCTTGTGTGAAGTTGTATTTCTAAACTTTAAAAGTTGATCTCTAGATGGCTCTAGTAGTAATCAAATTCTTCTAAATTTTGAACGTAAAACTTAAAAGTTTTTACATGTTTTACGATAAGTTTACGATGTATTTGAATGAATGGTTGTTTTAGTTACCTAATGATTTTTAGGGTAAGGGTAAAAACGGAAACCCTATTACTGAGGCTCCGCTGTCCGTCCGTCCGTCCGTCACCAGGCTGTATCTCGGGAACCGTGATAGCTAGAGAGTTGAAATTTTCACAGATGATGTATTTTGGTTGCCGCTATAACAAAAAATACTAAAAAATTGAATTAAATAAATATTTAAGGGGGCTCCTATACAACAAACATGGTTTGTTTATTACAGCGCCATCTACAATGTATTTGCCGAACTAGATGGCTTGCTAATTAACTAACAATCGATGCCGGTTGACAACCAATCACCTCAGTAGTTCTAATTTTGCACACATTTTGTGGTGGCACTAGTATATAGTTCTGCCGTGTCAGGCCTAAGTAACGTATCTCCAAAAACGACGATTTGAGAAAAACGCGATCAAAGTTTTTGTTTATCCACATCTCATTGCTTGTTTACTATTGAAGTTTAAAATTTGAAATTTACACATTAGGTTAGAAATATTATTGTGACAATGTATTTTTAATTTTAACTCTGTGCTACGAATCAATTTCAAAAATAGTAAGGTAAAGGCACCTATGATGGACACGGCCCAGTCATGGACAGTTTTTGAATTTACCACCAAAATTAAGCAAACGCCAAGTCTATTTTTTCGAATGATAACACTGATCACATGTGTCAATGTTCTAGTTGTCAAACAAACTTTTTTTGACAGCTGACAGCCATTTTGTTTTCGACCATCACGATTGTTACTTACGCGGCGTCAGTTGGTGAGGGAAATCGTAATTTATTAGAAGAATCGCGATGCAAGTAAGTACACTTAGTAGCTTATTTTGTCTCAGGTGTATCGTTGTTGTTAAAATTTGTATTATTTACTGATTAATCAATAGTAGTTTATTATTTTTGTGTTATAACCTAAATGCCATTAGCATTGTAACATTAAAAATTACCGGTGTCCATAACTGGATATTAATCTAGCACGTTCACCCAATCATGGACAGAATGTCCATAAAGGGAATTTCTTCTTTTTTGTTTTTTTTACGTATCAGACTTCTGTTCTAGTATATCTACATATTTCTCTAGAAATCTGCAATCAATTATTAGTCTATCCAATAATGGACAATCTGTCCATGACTAGGTGTCCATAATAGGTTCGATGTATCCCTAATACAAATTTTTTTTATTTCATCCTAGACATGGCACCGAGAAAAGACTATACAAAACAACAAATGACTAAGGCTATCGAAGAAGTCAGAAAGGGAACGAAAATATCTGTTGCTGCTACAAGATACGCAGTCCCAAGGATCACTTTATATAATAAAATCACCGGGAAAAGTCCTATTGATTGTAATCTAGGTCCAGCTACTGTACTCACATATGAGGAAGAAAGGCTACTCGTGAGATGGATAACGTTTATGGCTGAAAAACACTTCCCTGTGACCAAAGATCAGTTGCTTGATAGTGTACAAAAAATTATATACGAGAAAAAATTAAATTCCTGTCCGTTCATAAACAATCGGCCAGGAAAAAAGTGGTTCTCAGCCTTTTTGAACAGACATCCGGATGTCTCTGAGCGCACTGCGCAAAATTTAAGCAAAGCGAGAGAAGAAGTCACAGAAGATGACATACTTAGTTGGTTTGAGGCAATTAAAGGTTACATTGAAAATAAAAACTTGCTTGAAGCAATAAATGACCCTAAAAGAATTTTTAATGCCGATGAAAGCGCATTCTACTTGCAACCAAAAGCTGGACGAGTCATAGTGCGCAAAGGTGAAAAAAATGTATATGCAGCATCAGGAGATGAGAAAGAAAATTTAACTGTATTGGTGACTGGTAATGCTGCTGGAACTTTAGCTCCACCAATGATAGTATACGCTTATGAGCGTATACCTGCCGTAATTGCTTATAGCGTACCAAAAGACTGGTGCATAGGCAGGTCGGATTCAGGCTGGATGTGTGCAAGAACATTCTATGAATACATTACTAATGTATTTAATCCATGGATAGAAAAAAATAATATACCTAAACCCGTTATATTATTCTTGGACGGCCACAGGTCACACATGACCCTGCATTTATCGAATTTTTGTAAAGATAATGGGATTGAAGTCATTTCTTTAAATCCTAATTCAACACATTTACTCCAACCAATGGATGTTGCGGTCTTCAGACCTTTGAAGGTATTGTGGAAGAATCAAGTGAAAAGTTGGAAAACGGAAAATTCAAACCAAGTGATGAAGAGAGAGCATTTTGCTCCCAACTTTGAGGCAGCTTTGCGCAACCTTGAGACAGATACAATAAGAAATGGGTTTAGAAAAAGTGGCCTTTTTCCCTTTGGTCCGGAATACGTCGACATGAATAAAATAAGTTCACAAAATCGTGCCACTGTTTCCACATCAGCATTGGAAAAAAAAATTGATTCGACAAAACATTTTATAAATACTTTGGAATCAGAAATACGAAGCTTGTTTACAGATGAAAAATTGAAGTTATTCACCACATTGTATTATACACCCAGAGATAACGTCGAGGACTTGCTTCCTAATGAAGATCTGTCGTTATATACCATTTGGGCTAAATCTAAACACTATTTGAATGAAAATTTTTCTCAGACAGTCCCCGCAACTATCACGGAGCGATTAATACAAGTTTCGCATTCTTCCGAATCTGGACATGTAAGAGAATCAGAATTATTGGCATCAAAAACTCCTGAGGCATGTGTGGCCAACAATTCAGTTTCTAGTTTTGCTGAACACGTAGAGGACGTCGTTGATCACATCTCCAAAAAAACACCAGAAGTGTTGACCACAGAAAATATGCAGAAAAGCGACTTTCGACCGAGTACGTCACACGTTTGTACAGACTTGAATGCTACCGATGGCGATGGTGGCAATCCAGATCTACAGGAAGAGGACATCGAAAGAGTAGAACCTGTTACAGAATTATCTAAAACGACGTCCAAAGATATTCCCTGCTCGGCAATGACTACTACACCTGCCAAAGATCAGACTTCTGAATCAAATGACACTGTATCGAAATCGTTGCATTCCGACGCACAAAATATAATAGAGGGAAATATTGAATCTATTACAGAATTATTGAATACGGTGTCAAATGATCAAATGATTTCTTGCTCGGCAATGTATACTACTCCTAATAAAGTTCAGACTTCTGAATCAAATGACACGATATCCAAACCCATTCCTTCAAAGCCACAAAATTTAATGGAGGAAAATATTCCATCGCCATTTAAGCGTGCCTTATTATGGCCTGAACCAGACATGAAAAAAAGGCGTACTAAGGAACGTATTCCTTCAGCTATCACTGGTGAGAGTTGGAGAACATATATGATCAAGAAAGAAAATGAAAAAAAACAGAAGGAAGAAGAGAAAAATAAAAGAATGAAAGCGAGACAAGAAAAACAACTGACTAAAAAGAAGATAACTGAAGAAAAGAAAGGTTCAAACAAAAAGAAAATAGCGAAAACTGTAAAGAACAAAAGGAAGAGAATGGAATCATCTAGTTCATCAGCAGAAGAAATTGATATACATATACAATATCAAGAAAGTGACCAAGATTTAGAGTTGTCTGAAGATGACCAGATAAACCTGCCAGAACATAGAACTGAATCACCAGAGTCAGATGAAAATATTCCTCTTAAAGACATATCCCTGAAATTACTAAGAAAAAATACATATGTTATAATTAAATACGAAGGAGAATACTTTCCTGGGTTGATTAAAAATATTGATAACAATACATACGAAATAAGTACAATGGTTATATCCAAAGGAAATACGTTTCGGTGGCCCGACACTCCAGATCAAATTTGGTATAATAGGGAAGCTATAATTGAAAAAATTCAGCAGCCTCAGGTTGTTAACAAAAGAGGTTTTTTTAAAGTACCTGAAATGCAAAAATATTTGCCATTTACATGTTAAGTTTTCAATTGCCATATTTTAACTATATATTGGAAAATATTTCATTTATAATTATAAGTACAAGGATATTGTTACTTTTTGAGAGTTCTTTTACTTAAGTAAGTACTTACTTAGGTAATAGAACTCTCAAAAAGTATTTGTTACATTTTTTTTATTTTTAGACTGATATTTATCAATAGTTGTGTCAAAACTAAAGGAAAACATAGATCTCTGTTAAATATGAATGATTGAAAAAGTTGATTTATGAGACTGTTTTTTTAATAATAGTAGTGAAAGACATTTAATTTTAAGTTTGAGCCTTAATTTGTTACGTTATTTTTTATTTTTAGACTGATTTTTATCAATAGTTGTGTCAAAACTAAAGGAAAACATATAGTTTTCTGTTGAATATGAATAGTTGAAAAAAGTTGATTTATGAGACTGTTTTTTTAATAATAGTAGTCAAAGACATTTAATTTTAGTTTGAGCCTAAATTTGTTAAGTACATTTTTTTATTTTTAGACTGATTTTTATCAATAGTTGTGTCAAAACTCAAAGAAAAAATAGACCTCTGTTGAATTTGAATGTTTTAGTTCTGATTTCTATTTCACTTCTAAAAAGTTTTGTTTGAACTTATTTGTGTGAAAGTAGTTATATTATTCGTACTTAATACTTAGTACTTAATGAAGACTGTTTCTGTATTAAAGGCATTTAATTTTAAGTTCGAGATTTATTATAGGTCATCTAATTGTTTTTGAATAAAAGTTTTGCAAAGATGTTTTATTTTGCTAAATATTGGCTTAAGACGAAAGTAAATGTTGATTTTTTATAGCTGTTTACTACGAGTATTATCTTGATATACATATAAGACTGATTTTAATACTCCTTTACTGATTATTCATTGTGTCCATAGCTGGCTGTTCATAATTAGGTAATGTCCATTATTGGGGGTCCAACAGTGGATTATTACTGTCCATTGATGGTGTCTGAGTAAGAGTGTCGTTTTTGTATTATATTTTATAGCACCGTGTATTAAAGTGAAATTAAACACTGAATACTGATTAAGAAAAGGACTTATCATTTAAATCCAAATCCCAAAGAACGTGTATCGAAAAATGAAGAAATTACAAAGCAAAAACAAAAAAATATCGCTTAAACTGTCCATGACTGGTGCCTTTACCTTACATTACTGCAGAGGCCGTGAAGTAAGGGATTGATGGACGAGATTTGGGGTATACGGCCGAGTCGTAGACGAGGCCGGATAAAACGAGTCCAGCAATCCTTCTTCCGGCCGAGGATTGTATAGAGCTTTTCTCAAACATGCATCATCATCATCATCATCATCATCATCATCATCATCATCATCCATCCATCCATCCAACCATCCATCCATCCGTCCATCCATCCATCCATCCATCCATCCATCCATCCATCCATCCATCCATCCATACATCCATCCATACATCCATCCATACATCCATCCATACATCCACCCATACATCCATCCATACATCCATCCATACATCCATCCATACATCCATCCATCCATCCATACATGCATCCATCCATACATCCATCCATCCATCCATCCATCCATCCATCCATCCATCCATCCATCCATCCATCCATCCATCCATACATCCATCCATACATCCATCCATACATCCATCCATACATCCACCCATACATCCATCCATACATCCATCCATACATCCATCCATACATCCATCCATCCATCTATCCATACATCCATACATCCATCCATCCATACATCCATCCATCTATACACCCATCCATCCATCCATACATCCATCCATCCATCCATACATCCATCCACACATCCATCCATCCATACATCCTTCCATCCGTACATCCATCCATCCATCCATACATCCATACATCCATCCATACATCCATACATCCATCCATACATCCATCCATACATCCATCCATACATCCACCCATACATCCATCCATACATCCATACATCCATCCATCCATCCATCCATCCATCCATCCATCCATCCATCCATACATCCATCCATACATCCATCCATACATCCATCCATACATCCATCCATACATCCACCCATACATCCATCCATACATCCATCCATCCATCCATCTATCCATACATCCATACATCCATCCATCCATACATCCATCCATCTTTACATCCATCCATCCATCCATCCATACATCCATCCATACATCCATCCATCCATCCATCCATCCATCCATCCATACATCCATCCATCCATACATCCATCCATACATCCATACATCCATACATCCATACATCCATCCATACATCCATACATCCATCCATACATACATCCATCCATCCATCCATCCATACATCAATCCATACATCCATACATCCATCCGTACATCCATACATCCATACATCCATTCATACATCCATTCATACATCCATACATCCATCCATCCATCACCAGTAGTTTAGGCGGTTTTGTAGAAATAAAAGAAGATAGATTTTTTTTAATGTCGTAAGTTGGCTGTATGTAATTTTTCCTTTGTCAGTTTAATGTTAGTAAGCAAATTTAAAAAGTTACAGCAGCGGACAATAATGGTTTTTCATACTTACTTTTATGGCCTAGGCCAAGAAGTAATGTAGGGAGCCATAAACAACAAACTTCATGGCTTCATTTCATGGCATTAACGCATACATTTCAAAGCATGTTTGAGAAAAGACTTTTTTTAAAGTTTACACGACCTTACTTTTCATACAAAATTCTGTAACGCAAAGTTGCGTATCTGCATATACGTTAGTTAAGCGTGACCATGCTCTTTTTATTACACAAAACTGTGTAATGGCTATGACCTGTATCTTTACTTACATTACTTTTTGGAACCAAGAAACAAAACATTTAAGTAAATTAAAAGTGGGTATAGGCTCATATATCAGGTCCCGTTATTTTATTTATTAGATATAAAAATAGGTAAGAAGGTTGATAATAAGTAAAGTGGAAGTTAGAAAACTTTTAATTGAATTTTATCACAGCAACAGGATTTGTATTAATTCTTAACTTTAAGGTATCTTCTTTTTTACTAAATAATACTTATAACAAAATATTATTATCTTCTCTGCCCCTCCCTCCCCGCTAGTTAAACATATTCTTAATAAAATTAAAATCAATAGCTCTCCTTGGTTTCAGAAGCTGTTACGTATTATGAAATGTAATTAAAATGCCTATTATAATATATAACAACAACCTGATTTGAATTAAACTGCACCAAAAAATTGTTCAATTTCCATTCTGCGGGCGAGTTCTGTATGACCTATCTAACGTATTTGAAATACGGGAGATATCTGTTACAAGTGCGTACAAAAATCCCAGATACGTTAGTTCGGCTATCGGTGTTTTTATTGAATTATGGCCCAAAATGAAAATCTTCGATATGTATCAGATAGTATAGCATCAAAAATGTCGATTTAGCACTGTTAAGCGTAACTAACGTATCTCAAGTTACGTTACTTAGGCCGGACACGGCAGAGTTATGTATATAAATTAAGGTTTGAGAGTATGTCTGTGTATTCCCGAGCAATCGGCTTCGAATTATAAGCTCCCAAAAACCACCCTATCTCTCATTTCTGGGTTATTTTACATGATTTTTTGCTCGTTTTTGCTCGATATTGATAACGGCAACAGGTAGACACTTGAAATATTCACAGAATATTTAATTATATATTGACTTTAAAAAGAAATCATTAAATTAAAATAAATAAATATTTAAGGGGGCTCCCATACAACAAACGTGATTTTTATAGATAATTGTACGGAACCCTTCGTGCGCGAGTCCGACTCGCATTTGGCCGGTTTTTTTAAATATTTGTTTTAAATTGAACCACCTGCTGAAATTCATTCCTTACTTTCCTTCAATGTAAAAGGTTGTGTGGAGGACATCGCTTCAAAGCTATAAGGCCGCCTATTACTTTATATATTTCTTTCATGTACTTACTTGTTATTCTGTATGTGGCGTACAATAGTCATTGTTGTTGTTGTTAAAACTAAAAAGTACCTAGGTAGGTACCTACCTAAAGTAAAATAGTATTGTACCTATTGAGGCAGATTAATGTCTTTAGAATTTTGATATACTTACATACATACAATAAAGAGTTTTACAAACATAAGACAGCCAGACAGACGGTCATACTTACTTACTTACTGCCAGGGCGCAGTGACCGAAAGTGGGTCTTGGCCTCCAACACCAGATTACGCCATGCTTTGCGATCTTGAGCCAGCTCTTGCCAGTCTTCGACCCCGAGATCCAAAAGGTCTTTCAGAACCTCGTCCCTCCAGCGGTACCTGGGACGACCAACCAGCCTACGTCCACTCGGTCTTCCCAAGTACGCTCTCTTCACGGCTCGATCCTTTCCCAACCTTTCTACGTGTCCGAGCCACCGGAGTCTGGACGCCTTGGTCTCTCCTATAACATTGGGCTCAGATACCAGACAGACGGTCATAGCGAAATTATAACGGTTCCTTATAAAATCACGGAACCCTAAAAAGTATACACACGGAATAGAGAGTAGAGACAGCTATTTCCGCTAGAAGAGAGTTGAGTTCCTATCAGTTTGGAGGTGCACGAACCAATTTCGAGCATGAATGAGGGCAAGTAAAGCGTAAAAATACAGCATTTCGGATTGGGTAAATTGGTCCAATCAGGGACGCCGCTCGTTTGGCGCGTAACAATCAAAATTAAAATAGGACCAATCCTGAGCGAGCTTTTGGACGAGTTCTAAATGCGAAATTGTTTCCTCGTTTGAGGAGAGATGGCTTTCTGAGCTCTGATTTGGTCATTTTCAATTTAAAATGCGCCTGCTACTTTTTTTTCAGAATTAGGTAGGTAGTTTTTGGGATTTTCTTGCTCACGATCAAGAGTGCTAGGTAGGGGGCCATATATAAATTACGTCACACCAATTTCGATCAATTTGGACCCCTCCCCCCCTTGTCACACTTATTACTATGAAAATCGCCATTATTTTGTTCTAGTGTCACAGATCGCTTGACCCCCACCCTCCCCCTAAATGTGTGACGTAATTTATGGATGGCCCCCAGGTATAGATTTTAATGATTAAAAAATGTCATGTATTATTTTATGCTTTTTTTAAAGTGGTTCGACTACCATACAAACCATAGTAACAGCTGCATGCTTCCACATACTTGATTTCAACTCGTTTGAGGATAGTTAGTTGTGGACATTATGTTTGTATTATACTTCGTTTAAGTTAAGGTTTGAATTAACGGTCAAATTATAACACGTTTCTCGGTATTTCGAACACAAATGGACTAAAAATACCTACATGTACATTTATTAGCGGTATTATTATGTTTTCATTATAGAAGTTAACACAATTTTAACTAGTTTCGTTGTTTCATTTAAAAACGTGTGCAAGTTTTACCGTTAAGTTTCAAATGTTAAAATAATGGAGTCAGTATCGCAAGTTATAAAAACCGGCCAAGAGTGTGTCGGACACCCAGGATTGGGTTCCGCAGCCATCACGAAAAATCCTTGCCTTATTAATTTTACTATTAATTATACTATACTATTCTCATTAAACATTTAGGTACTCCTGGGAGTGTCCGACACGCTCTTGGCCGGTTTTTTACTACAGTGTGAGTAGCTAATGTGTGACTATGTGTGTACTTTATTTTGACTTTTATGTTGCTATTCCAGCTGTCTACATACCAAATTTCATCCAGCCGTTTTGGCGTGAAGGAGTAAACTCACAAAATTTCGCATTTATAATATATAATTAGGTACTAGCTAATGCCCGCAACTCCGTTTGCGAAGCATAAAAAATAGCCTACGACCTATTTTCAGACCTACCGAGTGTAGAAAAAAAAGTTTAATAAAAATCGGTCAAGCCGTTTCGGAGGAGTTCGTTAACAAACACCGTGACACGAGATTTTTATATATTAGATTAGAGGTGACGGCACCTATCATGGACATGATAAGCGCAGTAGTTACCCAGTAATGGACAACAATGATTCAATCACTTGTAGCCCAAGCCCACCATTCATACACTTTACCAGTTATAACCATCAGTTATCTGAGCATGTGTTGATAGTTTAAAAATGTAGTGTGGCCATTTCTTAAAATTTGGGTATACGGAAAAAATATGTCCATAATTGGTTCTTGTCCATTAATAATAATAATAATAATTCATTTATTTCAAACACATGTCCATAGATTGTTAGTAATATTAAATATATTGTACGACTATGTTAGTAAATTAAAATCCAGTACCTGGGCGACCGAGCTCTGCTCGGGCAGAAACTCGGTACCAAGTGTTTTCCCAGAGATAAGACCAAGCTAGATCAATTTTTCATCCCCGAAAACCCCCAAATACCAAATTTCATCGAAATCGTTGGAACCGTTTCCGAGACCCTGATTATATACACCGGAGGGTGGGGGGGGGGGGGTTGAGAGGGGGGGAGGGGATGCGGGGGAGGGAGCGCGGGGGCAAGGATGAAAATTTCATTGATTTTGCCGTAGGATGCACCGTTTTCAAGATATTTGACAAAAACACCGGAGGGGGTGGAGGGGTGAGTCACGTTAAACTATCGTCCGTAAACCGACTTTACAGACAACCGGCTTTTCCTGTTCTGTGTGCTCCCAATAGGGAACGTGCACATAGACGGTGCTGCCAACTGGTGCCATAAGGGTGCCATCAATTTGAATGTTTTACCTTGATAAGTTTGTTTTACTGTCCGCATAGTGTCTCTTCTGTCGCATTAGTGCTGCCGCCTATAGTTACTGCACGTTCCCTATAATACTTTTTCTAACAAAAAAGTAACTTTTTCTTGCAAAAAAATAACTTTTTCTCACATAAAAGTAACTTTTTCTCACAAAAGAAGAAACTTGACGTTATCTCATAAAAAATAAACTTAAAAAAAAAAACCAAAAATCTTGAAAAAAAACGTGGTATCGAACCGAGGTCGGCTGGATCCGCGACCACCCGATTTCTAATGTGCCATTATGATCTGCTCGAAGTCGGCGAAATTTAGCTTTATATTCTAATGCAAACAAAAATAGCCGGAAAACACGAGTAAAAGCGATTTTCTGAAAATGAAACATAGCTAGATCAGTTTTTCATCCCCGAAAACCCCCACATACCAAATTTCATCGAAATCGTTGGAGCCGTTTCCGAGATCCTGATTATATATGTATATATATATATATATACATATATACAAGAATTGCTCGTTTAAAGGTATTAGATAGATAGATAACATTACAAATATTACAATACATCATTTAAATTAAATTAATATTATATTGTTCATTTAACTGTAAACAAGTACATAATTTATCTATCCATTGTTGAATAATATTGGTCTTGAACCTTTATGGATAGAATTCCAGCATCGTACAATAGGGCAGTCCACCCGATCCAGAATAGTACTGAGGAGGCTGTTCGGGCTACCCCGCACGCGCTGCATCAGGGAGGCAACCCGTTTGCGTAATATGGCCTGGAAGCTATCTACTCGAGCCTCAGCACACATGCCTTAATGCATTAATGGTGGTGTCACTAGGATAAAGAACACAAAATAGCGACCAGTTTTATTTCCATTTATTTCAACATCAATTTTACAACGTTCTCTAGTCTTTACAGGGTTTTTTACACGTTAAGCGTAGACTTATACGTTACATTAAACTTCTAAACATTAACAGCTAGTTCGATATATGTACACAATGAATTAGTTACCTACTTATTGTATATTTGGCATTGAATTTACAGCACAGTTCCAATTTTAATGATACCTAACTTATATATTAATTAAATATTTATTAACATTAAAGCCACTTGCTGAAAAAAATCTCGATTTAGTCTTAAGCATAGTTTATTAGTTACCTATTGCTAAAATTCCCTCCTTTCTTTGTATTTCGCATTTGTGGTTGTGAATTGTAAGAGAAAAAGCAACCTGTTTTTTAAAAAAAATAAAAATCTCCAACTCAATTTGTTCTAGTAAACTTCAGCAGCTAACAAGAGCTGGTAATTTTGAAACTGCTGAATCACTTTTGATGAAACATGTCTAAGAACCATCGCCAAAAAACCTGCTTTCAACTAAAAAAAAACCGCATCCGAATCGGTTCACCCGTTTAAGAGCTATGATGCCACAGACAGACCGACACACACTCACTCACACACATAGCGGTCAAACTTATAACACCCCACTTTTTGCGTCTGGGGTTAAAAATAGGCTACGTCAGCCACCTGAGAGCGCATCAGCGATGCTCTCAATGATAGGAAACAGTCGCTGAGGCCGAATACGGCTAGGAGAGGATGAGTGGCAAAATCTGGTACTGTCATGCTTAAAGTTGGTTTAAGAACTAAATTAGATTTTATTTCCACGCAAGTGGCCATTATAAGGGTCGTTTAAAAAAAACACATAATTAAGGGCTTTACAACAAAACTTAATTAGTTCCTTTGTGTAACGAAAGTTACCCATTTACATTGTATGACTAGCTTTTGTTACTCTAAAACTTTGTTATCATTTATCCTTTCGCCTTTTTGTAGTATGTACAATTTTCTTGAATACGACCTATAATATCCAATTTACCAATTTTTTTTATACAAACATGCCCTAACATCGAACCATCCATCGATGGAGTCTTGATGGAGCATATCCATAGCGGTAAATGAAATGACTAGAAAACAACAACTTCCCTGTCCAAGATAGCATTCGATTCGAACAAGCTGTTGCCCGTTCTGTATGCTTAGTATAAGTTTTCCTTCACTTCAATACTTCTTGATCGCGTTTACGTAAAAATTTCAATTCTATGGAAACATAGACACGCGCGCGCGGAGGCGCTGTCCATGTTTCCCTAGTAATTGAATTTTTTACGTAAACGCGATCGAGAAGTATTGAAGTAAAGGAAAACTTATACTAAGCATACAGTATGCTTAGTATAAGTTTTACTTCACGAAAACGGGTGCGCCAAAGTTGAACTAATTTTTCAATGTCGATTATCGGAAGTCCGAAAATGTTGCTCCTAAAAATTTACATCATAATAATCACTACTCATAACTACTCTGTTCCTAACGTTCTGAATTCCTAATCATTCAACTTCATAATGTCCGTTGCAATAAACATCTATCATACTACTATTTGTTTTCCTATATTTTCTCAACATAACCATCTTTTACACTATTATTCATCATCATATCTTTTTTATGTAGATTTGTTTTTATTCATAAAATTGAACATTATTATACATTAAACTTCATAATGTCCGTTGCAATAAACCGAGTTGCTTCCGCCCTGATAGGTCTTGCTCGCTCGCTCGCTGACTCCAATTATAGCGATTGAAGCCAGCGAGCGAGCGAAGCGAGCGAGCAAGACCTTGCGGAGTGGAAGCGACTTGGTATGGTTAGGTTCAAAGGCTAATGCGGGAGCGTAGCGCAGCGCAGCTCCCGCATTAGCCTTTGGTGTTAGTTATTTTTTTTATGACCACCCGGATAATCTAATTTGTTTGATAAATTTCAACAGTGAAGTTATTACTTAAAATTTTCGGAAAACTGAGTGTTATGGACTAAGTTAATAGTAAAATAAATTGTAGGAACGAAAACTTTAGGAAACAAAATTTTAGGAACAGTGATAATTAGGAGTACAAATCAATAGGAAAATCAATTTTCGGAAAACTGAGTGTTATAGACTACGTTAATAGTAAAATAAATTGTAGGAACGAAAACTACAGGAAACAAAATTTTAGGAACAGTGATCATTAGGAGTACAAATCGTTAGGAAAATCAATTTCGGGTGATGAAATTTAGCGAACCCAATATGGACCCCACGAAAACACTTCTCGATCGCGTTTACGTAAAAAAAACAATTCTATGGAAACATGGACGCGCTCGCGCGGAGACGCTGTCCATGTTTCCCTAGTAATTGATTTTTTTACGTAAACGCGATCGAGAAGTATTTTGGTGAAGTAAAACTTATACTAAGCGTACTGACTGCGAAGAATTTGTTAATCACTATTCCAAAGGAACTATGCAATTTTTTGGGATTAAAACTATTCAATGTTTTTCCCATAATCTTGAACTAAATCCATAGCAAATTACATTTAAATCGGTTTAGTGGTTTAAGCGCGAAGAAGTGATAGACAGACAAACAGGAGAGATACATTCGTATTTACAATATCAGCGCAGATTTAAGTATTCTGGCATATTAAGCTTCATAGCAATCTCAGTATGAGGACAGTGAAGTTGTTAAACCAGTTTAAAAATATATTTTAAAATAAACTTTACGATAGCATCGTTAAAATCTTAACATCTCTCAAAAGTACGTACAAAACCTCCTCAACTCTTAATTATAATTAGTCTACGCCTTCATAATCCGCAACGCAAACGCGACGCGTAAAGTTTGCGTTGCCGATTAACGCATTAACTTTCGCGTAAACAACGCGTTCCGCTACTTATTTACAAACCTTAAATGCGAGGACAAGGTTTCGCTTTGAAGAGTTTCGCAAATTAAATGTTGTTTAGAATGGACGCGCGTAATTGCAAAGAAAGCGTTATTTAATTACCGCTCAGAGAGGAATATAAATTAATTGGATTTAAGGGATTTTTATACGATAAATAAAGTTGATGTGAATAGTTTTTGAAATACAAACACTTTTTTATAATTTTTATTTTTGGTTTTCATAAATAATGACAATAAATTAGAGGTAGTTATAATGTCGTAACGCCCTGTATTCATTACTTACATATGGGTGCATAATAATTTATTTACCGAGTAACGAAATGACGTTGTGGTTATTAAGTAGGTAATGCTGTGATAGTTAGGATTTGTTCAATCCAGCCCCACTTTCATTTGACAGTGTTTACGTCCACGTCAGAAACACGAGTTTTGGGACGCAGCAGAGCAGTACCTAGCTCATTCATTATAAGTAATAGGTATAAAATGAACTATTGTCAGTTTTAGAAAGGTTCAAGAAATTTTTCCATTCCTTTAGACCCCGTTCGTTATCTATAAACTCTTGTCTTGGTTAAGCTCAATTTTAACTTAAAACTCATTAATTTTGTCTACATACGTTTACCCGACAGACGTAATAGGTAAACGTATATTTTACGAATAAAATTCGATGCGCAGTATGCTTAGTATAAGTTTTCCTTCACTTCAATACTTCTCGATCGTGTTTACGTAAAAATTTCAATTCTATGGAAACATAGACGCGCGCGCGCGGAGGCGCTGTCCATGTTTCCCTAGTAATTGAATTTTTTACGTAAACGCGATCGAGAAGTATTGAAGTGAAGGAAAACTTATACTAAGCATACAGACGTGCGTTTACTTAGAAGTTACGGCGCCGTAAACGCGAGTTTCGCAAAACGAACATCGTTAGCGCGTAAAATATACATTGTATGCAGCCTAAAGAGGCTTTAGTTTACACTGACCATCCCTAGAGATTTTATTTCTCAGTATTTAGTTCTAATTACGTATGTACAGAGATACATTAATATTGCTTTACATTAATTCATAACTACGTTTAAGGAGATTCACAACCACAGGGGAATGTATAGGGTTAGTTTCGTCCTACGACAATGTGCGTAACAGGCTAAATCAGGCGAGTGTACAAACAAAATTACGTGATTATTAAAATAAGGTACTTACACGGGTCACAAACTTATCAGTAGCTGAGGTACGCCCTATCTTATTTTAATAATCATGTCTGTGTGTTCACGGTAGTATTAATTCAAAAATGACATGCATGCTCAAAGCCTCCAGCAAAGATGATGAAGCGTAATCGCTATACGATGCGATCGAATTTTTATCCCACTTTTGAGCTTTTTATTGGACAAAACTTGTTGAGGTAGCTAAACGGTGAGCGAGGGAAATGCACCAATACGATTATTTCGTTTTCCCAGTCTCGTTTATCGAAGCTTTCCTACTCTAAGACCCTCGCACACTGCTTTAGTAAATACGCATTCTGACGCGTAAACTTTACGCTTCGCTTGCGTCGTGTTGCGATTACGCTTGATGTCGGTGCGGTTAAGACACGACCTGTAATTGACGACCCGGAATAAATGGCAGTAACGTACAACGTGATAATACGAACCCACGTGTTATTGCCAGAAGTTTGAATTAGCAGATCGTGCATTGGTCGTTAATTTAGGGTCGACAAATAAGTCGTATTTTAATCGAACCCGACGTCGAGATTAGAATTAAAACCGGCCAAGAGCGTGTCGGACACGCCCAAGATAGGGTTCCGTAGCCATTACGAAAAAATCAAGTAATATTTTTCTAAGGATTTCGTATGTGTACGGAATCTTCCAAGTTTAGGTATGTTTTATACTCTAGGCTACTATTTACTCTTAAACTACAAATAATTCCCAAGCAATCTTAGCCGCTATAATTTTCCATGTAAATTTAATATATTTACTACTATTCTGAATTTTTTCAAATTTTTCCACCTAACAGTTTAGATTTTAGAGGGGGGGGGACGGTCGATTTTAATGAAAATTTTCACTTTAAAGTTGAATATTTCGCAAACAGATCACTGAATAGAAAAATCATATTGGCAACCCCCTAATAGTTTTAAAAGACCTATCCAACGATACCCCGCACTATAGGGTTAGTCGAGAAAAAAAAATCACCCCCACTTTACGTCTATGGGAGGTACCCTAAAAAAAATATTTTTTATTTTTTTATTTTACCACTTTGTTCGCGTATCTGATATGTATATTCATGCCAAATTACAGCTTTTTAGTACTAACAGTCTCTGAGCTGAGCGGCTAACCGCGGACAGACAGACAGACAGACGGACAGACATGGCGAAACTATAAGGGTTCCTAGTTGACTACGGAACCCTAAAAAAGGTAATAAGTTGGTATAATTCCAAAGAAGCACTGGGGGCCAATCTTTGAAATAAAATCACTCGAAATTACCACTCAAAACTGGTAAAAAATTTGTGAATATTTTCGACGCGTTAGCGTTAACAAGATTATAGAGCTGTCATTTTCTACTTCGCTACTCACTTACACTTTTGAATGGTCCGCTGGGGACCGATTTTTGTAACCGCATCACTCGAAAGTGATAAAATCAATGAATTGCTACAAAATTACGCCCCGAATAAAATTACGGAAAATTTGATAACATTTTACAGCTTTAATTCGCTATTACTCTACTCGTGTTTCAAATTCAATACTGTAACAATTTCGAGTGTTAATCAAGAAATTAACATTTTTGCACTTTGAAATTATTATTACTTTTTTAAATAACTAAAAATGTTTTGCCTTTTATTATTACAAGCTTTTGTTTACCTTCACCTGCCCCATAGGCTCTGTGTCATCAAACCTTGCAAGTTAAATTTGACCCAATTACCGATGTCCGATTGAGCTGAAATTTTGCAAGCATGTGTAAATCAGATGACAGTGCAATATTATTCTGACATGGTGCTGAGATCAGCACATCAGCAGCATCAGATGATGATGGAGCTGGAAGGTGCCCATAGGAACTCTGTAATAAAACGACACGACCGCATCTAGTTTGGGCTAATTTGATTCGTCTTGACGAGTTCTTTGGTCCTAGATGGTCCCAGGGGCAAAAAGTAAAGCAAAAAAAGCTTGTATTAAAAATGGAATTTTTAGCTAAAAATATTATTACAGTATTAGTACATTGTTGTAGAGGCTGGAAAGTAAGCAATAGATGGACGAGTTTGTTTGAGGGCCGACGCGTAGCGGAGGCCCTCGAAAGTACGAGTCCATCTATTGCACTTTTGGCCGAGACTAAACATTGTGCTTTTCACGACTAATGCGAGGAAATAAAAAACGATTCTTATAATAAAAATAAATATTTAATTAAAGTTTATGTTAATGTTTGCATGGGGGCAGTTGTTAAAACTCCTTGTGATGTTTTTCCCTGGAAAGCTGATTTTAGTGTTCTGCGTCATTTCAGTCGGTCGGGAACTTAATCAAACATAGTTAGAGTTAATGTGAGCGGCCGTTGCGGCCGCTACGGCCGCTCACATAACTCGAACTATGTTTGATTTAGTCGCCGTCACGACGCGTCGCCGGTCGCCTTACCGGCCTAGTGGCCAGTATCAAAAACCACATAATTAAAAAATAAAAACCTTAACCTTGCAGCGCTTAAAAAGTTTAATGCTGTGGCGTTTTTCATACTTAAAAAAATTAAAGCATTTTGTGCATATTATGCGTTTAAGGAAAAAAAAACACCTCATTAAAGTCATGAATGACGCATTCTCATTGGTCAATTGAATTTCACATGCAGCAGACGATTACTTTTGATTGGTCGTTTCAGCACGCCGGGAATGAAATTCAGAAATTATCTTTGAAAAAGTCGTATCGTATTATGAAATACATATACTGATACGACCTGTTTTCGATTAGTGTAACATTGTTGTCGTGTTTGCGCGCCATAAATGAATCAGCTGTTAAATGTACATATATAGGCAGTTTTGTGTACTGGATTTAGGTTATCTATGGCCACATTTTCGAGCAGTGTCGTGAAAAAATTTTTTCTCAAAAATATCCGTAAAAGTTGGCATTATTCTTTACATATCAGAACGTGAAAAGCATAGTTTGTGGTCAGTAAAAAAAATTAAAGGTTAAAAACATTGCAGGCTCGATAAACTCGACAACAATGTCGCATACAAATTCCATTATTGTCGAGTCTCAAACTTTTTAAAACGTTAAAACGGCCATGGCAATAAGTTGGCACTATTCGTATACAGCCAATTCAAATGACCGGTATCAGTTGTTTTGTTGGAACTCCAGACTTTTTTTATTGTGTTTGAAACAGCTTGTGGTGTTTTCGGTAGAAAAATACACCTGCAGTTTTTTTTAAAGAAAAAAGGCGGGAAAGGTTTTAGTGACATTTAATTTTAAGTGATTTGCAATTCTTTGTACCTAAATAGGTAAGGAAGTTAATAAAAGTTTATTCTATTTTTTTCCTTCACCATTTTTGAGAAAAGCTTTATATTAGTCTCGGCTGGAATAGCAATTGCTGGCTTCGTATTAGTTAAACGGACTCGCAAGCTCGTCCGTTTAATACTCATACTCAGCCAGCAATTGCCTACTTCCAGGCCACGACAATAATGTACTATTAATGTAGGTATAATTTTAGTTGTGCTTTGTTGTTGTGCCTTGAATACTGTTGGCTTGAGACGCAATGAGCACGCTGCCTTCGAGACCCATCTCTATCGTGAGTTTGTGAAGTTAATTGACAACATTTCATTTTTTTAACACCTGAAAATTACTACAGGAATCGAAAGAGTTTCGCCTCCTGAACACGGAAAAATATTTATTATAATTTATTTCTTCATATTTAAAAAAATACAACAAATTTAAAAAACATATGTGTACTTACCTGTACCTCCACGGAATAGATATGTTTCCTTTACCGTTTTCACTACAAAAAAGAGCTGTCATAATTTTAAATTTGATAACAACCTTAAGGTGGAACGGCACGCTCTAGGCGCGAAATTCAAACTTTTTACAGTTTTTAATTTATTGTGGGTAAACGGTGTAACTGTTTAACTTCATATGGTATTTGCGCTTGTAAAACAGTGTTCTTTATATTATTGTGTAAAGTTTTTTAACAATAAAACTATTAGCTTGAAATAAAAGTTGTCAAAGCGTTGAAAGTCCGAATTTCTATGTTTGACAACTTTTATATCAAGCTAACAGTTTTATTCTTAAAAAGCTTTACACAATAATATAAAGAACACTGTTTTACAAGCGCAAATACCATATGAAGTTAAACAGTTACACCGTTTACCCACAATAAATTAAAACCTGTAAAAATTTTGAATTTCGCGCCTAGAGCGTGCCGTTCCACCTTAATGTCAAATTTACGTCATCACTTTTTTTTAATAGAGACTAGACAAAAGTAATGGCATAAAATGGATCTATTCTATCGTTACGCTCTTTTAGAATAAGCACATCTTTAAAAAATTGTAATAAATAAATTAATAATCCTAGTGAAAATTTAAAACTATCAGCGTCTTTCTCTTTCCAAACAGTATACAGAGAACGAATCAAATTATAGTCTTAGAAATATGAAATGTTGTCAATTGTACTATCGCCCCAAGCGCCAGATTACCTTAAGGTGGAAGCGCACGCTCTAGGCGCGAAATTCAAACTTTTTACAGTTTTTAATTTATTGTGGGTAAACGGTGTAACTGTTTAACTTCATATGGTACTTGCGCTTGTAACACAGTGTTCTTTATATTATGGTGTAAAGTTTTTTAAGAATAAAACTATTAGCTTGAAATGAAAGTTGTCAAAACGTTGAAAGTCCGAATTTCTATGTTTGACAACTTTTAAATCAAGCTAACAGTTTTATTCTTAAAAAGCTTTACACAATAATATAAAGAACAGTGTTTTACAACCGCAAGTACCATATGAAGTTAAACAGTTACACCGTTTACCCAAAATAAATTAAAACCTGTAAAAATTTTGAATTTCGCGCCTAGAGCGTGCCGTTCCACCTTAAAGGCCCAGTTTGCGTGCAGTGGCTAGACATCTGTCCATAACAATCCATAGCAATAAACATCAACGGCTGCAAGCAAATTTGTTTTGAAAATGGGTATCTGACGTCTGGGGCGATGGTACATAGTTCCAAAGAATCCCGCAATGGAGATGGAATCGGGTTCAGCAGGGTAATTGTGTATCTTTTTGACACTCAGAATCGGATTTAATGACAGTTTTTGCATGGCTGTGACAGCTGGCCGTTTCCGTTACCAATTGTCAGCCCATACAAGAACTGTCAAAATGAACGCGATGGCGATTGCAAGGGAGTTAGACAATTAGCCTGCAGGTCAAACATAGAATATCATTATCACACACAATGTATTACTCCTTAATGCTTTGGCAATATTATCTCTTTACCTATATAAAATGACTAGTCAGCTCCGGTTTAAAATGACTAGTAAAACTCAAAAATCTTACACACTTCTTATGGATTTGACTTGGTTGAATGCCATCTACTTATGCAAAAGTTGTAGGGTACCGGAAAATTCAAAAAGTTTATGTTGTGAAGTATGTATACTTTTCCAAAACACGCACTACCCCAAAATGTACACGTTTATATGATGGCCGTTTATATAAATTTAATAAATACGGCTTTTTGGAAAAAGTGTACCTTCTGTTAAAATGTACCATCAGAGAAAATGCCCTATCTAGGAAAGTACCCTTTTTGGGAAAGTGTACGCATATTTTGAGCTAGCGCACCATCCGTGAAAGTAATCCTACCAAAGAAGTCCTTTAGAGAAAGTGTGCATTTTGAGAAAATGGGTTTTACGAATGTAAGCCGTCTTTTGTGTACATGATGTCATAATTCAGGGTAAATAGCTGATCTTACGATCAACTACAAATGTTTGTCACTTGCTCCGGTATTATTTCCTGAGAAAACATAGCTGAAGTTGTTCTTTACAATTTTCTCATTGACTGAGGAGTACTAAACAACATCGATTATTGGTCGCACTTAATTTGTGACATAACACAACTTACTCAAGAGTCTTTAGTCTCGAATAAGGGTCATTACTCAAGCGTTTTTGTCTCGGATCACTTTCTTGGACACGTTTTTATACAAATGGCAGAAGATTCGGATACAATTTCTAGTAATCTGGTCGAAGTATAAGTCTTCTAATAAATAACCGACGACGCCATCAAAAACTACAGCTGATTCCTAAAAATGTGACCACGAAGAGGCAGTTGATACGCTGAAATGACCCATGAACATTTGGATTCATTCACTTTGATATCCAGTATTTTGTTGATAACAAATTACTCCACCCACATAATGATGGAGACTTCACAATTACCATGAATCGCATCGTCCAGCTGGAGACTTAGCATTCCCAATCACTCGCCAGCTACACAAGGTTCTGGTACAGGGACGGGTGTAGTGGTGGTGCCCTTAACATTTCGCAATGCATTTGCATACTTCAAGTTCTTCAAAGGGTTCTTTGTGCTTGGGATCCTACTTGAGAGTAACCAGGGCTTAATCATAGACGACTAAGTAGTCTATGGGCTAGGTCCCGCAGTGGAGAATCTTGCGGAAGGCCTTCCTGAACTCAGGGTTGAAGATGGTGTAGATGACGGGGTTGAGGAAGGAGTTGATGTAACCGAGCCACGTGGTGAGGATGAACACGGTGACTCCGGGGCCGTAGGGGAGCCCGAGCTTGGTGCAGACCGCGTCCAGCACGGAACAGGTGAAGAATGGCGCCCAGCAGAAGAGGAAGACGCCTGGAATTGGAAATTCGATGTTAGGTTGTTAAATGTTTGTATCCAGGTTCCATTATTGAGTATTGTTTTCCCGGGACAAGAGTTTTAAAATCAGTTGCGTAGTTTCAGAGATTAATCATCATCATTATCATCCTAACCATAGTATATAGTCCACTGCAAGGCACATGTCTCCTATCAGAATGACAGGGCTCGGGTCGTAGTTTCTAGCCCGGCCCAGTGCAGATCGTGAACTTAAAAAAAAACAACTAAGAAAATGGCCAACGTCTGAGTGGCCTTCTCCTTTTAGAACAGAATAAATCTCACCAAGAACAATGCTCAACGTCTGCGTGGCCTCTTCCTTTTTAAACAGAATAAATCTCACCAAGAACAATGGCCAACGTCTGCATGGCCTTCTCTTTTTTGAACAGAACAGCTCTCAATAAATCTCACCAAGAACAATGGCCAACGTCTGCGTGGCCTTCTTCTCCTTTTTGAACAGAATAAATCTCAATAAATCTCACCAAGAACAATGGCCAACGTCTATGTGGCCTTCTCCCTTTTGAACAGAATAAATCTCAATAAATCTCACCAAGAACAATGGCCAACGTCTGCGTGGCCTTCTTCTCCTTCTTCGCGAAGCTCTTCGCCCGTAGCTTGCCCGCGCGGTTGGCGCGGAAGATGGTAAACCTGGCAGCTGATGCTGCCGACCTGAAGCGGCGCCGAGGAGTGGAGATCACGGAGCTGTTGCTCAGCCGACTGAGTTTCTTCCTGGGAGAAAGAAAAACAGATGAGAAAACAGACGTTACTTGGTCGAAGTATGTAAAGGTACTGCAAATATGCCAGTCATAAAACCCCTCAGAAGTAAAGGAGGTTACATGAACCAGGGCACTAATCGGCAGTTTCAACTTTTTTTTACCGGTGGTAGATTCTTCGACATTCATAGGAGCATCAATTGATGCCTAAATTGAATAAAGAATTTTGACTTGGGCTTTGACTTTTTTCAAACAAAATATATTTCGAATTTCAAGATAAGAAGGGCATAGAATGAGCTAGCAACGCATTCTAAATTATTCTGGCTTAATACATATATATACTAATCAATACTTTATTACTATTATAAATGCGAAAGTGTGTCTGTCTGTCTGTCACCTCTTCACGCTTTTACCGCTGAACCGATTTAGATGAAATTTGGTATGGAGATAGTTTGAGAAGCTGGGAAGGACATAAAACAGTTTTTATCCCGGAAAGTTGCATAGCTCCCGCGGGATAGCGATAAACGACTTCTTTGCAGACGGAGTTGTGGGCAACAGCTAGTAGTCTGTCAACAAGTTTGATATGAAGTATCTTTTTTTATTGTATTTTTTTTATATTTCAACTTCATTTTTTTATTACTTTTACGGTCATCCCGTGAAATCCATTTACCAGTGGTGACCAGTGGTGGTGTAGGGGAATGGCACGCGGCACGGAATGCAGAGGACCTGAGTTCGATTCCCAGCGCTGATCTTTTTTCTGGGGTTTTTTCTGTGCATCCATGTTTCAGTTTCTATTTAGTATTAAATATAGCTAGTCTGTTATAAAGCCAATTGGCGCGAGCTGGTGGAAAATAGGGAAGAGTGGCGCTCTCTGGTGTCGGAGGCCAAGATCCTCTTTGGGTCGTTGAGCCAGTGTAGTAAGTAGTAAGTAAGTAAGTCTGTTATAAAAAGACTTTTTGGATTGTAGAATGGCAACATTATCTGGTCATTAGGGTGTGTTGCACTAAAGTATCTTTCAAAATTATTTTTTACGGATTACAAATTTACAGAGCAGCTGCTCTGCTCCAGCAATTTTTCAGAATCTGTGTGCGAAATTATATCTACAGCCAAAGTCTACAGCTTTACGGTGAAGGAAAACATCGTGATCGCAAAAAAAATTCAATGATGTGTGTAAAGTTCCCAATCCGTCTTGAGCCCGCGTGGGAACTACAGCCCGAGTTCTTTCATTTCGAGAGGAGGTCTGTACCCTACAGTGGGACGTATATAGGCTAGGATGATCAGAGAATGATAAAACAGGCGCTTAACCATGTCAAATTTTAAGGAAAACAATGGACATTAATATTAACATCTAACTTAATAAGGTTTGCGGTTGCCTATCGGTTCGATCCTGACACCTCGACGATTTATTACTGCTATCTTTTAATTGAATGTCGAGTGTTTAATTGTTTTCCGGTCTGTTCCGGTACCGGAGGGTTTCATAATTGCAACAAGTTACTAACAGAGACGCTCTTTATTATATTCAATTTTAGAACAAACCTACTACTTTCGACGCCTACAAAACTATTAAGGTCCATTCATATATAGTCTACAGGGTTTACTAATGTTTCGACGAAAATTATTTCGCAAATATTACTTTTTATCCCATATTTTTACATTTATTTCCCAAGTAACGGTTCGCACTGATATCATTTCCCAATTAATGTTTTGATAAATTATTGTTATGCAAATTATCTAAAGTCACGGACATAGCTCGAAGAATCGCTAGACTTAAGTGGCAGTGAGCAGGGCACATCGCCCGTAGAACTGACGGCCGATGGGGCCGAAAGGTTCTCGAGTGGCGTCCGCGGACCGGAAGACGCAGTGTAGGTAGGTGTAGTGTATGCGATTATGCGAGTAGCTCAAATAGCATACATACGCTGTCTCGTGTGTCACGGACTGGCGGGAAAGCCGAGTACGATAACTGTCACTGTTGATGCACATAATTACTGGTGGCAGGCTGGTGCGAATAAGTGAAGCTATACGAGTCCGTGGGCATTGTCGAGCCAGTGTTATAACATATAAACGACAGCTAAACAAACACTATAAGTGGCGACGAGAAAAAAGGTAAGATTTATTACTAAACTTTAATACGAGACGTGATATGACCGACGTACAAATTGAGGTTATATTTTCATTCGGAAATTTTACGTATTAATGTTTCACCTCGTTCATGAACCAAACCAAACGCTAATATTACAATACATTTAGTCGGTTCTAACATTCAATTCGATACAACACCACGTAATTATGCGTTGAGATAAAATCCAGTTGTATGTTTATCCGGCCCATATGTAAACAAAACAAGAATTTGGGTCTGCTTAAATAACATGTTTTCATACTACACTTTCATCTAAGTTTTAAGTCATGTTAGCAGATTACATTATTGCCTTACATACAGCTGAATTCGTGACTATTTTGTTGAATAAAAACGTTATATAGGTACACCTACATCATTCATATTTATGAGTATGGTAGGTTTGTTATACAAAATGGTGTCTATAATGAGTCAAATTGATACTTATTATTATTATTATTATTATTGGAACTTATTGTGAGAACAGTTCTTGTAAATAATTTCAACTATTATTTTAGCTAATTTCATTTAATTTTATACTGTGCAAATTCATAGAAATACCTACATAAAATTAACACACACACATCTTCATTTAAGTTGGAAATGGTCTGGAATTTCAAATGAATATTCTTTTGAATTGAAATTGGTTGACATAACCTCCATTAAATTGGGAAATGTCTGGTATTTCAAATGAATGCCCCCATTAAATTGGAATTGGTTGACCACCTTCAATGAATTGAAATAGTCTGGAAGTTCAAATGAACATTGCCATTAATTGGGACTGGTTGACAACCCTCATTAAATTGAGAATAGTCTGGTTGATATTCAGGTTAGTTAAATTAATATTTCAGGTTGCCCAAAGCATTATGACTCAACAACCATTGTTGACACTGGAGGGGTTAGATTTGGATGGTGACCGGAGCGCCATTGGCAGTAAATGGGAGAGATGGAAGAGATCATTACTTATATATCTGGATGCGGCGGAAGTCACGTCTGAATTTAAGAAAAGAGCATCATTACTGCACTTCGGGGGAGCAGGCCTGCAAGATATATACTACAACTTACCGGGTGCAAATGTTCAACTTGCGGAGGGAGTCAACGTTTTCGACATAGCCATAAAAAAACTTGATGAATACTTCCTGCCACAGACCAACAGAATTTTTGAGCGTCACATGTTCAGACTTATCAAGCAAGAAGATAAAGAGAAGTTCGAAAGTTTCTTAATTCGACTTCGGAAACAAGCTGAAAAATGCAACTTCGACAAACAAGATGAGCACTTGATTGATCAGATCACTGAAAAATGTAATTCAGCTGAATTACGCAAGAAGATTCTCACTGTAGGAAACAGCATTACTTTGGAAAAGATTGTCACAGAGGCTAATACATTAGAAGTTGTCACCGACCAATTAGAAATATACGAGGACAAGAAACAAGTAAGCCAAGATAGTAACCAAGAGATAAATGCTATATACAATAGGAATAAAAATGATGGATCCTTTAGAACTAGAAAAGATTCAACATACAATAAAAATTTAAAACCCTGTGGACGTTGTGGGAATAAAAATCATCAAACAGATTACAAAGATTGCTCTGCATTAGGAAAAACATGTTTTACATGTGGCAAGCTGGGACATTTCCGTCAATACTGTAGAACAAATGGTATAAAAAGGAAATTCAACAATCAATCAAGCACTAATACGAAGGGAAACAAGAAAACAAGAATTGAAGTTGATTATGTTTTCAATATTGATAATGACGCCACAGTGGAATGTACTATAGGAGGGATCAAGACTAAAATGCTGGTTGATTCAGGCTGTATAGTGAATCTGATCACAGAAGAAACTTGGGAAACCTTGAAAATTCTAGGAGCTACAACGATTAATCAGATGGCCAATTCCAACAAAACTCTTTTAGCATATGGCAGTCGCTCTCCACTCAAAATCAAGGGATCATTTGAAACTAAAATTGGAATAAATGGACGAGATGAACATGCTACTGTTTACGTCATTGTGGGAGGCACGCGAGATTTGTTGGGAAAGGAAACAGCCACACTTTTAGGTGTTTTGAAAATTGGGTTGGATATCAATAGAATTGATGAAGACGTTACATCACAATCACAACCATTTCCCAAGCTCAAGGACGTACTAGTAGAAATTCCCATAGACAATGATGTACAACCAGTCTCACAGCCATACCGGAGAATACCACTGCCCCTTGAACAAAAAGTTGAAAATAAAATCCAAGATCTACTTGCTCGGGATATCATTGAAGAAGTGAACGGACCTTCAAGATGGGTTTCTCCAATGGTACCAATTTTGAAAGGAAACGGAGACTTGCGATTGTGTGTAGACATGCGACGTGCAAACACCGCCATTTTGAGAGAGAATCACCCTTTACCTTGTATGGATAAATTACTACCAGAAATTGGAAAAGCTAAATATTTTAGCAAATTAGATATCAAGGATGCTTTTCACCAGTTGGAATTACATCCGGATTGCAGACATATAACCACCTTTATAACGGCTAAAGGCCTCTATCGGTATAAGAGACTAATGTTCGGAATCAGTTGTGCTCCGGAGATATTTCAAAAAGTACTGGAGAAACTCATAGTTAAATGCAAAGGAGTCGTAAACTTCATCGACGACATACTGGTGTACGCAGATAATGAAGAACAACACGATACACGACTAGAAAAGGTGATGGAAACATTGAGGGACAACGGTGTACAACTAAATGAACAAAAGTGCATATACAAGGTAGGAAAAGTTAACTTCTTAGGTCATGAACTATCAGCAAAAGGGGTGAAGCCATTGCCAAAGTACATAGAGAGCATTGCTAACTTCAGAGTCCCGGCAACTATAGAAGAATTACAGAGCTTTTTGGGACTAGTAAATTATTTGAACAAGTGGTTACCCAATTTAGCTACCAGAACAGAACCTTTGAAGGAGTTGTTAAGGAAAAAACTGGGAAAAAAGGCAGACCTCAAACCGTTTTGGACAAGAGAACATGACAAGGCTTTTACAGAGCTGAAAGAAGCATTGACCAAAATACAATCTTTAGGATATTATGATGTTACGGACAAAACGCAAGTTATTGCTGACGCCAGCCCTGTAGGCCTTGGAGCCGTTTTACTACAGACGGACTCAAATGGTCCACGGGTAATCGCCTACGGAAACCGGACACTGACAGATTGTGAGAGGAAATACAGCCAAACCGAGAAAGAGGCCCTCGCCCTAGTTTGGTCTGTCGAGCATTTTAACATTTTCCTGTTCGGAAAAAAGTTTGATCTTATTACTGATCACAAACCGTTAGAGATATTGTTTGGAAAAAAATCTAAGCCTTGTGCGCGCATCGAACGATGGGTGCTCAGGCTCCAATCATATGATTACAATGTCATCTACAGGCCTGGGAAGGCAAACATCGCTGACCCACTATCTCGCCTTTGCAGATTAATAGATTTACAATCTAAGGGAGGAGATGAACATATACATCAAATTGTAGAGGAAGCAAGACCACGTGCGATTTCGATGTCTGCTATTATTGAAGCTTCAATGAAGGACGGAGAGATAAGAGGCGTTAGGAAAGGAGTATATGAAAAAGAGTGGAACGAGGCAGTCAGGAGCTATAAAATATTTGACAATGAACTATGCTTCTACGGTGACATTTTACTTCGAGGAAATCGAATAGTAATACCTCAGGAATTAAGGAAAGGGGTACTGGATGCTGCACACGAAGGCCACCCTGGGATTGTTGCGATGAAGGGTAGGCTAAGGTCAAAAGTGTGGTGGCCAAGGATTGACAAGGATACAGAAAATCTCGTGAAGTCTTGTAAGAGCTGCACTCTAGTAGGACTACCAAACCCCCCAACGCCCATGAAAAGACGAGAGCTCCCTATAGCTCCGTGGGTTGATGTCGCAATGGATCTACTGGGACCATTACCTACCAATGATTACTTGCTGGTTATAGTTGACTATTATAGTCGCTATAAAGAAGTTAAAATAACTAAAGTTATAACCAGTTGCCAGATTATAAAAATACTGACAGAAATTTTCAGCAGGCTAGGTTACCCAGTCTCGATTACTGTTGACAACGGTCGGCAGTTTGTGAGCGAGGAATTTCGTTCATTTTGTGAAGAATGCGATATCACTGTTCTCAATACAGTGCCATATTGGCCCCAAATGAATGGTGAGGTCGAAAGACAAAATAGAGACATAATGAAACGCCTCAAGATTAGTAAAATAGAGAAAAAAGGCATTAAGGAAAGTCTGTTGGAGTACCTGTTAATGTATAACAGCACGCCTCATTCAACCACAGGCAAGTCGCCATCGGAGCTGTTCTTTAGACGACACATCAGGGACAAAATTCCATCAATTGATAGACTAGAAGGCACTTATATGGACCCGGATGTGAATGAGCGAGACAAAATTCAAAAAGAAAAAGGAAAGGAATATGCAGACAAAAGAAGAGGCGCCATGGAGTCTAGTCTAACTGAAGGAGATAAAGTTTACGTCAAGAATATGGATAAAGTAAATAAGCTCAGCTCAAACTACAACCCAACACCTCATACTGTACAGAGTTCTAACAAAGGAGATGTCACTGTAAAAAACGATTTAACAGGGCAAGTACTAAGAAGGAATGTAGTGCACTTAAAAAGGGTAGAAGGACAGTGGGAAGCCGTCCAGAGAAAGGATGATGAAGGAACAGATGAAGATGACAACGATATAGAGAGCGACTAAATGAAGCTGTGATTAAAAGTGCCATAATTCACATATTTCTTATTGTTAGTATAGTATGTTGATATAACGTTATTCTTAAAAGAGATGCTTTATATGATAGTTGTGCTTTGTTAATGATTAACCTAGAAAGACTGATTACAGCGCTGTAAGAATTATATTGATTTAGTTATTAACCTGGTGTTGTCATTTATCTAATTCTACTTCAAGGAAGGGATGTAGTGTATGCGATTATGCGAGTAGCTCAAATAGCATACATACGCTGTCTCGTGTGTCACGGACTGGCGGGAAAGCCGAGTACGATAACTGTCACTGTTGATGCACATAATTACTGGTGGCAGGCTGGTGCGAATAAGTGAAGCTATACGAGTCCGTGGGCATTGTCGAGCCAGTGTTATAACATATAAACGACAGCTAAACAAACACTATAGTAGGCCTCCAACAAGATGGAGCGACGACCTGGTTAAGGTAGCGGGAACGCATTGGATGCGGATGGCGCAGGGCCGATCTGTTTGGCGAGCCTTGGGGGAGGCCTATGTTCAGCAGTGGACGTCTTTCGGCTGAAATGATGATGCAAATTATTACCTGGTTTTTTTTTAAAACTTCATTTATGATTTCATCAAATGTATTGATGGCATACCGTAATTTAGCAACATATTCAATGGCATTATGAAATCTAACCTAATTTGTCAGAACGCAAGGTTCAAATTGCAATATGATTTTATTTCCTTAAGGGGGTAGGGTGATGCACCATACAGCTAAATTCAGAGGGTATTACTTATTACTTTTTTTTACATGCTTCGTGGCTCAAAATACCGTTTCATTCTCGAGTAAGTAATTGTTGATAGTGAATGTTCTGTCAGCCGTTTATTTTGTAAGGGGTCGCAGTTCTTACTTAACCTAACCTACTGTTCTGTCATCCGTTTATCTTCTAAGGGGTCGCAGTTCTAACCTAACCTAACCTACTGTTCTGTCAGCCGTTTATCTTCCAAGGCAGTGTTTTTCAAACTTTTTGGCGGGTCGGCCCTTATTGACTATCAAAATTCCTTCGCGACCCCCCAAAACCCAATTTGTACGATTAACCTTAACAACACCCATGCACATTCTTCAAAAAAATTCATTTTATCTAGTCACAAGACTTTCTCGGAGCTGAGCCTCGCGACCCCCCTGGATAGGTCTCGTGACCCCCCCCGGGGGGTCGCGACCCACACTTTGAAAAACACTGTTCTAAGGGGTCGCAGTTTTAACCTAACCTAACCTACTGTTCTGTCATCTATTTATCTTCTAGGGGGTCGCAGTTCTAACCTAACCTAACCTACTGTTCTGTCAGCCGTTTATCTTCTAAATGGTTGCAGTTCTAATCTAACCTAACCTACTATTCTGTCAGCCGTTTGTCTTCTAAGAGGTCGCAGTTCTAATCTAACCTAAACTACTGTTCTGTCAGCCATTTATCTTCTAAGGGGTTATAGTTCTAACCTAACCTACTGTTCTGCCAGCCGTTTATCTTCTAAGGGGACGCAGTTCTAACCTAACCTAACCTTTAATTATATTATGAAGGAATTAAGAATGTGCCATGTTTTATGTTTATTCCACACAAGTTCAAGCTCAAGGTTCAGATCCGCCGAAACCGACACTCAAATTTAACGCCGAAAAAGTTTCAAACTGTTTGGTCGAACAGTAAAGGCCACCTCAAGCCGCAGCGCGGGGCGTGCGCGCGATGCGATGGAGCGTGCCCAGTGCGGTCTATAACACTGAATCATATATACGATGACACACGCCCTGCCGCGGTACAGCGTATATGATTCAGTGTTACGCGACGCGCAGGGCACGCTCCGTCGCCGAGCGAGCGCACGCGCCGTGCTGCGGTCTGTGGAGGGCTTAAATTTAATCCCATATGCGTCCCTGGCCGCTAGTAGCTGCGTTTATGCTCAAATTCAACAGAACGATCGCAAACTTTGATGGGCTTGGTTAACGCTACGCAGGGTTGTCAACCGTTACAAAAATAATTTACGTATAAACACAAACCGTACCTAGGCCGTATTGTCTAACGCACGGGCGCTTGCCTTCACTTTCACCATCTTATACCGTTTGACAGAAAGAAACAGTGAATGCGAAAGCAAGCGTCCGCAGACAATATGGCCTCTGGTCTTATACCAACTAGGTACGAATTTTAAAATGCGAACTTTTTATTGTGCCGTCCTGATTTTCCCCTGATATTGAGTAGAAAGCACGCTTTTTGGTGAGATGGGAATCAAAACATATAAGGTTTGAAAACCGTAATGGATCAAAATACATGTAATGATCATTTCACATAGTTAATTTTTTTTAAACTAACAATCTAATAGAATTGTTATGAAGTAAATCTATCCTAACCATAACCAATTTGTAAGTAACACGACCGAGAGCAAAATATTACTTAAGTTGGTACTTATTTTGACACGCTCTCGTTGTGACAGCCCTGTGAGTAAGTACGTAGTACATCGCCAGTAGATTGATTCCATTAGCTTCATCATCGTTCAATGCATTCACAAGTAGCTAATGAATACGGTTATAATTACAGGCCGTGTGGTAGCAGAGTGGTTTGAATTATGGCCACTCAAGACAGTCGTAGATTCCAATTTCCATCCCAGGCTACATTTGAATATTCGGAATTTATGAGCGAAATCACACATGAAATTTCATCACCAAAAGACGTCCACTGCTGAACATAGCCTCTCCCAAGGCTTGGCGAACAGATACAGGCCTATGGCGTCCTCTTCCAGTGCGTTCTCGCAACCTTAACCAAATCATAGCTCCATTTTGTTAGCGGCCTACCTACACTACGTCTTCTGGTCCGTGGACGCCACTCGAGAACCTTTCGGCCCCATCGGCCATCAGTTCTTCCAGCGATGTGCCCTGCCCACTGCCACTTGAGTCTGGCGATTCTTCGAGCTATGTTGGTGACTTTAGTTTTTGCGCGGATTTCATCATTTCTAATGCGATCTGGCAGAGAAACTCCGAGCATAGCCCTCTCCATCCCCCTCTGAGTGACTTTGAGCTATCTGATATGAGGCCCATCGTTAGCGGCCACGTCTCAGTGCCATAAGTCATCACTGGCAACACACACACATGAAATTAACCACGAGCTAAAGCTCCCACGAGGAAGGAAAACATCGTGAAAGTTAAAGCTAGCTAGGGCCTCATCTGGATTGGGCTCGCGTGGCAACAACGCACTGGCATCGCGTAAAGCGCTGCGGGTGTCTATGGATAGTCATATGGTAATCATTTAACATTAGGTGACCCACTAGTTCGTTTGTCTGGCCTCTCTAACATAAATAAAAATATCCAATACGAACCGCTTGCATACCAAGTGAAAGCCAATTATTTAAGCTTAATTTCCTAAAATACAAACGAGCTTCAAAAACCCCGGAGAAGCGAATTATCAGCCCTCAAATACGTGAGTTTAATTATTATTAAACTAATAAATAAATAAATATCACGGGACAATTCACACCAATTGACCTAGTCCCAAAGTAAGCTAAGTAAAGCTTGTGTTATGGGCATTAGGCAACGGATAAACATACTTATATAGATAGATACTTAAATACATATTAAACACCCAAGACCCGAGAACAAACATTCGTATTTTTCATACAAATATCTGCCCCGACACGGGAATCGAACCCGGGACCTCAAGCTTCGTAGTCAGGTTCTCTAACCACTGGGCCATCTGGTCGTCTAAACGTCGAGTTTACAAGTCATTAAGTATATTTGTTTTTTGCGTTTATCCCATATTTATGTAAATTCTCCCAGCCTACACAGTCTAGTCGTCCTAATAACAATTATAGCAAATGTTAGGATCGATAATTCTACATACATTATAATCCTATTGGTGATCAGGCTGGGTTTCATACATATCTGCCCAACATCCTTTCTACCGATCTGTTTGAAGTCGGTGCCAGTACGAGCCAGCAGGAGTGTTATAACAACAACAGTGTTGTCTGAACAAGTTAAAAAGTTCTTACTTGAGCTCAGGCTTCTTAGGCGCCCCGTTCTCCTCCTTCTTCTTGTCCTTAGGGGAGGCAGGGGGGCTGTGGTCCTTAGTGTCCCCGTCTATGTTGGACGGCGCGTACCCCGAGTCGTTGTTGGTGTTTGGGTCCATCATGGGGATAGGGGACGCTAGGTTCGCCATGATCCTAAAGGAAAAGATAGCTTAGGTCTATGATGTATAAATATAAACTGACCAGACTTGACAATAGGATAGCCTAGTGGAGGGATCGCGCGGAGAGCTGTTTCCGCCTCTACTGATATGGACGCCTCAACTTGACCACGACCACTCTGCCAAGAGTGAAACGACAAAGAAGAAGTGGTTACTGAACCTGACTGAAGCTTGAAGTCCCGAGTTCAAACTGGTTGGTTATATAAAAAATATGAATGTTTTTTCTCGAATCTCGGATGTTTAACATGTAGGTACAGTCGGCCAAAAATATGGTCTACCACTCTGCGTTTGAAGTTGATTTGCACGTCATGATACAACGAGGTCGATTTTCCCTTGTAATAAAGTGACAGTGACTAATGACTGCACTCAGAAAAGTCACCCTTAGCGATATTTAGATCTCGCAGAAACTTTTGTCTAAACTGGTAGATCACTTTCTTGGCCGACCGTATTCATTTATTTATCCGTTGCCTAGTCCACTTAAGGCAATGGTTACTCGGAGATTTGGCCAATTGGTGTCAGGTATTCCGTGATATTTATTTATTTATACTACAAGATGAAATCCGCGCAAGAACTAAAGTCTCCGACATAGCTCGAATCGCCAGACTCAAGTGGCAGTGGGCAGGGCACATCGCTCGTAGAACTGATGGCAGATGGGGCAAAAAGGTTCTCGAGTGGCGTCCACGGACCGGAAGACGCAGTGTAGGTAGGCCTCCAACAAGATGGCGCGACGACCTGGTTAAGGTTGTGGGATCGCGTTGGATGCGGATGGCACGGGACCGATCTGTTTGGCGAGCCTTGGGGGAGGCCTATGTTCAGCAGTGGCGACGTCTTTCGGCTGAAATGATGATGATGGTGATGATGAATACTACGAAGTTCGAATTTCGAACCTCGTTTCGTGCCATCTCTTTCACGTTAACAGTTTTAAATACGTGAGTAACAGGGATGGAATGGTATTAGACGTACTTTGAATTTCGAAATAGCGCCTTTGACCTAAATACGTCGTTACAGTAAAATTACATAAAGTTTACAACTGACAGATGGTTTGCCTTCATTTCATATTCAACTTTAACGACCTACAAATAAAGCCAATTTTAAAATACTGTTACCCTCGTTTGCAGATTTTGTAATAGCTACTTTATTTGTATGGTATTAAAGTTGGAAATTAAATGAAGGCAAGCCATCTGTCAGTGGTAAACTAAAAGTAAACGTATTGTAATAATCAGGGTTAAGATATACCTACAGGCCAGTTTCCTCCACGACTGCAGCCAGCATGAAGCGGGCGGACCTCGTCGTGGCCAGTTCGTCCGCATACACACCCATCTCTGTTCTGTCGAAGCTGCTTGAAAGGGACAAAAAATATATTAAAAATATTTCAGACGGAATAGTCTACAGACAATACAAGACAATATTCTCGAGGTTGTTAAGGAGTATGTTTACCTCGGGCAAACTTTGCAATTAGGTAAAAACAACTTCGAGAAAGAAGCCAACAGAAGAATACAGCTGGGATGGGCAGCGTATGGCAAACTGCGTCAAGTCTTCACATCGCCAATTCCACAGAGTCTAAAGACGAAAGTCTTTAATCAGTGCGTCCTACCCGTCATGATATACGATGCCGAAACATGGACACTCACTGTAGGGCTGGTCCACAAATGTAAGGTTGCTCAACGTGCTATGGAAATGGCTATGCTCGGAGTTTCTCTAAAAGATCGAATTTGTAACGAAGTGATCCGACAGAGAACCAAAGTTATGGACATAGCCCACCGCATTAGCACTCTGAAGTGGTGGCGGCCATATAACCCGAAGAACCGATAACCGTTGGGGTAGACGAGTTCTTGAGTGGAGACCACGGATCGGCAAACGTAGCGTAGGACGTCCTCAGACTCGGTGGAGCGATGATCTTCACAAGGCGGCTGGCAAGAGCTGGATGAGAGTGGCCGAGGATCGTGCTCAGTGGCGTGCCGTGGGAGAGGCCTATGTCCAGCAGTGGATGAATATAGGCTGATGATGATGATGATGATGAGTCTACAGATCGTTAGTAACGCCAGCATTCTCTTTGAGGCAATGTTGTTATTGAACGTCACTTTGAAAAGCTTTGAAACAACTATTTGTAACTAAAATTATTTTTCTCTTACTAGCTACTCTTCGTTATGAGGGGTTTACACGGGTCGATTTTCGCCGTGCGGCTAGTCGGGCGGCCAAAGTCGGATGCTACCCAACTTTGGGGCTGGCGGCTTTAGTCTAGCCGAATTGCCATTTAGACGGTCGATTTTAGCCGCGCGGCAAAAATCGTGCGGCTTTAGTCACCCGTGTAAACCCCGCTTTACCGACGGTTTCGCTCGATTTTACGCCTGATGGCGTTTGAATTGAAATATTTAACAGAATTCCACAAGGTTCCCATGGGATTTCCCGAAAATTACATCATATAGTATTCATTAACATGAAAAACACTCCTGGGAAATTAAATTTAGTAGCTTAGGTGAGTGGTTGTCTGGAAAGATCGCTTCGAAGCGATAAGGCCGCCTATTGCTTGGGTTAGTGTCGAGCAGAGTTTACCTTATTTAGTAGCCGTGGCTTCGTCAGCGTTAGCATTGGCTTCTCCAGAAACATTTACAATACTTACTATCTTAGAGTTAAAAGGTAACGGTAACATATTAAAAGCACAACGTTCCCTCACAACGCCATCTATTGCTTCCAGACGAAGTTACCACGCCATCTTGTTAGCCGAGGTACTTCAACGTTCTTGTTCAAATTATCCCACGATAACTCATTCATTACCGGGATAATAGGGGCTGATTCACCACCCATTGATTAATTTTAACTGACGGATAAATGTGATGCCGTCTCCGTCTATTCGAACAAAACAAACAGAGACGGCATCACATTCATCCGTCAAATAATTTGATCAATGGATGGTGAAACAGGGGGTAAGTATCCTTTCTTTCAATCCAGAGGCTGTATTGTCTAACGCTTCTGACGTTTGTCTTCGCTTTCACTATCTCTTTCTGTCATCATTTTATATTGTTTGACAGAAAGAAATAGTGATTGCGAAGACAAACGTCAGAAACGTTAGACAATAAACCAGATCTTTGCCCAACTCTAATCAAGTTTCATCTAAACCCGTTAAGCCGTTTTTGCGTGATTGATTAAGTAACAAACGTTCAAATATCCAAATATTTATTACCAGGATAGGTTGTGGATTTGTTTATTGTTTTTGTTGTTTAAATCCCAGTTGAGACCAGCAAGAAAAATCGTGCAAGTTGCTCTCACAGAACACCGACGTGAAGCAGCAGTACCTACTCCTGCTGCGTTTCGTACGGTCAGTGAGAGCGCCGGGGCCCAATACCTCTCTTCTGTCCCCCTTCCCTATTCCCTCTCCTTTTTTACAGGCAACAGATCATTGACTTTCTTTGAGTTGTTGATATTTATGGGCGGCGGTGATCATTTTCCATCAGATGACCCGCTTGCTCGTTTGCCTCCCTCCCATAATAAAAAAAAATTACGTACATAGCGGCTCTTGATTGATCATATCAAACTCGTTCGCCTTTCGGCCTCTCATTGCATAATGCCCTTGTACAATTTTTCTTGCTGGTGTAAACTTGGCTTCAGATTTTTGAGAACAAATAAACGATTTATTTTTACGCGTTGGCAACACTGATGGCGCCTGACTTTTTATCTAACTTAAGGTGGAAGCGCACGCTCTAGACGCGAAATTCAAACTTTTTACAGTTTTTAATTTATTGTGGGTAAACGGTGTAACTGTTTAACTTCATATGGTACTTGCGCTTGTAAAACAGTGTTCTTTATATTATTGTGTAAAGTTTTTTAAGAATAAAACTATTAGCTTGAAATAAAAGTTGTCAAATCGTTGAAAGTCCGAATTTCTATGTTTGACAACTTTTATATCAAGCTAACAGTTTTATTCTTAAAAAGCTTTACACAATAATATAAGGGCCTACGCTAGCTGACGCGGACGCCCGCCGCGTGCGCCCGCTCGCGGGTGCCCGCTCCGGACACCCGCCGCGGGCCAGCGAGTCCGCGACGGGCGTCCGCGGCGGGCGCACGCCTAATTCAGCGCTGCTGCTAGTATACTTTTGGTTCCCAGCGTGTGCCCGCCGCGTGCGTGTAAAATGTACCGAAAATCCGTCGCACGCGCCCGCGCCACTTAGCGCTGTTCGTACAATTTCTTATTAGACGCGCGCACGACGGGCGTCCGTTCCGGGTAATCCGCGTCAGCTAGCGTAGGCGCTTAAGAACACTGTTTTACTAGCGCAAGTACCATATGAAGTTAAACAGTTTCACCGTTTACCCAAAATAAATTAAAACCTGTAAAAATTTTGAATTTCGCGCCTAGAGCGTGCCGTTCCACCTTAAGCTTTTAATAATTTCCGAGCGAGTGAATTCGCTACTGAGTGGGCTTCCAAGCGTTTTCAAAGCTCACAAAAGTTCTGCAGAATATTGTTGGAACTTTCTCGGCAGGTTAAACAAAATGATAAATTAATGTCACTTCACTGCTCGGTGTTGGGAATGTTTTATTGCTTTGTAGAGGGTAGAGTCAAAGTAAAAGAAAATGTTCACTTCAGGCGTGATCTCAGGTTAAATTGGGGAGGGGTGATAGCAGTGTTGTTGGGATAGCAATAGTTTCGCTATCGATAGTTTAACCTTGAGAAAATAGTCGATAGTATCGATAATGTAAATTAGGCGATATTATCGAACTTGGTCGATACTATCGATAGAATCAATAGTGTCGCGTCAAAAAGACGATTGTTGAAAATAAGTAATACTATTGCTAAAGATCAATAATAGTGATACTATCGATACTATCGATCTTTAGCAATAGTATTACTAATGATCGATACTATTGGTCTTTAGCAATAGTAGGTATTACTTCTTTCGACAATCGATAGTATCGTTTTTTTTGACGCGATGGTATCGTCAAGGGTCGATAGTTTCAATAAGATTAGCGATAGTATGACTGATTTTCAAGGCCACGATAGTGTCACGTCACGATACTATCACTATCGCAACAACATTAGGTGATAGTCAGTTTTGAGGGGCTATAGTCAAAAGTTTCCGTAAATTGTCTGTTTTTGGGAGATTTATCATATGAATGGGTACAATTTTGGGGGCGAGTCGTGTTGTGATTTCACCTGATGTCTTAGGTCCCGAATACACATGCCTGTAGCTTGCACATTTATACGCCAATAGCTGGTGCAAGCACGTCAAATTTGCTTTTTGTTAAAAATTGACAATAACATGTGCAAGCTACAGGCATGTGTATTCCAGACTTAAGACAGCAGGTATTCCGGACCTTGCTCTCTTCGTCGGTTCACAGTAGCGTAAGTACTGCTGCTTGGAGGTAGGATTACCGAGTATGATGGTGGTGATCTGGACGCACCTTAATCAAGATCTTACGTTGTAAGTTGTACGAATATATTGTTGTTGTTGTGTTGTAATGTACTAAATAAGGAAGCTTAAAGTCACCCAAAGAACGATGGAGCGAGCTACCTATACTCGGAGTTTCCCTGCGTGGTCGAATCAGAAATGAGGAGATCCACAGAAGAATCAAAGTTACTGACATAGCCCTCTCCCTCTCTCCTCTCACTGTCCGCCAGACTTAAGTGGCAGAGGGCAGGGCAAATAGCTCGTAGAACTGACGGCCGATGGGGCTAATTAGGGTAAGGTTCTAGAATCATCATCATCATCATTTCAGCCGTAGGACGTCCACTGCTGGACATAGGCCTCCCTCATTGACGCCTAATCATAACGGTTGGATATAATATTAAATGCAACAGCATTTAATTTTGTGTTGTGGCACTATTCTCGATAAGATGTTGTTGTTGTTGTTTTGTACTAACTTGTCGTCCTCCTCGTCTTCGTTGCTTCCCGAAGCGGTATTGGTCGGCTTGTCGTCTTGCAGCCGCTGCGTCTGCGCAACGTTCTCGATCACCACCGCAGCGGTGCCGCTTGAAGCTGCCGACACTATGCCCGACGACGTCGTCTTCGCGGAGCGCTGCTTCTTCGCGCGCTGCCGTATCGCCTGCGTCAACAGTAAACTTGAAGTCCAGAGGCCATATTATTTAACGAGGGTGCTTGCTGTCGCATTCACTATCTCTTTCTGTCAAACGGTATAAGATGGTGATGGTCATTAATAATTTCTTATCTCTATTATTAAAATTGTTATCGATGTAAAATCATTGTATCCTTTTGACTTTACATACACACGCACGCACTCGCGGACTACAAAGGTTACGTCCCACTGCAGGGCACAGGCCTCCTCTCGGAATGAGAAGGCTTGTGCCGTAGTTCCAACGCGGGTCCAGTGCGGAATGGGAACTTCACACACACCATTCGTCGCAGGTGTATGCAGGTTTCCTCACGATGTTTTCCTTCACCGTAAATTTCAAATGTAATTTCGCACATAAGTTCCGAAAACCTCAGAGGTGCGAGCCGGGATTTGAACCCAAGAGCTTCTGCTTGAGAGGCCATAGCTCAAACCGCTAGCCCACCACGGCGAACTCAAATGTAGTAATAGTTACATCGTGACAATTGTCAGTAACTGTCACTGTCGTCATTACTATTTCCCCGGATAACCATTTTGAAAATACGCGTATTTTAATTTAACCATGAAATACTACAATTGTAACGCGTCATCAGAGTTTTAACTTCATATCAAGATTTAACGAAAAATCTACAAACATGTTGACTAGTAGGTATAGTATACCAGTGGCCGTATTGTCAAACGCTTCTGACGCTTGCATTCGCTTCCACCATCTCATTCTGTCATCGTTTTATACCGCTTGACATAAAGAAATAAGAAGTGATTGCGAAGGCAAGGCGTCAGAGACGTTAGACATGGGACCGTGCACGACGGTGGCGCCGCGTAGCGTTGACAACATTTCCTCATTTACTTCCAATTTCTGCCATAAGTAAAGTAAAGTAAAATAGTTTATTGCTGAAAACGGGTTTCACAAGATGGTAAATAAATGTAAAACAATATTAAGGATCAACCATTTTCTACTTAAGTAAGCATGCAATATGTCTCATTCTAAATTTGCTGGTACTATGAAATATCCGTGCAAATTTAGATTTTCTTAAAAACTAGAACTTAGGGAATTACTTAACAATAATATTTTATTTGTTTTTGGTTTTGAGCGTGAACATCTCACTAACACTATAGAAACATAATTCACACAGCCATTTGTACAATTCACTCTTAAATTTATGTTGTGCGTTGCGATCGTTTTCTGTGCCTCCACCACCCGCTTCTGGCTACATGCACGACGGTGGTGCCGCGTAGCGTTGACAACATTTCCTCCGAATTTACTTCCAATTTTTTCCATGTTGTGCGCTGCGATCGTTTTCTGTACCCCAGCACCCGCTTCGCACATAGCCAATACCTATAAATATTCAACCGTTCCATTTAATTTCGACGACCAGATGGCCTAGTGGTTAGAGACCCTGACTGTGAAGCTTGAGGTCCCGGGTTCGATTCCCGTGTCGGGGCAGATATTTGTATGAAAAACACGAATGTTTGTTCTCGGGTCTTGGGTGTTTAATATGTATTTAAGTATGTATCTATCTATATAAGTATGTTTATCCGTTGCCTAGTACCCATAACACAAGCTTTGCTAAGCTTACTTTGGGACTAGGTCAATTGGTGTGAATTGTCCCGTGATATTTATTTATTTATTTAATTTGGTGCTACGTTAGTAAAAGCCTTAGTGAAACATTCGAACGGTAAATATTATGGATAATTCTGAGAACTGTTCTCGTTAACAAGGATACTAAACTTAACAAGTCTTTTGTTGTTTGATCGACGGTTCTAAAGTTCGCGAAGTGTTTACCTGGAAGTAGATACGCTTGATCTTGTAAGTTGTTAGACTTTTAAATGTAATTTCAGTTCATCTTTCATAGCTAAAACACTTTAACCAGTTGGGCTATACACATTTTTTGCGTTTGTATGCGTCTCTCCTGTGGTCATAGCAAAAGTTAAGGGTGGGGCTGAAAGGTTCTCGAGTGGTGTCCGCGGACCTGAAGACGCAGTGTAGGTAGGCTCCAACAACATGGAGCGTCGACCTGATGAAGGTAGCGGGAACGCATTGGATGCCGATCTGTTTGGAGGCCTATGTCCAGCAGTGGACGTCTTTCGGCTGAAATGATGATGACGATGATTTGAAGTTACGTAGAGAATACCGGCAAATGAGGGTTTTCATCTCACGTAACCGCAAATGCATGTCTTGCTGACTTGCCAATTCTGTATGATATGCAATTATGTCATCGCAATTTCGGTCTTCCGACCATGATGATAAGGTGTTCTAGCCTCCGTGAGGAGGACAAAGGGGTATATGAAAGTGTCGGTTGGTACGTGCTTAGAAACGCAACGGTGGTAAAGCAGTGATAATAAGCAGTAGTGCAATGCATGGTTTTCATTTCATCATCATCATCATCATCATCATCATCATCATCTCAGCCTATATACGTCCCACTGCAGGGCACAGGCCTCCTTCCAGAATGAGAGGGAGGAATGTGGCCCCAGTGCGGATTGGGAACTTCACATACACAATTGAATTTCTTCTCAGGTCTGTGCAGGTTTCCTCACGATGTTTTCTTTCACCGTCAAGCTCATGGTAAATTTCAAATACAATTTCGCCCATGAATTCCGAAAAACTCAGGGGTGCGAGCCTGGATTCGAACCCACGACCCTCTGCTCGAAAAGCCGTAGGACTAACCACTAGGGCACCACGGCATTTTGGTTTTTAGTTGGACTTAATAAGAAGATTTTTTTGCATAGAAGCTATCTGCTAGACTCCGTTGGTTTGGATACCTCGAAAGGATGTCGTCTAGGAAAGCGGTGAAAAGTGCCTACGTGGGGCGGCCCACTGGGAGGGGTCCGGTTGGTCGCCCCAAGTACCGCTGGTTAGATGAAGTGGAGAAAGACCTCCGCACCCTACACGAAGAAAACTGGACGGAGTATTGGAGACCAAGATCCATTTCGGATCGCTGAGCCAGCGCAGTGAGAAAGGTAAATACCCCAGTGTCCGACGTTGCCCCAATAGCCGACACTTTCAATCTTAATTCGTAGCAATAAAGGCGACAATCGGGTGTTGATTATTGGAATTAAAGTGTCGAACACTGGGGTATTTACCTTAAGTATGTAAGATATCTTGTGCTAGTGGTTGCAAAGTGATCCGTTACAAACAACGCACGGTAATACAAAGAGCAGGTCCTGAAATGTGACGTTGCCAGATGTGCTAGGCTTCCGCACTGTCCGTCTGTTTGTTCGTCTGTCCGTCACAGAGCTATATCTCAAGAAACGTAATATATACGAGAAGATACCTAAAATTTACAAATACATGTACTTAATGTTGAGACATCCAGATCATTTTAAATTGGGAACTTGGCGTACGCCAAGTTTCATCTAAATGCTTTTAATCGTTATTGCTTGATTGGCTAGCAAATTTTCGAACATTCAAACATCTTCACGAACTTATCTCGTTTATCTTCATTAATCTTCATCTAATATATAAAAATCTCGTGTCACGGTGTTTGTTATCGAACTCCTCCGAGACGGCTTGACCGATCTTTATGAAACTTTTTTGTATATATTTGGTAGGTCTGAGCATAGGTCGTAGACAATAATTTATATGCCAAAACAACGTTTGCCGGGTCAGCTACCTTCTAATAAGTATCACGGTATTTGTTATCGAACTCCCCGAAACATCTTGACCGATTTTTATGAAACTTTTTTTTCTGTATGCGGTAGGTCTGAGAATAGGTGGTAGGCAACTTTTTATACCCCTAATCTGCGCAGACAGAGTCGCGGATAACAGTTAGTAGTCATCATCATCATTTCAGCCGAAAGACGTCCACTGCTGAACATAGGCCTCCCCCAAGGCTCGCCAAACAGATCGGCCCTGCGCCATCCGCATCCAATGCGTTTCCGCTACCTTCACCAGGTCGTCGCTCCATCTTGTTGGAGGCCTACCTACACTGCGTCTTCCGGTCCGCGAACGCCACTCGAGAACATTTCGGCCCCATCGGCCGTCAGTTCTACGGGCGATGTGACCTGCCCACTGCCACTTAAATCTAGCGATTCTTCGAGCTATGTCCGTGACTTTAGTTCTTGCGCGGATTTCATAATTTCTGATGCGATCCCGCAGAGAAACTCCAAGCATAGCCCTCTCCATCGCTCTCTGAGTGACCTTGAGCTTTCTTATAAGACCCATCGTTAGCGGCCACGTCTCAGTGCCATAAGTCATCACTGGCAACACACACTGGTCAAAGACTTTTGACTTGAGACACTGCAGTATATCGGATGACAAGATATTGCGGAGCTTCCCGAACGCTGCCCAGCCGAGTCTAATTCGTCGATTGACCTCTTTCTCGAAGTTGCACCTACCCAATTGGATTGTATGTCCCAGATAGATATAGTCGTCAACAACTTCGAGCAAAGTATCTCCGATTACGACGGGAGTTGGTACAACATGGGCACAGCTAGTAGTAATATATAAATATCAATAGAATTAGGATAAATTTCATAAGTGTAAATAAAGTGGCGCTACTACGAGCTGCTATGTTCTGTGATGTTTCACATGAGGAGGGCTGTCCGGCTCAGGCGCGAGGAAGGTTAATGTTTGAGGCGTATTAAATTGGTAGCTCGGAAGCCGAGCGGAAAAATGCGTATCGTATTGCAGTTTATTGAGACGTAAATATTTAATCTGTAAAGTGGTATAGCCGTGGTGACGTATCTGGGTCATACACATTTTTGTCAGCGTCTTTCCTGTGGACATGGCAAAAGTTAAGGGTCTAAAGCCAATGTTTTTTAGTCAAGTCTACATCAGCGTGTCGCCAACTTTCAACCCATGGTCCTACTGATAGGACCACGGACATAAATAATTGCCCGTGGTACTACCGGTAGGACTACGCAGTAGGACCACGGGCAATATGAAAATATGATGATGATGATTGTATAAAACACAATTTCTTTTGCAACAATCGAAAGTGAAGGTCGTAAGTAAATAAATAATCACTGTAATAAATAATAATAAAAAGAGTTCTAAGCATGCGCCTGAGAGAGGCAACAGGTGACCCTCGCGCAGGCAGCTTTCTCGCACAAACACTTGCTATAGCAATTCAACGTGGGATTGCTGCTTAGAGTGTACATAAGCAAGCTATAGAGCGCGCGTTACCGAGTATGAACTGTAAGCACAAGTATGAACAGTCTCAAAATTTCAAGAGCGACGTCATTAGTCACGCACAGGCACGCGCGCTGATCGTTTCTCTCTCCGTTATTTATCGATTTTTAAGTAATTATGGTGAAATGTGCAGTGCCCCTTTGCAAAAATGATTCAAGGAAGCAGACTAAGAAGAATAATGATATCTCTTTTCATCGGTAAATAATATTTTGTCAAAAAATCACTGATTTTTAGATAATTACTCTAGGTATGAAAGGGTGGTGCGAGGGGCGCGCGGACGGGTCATCACAGCACGTGTTTCCGCGCCCCCCGCTTCACACTTTCACTAGTGATGTGCAAGTGAATCTATTTTAATGTCTCTCGACATTTATTGTGTTTTAATTTATATGTTTTTCTTTGTTTGTAATTATTTATTTTATTTTCATTTGAAAAGATAAGTTTCTGCCAAGTTTCTTGCGGCGCATTCTTTTTGGCAATGGCGTTCTTTCCGAAACCGCTGGTTGTAGAATAAAAGTTTTGATTTCGATTTTGATTTCTTGAAAAGATTCCCGTCAAATACTAAGTATGTTCGCCCGTGCACTTTTTTTTGTATTGTTTTTGTATTGTCTTATGTTACATGTATCTACAATAAAGTATTTACATACATTTACATACCTACATCGTAATATAAAATTCATACCTATGTTTTATTGATTTCCTAAAATACATTTTATACAATTGAATACCTTTTTTTACCTTTTTCATTGCAAAAATTTGTGTCTATTTTTACTAAAAAAAAACCTACTCAATTGTTGAAATTAAATTGCATGTCAAAAGATAAAGAATAACTTAGTCTAAGTTTTTATTAACGCAAAGACGTTAATCATTGCACATCACTAGTCAGCGCACCGACCACGTGACAGTACCTACAGAACATCTGCTTACGCTATGCACAATGGGCGAAGAGCGATGCGCGCGCTCTATAGCTTGCTTATGTGTACTCTAAGGATTGCTGCCTGCGTGATGGGCACTTTACCTAAGGGTCCAAATTTACATTGTAATTTTAGTTTTAATTTTTGTTTACCTATTTTAAATTAAAAAAAAGAAGATTGCCGGAAAAAGAAGCGTGGGCAGGAGAAGACACTCGTGGCTGAGGAATTTGCGTGATTGGTTCAACTGCAGTACCATTTCCTTGTTTAGAGCAGCGGCTTCCAAGATCAGAATCGCCATGATGTTGTCCAACCTCCGATAGGAGAGGAATGGGAAGAAGATTTTAAGTTAGTTTTATTTAAGTTAATTTTAAAATTAGTCCCTGTTTTGATACCTACTTTTATTGTTAAATAATAAAAATAGTAATCTAATACATAATAGTAATAAATAATCACTGTCCTTTGAAAGACCTAGAAACACTTTTGTTTAATATAATTTTAGAAGTTCCGATGTATACCTATTTCTCTCTTTGTACTAAAATAATCAACATTACCAAATAACAGCTTCAGCCTTATAAATTCAAAATGAAATTTAGTATTCAGTCAACAAAGCTCTTTCTGTAAACATTATTTAAATCAGATATAAACTCAGACCTATTGAACCGGAAGATAATTTAGATGAGATACAGTGGGTAGATAGTTTATATCACGGATTAACATAAAGGTGATTTTCACACGGTAAATAATTTGTCAATTCTCCTTGGAATTGAATCAAATGAGTTCTAGACTCTTTATCTTTAGGCGACCAGATGGTCTAGTAGGTAGAGAATCTGACTAAGAAGCTTGAGGTCCCAGGTTCGATTCACGTGTCGGGGCAGATATTTGTATGAATAATACGAATATTTGTTCTCGGGTCTTGGGTGTTTAATATGTATTTAAGTATGTATCTATCTAATTTTATTGTGACATTTAATTTAATTTCATTAACAATTGTAATTTAACTTTTTTTTTTTATATTTTTATTCTCGATTATAGTATGTAAGCAAAAAGTGTGAACGCCTGTAAAGGTAAGAGTTTAGTGAGATTTATGATAAGAATGCATTATTGAACACCTATGTTACTGTACCTAAATTCTTCACAATATTAAATAAATAAATAAATAAATAAATAAATATATAAATAAGTATGTTAATCCGTTGTCTTGTACCCATAACACAAGCTATGCTTAGCTTACTTTGGGACTAGGTCAATTGGTGTGAATTGTCCCGTGATACTTATTATTATTATTTATTTATCTTACATTTCATACGAAATACAAACTGTAACATGGATGCACAGAAAAACTCAGAAAAAGAGACCAGCGCTGGGAATCGAACCCGGGTCCTCAGCATTCCGTGCTGCGTGCTAAACCTCTACACCACCACTGGTCAGGAGTTTAGACACAAATTTTTCCAAAGCATCGCACATCTCAGCTTGCTTTTTAGTCACTTACGCAGCGACACTAACGACATCTATACTTTATACTTTTTTTTTCTTACTTTACAACTAGCCCACGACTCCGTCTGCAAACAAGTCTTCATTCAATTTAAGCATCAATTGATGCTCCTATGAACGTCGAAGAATCTACCATCGGTTCGAAAAAACCCTGTTGAGAAGAATCTGGCAAGAAACTCAACAAGATATTCTTTTTTCAAACACATCATGGACTCAAAAAATTGATGTGAAATAAAAATAGGGAAGAAAACAAAAAATGTATGTCGAAAGACACAACATGGAGGACTGTTTTAATTTTATGTAACATCTGTATTTATTTGTAACTCATGTTGAATATTAAATTATCTTTATCTTTTATCTATATCAAAATCACATCAAATTACATCTATATTATTTATTATTATTATATTATTAATTTGCCTGGACAAGTGTCCCACTGCTGGGCAAAGGTCTCCCCCATTTTCTCCATGCATCCCGATTTTGAGCGGTGTCCTTCCAGTTTCCAAGGTACACGTCCAGGTCATCCCGCCAACGCCTCCTGGGCCTACCTCGTCGCCGCCATCCATCTTCTGGCATCCAGTCTGTGGCTATTTTAGCCCATCGATTCGGATCCACGCAGCTAACGTGGCCTGCCCAGTCCCACTTCAGCTTGGCAGCCTTAAGATATTTAATACAACTAAATTTTTTAACACAGTAGTACGCTATTTGAGACTAGCGATCGCCAATGCGGATCGGAATTATTTACAAACATAAACATAAAAGTATTCTATATGTTATGTTAACCCAGGAAATATACGTAAACTATCTGTGTGTCAAATTTCAACAGAATCCATCAAACCGTTTTAGCGTAAAAGAGTAACAAAATAAAACCGGCCAAGTGCGAGTCGGACTCGCGCACGAAGGGTTCCGTACAATTATCTATAAAAATCACGTTTGTTGTCCCATGCAACCCTAGCCCCACGACCTGCGCCCGGTGCACACCCGACGACCTGCGCGATGTGAACGCCACGCTTCTCCTGCACCGGTACCTACTGTGATGTAATGATGTAGATTACAGATTTCTGTATCGTAATGACCATTACGATACTGCCGTGTTTATAATAGATTCCAATGTCGTAATGCTGGTCATTATCTATGGTTTTTGAACGCATAATGGAGGATAAACTAAATGGGTGTAGATATAAATTAGTAGTGTTTAATGGCGACTCATTACATATCGTATTACATGTAACTACCGCTCCAAAAACTAGAAATTTTGCACATATAGATGGACGAGATAAATGTGAACTTTTTATATAAACATACTAGGGGAACACAACGTTAGCGTGTTTGCCGCCGGTACAGTGCCATCTCTCGGTGTATAAAGTAAGTAAACTAGTTAGTACTGCCCTTGTACAGTCGAGATGTTCCAAATATATCTTTACATTTAAATAAGTTTACACACAGTACGACAAATACTTGCTTTCAAAGAATGTGATATTTTAATCTTTTCACTTAAAGCACTTATCAGCTCACATATACAACAAAGTAATATATATCAACTACAGCTGTATAAGTGTAAGAGTGAAATGATTAAATGGCTAAAACCACTCAGTTATGATGAGACAGAGGCTTTGCTGTATAGTGTTAAATATTAATTTTAATAATAGTGACAGCCATAGTTACCATTTCTAATTAATTATTCTATTGAATTACCTATAATTTTCTAATATATACATAAACTTGGACATAATCACACATACACACACACACACACACACAAACACGCACACGCATACGCAGATACACACACACACACACACACACACACACACACACACACACACACACAATTTTATGTTTCCTATTTCTATTTGTTAATTTATGTAAAACTTGAGACAATCTTGTCTAATGTAAATCTCAAAACTAGATGAGGTTTTTATAGTTTATAGTTTGGATAGAATCCACTTTATTATGTAAGTACCATTTTTTGTTATGGAGAAGCGGTGTCTTCTGACACAAGCATGCCTAATGCTTAATAGGAGACTCCAACCTCGTCTCTTACAATGTGTAAAGTATGCAAATAAACATTTTTCATTTTTTTTTTCATTTTCACCAAAGTTATCTTTACAATCTTTCTTCCATAGAAGATTGATTTTTAAAAGAGTGCTACAAATCGAGCTGAGTGTACCTAGTTTTGTGATTTTGCAAATTTTATGTAAAAAATTAAAGTTCTCATTTCATTGAAAAAAATATTATTCCACATTGTCCACGGCAGTTATTTTTACGATGGATTTGTACATTATAAAGTACCTACTAACAAATTACGAGTTACGAAGTACTTAAAAAATGATACTTACTGTATTTATTTAATACATCCAAAGTATTTAATACTAGCCTTCCGTCCGCAGCTTCGCCCGCGATAAAATTAATTTTCCCGTAGGAAAAGGTATTTTCCCGCGGTAAAAAGTAGCCTATGTCACTCTGTGGTAATGTAGCTTTCTAACGGCAAAAGAATTTTTGAAATCGATCTGGTAGTTTCGGAGCCTATTCAATGCAAACAAACAAACAATCAAACCTTTCCTCTTTATAATATTAGTATAGACAACTAAAGTGTTTAACCGACGTCAAATTCTGACTACTATAATTTGGAACTAATAATAAATATAATAATTATGATATTTATGATTCACAGGAGACGGAAGAGCTGGCAATTTTCTCGGATAAATAATTAGTTTAGGGCCACATTTAATGCAAAATAGTAGATTGTTCAACAAGGGACTAAAACAAGCCATAATGACACAAGATATTATTATTTTTATTATAATTCGCGTGTCATTATGGCAGTTTAGTCTCGCGTTAAACACTCTACTTTTCACTTTGAATGCGAGGAAAAAAACGATGTTTTAGGTATACTAATCTACAATATTACTTTTATACAACGTACGCTCAATACGAGCAATGGACGTCTGTTCAGAATTCAAATAGCAATTTAAATTTGTTCCGCGGTTTTTTTTTGTTGAGTGACGCTTTAAATGTTTGCATATTTAGCCAACAGATTCAAACTTCAAAATTATTTCATAGCTAATTGGACTAAGTATGCATAATAAAATGAATTCATCTTTAATATAATTAAATAGATTAATATTCGTAATTATTCATGGTGTTTCACGAAATTATTACTTTTTAAAATATTTTTTATACAGTTGTCATTTTCAGGTTATTTCCACGCCCTAACCTAAAGGCTTCCACAGACCGAAGCGCAGGGCGCTACGGAGCGCTACGGAGCGGGAGCTACGGAGCGCTTCGGAGCGTCCGCAGCGCGCTGCGGTCTGTGGAAAGCTTTAAAATTGTCTAAGCCCAGTCACTGAAAATGGCAATAATCCTCCATCCACAAACACCGCGGCAGTTTAGGGGTTTCCAATGTAAATTAAAAAAAAAATACTTTAATCCCTAGAGATCAAAAAAGAGCTTTAGTCCCGATATGCAGAGACTAAAGTAACATTTTAAGAGCATGAGAAGTGAAAAAGAACTTTCTACCACACAAGCGATTTTCTTCGGTGATTTTACGGCGGAGCAATATCGCCGCAGTTTTATTAATCGCCGCGCTTAGCTATTCAAGGAGGGAACGCTGCCAATATCTTCGAAACCTTGCCTAAGTGCCCCCCTTAAATATTTATTTTATTCCATTTTTTAGTATTTTTTGTTATAGCGGCAACCAAAATACATCATCTGTGAAAATTTCAACTCTCTAGCTGTCACGGTTCCCGTGATACAGCCTGGTGACAGCCGGACGGACGGACGGACGCACGGACAGCGGAGCCTCAGTAATAGGGTCCCGTTTTTACCCTTTGGGTACGGAACCCTAAAAAGGTACTAAAAGTTAATAAAAAGTTTGCCATTCCATACTCTACTTTGCCATCAACCAGGTATCAACTTTGCCCTTTGTTCAGTTTCAAACCGTATAACTGTAGATAAACACAATCGAAAAAGTATTAATTTTAAATTCTTCTTGCTTTGATCGAACTGAAAGTTACAATACAGTGATGTAAAATGTATTGCGTTTCCAATTTGAGACCAGACGTAAAATATTGTTGTAACTTGCTCTGTATTCAAACACTCGTTGCAAATATTTTGCATGCGGCCGCGATCGGAACAAATCTCATTCATGGATACGCTTTGTCAAATAGCGGAAATATGTCGGGAACCGTTGCTTGTACAGCAAATAATTTGGTGCACAGGAAAACATTCTGCAGTGTAAATTGTATCTCAAATTTCTGTTTTAAAAATAAGAAAGTTTCTATTCAAAATTTCATGTTCAATGCAAACGACACCAGAAACCCTGGCCTATGCATAATTGCATATGTACTGCTATATTTCGTCTTATGTTTCAGAATTTTAAGTGGCTTTTTGATTTATTATTCATCTACCCATCTATACAGGGTATCTCAGAACCCAATGATAACCTGGTACAATCAACGTCATAAATAAGTGATCACTTTTGTACCTTATCGCTTTCAGTCGTTACGTAATTTCGTATGGCTTTTCAAACATAACGTTAAAGTGACCAGGTACAAAAATAATCACTTATTTATGACGTTGACCCTACCAGGCGAGAGGACAAGATAATTTTCAAAAATATCTGTAAGACAAACATCAAACTCTGATAAATCGACTTTATCCTCTAACGATTACAAAATTACATTTATTAAATTACTTTTGGTAACCTCCAAGTGGAAACCCAACAACTCGAAAAGGCAATCTGGCAGACCCAGACGGCGATGGCGGGATGAACTGGACTTCTTCTTGGAGGACTGGCCCTCGTATGCAGCGGACAGAGAGCAGTGGAAATGTTGGGGGATTCCTATGCTCAGCAGTTGGACAGAATAGGCTAAATAAATGACATGGATTCTTTTCTTATTTTTTCCAAAACTTTTATGACTTGAGCATTCTCCTGGCCTTTTACTACTAAACTCATTTTCGAGCTTCATGTTGTGATGTTTCGTTCACACTAACAGTATCAAACAGAAGAGTAAGAAGGACGGCACCCCCAAGTTATCGTTGAGTTTTTCGGGATAACTTGTTTAGCTCAATTGTTAGTTTTGTGAACATAATACACATAACTAACCTTGAAGATGTTGTAATATAGGAACATCATGATGACGCAGGGCAGGTAGAAAGAGCCCAACGACGAGTAGATGACGTAGTCACTGTTGTTGATGAAACACTGGTCCGACCGGCGGTCGGGTGAGTAGTTGAAACCCAGTACCACAGGACACTTAATGCCACTGGAGACCAGCCAGGCTCTCATGCTACATACACGACCTTTGCTTTAATTATAAGCTTTGTAGACATCATACACATAACTAACCTTGAAGATGTTGTAATACAGGAACATCATGATGACGCACGGCAGGTAGAATGAGCCCAACGACGAGTAGATGACGTAGTCAGTGTTGTTAAAGAGACACTGGTCCGGGCGGCGGTCGGGCGAGTAGTTGAGACCCAGCACCACGGGGCACCCGATGCCGCTGGAGACTAGCCAGGCGAGGCAGATCATGCTCCATACACGACCGTTGCTTTTGTGTTTCGCGTATTTGATTGGTTGTGTAACTGCTATATATCTGCGGGCAAGATATAAGATAAATGATTAATAAGACGACCGGATAGACCAGTGGTTAGAGAACCTGACTACGAAGCTTGAGGGTCCGGTTTCAAACCCTGGTCGGAGCAGATATTAGTATGAAAAATACGAATGTTTGTGCTCGAGTCTTGGATGATTAGTATGTATTTAGTATGCCGTCTATACCATTAGTCCCATTGATTTGTCTCATTATGGGATAACTGAGACGATTTCGTGCCAGTAGTCCCATGGGACAAGTGGCATTAATATTTATATTTTATTTTTGTCCCAAAACTGCCATTACCGTCGTCGCCGTATGAACAAAGTTCGCTATAGTTATTATTGAAATATAATTTCCATCTATTAAATGTTCAGTAACTGTTACTCTATTCAATATTTCTTTAGAGTAGGTATATTTATCGTTACTACATGTACAAGTGGAACAATTCTCCATGAATATTTTCGCACAACGGAACTTTTTCAATTTCGTCATGTTTGTGGTCATTATCATGGTGGCATAAGAATAAATAATAACAGAGTAGAAGGGAATCTCTTTTGACTGCGTCCAAAACGCCGCCATTTATATACTTACTTCCCCCCTCACGTCGTTACACCCCTCTGACGTCCAGGCGTGTTGCTAGGGTTGCTTACTGTTAAATATTACTTACTCTAAAAATAATATCGCTAAAATATTAAGTTATTATTTACTTTGAAATCATTATTTTATTCTAGTTTTACAAAATATGAGATTTATAAATCATTAGGTACAGTCAAGGATTTTAATTGTTAGGCCACTTGCCACTGTTAGTATTTTAGCCGTGTAATGCAAATCAGCATATATACCAGTATAAGCGGCTTCACCCGATTTGCATTACACGGCTAAAATGCGAACAGTGGCAAGTGGCCTAACAATTAAAATCCTTGACTGTACGTACCTACATATTATAGGTAGGTACTTCTAAGTAAGAATTTATTACAAGTGCCATACCAAAAGAAGCCATTTAAGGTGGTTTGGCATCGTTTTTGAATTGTTTAGACACCCAAATACACCACAATAACTTGACGTCATTAATTGTTATTTGTTTCCAATAAAACGAACGCGCAAACAGTTAACAGCCAAACGCGCGTGCGGCTACGCCGGCCGTGACACCCTGACTGAGTTCTCTCTTAGGGAGTACTCTAATATCGTGACCTTGAGTCCGGCCGGAGCGGGAGTTTCCCTTCTACTCTGTTATTATTTATTCTTATGATGGTGGTCCAACATTTTGAACTTCACTCATACGGCGATGACAGCAATGGGATTTTTGGAACAAAAATATTAGTGCCATTTGTCCCATGGAACGTGGGATAAACGGGATCCGTCTCTAGTATATACACATATTAGTACCGTTTCTTTAGTTTGGGCGTAATGTAGCAGCATCGAATGATGGCACTTTTGTCAGCTGAAATTTAGTGTTGTGAAACACTCCATTTTATAATCGTTAAAATTTCAGCCAAGTGCGAGAAGCATATTTTAAACTAAGTGACACGGATTTTTTCTTATTCTCTCCAGAACTGGTATAACTTAGTTTGTCGCCCAGTACCAGGTTGTCATTGAGATTTGGGACAGCCTGTATCGGCCAACATCATCATTATCAATGAACTGAAACAATTACTTTGCTCACCCGCGACCTTACGATAGTTAAGTTTATGTAAGAAATGCGTGTTCATGCAGTTCCTCCACCTCTACACTGTACGAACACACACGAATCACGCAAACCCAACTATCACCACCACCAAACTACACTGACGCGTTTCGAACTTAACATCATTATCATCTCATCCAAAAGAAGTCCACTGCTGAACATAGGCCTCCCCCAAGGCTCGCCAAACAGATCGGTCCCGCGCAATCAGTATCCAACGCGTTCCCGCAACCTTAACCAGGGCCCAATTGCATAGCAACTACAACTTATATTACAAGCGGAACTCCCTTTCTAGTTAATATAACTGAAGCAAGAGTTCCGCTTGTAATATTAGTTGTAATTTGTTATGCAATTGGGCCCAGGTCGTCGCTCCAACCAACAACATGGATGGATATAAATAAATAGTTATTGCCCTAGACTCCTCTGCGAAGAATACAGGTATAAAAAATAGCCTACGACCTATTCTCAGACCTGTTTGGTGGGTCAGTAGAGAAAAAAAAAACATAAAAATCGGTGTACCCGTTCCGGAGGAATTCGATAACAAAAACCGTGACACGAGATTCTTATATTAGAAGTAGATTTATAGTAATGTCGCTTAAAAATACCGACTCTTGCTGGAAAATGCTCAACCCACGGCAAAAATTGCTCAATAAAAACATTCCGAGCGCAGAAACCTTCGGGACGGCAAGAAAATAAAAATCCTTCGGAAATGGCCCGTTCAAGTGAATTTTTATCACCATTGTGCATTCCAGCGTTTTAGACTCTAGTATTATTTTCTATTAGGTACTACATCTGGATGAGGATTCTTGGACGGAGCAGTTAGGTTCATGTACAAATCGTGACTATTTTAAAATAACATTACAGATCTGTTTAAAAAACTAGGTCTGTCCCGCGACTTTGTCTGTGCCCAAATATTTATGGTGAACTCCTATCTCTATCCCGCGTAAAATTCCAAAATTCCCTTTTTACTGTATCTCTATGATCCTAAAGGAATGGTTACTGCGATAGGGTTCCATTGAATCAACTTTTTCCTTATCCCGCAGGATTTTGTGAAAACTATAAATAGGACTACTTTGAAGAGAAAATATAAATTCCGTTTATTCCCTATTTCGTGAGAATTTCAAAAATCCTTCTTTGCGGACGCCTTCGTCATAAATGCGATAATAGCTATAAATTTTAGCACAATCCGTTCAGTGGTTTGAGCTGCGCGTTGATATGTCAGTCAATCACCTTCGCCTTTTACTTTATATACTTAGATAGGTAGTGCGGGGCGAAGCATGGGAGTGTTGAGCATAGTGCTGCGCTACACGTTAAAATAAATGTACATTTCGTTTTGACTAACACCATAATCATCAAAAATTGGTCAAGTTATAACTTTCATGAGTTCAAAAACATTGTCATCGTTTGTATGAAAAGGCTAGTTTTCGTTTTAACGTCACGGTCCTCTTAACTTATGCCAGACTGACCGTACGTAGAGGAAATCCAAATCGCATGCAAACACAAACGTATGTAGAAAACCTTTCATCATTTTACCACCATAAAACTAATCAATTCTACTTTAAATATTTACTTAAAATTCAAAACACTAGAACTCACAAAGTGCCTCCCAGACGATACTAATCACCTTTTGCATACAAATGTGTTTCGTCTGAAGCAACCTCATCGAATTTATATGTACAAGCGTTGCGAGCGTTCCAATGTACATTTACCTTTAATAATAGAATTAAACCTGTACCATAGCGAAATTAGTAAGCGCACTCTCTTGTCTCGGTTCTAAAGCTCCAAACGTGGCGTGGCGGTGCAGTGGCGGTCCTTTATTCCCAGTAGTTCCGTGGAAGAAGTTCCGTGGCGGAACTAGTGAGACTTTTTTTCCCAATAAGTAGTTCCGCGGAACAAAGCGTTCAATTAAATACTAATATTGTATAATCCCATTAGTTCCGTGCATTCTCATGGATAATTATCACAAAAACGAAAAAATAAATAAATTTATGTTATTTATTTTAAACGCAATATAATAATGTTACTTATTTGATACATGAACTATATACATACCATATGTGTATTATTTAGACTTTGGTGTACAGTACAAATATCGACGCAAGTGACGGTTGTAATATTCTAACTTGTATGAACGGGTGTACTCATCCACTGTCTGATAGATATCGTCAATATTACATTTTGTCTACATACGTATAATATAAACATGCCTTCTCTTCTAGATTTTACGTATTCCTAGGGCCTTTTCTCTACAACAGATTAAATGCCGAATGGGGTATATATTCACCTAGTTACTCACGTGCTAAGAAATCCCTCCAAGAAGAACTCCAAAAGTTATCCTACGAAGATACAGAGAAATTGTTGACTATTTTTAAATGAACATTTTTATTTTCTTTTGCAGATACTTATGTTGAAAAATACCAAAATGTTACATTTTATAATTCACTTTAGGTATTAAAATCAAGATTTGTTTTATTTTAGGCAAGTGTTAATTTTTAAGATGTAATTTTTGTTTTCTCGCCTGAAACACAGGATTATCCTAGTTCAAGCATCATGTGTTACTTCGTTATATAAGTGTACTAGATAAATTGTATTGTATTGTAAGATGGTATTTTGAATAAAGATTAATTTTATTTTTTATTTTATTTAATTATTTTATTCTTATTTCGACCACAGTGCTAACTCGTCCACTGTCTTTTTCATCCGACGAAAAACACCTCTCCCGGCCCCTTTGTCGTCTACCCCCGCGCCTCTGTACCGCGCACGCGAGGACTCATTTAAGCGGTTTAGCTATACATAGTTTGTAGGTTATTACTGAGTGCCACTCTCACCTGTCAACAGATATGGCGACTAGATTGAATATGCTAGAGGTGGAGCAGGTGACGTCCATCGCGATGTAACAGTCGCAGACCAGCGCCGGTAGACCCCAGGCCCCGTTGAACTGGAAGAGAAACAAGCCATAAGTCCGGTATTTTAACATTGTAGTGTAGTGGTAGAGCCATGTTGTAGCTAGCCGCTGCATCACGAATGGGCCGGCTCGTCCGGGGCAGTACCACCCTCTCACAGAAAACCGGCGTGAAGCAGCAGTAATCCTGCTTGCGTTTCGTACGGTCAGTGAGAGTGCCGGGGGCCCAATACCTCACCCTTCCCTCTCCCCCTCCCTCTCCCCCTTACCCTATTCCCTCTCCTTAAGGGCCGACAACGCACTGGCATCGCGTAAAGCGCTGCGGGTGTCTATGGACAGTGGTGTTCATTTAACATCAGGTGACCCACTAGTTCGTTTGTCTGGCCTTTCTAACATAAAAAAAAAAAAAAAAAAATGTTTTGAATGTTTAGTTTTAGTTTTTTATGTATGTTTTTTTTAATATTTGCGTCTGTTTTGTGTGGCCTTCTGTGCTTTTACTGTACTGTGGCCCGGCGGAAGACCAGTGCTGGTTTTTTTAACTAGCGATATACTGAGTCGGGACCCTTTTTGTATAACAGCTTTAATATGTGCACCTATGTCTTTGTCTATGTTTGTACTCTTGTTTTTGCCTGTGTGCGTGTTACTGTTGTTATAAATAAATGTTTTTCTTTCTTTCTTCCTTTTAAATAAGTATACGTCCACATGCACGCAGGCTCCATTAAAAACGCTTTTCTCCATCGCGTAACGTCTCAGATTCCAAACTGACTCGCACCCGGCCCAAAAGTACCGAAAACACCCGCTGCACTACCGCGCTGTATTGCTAAAGATATCCGTTGAACCAGCAGGCTTATTGTCTAACGCTTCTGACGCTTGCCTTCGCAATCACTATCTCTTTCTGTCAAACGGTATAAAAGGATGATAGGAAGAGATGGTGAAAGCGAAGGCAAGCGCCAAAAGCGTTAGACAATACGGCCACAGGTACGAGCCCGACCTAGGATCACATCCCCTTTCCCACATCCGCAACCCTAAAGCCTTTATAAAAGTCTTTGCCTCAGAGCACCAAGGACCCGCCGTTTCCAAGGCGACTGGAACAAACTCATACCCGGGCGTTAAGTTCTGATACTTCGAGTCAAATTACGGAACAAAGACATAAAAGGACAACGAATTTAAAAGTATCCTGTTAATAGGACGCAATTTTAGACGACCAGATGGCCTAGTGGTTAGAGAACCTGACTACGAAGCTTGAGGTCCCGGGTTCGATTCCCGCGTCGGGGCAGATATTTGTATGAAAAATACGAATGTTTGTTCTCGGGTCTTGGGTGTTTAATATTTATTTAAGTATGTATCTATCGATATAAGTATGTTTATCCGTTGCTTAGTACCCATAACACAAGCTTTCCTTAGCTTACTTTGGGACTAGGTCAATTGGTGTGAATTGTCCCGTGATATTTATTTATTTATTTATTTTATTTTAAAATGTTATCTGGTACGTATGTGTACTTGAAGCTTTCAGTATACTGAAGAGGTCGTAAAAGATTTGGGGCTGTCGCAGTCTTTTGGTTTATTAGCATAGGATTTCAAAGTTTAGTACCAAAAAGCTATTTGTTACAATTTGGCTACATTATTTCAAGTATTGAAGCTGAATCGAGGAAGCAGTTAGAATGTAGTTACTTATGTACAAGATACTAAATTGTAAAGAGGTCGGAGACTTCTTTAGATTTTAGTATCTCGTCATTGAATACCACCTACAATTTTATAGAGGGTGATACAAAAATGGTGATACAAAATTTGTGTTTCTTACTCGGTTAATGCTGGGCAATATAAAGCACTAACTCGGGTACGTATCAAAATATATAAAGTTTAAAAATAATAATGGACGAAATACATAATGGTCATTTGATATAATGCAATTTTCTTGGAAATTCTCAACTTTACAGGATTTTCATAAAATAAAGCTAACCTAACATAAACCGATCTGTAGATAACACGATTAAAAAATTTCGCTTAATCAATAGTTTCATAGAAAATTTTAGTATATATATTATGACTATTATTTATTTCGTCCATTATTTGTTTTAAACTTTATATATTTTGATACGTACCCCACTAACTCATTTTTATGAAACTATTTGACCGATTTTTATGAAACTTTTTTAGTCGTATTCGGTAGGTCTGAATACGTCGTAGGCTATTTTTTATATACCCCTATTCTTCGCAGACAGAGTCGCGGGCAACAGCTAGTCCAATATATAAAAATCTCGTGTCAGGTGTTTGTCATCGAAATCCTCCGATACGGCTTGACCGATTTTTATGAAACTTTTTTCTCCGTATTCGATAGGTCGTAGGCTATTTTTTTTGTATACCTACTCCTATTGTTCGCAGACGGAGTCACGGGCAACACCCAGTTTTACTTTAATAGCTTTGCGTATTTTTATTAATTTCATCACCGGTTATAAAAAAAAACAAGTAACTTTTATTTTTTTAAATAAATTTATATTGTTCGTGGCTCTTTGCACCTGATTGCCTTGGTCTAAGACGAAGATTTTACTTTATGCACTAGAAGCATAAAAAGTATTTTACAATGCATATGCTCGGAAAGTGCCTCTTGACGCGAGTCAACATATATATAGAAAGTTAGGCATCCCAGCACACTTTCGCAAGTGTGTAAAAAAATTGTATGGATTTTACTTTCCACACGCGTGCGGAAACGTAACTTTTTAAATTGCCAATTCTCAAAAAGTTATGTCCAAAGTAGTCCAAACTAGTGTTTAAAAAATAAGACTAGAGAGTTGTGTCTTCATAATTCAGCTTTGCACAAATAAGAAAATGTTTGATGAAACCATATGAATATTTACTGATAAAATAATAAAACAGATTGTTTTAATATTAAAACACACAAATTTTAATTTCGTCAAAAGTTTTGAAATAATAAATTTAGTACTAAAATAATTCCTTGAGTCCATTTCGGACCGTACGACATCATGCGCGCGCAATCGAAATTCAACCAACAGAGCTTTCAGTGCGCGCGCATGGCGTAACACGAACCAATCATGGTTACCCGTTCGCGCCTGTCATGAAAACCCGCCACAGCAATATTCATGAATTCAGTCCGGAGAATTAATTTAAGTTTAGTAAATTAAAATAGAGAGTTCAAGTGATGAATTTACATAGGACTTAACGCCGCCTGACGTCCTAGACCAAGCACAAAATTAAATGTGACAGTCTCCTGCTGACTAAACCGATGCTGAAATTATGTAAACATCTACGAGACTTCCCCTCAATGAAAGGTACTTAAATAAGAATACAACATCTTTTTCTGAAAATGTTTATGAGTGCGCGCAGACAGAGAGCGGTCTGGAGTTCCGAGTTCAGAGTTCTGCGTTCTTTCGAATGTACTGAGTCTCTTACGATAACGCACACAACAGGCGACTGGAACTCTCGAGCGGTCAAAACACAGATCTCTGAACGGGGAACTCGGAACTCCAGACCGCTCTCTGTCTACGCCCGCTCTTAGCCCCAATTTTTTCCTCGCTAAATGCATTGTAAAATGTTGTATGATATACGTGTCGAAAGTAGGAAATTCCCAACTCATGTCGGCTAAACCACACTCGCTTTGCTCGTGTGTTTAGATCTCCGCCATTCGTTGGGAATAGCCTACTTTCCGCACTTGTATCATAAAATAAATAACTATTTCACTCACATCCAGCATACCTATGAACTTTACGAGCATGAGAAGTGAAAAAGAATTTCCTGTGCCAATGCTTTGTACAATTCTACGGCAAAATATCGCATTTTCCGCCCAAAAAAATCCAAATAGCGCCGTTCCTTTTAATATCACCATCACACTCCATTTCCTTATCAATATTTATGTTGCGTACCTTCCTTGCCGTAACTAAAGGCAGCAATTCAATACCCAAAGTGTTCCGTGGTCATAACTCTGTGCAGTTACTCCACTGAGGAAATAACTCGTAGGGAATAAATGCGCTTTCAGTGGGTTGGATTGATATTGCTGTTCTTGATATCTTTGGGCTGAGCGGGAGTAAAGCTCCAAACGCACAAATAGCGGAGGCGTGGCGGTGACGGTTGTAATACTCTAACTTATATGAACGGTTGTACGGTACCGTGCCGCGAACTCGTTCATACAAGTTAGAATATTACAACCGTCACCTCTACTGCACCGCCACGCCTCTGCTGTCTGTGCCTTTGGAGCTTAAGTATAAAAAATGTAAGCTGGAGAAGCTTTCCTTTAGTTTTTGTTGGAAATTGGATGATTTGGTAATTTTTAGTACAAGGGAGTGTTGCCAGATCTCCTGTTTTTACAGGAGATCTCCTGGTTTTAGGGTGTTGCTCCTGTTCTCCTGTATTTTTGTAACAATCTCCTGGATTTTAGAAGTTCAGTTGTATAATAAAGAATTGTATCTAAAAAAGTCATACAACTCAAAAAAGCATTTCAAAGTTTTACCAATTGTATTTTTGTTTCTTTTCTTTTCCACAATAAAGAGTTTACATACATGCAATTCCAAAAAGGATAAAAATAATTGGTGCTTAGTCTTTTGATAAGCCAATTAGTCTATTCTAGCTTCCATATTCAGAGACTTCTAATGGTTACTTAAGTTAAATAGAGCTTGAACTTGGCTTGACACGCTGCCGCGTGTCTAGATATTTTATGTGAGCTATCGGTGATAGGATTTCAGTACCTTTTAATCACTAAATTACTTTGAGTTATAAATGCAGCTAGAGAAATTGGATTGGTAGATTTTTATAGCTTGTTACTTTAAATAAATTACCTAAATTAAACCAAATTAAGGTATGTTTTATACCTTAGGCTACTATTTACTCTTAAACTACAAATAATTCCCAAGCAATCTTAGCCGCTATAATTTTCCTTGTAAATTTAATATATTCACTACCATTCTGAATTTTTTCAAAATTTTCCACCCAACAGTTTAGATTTTACTGGGGGGGGGGGGGGACCGTCGATTTTAATGAAATTTTTCACTTTAAAGTTGAATATTTCGCAAACAGATCACTGAATAGAAAAATCATTTTAGCAACCCCCTAATGGTTTTAAAAGACCTATCCAACGATACCCCGCACTATAGGGTTAGTCGAGAAAAAAAAATCACCCCCACTTTACGTCTATGGGAGGTACCCTAAAAAATATATTTTTTATTTTTTTATTTTACCACTTTGTTGGCGTAACTAATATGTATATTCATGCCAAATTACAGCTTTTTAGTACTAACAGTCTCTGAGCTTAGCCGCGGACAGACAGACGGACAGACGGACATACATGGCGAAACTATAAGGGTTCCTAGTTGACTACGGAACCCTAAAAACAGAATAAAATAAATATTTAAGAGGGCTTCCATACAAAAAACGTGATTTTTTTGCTCGTTTTTCCTCGATATTGATAATGGGAACAGGTAGACGCTTTAAATATTCACAGAATATTTAGTTATATATTAGACGACCAGATGGCCTAGTGGTTAGAGACCCTGACTATGAAGCTTGAGGTCCCGGGTTCGATTCCCGTGTCGGGGCAGATATTTGTATGAAAAATACGAATGTTTGTTCTCGGGTCTTGGGCGTTTAATATGTATTTAAGTATGTATCTATCTATATAAGTATGTTTATCCGTTGCCTAGTACCCATAACACAAGCTTTGCTAAGCTTACTTTTGGGACTAGGTCAATTGGTGTGAATTGTCCCGTGATATTTATTTATTTATTTATTTATATTCACTTTAAAAGTAAATAGTAAAATTAAAATAAAACAAATATTTAAGGGGGGCTCCCATACAACAGACATGATATTTTTGCCGTTTTTATAGATAATGGTACGGAACCCTACGTGCGCGAGTCCGACTCGCACTTGGCCGGTTTTTTATTCGAACTCTATAAATCCAATTCCTAAGTCAAATTAATATAAAACTAACTTGTTCTTATCCATAATAAATGTTGTTTCAACGCTAGTTTGTAGCAGGTTTCTTGACTTCCAGTCTCAACTAATTAATAATGAGAGCAGGCTTAATGAGAGACGCAGACAAAAGGCTTCAGGCTCTGTGGGAAGCCCTGCCAATGGACCCCGCCCTCCGAAAAGTCTATAATATTACGAAATTCTTTGCTACTATAAAAAAACTAAGTACCTGGGCAGCCGAGCTCTGCTCGGGTTGAAACTCGGTACCAAGCGGTTTGCCAGAGCCGCGCGCGGCCGTTATATATAATGTACTATGTGGTACGGCTCGTACGTCTCGATTCCGATGCAGTGGACGCTAGCTCTAGTGTTGCGTTGCTTAACAACGCCATCTATTGTCAAGTAGCTTTAGTGTTGCTGTGTTGGTTAAGCAGTTACTCAAAAAGTATTTTTTTTCTGTTCTGTGCTGTGCTCCCAATAATACTTTTTCTCACAAAAAAGTAACTTTTTCTTACAAAAGAAGAAACTTGACGTTTTCTCATAAAAAATAAACTTCCTTAAAAAAAACGTGGAATCGAACCGAGGTCGGCTGAATCGGCGACAACCCGATTTCTACTGTGCTATTATGGTCTGCTCGAAGCTGGCGAAATTTAGCTTTGTATTCTAATGCAAACAAAAATAGCCGGAAAACACGAGTAAAAGCGGTTTTCTGAAAATTAAACATAGCTAGATCAGTTTTTCATTCCCGAAAACCCCCACATACCAAATTTCATCGAAATCGTTGGAGCCATTTCCGAGATCCTAATTATATATATACATATATACAAGAATTGCTCGTTTAAAGGTATTAGATAGATAGATTAGATTAGATAGATATAATTAACAAGTATTTTTTTGTTTTCCTTTTTGTACAATAAAGAGTATAATCAAACAAACAACTACCTACGAAATTCCTTTGTGGCAACAAGGAGTTTAATGAAAAGGTACCTAGTTTTAGTTAAATTACTTTTTCACTTCTCATGCTCTTAAAATGTTACTTTAGTCTCTGCATATCGGGACTAAAGATCTTTTTTGATCTCTAGGGATTAAAGTAAAATTTTTTTAATTGACTATGGAAACCCCTAAACTGCCAATCACGGTGTTTGTGAATGAAGGATTATCGCCATTTTCAGTGACTGGGTATAGACAATTTTAAAGCTTTCCAAATATGTCGTCACTGGCAACACACACTGAATAAAGACCTATACTCTGTCTATTTAACAGAGTTAGTACTAGAAAACAGAGAATGCACGTAATTGGTCAGTGATAAGGACGATGCACCGGCACAAGATAGGTTTACATGCCTGTCAAAATTTAACCAACATCTGTCTCTCGTACGGTGCGGACGCTTTCAAGTGCTTATCTTTGGTTACTAATTTTTGTTAAAATAGGCAATTAAAATGCAAATACTGTTAGTAAGTAGAACTTATTTAGTTCTGTCAAAGGTTTACGTCAATAAGTTTGAAACTTCCGGTTCCGTCTCGTTTAGCTTTTGTTACTTGAGAAAATTCAATGTCAGAGGGTACGAGACACAGATGAAAAATTCCAACAAACGGCATGTAAGCCGAGCCCGCCATCGACGTGCGATTGTTGACGCCCACTGACAGTTTCTTGTCCCTTTCATTTGCATACAAAAGTGCAACAGAGAGAACGCTTTGCTAACTCTGTTAAATAGACAGGGTATAGAGCTACACCCCACAGACAAACATTTCCTACTACCTAGTTCTCCAACTTATTAGAACTTTCAGAAATTAAAACTGATTCGCGAACAGAACAATGTTCCATCCAACCCAGTAGACACGTCACAAAAATGTTCTAGGAATTTCAAAATGGATTAACTAACAAATCTAGAAATCTCGGCTTTCAAAATGGAACTTATTCCGTAAAGTACTAACTAGCAATTAGCTTCGAAATGAATTTCTGTTTCGCTTTATGAAATAAAATCGCCGTTGGAAGAAATGTCAGACTGTGATTTTGTATTCTTCTGGACATGAAAAGTTTGGTTGTGGTAGGTCATTAAATGAACGTAATTTATTTTATTTCGTACCAAAGTTATTGACTCTCCTGACGTTAATTTGTGGAAAAATAAGACTCGACTTTGAATTTTTTTTAATTGAGTATATCGATGGTACGCAGACTGCAATTAAATAATTAAACTAGAGGAAAAGAGGGAGAAACGGACAAGTATTTAAACATTAATTATTTTTTTTTAACGCTTACTAGTTCAAGTTTACAAATATCTGTCCTAATCAAGCTAACTGCGACGATTAGAAGATCGTCGTCGTATCGATGAACATACATAAAAAAAGGAAAAAAAAATTACATGCAGTCGGACATATAACCTCCTCCTTTTTTTGAAGTTGGTTAAAAAAGAAGAAATGAACTAAATATTATGGGGAAAAATACACTATTTACCTAACCTTCGTCCTAACCTACGGTGCGCAAACAGTCTCTGACCAAAAATCAAAAGTCCAAAATTAAGGTTTGCCAACGAGAGATCGAGCGTAGCATATTAAGCTGCGTACGGACTGCGCGAACATCGCGTGCCCGGGTACGCGTACTCGGGTTCGCGTGTCCTGGAACGCCATGTCCGTACGCCATGTACGCGTACAGTGTACGTGTACGTGTACTGTACGTGTACGTGTACAGTGTACGCGTACATGGCGTACGGACATGGCGTTCCAGGACACGCGAACCCGGGTACGCGTACCCGGGTACGCGTATAGTGCGCACAGTGCGTACGCAGTTTTAGGCGTGAAGAGGATAGATAGAATGCAGAACACCACGCTGCGCTCAAAAACACGTATAGTCGACGTTAAGAAAAAGACTGCTAAGCTAAAATGGGACTGGCCTGGACACGTCTGTCGCATGCACCCACAAAGATGGGCTCACACAGTTACTTGGTGGGTGCCGGAGAACGGCCAGCGACGACGAGGCAGACCATGAAGAAGATGGCGGGACAACTTGGACGTGTATGCAAAGGACTGGCTTGATATTGTGCCAGAATGGGAGTTGTGGAAGTCAAGAGGAGAGGCTTTTGCCCAGCAGTGGGACACTATGCCAGGCTAATAAAAATAAAATCTCCACCATTCCGCGCTCCAGAACCCGAATAGCCGACGTGGGAGAAAAGACCGCCAAGCTCAAGTGGGATTGGGCCGGGCATGTGTGCCGGATGCATCCTCAAAGGTCGGCGCACTCAGCCACGTGGTGGCCGCACGAGGGCTACCGGCGGCGAGACAGGCCCAGGCGCAGGTGGCGAGATGACCTGGACGCGGAATTAAACGATTGGCCAAACTTCGCTCAGGACAGGGAGCTATGGAGGACCAGAGGGGACGCATTTGCCCAGCAATGCGACACAATTATAGGCTAGCAAAAAAAAACTCGTGCCACGGTGTTTGTTATCGATCTCCTCCGAAATACCTTGACCGATTTTTATGATTTTTTTTCTGAGATTAGGTTGTAGGCCATTTTTTGTACCTCTATTCTTCGCAGACGGAGTCGCGGGCAACAGCTACTTTATTTATTACGTTAGTCATAAAGTGGCTGAGGAGTAACCCGACCGATTTAATAAGTAGATACCTCAGGTTCTTTCAAGCCAAAATGTAGTATAAAGTCAGATTGATGTGGTTTAGTTTAGTTGGGATGATGATGATTTAAAAATAACCCTAGTGTTTGATAATAGGTAGGTATTTTTTGTTCCCAATAAAACATAATGAAGTTGCACGAAACTAATTATTTTCAAGAAAGGATCATCATCATTTCAGCCGAAAGACGTCCACTGCTGAACATAGGCCTCCCCCAAGGCTCGCCAAACAATTCGGTCCCGTGCCATCCACATCCAACGCGATCCCGTAACCTTAACCAGGTCGTCACTCCATCTTGTTGGAGGCCTATCTACACTGCGTCTTCTGGTCTGTGGACGCCACTCGGGAACTTTTTGCCCCCTCGACCATCAGTTCTACGAGCGATGTGCCCTGCCCACTGCCACTTGAGTTTGGCTATTCTTCTTGCTATGTCGGTGACCTTAGTTCTTGCGCGGATTACATCATTTCTAATGCGATCCCGCAGTGAAACTCCGAGCATAGCCCTCTCCATTGCCCTCTGAGTGATATTGAGCTTCCTTATGAGGCCCATCGTTAGCGGCTACGTCTCAGTGCCATCATTGACTTTTGACTTGAGACATTGCGGTATATTGGATGACAAGATATTGCGGAGCTTCCCGAACGCTGCCCAGCCGAGTCGGATTCGTCGATTGACCTCTTTTTCGAAGTTAAACCTACTCAATTGGATTGTGTGTCCCAGGTAGATATAGTCGTCAACAACTTCGAGCGGAGAGTCTCCAATTATAACGGGAGATGGTACAACTTGGGCATTCGACATGACCTTCGTCTTGTCCATGTTCAATTTAAGACCAACTCACTCAGAGACCGTCCCGAGGTCAGCGAGCATCACACTTAGGTCTTTCCAAAAAGGATGCCAGCAATTAATTAATACAGCATGTTAACAACCAATTAGTAGTGATACGGTTTAGCCACAGAATAATCACGACGGGAATTGGCTTAAGTTTATCTTCGTACTAAAAAAATTCAAATCATTGAATAAATGTTTGACTCATAGACCGGGGGATGGTGACACAAAATATTAGTTCATTTGTACCAGTATGGCGGTTCTTCAGGGGTCTAATTACCTAATGAACGTGTCAGATAAATAAGTAACGAGTGTCGAACGATTTGTTCCACAAAAATTCTTGTATTTTCCGATAGTTCATAAAAAATCAGAAGGCGGTAGCGTAATGCCATACTTCTCCGGTGTGTCTTACAGCCCGCCATACCGACGCAAACATATTAATTTAAAAACAACAATTCAACCATTTGTACCAAGCTAATTTTTGCACAGCTATAATCATCGTCGAGTAGCCATTCGCGAAAATCACCATGCCATACTTTACCCGCAAAGGACTAATTTCTTTTTTTTTGCAAAACGGCGGGCGAGAATTACCACTCCCGAACATTGACGAACACAGCATATAGACGCGGCGGGCGACGGGCCGCTGCCCGCCGCGGGTGGCGGGTCAGAACGACCAAGGCCTTAGGGATAGGTTCGCCTTGGTACTTTTATTGTTTTATTGTTTTTTTGTATTATTTTTATTCTTTATGTAGGTACAAAAAGTACTTACAAACATACATATACATACAGTCAATGTTCATGGAAACAGCCGCTCATTTCTAGCGAGGACTGTGATCCAAAAAAGTATAATAAATAAAATAAAAATAAAACTACAAGTATTTGTTAGTGGGCAAGGGCCGTTTCTACATGATATATGTGTCGCACAAACGTCTGTCCTGTGTGGTAGCCGAGGCGGAGCAAGGTAAAGTAGCTTAATACAGACGAGTGAAGGAGCGCCAAGACAGCGAGCGTTGTGACGGTGGTCTTATGAACACAGCCACTATGTCACAAGTATCCGACTTAGAAGAATAGTGTGTGTTGCCATCTCCTGTTAAAAGTGCTCTGTGTTCCTGTTACTAATCAGAACGTGGCAACATTAGCAACCGTTGCCATGATTACATTACACAGAGAAATTACCGAGTGTCACCTGTGACAACTGTAATTGTAATACCATGTAGTGATGGGGCATGAATATACCTCGACGTCAGGGGGCGTATTACGAAATTTGAAATTGTCATGCGGTCTCTCTCACTCTTCTGTTTAACACTGTTAGCGAGAATGGAACAGCACGATACGAAGTTCGAAAATCGAATTTCGTAGTACAAGGCCAGGGGAGTGTCTAACGCGCCTTTAGTCCCATCTCGTAGCCAGAGTCGGTAGCTAGCTACGAAACAGGAGATGTGTTTTCCCATCTTGTAGTTAGATATCAAATGGGAACGATTTTCCCATCTCGTAGCCAGAGTTGGTAGCTAGGTTGATACAAAATGGGAAATGTGCTTGACACAAGAATCGATTGACATCAAACATGGAAAACATTGTAATAATTTACTATAACAAAATAACTTCAGTGAGTTTTTAACAATATATTTTAATTTTAGCAACACAGACCATAATCAGTCAGTTTGAACGTCAAAGTGACATAAAATGCCACCGGTCGCCGATCACTAACAATAAGCCCTCATCATCATCAGAATCATCATCCCAGCCTATATACGTCCCACTGCAGGGCACAGGCCTCCTCTCACAATGAGAGGGCTTGGACCGTAGTTCCCAAAGCCCTTAGTTTGTCCATAATTTTATCTCATTTTGAAAGAAAGAAAGAAGATGTGCTAGCCTAGATATTTGGCCCGGGCCACATACCTGCATAGGAAAGATAAAATTGTGTTGTGTTGAAGTTCCCAATGGACTGGGCCCGCGTCCGAATCACGGCCTGAGTCCTCTCATTTAGAGAGTAAGCCTGTGCCCCGCAAACGGAGGATACAAGAATTGCTCGTTTATATAGGTCTCAGATAATGTATGTGATGTGTCACATCCCTAAGTCCCCAGGCGGGAACAGCGCGCCGCGTATTAAATTATCACTTTACGTTGTTTGTTATTACGTTAAGGAAAATAGCAGTTTAAATAACAGGCTTTAGCTATTATTAAGTAAACACGCCATGTTTCAACCGATAAGCTTACTCTGGTTCAGGCTTGTGAAACGGTCCCAGGTAATTTTGGTATAGTCGACCAAGAAATTCCTTTTCCACCCTAAGGTTCAATGTCAGTTGTACAGCCTAAAACATCAAAGGCTAATTTCACTTACAAGTCAACGTGACAATCACCCTTATTGTTTTTATTTAAACCATTTATTTCAGATTCTTAGATCCATAGTTAATTACATAGCTTACAAAACAAATCGAATTAAAATCAGAAGTAGTCAAAATATATTAAAACAAATTCAATTAAATAAAAATAAAAATAAAGGTCAAAATTAAAATTACAATTTAAAATAAAAATAAATTAATTAATCAAATGAAATCAGAATAAAATGTCAAATTAAAAATATAAAAACATTAAAATTCACAGCTCGAAAATAAATTTATATCAAAGGGCCAGAGAAGATTGGCGAATGCATGTCGGACCAGTGGCGCAGAAACGGACCGTCTGTCCTCTCTGCCACCTTCTCCAAGAGGCTGTTCGGGCTGCCGCGCAGGCGCCGCTCCAACGATGCGACACGCTTGCGCATAATGGCGTAGAAGTCATCTGTCCGCGCTTCCGCAAACATACCCGATGCGCTACAATGACGCGGCAGCCCCAACAACATCCTGAAGGCATTGTTATATTGGACGCGTAGGGCGCTGACAGCTTTTTGAGTACAGTTGATCCAAAGGCTGCAAGTGTAAAACGACTGGCAGAATGCCTTGAACAGAGTAATCTTTACATCTTTAGTACACCTTGCAAACCTCCGAATCAACATATTACTTCTCACTGCCAGCGCCCTACGCTCCCTCTCCACATCTTGGTTATCACTCAGTTTACTTTGACGTAGGAACTGTCATAAAAAATGGTAAAGCACTTACTTGGTCGACTATACAAATGCAAAAATGTTTAGAAGTAAAATTGGCAAAAAGTTAGTAATGTTTGTGCGACCGAATCATTTTGTCTGAATAGTTTGGGGGCGGAACATGCTTTGGCCAACATGACCTTTAAGGTGGAAGCGCACGCTCTAGGCGCGAAATTCAAACTTTTTACAGTTTTTAATTTATTGTGGGTAAACGGTGTGACTGTTTAACTTCATATGACATTTGCGCTTGTAAAACAGTGTTCTTTATATTATTGTGTAAAGTTTTTTAAGATTTAAGCTATTAGCTTGAAATACAAGTTGTCAAAACGTTGAAAGTCAAGCTAACAGTTTTATTCTTAAAAAGCTTTACACAATAATATAAAGAACACTATTTTACAAACGCAAGCACCATATGAAGTTAAACAGTTTCACCGTTAATGAACTAAAACAATTACTTTGCTCACCCGCGACCTTACAATAGTTACGTTTATGCAAGAAATGTGTGTTCATGCAGTTCCTCCACCTCCACACTGTACGAACACACACAAATCACATAAACACAACTATCACCACCACCAAGCTACACTGACGCGTTTCGAACTCAACCAGACTCATCCTCGGAGTTACCACAACCGTATGCTATGCTACCAAATGTTAAACTAACAAACCAAAACAAATGTTTTAACTTGTCACTGTAACTTCACAAGTACCCACTTTATTTTCCTTATTCTCAAACTACCCCACAAAAATTAACTTTTATTGACATATTATAAAACTACCTTGAATTTTTGTTTATTTTCACTTCTCATGCTCTTAAAATGTTACTTTAGTCTCTGCATATCGGGACTAAAGCTCTTTTTTGATCTCAAGGGATTAAAGTAAATTTTTTTTAATTGACTATGGAAACCCCTAAACTGCCAATCACGGTGTTTGTGAATGGAGGATTATCGCCATTTTCAGTAACTGGGTATAGACAATTTTAAAGCTTTCCACAGACCGAAGCGCGCTACGGACGCACTATAGCGCCCTGCGCTTCGGTCTGTGGAAGCCTTTAGGGCGTGGAAATAACCTCAAAATGACAACTGTATAAAAAATATTTGAAAAATAATAATTTCGTGAAACACATTGAATAATTACGAATATTAATCTATTTAATTATAAAATATTAAAGATGAATTCATTTTATTTTGCACGTAAAGGAAGATTTCCTTTAGCTTAGGTGTTTTTAATTTGTAAAAACGCTGTCGGCAAAGCAGTTCCCTGCTCTATCGATAAAATAGCAATCCGCACTGTCGGCAAAGCAGTGCTGGAGTGTACGGTAGATAGAGCAGTTACGTTTGAATTGCGTTTGAATGTTAATATGGCATGACTTCAAAATAATGCGATGTCAGTTGCATTTAATAGTAAATAGAAAGTATAATTAGATATAATTTAACAAAGAATTGGGATATAGAAAATAAACTTAAAAAGTCGTTTCTTTATTCACGGGTAAGTGTTTCAGTTAACAATATATTTTGTGTGTGAACTTAGATCAATTAGGTTAATTTATTTGCCGATTCTAATGAATGAACAATTATCATTCTTACATGCATAGTCCAATTAGTTTTAACATAGTCTTTAAGTTAGAATTTGTTGGCTAATTATGCAAGCATTTATAGCGTCACTTTACAAAAAAATATAAAAGAAAAGAAAAGACAGCGGTATTTTTTTTGCTATTTGAATTTTGAACAGATGCCCATTGCTCGTATTGAGCATACGTTGTAAAAAAGTAATTTTGTACGTCGTTTTTTTCCTCGCATTCAAAGTGAAAAGTAGAGTGTTTAACGCGGGACTAAACTACCATAATGACAACTCGAATTATAGCCTCCCTCGCTATCGCTCGGGTGGCTAAATATCTCGTGTCATTATGGCTTGTTTTAGTCCCTTGTTGAACAATCTACTATTATTTATAAGGCATATTTTATTAATACTAACTGTTCAAATTAGACCCAAGCCGCAGTAAAGGAGAAGATACTAAATTCACCTGTTCATTAATAATAGACCCCATAGTGTTGTACCTAATTATTTCCATGCATTCCAGAGCATCCAGACGCAACCCCTTGCCGCAATAATGTAACACTTCATAAGAATCTGAATCTAACAATGAATGATTTGATTCCAACAAATGTTTTGCAAAATTCGATCTATCTGGATGCTCATTCCACCGTTTCACCGTTTACCCAAAATAAATTAAAACCTGTAAAAATTTTGGATTTCGCGCCTAGAGCGTGCCGTTCCACCTTAAGTCAGAATGTTTCCAAAGCAGCATTCACTGTGGTCTAAATGTCGTTTAGTTTAAATACTCTGGGGTCAAAATGTACAAAATGCGATTGACCGAATGTGCTCCAATGAGCAATTATATTAATGTCAATACATTAATATACTTTTTGTCATTTGTGCAATTTGACAAAGGGATTTTCGAACCTTTCCCTCATTAATATATAACATAACCCGTATATCTAGCTCGCAACTTAAATTGTCGCGGGATAGTACTAGTAGGCTATAAATTTAGACCGTGCAGGGTTTAAACTGCCCTAAAAACAAGAGACTGTCGTTAAACCCTCTCATATCGCTGACCGCAAACCCTACTCATCATAGTTTAGGGGCTTATAATTTGTATACTAAACTTGTTTTGAAATACCTGGGGCGCGGCCGGTGTGGGTTGCGTTTTAACCTTGTTTTAACCGCAAGGTTTAAGGATTTTCGGGGAAAAAGGTTAGTACTTAAAATCTTATTTATCGAATCAGGCGTTACTTTGCTTTCCATATCAAAGAACTGAAACAATACTTTGCTCACCCGCGACCTTCCTACCTCCTCCTCCACACTGTACGAACACACACAAATCGCACAAACCCAACTAAGTATCACCACCACCAAACTACACTGACACGTTTCAAACTCAACCAGAGCTCATCCTCGGAGTTTCGCAACCGTTCACTATGTTACCCAATGTGTGCGTTGTGTTGTGAATGTGTTTGAGTCTAACATATGCATGGGGTAAAAAGGAGAGGGTGAGAGTTTGTATGGGGAATCAATAACCGCCAAAACGATTTAGGTGAAATTTGGTGTACAGATAGTTTGAGTCCGAGAAAAGGACACAGGGTGGTTTTTATCCCAGAAATCACCATTCAAGGAAGTGAAAAGGGGGGTGAAATTTTGTATGCTGAATCAATCAGGGAAAAGCAGATTGGATAAAAAATAAGCTGCCCAAATTACTAACGCGGATGAAGTCGAGGGCAAAAGCTAGTATTTTATAAACCATGACTTATGTTGCCGGCTAATAACAAAAACCGGGCGTCACGCCGCAACCGGCTCATCACCGCCGGAATTAAATCCGGTTTTACTATCAATCAGGGCGACAATAGCAACACTCAATTTTAATTGCCCGCCCATGTCGCTTGCACAGTCGTAAAAATACTTAGTGGTAACGGGGAAAAATACTAGTGACATATGTGGCTTTTGGTCAATGAATGAAGGTCACCACAAACTGGGAGCGCGGGCCGCCAAAGGAGCGTGCCCAGCGCGGTCAATAACACTGAATAATATATACGGTGCCACACACCGGCAGCGCGGCACAGCGTAAATGATTCAGAGTTATTGACCGCGCTGGGCACGCTCCGTCGGCGCCCCGCGCTCCCGGTTTGTGGTAGCCTTGAGGTTTGAGGAATGATTTAGTAAAGGCCGCAGGTTCACGGTGATGCAAGCCGCTTCTAACCGTAATGATAGGGTATTAATGAGACAGAGTCTCGGGCATCAGCTAGTATTACAAACATGAAAGTTTGTATAGATGTGTGGATGTTTCTCGCTAAAACGGTTTGATAGGTTCTGATGAAATTTGGTACACAGATAGTTTATAACTTAGATTAACGTATAGGATACTTTTTATTCCGGCAAATTGGATAGTTCCCGAGGGATAACGATAAATGAAATTGTTTGCAGACGTATCATGAGTTAGTGATTCTACTATAGATTGGTCGTTTTTTAAAGGGTTCGACGTCAAATACAATGATTATTATTTAATTTAAATCAATCATATTATTATGTTTATGTGTCATGCGTTTACTCAAAGTAAATCAACCATCTGCTGAAATGTTCTGGATTATGTTCAAAACACCTTGTATTTTGACTTTGGCCTCTCAAGGAGATGGTGGGTTCAAACCCGTCTCACACCTCTGACTTCTTCGGAATTTACGTGATTTTAATGACTCACTTCGGGTCACTGAGGCCAGTAAGTAAGTTGTATTTTGAGTGAATTAACGAGTATTTCTACAAGTATTTCGTACTCCCAAGTACTTGTTAACCCGCGGCCGCCGCGGTGCTGTAAAATGAATCGCATCAACATGACAACCTCATTTCGTTAAAAGCGGTTGTTTTCCCGGCACTTAGTGGGTCACGTAGCTTTAGTGTACCTCATGTTGTATATTTCTGAAAATAGTTGTTTACTTTTAAAAACGAGCACGTTTTAAGTCAATATTCAGTGTTTTTTCATTATTCATCATCATCATCATCATTTCAGCCGAAAGACGTCCACTGCTGAACATAGGCCTCCCCAAGACTCGCCAAACAAATCGCTCCTGCGCCATCGGCATCCTTCGCATTTCAACCTTAACCAGGTCGTCGCTCCATCTTGTTAGAGCCCTACCTAGACTTCGTCTTTCGGTTCGCGGACACCACTCGAGAACCTTTCGGCCCCATCGGCCGTCAATTCTACGAGCGATGTGCCCTGCCCACTGCCAGTTGATTCTGGCGATTCTTTGAGCTATGGCCGTGACTTTAGTTCTTGCGCGGATCTAATATTAGCAAATTTTAGATTTCGGTTCTCTTTACTCTTCATTGCATTGCATTACTTAGGTATACTCTTATTTCTGATGTCCTGTCAATCGCTCTAAGATTAACTGGAAGAGATCCCTTTAAAGGATAAGTTCGCCTTTGTACGTCTGTTTCTCTTGTTATCTATCTATCTATCTACAGCCATTGTCCGTCCACTGCTGGACGTAGGCCTCCCTCATATTGCGCCAAAATTCGCGATCCTGGGCTTCCCTCATCCACCCACTGCCAGCTGTCCTCCTAAGATCATCAGTCCAACGTGTTGCAGGGCGTCCAACACTACGCTTTCCTAAACGTGGTCTCCACTCCAGGACACGTCTGCTCCAACGATCGTCAGTTGTACGGCAAACGTGACCAGCCCATTGCCACTTCAGCGTGCTAATCCGTCGGGCTATGTCAACGACTTTCGTCTTTTGTCTTATATGCTCGTTGCGGACCCTATCTCTCAACGAGATACCGAGCATAGCCCTCTCCATGGCACGCTGAGCGACTTTGAACTTATGGACTAGTCCTCCTGTGAGTGTCCACGTTTCTGCAGCGTAAGTCATAACGGGTAGGACACACTGGTTAAAAACCTTAGTCTTCAGGCATTGTGGCAGGGATGACGTCAAGATATGACGAAGCTTCCCAAATGCTGCCCAGCCCAATCGAATCCTTTCTCTTGTTAACTTACTGTTAATTTCATGTTTTTGTGTAAAATAAAGAGTTTTACATACATACAGAGATAATGATGATGAACCAATTTAACCTTTAATCCAAACAATCAAATAGCAAAAGCTATAACATTTATTTGTCGTTCCAATTCATTAACTTCACGATTATCACTCTGTTGCATTATTCAAATAAACAAAATGAAATCATCAACATACTACTTAATTATAATTTTATTATTGTGATAATTTCACGATTCACAAAATAATGTATAACGGGGCGGGGTTCGATTCCCGGTTGGGTCAGATATTTGTGTGAAAAATACGAATGTTTGTGTTCTGGCATTGTGTGTTTAATAATGTATTTAAGTTTGTAAATATGTATGTATGTAAATACTTTATCTATATATATAAAAATGAATGTTTGTCTGTATGTCCTTTATAGAAGCGTAAACTATTTGATCATGTGACGATCTTTAGCAAAGTTGTTGTGCATGAAGGAAAACATCGCGAGGAAACTTGCACACAGTTGAAGAAAAATTCAATGGTATGTGTGAAGTTCCCGATCCGCACTGTGCTCGCGTGGGTACTAAACCATACCCCGTATTACAGGCTGGGATGATGATGATGGTGATTACGAAAACAGGTCCCCTGACCACGGCATAGGCGAGTTCTTAGATTCTGTAAAGTATTTTTCATCACACTTGCTCGTCAATGGTGTTATTCCATGCTTGTATACTAAATGACAATGGTCTAAATTGTTCTTAAGGGAGTTATAGATTTAGTACAGTTTTTCTACCCAAGGGAGTTCTAACTTTAGTTTAAAAATCATTTCAGACTAAGGAGGTTTCAAGTCGGCCAACGTTTTATTTATTATCTTTAAAACTTAGCTATAACCCAAATTTTACATCACAAAACTTATCTACGCTTCATGAAAATTCGTTATTTATATATTTTAAATTTATATCAAATAGTTTTGCAATAATTTTAGTAAAAATATTTTTTTAAACATTTTGGCAGAATCTGGCCGTAAGACCTCTCGAATTCTAAACTAAACACAGTTTACATTATCTATGGTAGGTGACTCGAAAAAAGTGACAATCTGTATTTGGCGGGTAGCCATTATTTTATTCAATTTAAGTGTTTAGAGACAAATTAATTTTATTTTTGGATTTTTTTTCTCGCAATGTGATGAAAATCATTGTGTGTATCACGGGCAGTAAGGGGATTAAAAACTCGAGTCATTAAAAGCCCTCCGCCTTCGGCGTCGGGCTTCTAATAGACTCTCATTAATAATCCCCTACTAACGGCCCTAGATGCACAATGTACTATAACTGGGCTTACCCAACGTCTTGTGTAACAGCCGGAGGCAGAAGCCTTTGAAACAAGCCACTTTATGCTAATGGTGGCTGGCGTATAAATCACTTGCTAAGTTTTAACGGGCTGGAGATTGAAGATAGGCACTTAACTTTTACCTTAAACATTTGACTTTAAACACTCCCCAAAAGACTCATTTCAACTTGCAATTTAGTCTCAACGTGCCACTGTATACGGTCTAAATTTGATGCATCACGGAATTGGAGATAGGTTTGTTTTGTTGAAGTTTCATACTCATACTCGTAGCGTTTAGCAAGTTTCAACTTGTTGACAGTTTGACAGTGAGACACTTGACGGGTAGCCTTATGTGAAAGAGTGACTTTGTGAAAAGTTGAAACGACATTAATATATCTAGTAAATGAGTGGGATTTTGGAGTTTCAACCACTATATCCCGTGAGTTACAAAAATACATGAATAAATAAGGATAGTGGAAATAAGTTTGTGCTTTTTGCGCCTGGTTACTTAATGTACTCGTCAAGACGAATTAAATGAGCCCAAACTCGATGCGGTCGTATCCTTTGATTACAGAGTTCCTATGGCCAGCTTCCAACTCCATCATCAGCTCCAAGTCATATTAATATTGCATTGTCATCCGATTCATACCAAAATTCCTGCTCAATCGGAAATCGGGAAGTGGGTCAAATTTAACTTGCAAGATTTGATCCGTACATACATACAGTTGTGGCCATATAATTAAGAACGATTATTTATTGAGATGATTTTTTCAAAGTAACAAGTATAACTAATTGCCCGTATTTTTTTTATTTCTCTCGGTATTGCGAAACTTTTCCGTACTACCGGTACATTCATTTATGCCACATAGTTGGTTAAAAAATTAATAGAGAAACTTTATACATTCGATCTGAACCTAGTATTAGTACTTAGTGGCTGGTCACGTAATTAAGAACGCTGAATAGTTTATTATTTTTTCAAATTTAAATAGAGAACACTGTGTGGCTACTGTGTGGTTGTAGATTATTATTCGTATAATTTTGGCGCCATTTCGTGCTGTTAAAGTCTTAAAAGTGATTACTTCGTATAAAAACAATGGGGAAAAATAAAAGTTGTGATAAATCTACAAGAGAAGTAATAATAAAACTTCGCGAGAAGAATTGGTCGTATAAAAAGATAGCCGACTATCTGCAATGTTCAAAAACAATGGTTTTCCATGCCGTAAAGCATTTTTCCACGTATCAAACTACTTCAAACGTTCCACGTGGACCTAGATAAAGAAAGTCATCTCGTCGAGATGATCGAAATATCGTTCGTTTGGCAAAACAAAATCCTTTTAAAGGATCTAATGAGTTGAGAAAAGAATATTTTGGCGAAAACAACCCTTCAGCAATCTCTGCACGCACTATTCGAAGGCGTTTGGTAGAAAATAAGTTGAACGGAAGGATAGCAAGGAAGGTGCCTATGTTGAAACGATGTCATAGGCAAGCCCGACTTGCATTTGCAAGAAGGTATGAAAACTGGACAGTCAGACAGTGGAAAAACGTTCTTTTTTCTGACGAGACAAAAATAAATAGGGTATGTTCTGATGGAAAACGATATGTACGACGCCCTCCGAATAAAGCATTCGACCCGAAGTACACAAAAGTGACATTAAAGCATGGCGGGGGAAATGTGAAAATTTGGGGGTGCTTTTCTGGACATGGCGTTGGACCTGTTAGGCTGATAGAAGGAAACATGGATCAATTCCAATACAAAAATATACTGCAAGAAACAATGTTACCATATGCCGAAGACGTGCTTCCGGTTATTTGGACATTCCAGCACGATAATGATCCAAAGCATACTGCACGCACCGTTAAGGAATTCCTCACATCACAATCAGTTTCTGTCTTAGATTGGCCAGCCAACAGTCCAGATCTTAACCCAATAGAGCATCTTTGGTGCGAAGTCAAGAAAAAGGTTTCATATCGACAGTGTGGCAATTTGAGAGAGCTGTACGACGTTTTCTTAGAAGAATGGAAATCTATTTCTCTTGCGAAATGTCAAAAATTGATAGATTCAATGCCTCGCCGGTGTAAAGCCGTAATTAAAAGCCGTGGACATGCTACTAACTATTAATTTTAATTCAAATGTATTAAATTGCTTTTTTTTCTATACCAACTTCACATTAATATGATTTATTTAATCTAAGCTTCATATAAAACAACTCTCGAGCAGTTTAATAAATCGTTCTTAATTATTTGTCCAGCTTCATTACTATTTGAATTTATTAGTATAGAGAACAAATAAAATTTGTAAAAAAAAATGTTAGCAATTATACACTATTATTCTTAATCCCGTTTGCTCTATCCATGTGGCTATTTTATAACATAACTTGTTACTTCTAAGAAGGAACACAACTAGACATATGACATGATTTAGATAAAAAAAAATCGGAAGCTTCAAATCGTTCTTAATTGTATGACCACCACTGTAGATATTTACAAACATTGCAAGTTAATAAAAAGCTTGTAAATACGGATAACTCACGGATCGACTTTAGCTTGATATGTTTTGGGCTAATTTGTAGCGCTTTCCTCTTGGAGCACACGCCAAACACCACTGCGAAACTGTATAAGGATGCCCATAAAACCAATTGAAATTCTGCGACCGAACACTTATTCTTCAATTCTGCGAGGGCGGTGGAGAGAGGGCTATGTTCGTAGTTTCTCTGAGGGATCACATTGGGAATGATGAAATCCGCGTAAGAACTAAAGCTACCGACATAGCTCGAAGAATCGCCAGACTCAAGTGGCAGTGAGCAGGCACATCGCTTGTAGAACTGATGCCAATGGGGCCAAAAGGTTCTCGGGTGGCATCTACTGACCGGAAGACGCAGTATGGTAGGCTTCCAACAAGATGGAACGACGACCTGGTTAAGATTGCGGGAACGCGTTGGATGTGGATGGCGCAGGAGCAGGACCCGTTTGTTTGATGAACTATGAGGAAGGCCTATGTTCAGTAGTGGACGTCTTTCGGCTGCAATAAATAAGGTGTTTCGCGGCCTTAAACTGTCCCAATTTCGACGAAAAATGTCTGAAAACCGTTTACAGGATCTTCAATGCAACTTGCCTAACTGTTTGCTATATTTAGAGAGTAACACTACAAAGTGGTAAATTGAATTAAATTTCGCTTAACAGTACCCCGTCGCTTAGTCTCCCAAACTATTCTACGCCCGGTTTTATGGCCTGAGACGTTCGCCATTCCTAGGATTCATTGTTAACTAATTGCTTCATTTAAGCCAGTGTAATGTAACTAATGTATTAGTGGAAATTATAAAGAGGCAGTACTAAACAAAGAAAAATCTTTAGAAACATTCTTATACTTTGGTAACCTGGTACAAGTTACAACAGTTTTGGAAAAATAAGGAAAACATCCATGTCACTTAGTTCAGCGACATTCATTTATTTCGTTATTTCGTCCATTTATTAAATAGCCGTGGTGGCGCTCTCGAGTATTTCAAAGGTGAAGCAAATGGTGAAGCCGAAATATTTCAGCCACTTCGTGACGTCTACAGCTTAAAGAGCCACTAGTTACAAATAGCATAGCATCTCTATGTCTCTTGGTCACTCTGTAGCTTGAGAAAGGCTTTACCGATTTCATTCATCTTTTTAGGGTTCCGTACCCAAAGGGTAAAAACGGGACCCTATTACTGAGGCTCCGCTGTCCGTCCGTCTGTCACCAGGCTGTATCTCATTAACCATGATAGCTAGACAGTTGTAATTTTCACAGATGATGTATTTCGGTTGCCGCTATAACAAAAAAATACTAAAAAACAGAATAAAATAAATATTTAAGGGGGCTCCCATATAACACGTGTTTTTTTTGCTCGTTTTTGCTTGATATTGATAACGGCACGGAATATTTAGTCATGTATTCACTTTAAAAATAAATAATTAAATCGTCTACCCGCCTGTTTTGCAATGTCAGCACGCTATATAAGGGCGCAGGCTGAAAACCAGCGCGGTGATGAGTAATCCTCATCGCAGATGCTGAGCCTAAGCCTTTTGCCACATAATTTTGTGTATTTTTTCTTTTTCTTTTTTATGGGCAATAAATGGTTTTTTATTTATTTATTTATTTTATTTAAATTAAAATAAAACTAATATTTCAGGGGGGCTCCCATACAAAAAACGTAATTTTTTTTGCCGTTTTTATAGATAATGGTACGGAACCCTTCGTGCGCGAGTCCGACTCGCATTTAGCTGGTTATAATATGATTTTTAATACTTTGTGGAGAGTTGGGTGGGGATGGGGAATAAACGTAAGTACGTCATACATTGATACTTAGCAGATATCATCATCCTGCGGGATGGAGGACAGGAGTGGTCCATAGATTTTATTTCTGTGAGAACAAAGTCGCAGGCAAAAGCTAGCACGCAATACAAACAACTATGAAGTCGGATTTACGGTTACGAAGTTACACACTGTATATCAAAAACACGTCAGTCAAGTTACGAGACTAGGCCAGTTTTTTTGCCGAAAATATGAAGTTCCCGAGGGAAATTGCGAAAATGAGCTCAGGAACATGATAAAGAGATATGTAAATTACTCAAGACGTGAGTATTTTTCTTGCGATGCCCCATGAACGAAATAGTGCGGAAGCTATCCATAACCCGAAGAGGTATGTTTAAGACCTTTGCTTCAGAGTTTAGTAAAGTTAATCCGTTTGTGTTGTGTATGCACATTATGCGCATGACAATAATATAGGTATAAGGAGCTATTAAACTAGGTACCAATATTTCCACGACGTACTTAACTTACTCATAAAAACAGGCCACTTTCACTCAGAAAACTTTACAAAATTTAAAAAAAAAACGCAAAATTTTCAGTTTTTTTTAGACGACCAGATGGCCTAGTGGTTAGAAAACCTGACTACGATGCTTGAGGTCCCGGGTTCGATTCCCGTGTCGGGGCAGATATTTGTATCAAAAATACGAATGTTTGTTCTCGGGTCTTGGGTGTTTAATATGTATTTAAGTATGTATCTATCTATATAAGTATGTTTATCCGTTGCTTAGTACCCATAACACAAGCTTTGTTTAGCTTTCTTTGGGACTAGTTCAATAGGTGTGAATTGAATAAGAATAAGAATAAGAATAAGAAATCTTTATTTCGCATAAGTAACGGTACATGTTAAAAAGAAAAAAATAAAAACAATAATTGAAAATAGAGATAAACTACTTATACGAAAAAGGAGTCCACTCAGCACTCGTCGGGACACTAAGGGTGGCTCGACGCTGATATTATGTGGATCCTGGTTAGCATCCGATACAGAGCCGCACGGCACACATGCTCCCACAAACTCTCCCAATATGATTATAAATATAAATAAATATTCTGTCTCTCTTTATTTAACACAAATTCATAGATATACAATAAAGAATTTCACAAACATACACAAGTTACATAACACAAATTGCTCACACAGCACCCCACACAAAATTATTGTAGCCTGGCGAAATTGTGACTCAAACCGCAACACGGTAACTCCAACCAGCAACAGGGCACTCTCCACCCTCAGGTACAAGAAACTACACATCATAATCTTATGGTGGTTACACAAAGGCGCTATGTTGAATTAATCTGTAATTCTAATAAATGATTACGGAAGTCCTTTTTAAACTTATATAGCGATTTCACATTTCTTATTGGTGGCGGGATGTTGTTCCAGCATTTCGTAGCAGCATATTTAAAGCTACCACGAAATGAAGCGCCCTTGTGTCGCGGAAAAAGAAGGCGGGGGGCCTGCCGCACGGCTCGGTTTGAAAAATTAAGTTTATCAAAAAGATATGAGGGTTTTTCAGTCTTAACTATTCCGAATAAAAGAGTAGCAAGATGCAGCGTTCGGCGAGCCTCCATTTTAAGAAGTTTGCCCTTGTTAAGGAAAGGAGTCACGTGAGAGCGATATGGTATATCAAAACAAAATCTAGCACATGCATTCTGCAAGCGTTGGATTGTTTTTTTAGTGCGAGATAATATCTAATACCTTTAAACGAGCAATTCTTGTATATATGTATATATATATATATATATATATAATCAGGATCTCGGAAACGGCTCCAACGATTTCGATGAAATTTGGTATGTGGGGGTTTTCGGGGATGAAAAACTGATCTAGCTATGTTTCATTTTCAGAAAATCGCTTTTACTCGTGTTTTCCGGCTATTTTTGTTTGCATTAGAATATAAAGCTAAATTTCGCCGACTTCGAGCAGATCATAATGGCACATTAGAAATCGGGTGGTCGCGGATGCAGCCGACCTCGGTTCGATACCACGTTTTTTTCAAGATTTTTAGTTTTTTTTTTAAGTTTATTTTTTATGAGAAAACGTCAAGTTTCTTCTTTTGTGAGAAAAAGTTACTTTTTTGTGGGAAAAAGTTATTTTTTTGCAAGAAAAAGTTACTTTTTTGTTAGAAAAAGTATTATAGGGAACGTGCAGTAACTATAGGCGGCAGCACTAATGCGACAGAAGAGACACTATGCGGACAGTAAAACAAACTTATCAAGGTAAAACATTCAAATTGATGGCACCCTTATGGCACCAGTTGGCAGCACCGTCTATGTGCACGTTCCCTATTGGGAGCACACAGAACAGGAAAAGCCGGTTGTCTGTAAAGTCGGTTTACGGACGATAGTTTAACGTGACTCACCGCTCCACCCCCTCCGGTGTTTTTGTCAAATATCTTGAAAACGGTGCATCCTATGGCAAAATCAATGAAATTTTCATCCCCCCTCTAATGCCCCCGCGCTCCCTCTCCCGCATCCCCTCCCCCCTCTCAACCCCCCACCCCCACCCCCCACCCCTCCGGTGTATATAATCAGGATCTCGGAAACGGTTCCAACGATTTCGATGAAATTTGGTATTTGGGGGTTTTCGGGGATGAAAAATTGATCTAGCTTGGTCTTATCTCTGGGAAAACGCTTGGTACCGAGTTTCTGCCCGAGCAGAGCTCGGTCGCCCAGGTACTACAATCATGAAATACTGTAATTGTTCCCTGATATTTATTTATTTATTTATATACCATCCAAACGGATTACTGCTTTAGTATGGAAAATCGTAATTTTTTTCAGATTTTAAAAAGGTGTTAGAATAAAGGTGACTTGTTTTGATGAGTAGATTAAGCCATAGAAATATTGGTACCTAATTAGTTAGCACCCTGTAAATTAGTAGCTTTTTCCCGCGACTTCGTCTGCGCACAAAACAAATTTATGGCCGACTGCCAATTTCTATCCCGGGGGCAATTCGAAAAATCTCTTTTTATTGCACCTTTATGAAACTAAAAGAATTAAAAACCGGTTGACTGTAAAGTTGGTTTACGGATGATAGTTTAACGTGGCAACGTCATAACAAAACATTCAAAAGACAAAAATCAAACCAGGCGGTCACCCATCCAAGTACTGACCGCGCCCGACGTTGCTTAACCTCGGTGATCGGGCGAGAACCGGTGTTTTGTCAAATATCTTGAGAACGGTGCATCCTACGGCAAAATCAATGAAATTTTCATCTCTCTTTAATACTCCCGCACCCCCCCTCAACCCACCTGCACCCCCCAATAAAAATTACCCGAGCGCTATTACTAAGATTATACATCCTGGCGCGCGCTGCTCCCTTGTACATCCTGGCGTTCACTGCTCTCTCTTGTACTGGACAATATGTACGGGTCATGTACGGAAATGTACGTTACATTGCGTCATCCTTTTTCGTGCGTGCAGCCGGCGTTCATCGATTTATTAGACGTTGTCACGTCAAAAACATTCACACCACTGTGAATAAAAAACACACACATGCACACCACTGAATCTACAAACGATAGTAATTTACTTCCAAAAGATACCACGTCCGCGTGGAGTGTACCCTTGCTTTACCTAAGTATATGACACATTTCATTAGCAATTCAGGCGCTTAAATCTTCATAGTTACAGCGAATGCAAATTAGTACACAAGGTAGTTAACGAACTCACACCGCTGAATTTGCGATGTAATCAGGGAGCTGGCTCATAATTACGTTTTACATAATTATATGATATAAAAATATAGGTCAACGGGCAAAATTTACGAACAGGGGACGCCACTCGAAAATACCATTAGATCATGGTTGAAATACGAATAGCGTACCGTAAAATGCTGCAACATTGCCAACTCGATGCAATTTTGCCTAGTTAGAAAAACTGCGATTAGTGACGGCACCAATCATGGACATGTTAAGCACATTAGTACCCAATAATGGACAGCAAAGATTCAATGCCTTATAGCCCACCATTCATGGACTTAACCAGTTATGACCATCAGTTATCATAGTGTTGATAGATTAAAAGTGTATAGTGTCCGTTTCTTAAAATTTGGGTTTACGGAAAAAAATGTCCATATTAATTAGTTCTTGTACATTACTGGTGCTGTTACCGTACTTGCCAAATGGTTTACGTTTGTATAATGGGAGAAATTCTATAATTTTTTTGCTAATTGTTTATTCGCTGTCAAACTCAGCGAAGAAAATATATTTTTTTGGGAGCTTAGGTTTGTGGTTTTAAGTCGGCAGCTCATTCTCTGAAGTTTGTTCGAAATTATTTTTTTATTAAATAAATGTATCGGAAAGCAATGTTGCGAAGGTTTTCTGAACATTTTGTTTCAACATTGCCTGAGGCTAGGGCACGTTTTCTGATAACTAGGTCTATTGTTATAAATATTATAAAACAAAACTCACCAAATAATAAACTCCAAACGGCATGACGACGACCGCGACCAAAAGGTCGGCAACCGCTAAGCTCACGATGAAATAGTTGGTAGCGGTCTGCAGACTGCGTTCCCGCGCCACCGCCATTATCACAAGCACGTTACCGAACAACGTCAACAACGGAAACACTAACAACGACAACGCCCAGAAATTATAGTGCGCGTCACTACACGTCAAATTATCGTAACTACAATTAGTAGTGTTGAGCGTTCGAAAGTACAGGTCACTGAATGAGTCGTTCAAGTCTATCATTCGGAGCGGATCGGTTTCATTCACTTGCACTGTGGCGTTTGGGTCCGGGGGGCGTAAGGGTTTGGGGTGTTGTGTGCCGTTCGGCTCCATTGAGTTGTAGCTGTCATTCATTTTTTTCGTTCACTCCGTGCTTCGCTGCAGTGAGCTGGTCTCGTCCATTTTGTCACGCAGTGATCTGTAAAGAGATTGTTTGGTTAAATGGTTTGGTCAATGTTCCGCAAAGTGTGTGCCGCGGCTCAATTGTGTACCGTGGTCATTAGTTGTTTTTTTTTATTTGATTTTTTGTTTTTATATCTTATTAATTTTACTATTTAAACTGTCCGTAGTAAACAAGCTATATTTTATAGGTCAGGCTGTTATTTACTTATAATTCTCAAGCAAACTTAGCCGTTATAGTTGTCCTTGTTAATTTGACATATTCTCTCCCAACCTGATTTTTTTTCAAAATTTTTATACCAACAGGGGGGAGACGCTCGATTTTAACAAAAAATGCAGTCTAAAGTTGAATATTTCGCAAATGTATCACTATATCGAAAAATCGTCTTTTCAACCTTGCAATTATTTTAAAAAACCTATCCAAGTTAGACGACAAAAAAAAACACACCCACTTTACGTCTATGAGGTACCCTAAAAATGGTTTTTCTACATTTAATTTTTTCACTTTGTCCGGATAATTGCTACACATTGTCATGTCCATGCAACATTTCTTTCTTTCGAGCTTTCTAGCCCTAATAGTCTCTGAGTCAAGGCGTAGACGGACGTACAGACATACATGGCGAAACTATACATAAGTGCTGTTTTTGCCATTTTGGCTCCGGAACCCTAAAAACATAGCTTAGTCGAACCCGTGTCCAACAGTGCTATGTGTACCAATGAAAAATATGATTTTACGCAACGTCTGATATTTGCGAAATGTCATCTGACAGTGAAAGTAAAGATGTTAGTTATGATGAGTATACCTAGAGATTTTTCTAGCACGAACGAATATTTTTCCTTCTAATCTTTGATCAATTATAACTGTAGATCCACAGTCGCGCGCCCGAAAATGTCCGAGCCAAATGAGCGCCACTTTGATAAAAATGGCCTTCTTTTTTCTCAGTACGTTGCGTGAAATTGTCAAGTTTAGCTGTCAAGTGTCAACCGAAATTCGACTGTAATGAAGTAAAGACTAGGTTCAAATTTCTATGTAGGTGATGATTTTAATTGTTATGCAAACAAATAAAAAAGTTCGGACATTTTTTGAAGGAGATTTTGTTCGGCAATGTGTATCTTCAGTTATAATTGATCAAAGCTTCTAATACTTAGTTTATCGATGTCTTATAAGTAGCATTATATCAGTGAGACACGTTTGAATATAAAACAAGAATACCAAAGAGAATCGATGTTATTATTATGTCAAACACTAAGAACAAGTTGTTCGTGCCAGAAAAATCTCTAGGTATAATCAAATATTGTTTATTTTATTAGCAGTACGGCTGCTCACCGAATCTAAGATTATTTAAAAGCGAAAAACTTTTTCGGGTGCGCCGGTGGGATCCCACCGCTTTTCCCGCTGCTTTTTCGCTTTTAAATAATCTAGGTATAATGATGAGTGAAGGTTCAAAGATCTTTTAAAATGAAGAAAATGCGAATTATGTTGCTAAGTATTTGGTTTCATTTCTATACTTTCAATTAAATTGTATTTGTACAAAAAACTTAGAGCGATCACTAATATATGGGAAAAGCATCGATGATTGTGTTCATCGATATGGAAACTCCCTACCCAGTCATTAAATTCTGCCACGTGTATTCCGATGTCTGCTCATTTGTGTAAAATGGTCCCACGATGTTTATTTATTTTGTCAGGCGTCAAGTAGAATAACGTGTGTTTAATATAAACCGAGAGGCGAACGCAGTTCATTGAATATTCTAATCGATTTAGAACCGTGTCAGTGACATATTAATTTTAGCGTTGTAAACTGTGTCAAATATTTTACCCCAGACTTCGGACAAGACAGTCAACGGTTTACCTGCTTTTGGATTATAAACCGGCTGTATGTAAAGTCGGTTTACGGACGATAGTTTAACGTGACAATAAATAAATAAATAAATATTAGGGGACAATCTCACACAAATCGACCTAGTCCCAAACTAAGCAAAGCTTGTACTATGGGTACTAGACGACGATAATACTTATATAGATAAATAAATACTTAAATACATAGAAAACATCCATAACTCAGGAACAAATATTCGTGCTCATCACACAAATAAATGCCCTTACCGGGATTTGAACCCAGGACCTCTTGCTTCGTAGGCAGGGTCACTACCAATGACAACGTCATAACAAAACATTCAAAAAACAAAAATGAAACCAGGCGGTCACCCATCCAAACTAAGTACTGACCGCGCCCGACGTTGCTTTACCTCGGTGATCGGACGAGAACCGGTGTTTTGTCAAATATCTTGAAAACGGTGCATCCTAGTGAAAATTAAAGAAATGTGTGCTGCTGTACCATTATGATAGTTATCGTAGATTCTGAACAATGTGAATGTAAACAAAGCTATAAGAAGGGTGATAAAATAAATAAATCCTGAGACCATTGACACCAATCGACCTAGTCCCAAACTAAGCAAAGCTTGTACTATGGGTACTAGGCAACGGATAAACATACTTATATAGATAAATACATACTTAAATACATATTAAACATCCAAGACACGAGGAAAAACATTCATATTATGCCCTAACCGGGAATTTAACCCGGGAGCTCAAGCTTCGTAATCAGGTTCTCCAACCACTAAACCATCCGGCCATCAAAATAAATTTAATAAAGCTCTTTTATAATCCTAATTTGAAAGCCAAAGGTGGTATTTTTTAAATAATCTCCGTTTATCATCGATCTCGGGGAATTATGTAAAACAGGACTTAATTAAATTCTTCGGGCGAGTTGGTGAACTTCATCCGTTTAGTGAATTTATTAGGATATTGGCGTAAAGATACAGCTTAATTAACTCAAAGACATTGTATTGAACTGAAACAATTACTTTGCTTAGCTACGTTTATGTAAAAAATGCGTGTTCATGCAGTTCCTCCACCTCCACACTGTACGGACACACACAAACCCAACTATCACCACCGTTAAACTACACTGACGCATTTCGAACTCGACCAGAGCTCATCTTCAGAGTAGGTAACACAACCGTACGCTATGCTACCAAATGTTAGACTAACATATAGGAGTACGTACCTACTAGTTGTGGTACCTACTCTGAAGATGAGCTCTGGTTGAGTTCGAAACAGGTCAGTATAGTTTGGTGGTGGTGATAGTTGGGTATGTGTGATTTGTGTGTGTTCGTACAGTGTGGAGGTGGAGGAACTGCATGAACACGCATTTCTTACATAAACGTAACTATCGTAAAGGTCGCGGGTGAGCAAAGTAATTGTTTCAGTTAATTAATATGGACCTCCGCAAAATAACGCCTGATTCAATAAATTATTCAAAGACAATGTACAATTAGTTGATGATACCAAACCCTTTGATCAATTATAACTGTAGATCCACAGTCACGCGCCCGAAAATGTCCGAGCCAAATGAGCGCCACTTTGATAAAAGTGGCCTTCTTTTTCTCAGTACTTTGCGTGAAATTGTCAAGTTTAGCTGTCAAGTGTCAACCGAAATTCGACTGTAATGAAGTAAAGGCTAGGTTCAAATTTCTGTGTAGGTGATGTTTTTAATTATTATGCAAACAAATAAAAAAGTTCGGACATTTTTTGAAGGGGATTTTGTTCGGCAATGTGTATCTTCAGTTATAATTGATCAAAGGTCAAACCCTTCATTTAACATTGCATTAAATGTCATCATTTTCATCACTGCAGGCACAAGCCTCCTCTCAGAATGAGAAGGGTTGGGTCGTAGTTCCCATGCGGGCCCAGTGTGGATTGGGATCTTCACACACACCATTGAATTTCTTCGCAGGTGCAAATTTCAAATGTAGGTAATTTCGCACATAAATTCCGAAAAACTCAGAGGTTTGGGATTTGATTCCACGACCCTCTGTTTGAGAGACCATAGGTCAAACCGCTAAGCCACCACGGCTTTTAAATGTGTTGGACCGGAATCAGAACAAATAAGTTTTAGTTTGATGGAGCGACGACCTGGTTAGGGTTGCGGGAACGCGTTGGATGCGGATGGCACAGGACTGATCTGTTTGGCGAGCCTTGGGGGAGGCCTATGTTCAGCAGTGGACGTCTTTCGGCTGAAATGATGATGTTTGAATGCTTGTAACTTCATTTTCGGCCACATAGTTGTGGTGGCCTAGTGGTTTGACAAAATGGTCTCTCAAGTAGGGGGTAGTGGGTTCGAGCCTGAGCTTGCACCAAAACTCAGAAGTATTCCGTAATTTAAGGTAAACGTACCAATGCTCGACACTTCAACGCCCAGTAGATGACACCCATCTGTCACCTCTTTTCTATGACATAAGATTGAAGGTGCCATGTATTGGGTCAGTGTGGAGCACGTTGAGCACTTACTAATATTTTTCATACTAAATACAAACTGAACCATGGATAAACAGAAAAAAAACCCAGAAAAAGAGACCAGCGCCGGGAATCAAACCTAGGTCCTCAGCATTCCGTGCTGCGTGCCAAACCCCTACACCACCACTGGTCAGGAGCTTAGACACAATTTTTTCCTATATATCGACATTTTTCAGTTTGTTTTTCTATAGTCACTTACGCAGCGACACTAGCAACATCTATGTTAATGTTCTCATCGAGAAACGTCAACACCCCTTCGGAACTATCCGCTCACCCGGACAAGAGATGGCGCTCTTAAGCAATCTTATCAAGATTGGTTTTTTGGAGTCTTATTGTTTTTTTTTTGTTAGGGTTATGCTTTTTCTTCCAAGGGATAAGGGTACATACAAACATAGACCTCTACATCGAACGACCGCCTTGCTAATTTAATTATAACAATAGACTGATTGACGTGTTACACAACGAGCGACCCAACTCGATACTGCCTCGAACAGGGCAACAGGGCTGTGCGGTGCGGGGATTGCGGTAGAGATTTTAAACTTCGACTGGAGAAGTAAAGAGATGTTTATTGAATAAATGTTAAACTCTAGTATAAAGTCCACTACAACTATGTTAGCTAAGAATGTTGAAAATGTTAAATGTTATAATTATTCGAATGCACCCGGTCGCGACTGTTTCCAAAAATGCACTAACTATTATTCACTAATAATATAACTAGGTCGCGGCGATCAATGAACCGATTGCTGATTGCTGACAGTGCGCACGCGGCCTTAACGCGTGTGTTAGGTGTATTGCACCGAACATCTTGCCGGGGGCAAACGATGAGATGAGTTGAGATTAAGATGAGAATTGACAAGATGATCAAACAATGTTTGCATTTATGTACTAAATTACTTTACGAAATAAATTTTATTATAAAATGGGGAGGTTCCCCGATCGATTTGTTTTAATTCGATCATTTCATTATCTTCATGACAGTCCCGAATTTTCACTTCGCACTGTTTGGTTCATTATCACTACATTTTTTTTCTCGATATCGCGCACTAACACTACACTTATCACTATTGTTGCTGGCCGTCGACTGCGGGCCTTGACGGGGCGCCGGCCCTGCTCCATCCTTCGTCACTGCTGCCGCCTCTTCTGGGACCTGTGCCTCCGGTGTTGAGGCTGCCAATGGTTTCCATTGACAGCTCGTTCTCCGCCACACGAAGACAATCACTATGATGCTCAGCACACCCCACAGGCAGTATATAGCTGTGTAATGATGCACGTCGTGAATGGAATAGCTTTCAAGGAGGGGCTGATTGTCTTGCAGTACTTTTATCTTTTCCCCGATCTTCTTTAACTCTTCTTGGTCATTTTTGTCTTCGTTTTCCAAACTGTTATTGCCAATGTGCTGCAGCGTGATATTGATGATGTTGTTAATGGGATCTATTTTTGGAGCTAATATGTTGAAGGTCAAGTCTACCTTACTCTCCATACTCTTATGTGCTTGTATCGTGAAATTATCTGTTTTTACTACACAACTGTCTGGTATATTAATTATGTTGGTTTTTGTCAACGTTGTAGTCGTAACCTGATCTGTGCATAATGTGCGAATCGGACACTTATCACAACAAAAGTATAAGTATTGGTTTATTTTTGATAGGTTTATCCATTTGTTTTCGCATCCAGCTACGTTTGTTTTGCAATTGTTGTTATCATTTTCATCTTTAATGCACAGATCTTTATCGGAATTCATCTTGTGGATGGGTGTTTTTAAATAACACATGTAGGTAAGCGGTTCACGTAAAACGCAATGTTCCAAATCTTGTTCAGATGCAGGTAGGTATGCATCTTTTTGTAAATTAATCGCAATATACTTTTCAATCGGTACAATGGATATCATGTTTCTTCCTGAACAATGGGGTAAGGGAATAATGTTATAAAAGTCATAAGTATCTCGATTTATAAGTGGAATGCGGATCTCAAATATCATATATTGATCAGTAATTCTTGCCTTAATTTTCAATAGGTGGTAGATAGAATGTAAATTGGTTTGTGTGTTGTCGATGGGAAGGGTCAAATCGCTCTGTAGTTGTCTAGAAATAATGTTTAACTCACGTTGAAGTTGTTGTGGATCTATGATGTGTATATTCATTTTTCCATTATAAACGTTGGTAACAGTTTCTAGTAAAGTATCCTGAATAATCCGAAGATGGTTTAGTAAATTATTACTTGCTAAAGCGATGATTGAGAATTGGGCTATACATTCAGCGTTTGTCAATTCCTTTTGCATAGCGTTTGTGCCCTTTTCTAAATTAAGTAAATGTTGGTGTATCAGCTTATGTTGTTTTTGAATAGTGTCTTTAGTTCTTAAGAGCATGTTGTATTCGGCCTCTACAATCGACGTTTGGTTTTTCCACAAAGTCGCTAAATGTTTCTCATTATTTCGGATAAGGCCAATATCTTTTTGGTATTGTTCCGCGAACCGGTCATCTAAGACACCGAATAGCGAGTTCGCAAGATAACCGATACCGTTGACTAGCCCACGGCGCCTGCGTGTCTTCTGTTTCAATTGATGAGTCATCAGGATACTGTTGTAATGTTGAAGTTCGTCATACGCGTGACGTAATTGTAGTGTGATGACGTCACAATGCGATAGGGTTTGCACTTGTTTACATATGGTTTCGAGTTGGTTGTTATATTTTTCGTAGGCTGACATACCTTCCCAAAATGGATTCATGTCGTAGTACGCTACTAGTTTCCAATTGTCTCTAACTAATTGCATAGTTCCCATTCTATCGAAGTATAATCCTTGGTTTTCGGTGACGGCTGTCGTTTTAACACATAGACCGGTTGTTAAAAAGGACATGAAGGTCATGAGTGACAGAAGTATTGCGCTAATTGTTGTGAAACATCCCTTTTTGGTTGTCCTTTTCGTTTTGTCTACGGCAGTTTTAACTGGCTCTTCTTGTTTATTATTTTGTTCTTGTTGGTCTAGCGGTAAAACTGACAATTTTACTATGGGTCGTTTAATTATGCCATTTTTTGTTTTTAATGACACGACTCTTACATAGCCGTCTTGGCCTGGGTGTACGTCAATAATTCGCCCAAGCGCCCATTTTCCTGCTGGTAAATTGTCATCATGAATTACTACGACTTCTCCTATCTTGCAGTTTTTCTGGGGACTTCTCCACTTTGGTCTAGCTGTTAGTTGACTTAGATATTCACTTTTCCACCTCTTCCAAATATCTTTAAATAATTTTTGTGTTAAATGCCATCGTGTTCTCTCATCTTCTTCTGTTTGAATGATTGTAACGCCGGCTCTTCCGGTTAAAAAATGAGCTGGTGTGAGAAAATCTAAGTCGTCTACACTTTCAGTAAGTGGACACAGCGGTCGCGAGTTGAGACAAGCTTCTAGCTGGGCTAAGATCGTGGAGTATTCTTCGTAAGTTAGTTTCTGTTCACCAACTACGCGTTTCAAGTGGTGTTTCAGTGAACGCACCATTCTCTCCCACAGTCCGCCAGCACTACTCCAAGCAGGTGCGTTAAAATGCCATTCTATCTCCATATCGGTTATTTCAGTTAGGAAAGTGTCATCAAAATTGTTTCGCAGTTGTTGCCATTCTTCCTGAAGTATTCTGTTAGCTCCAACAAAGTTTGTACCGTTGTCACTATAAAAGTGACGTGGAGATCCTTTTCTTGCCACCATTCTTCGTAGGGCTGCCAGGAAGGCGGAACTTGACAGCTCTGTTACAAGTTCTAAGTGCACGGCCTTCGTTACCATGCATACAAAGATCGCTACATAGCCCTTAAATATTTTGCTTCCACGCCCTCTGTTGGCTTTGATATCCAGAAAACCTGTGTAGTCTACTCCTGTGTGATAAAATGGAGTAGCTTCCTGTACGCGGGCAGCTGGCAAGTCTCCCATAAGCTGATGTAGTGTTTTTCCGTCTATTTTTTGGCATTTTACGCACTGTCTTATGTGTTTTTTCACGGTATTGTAACCACCAATTAGCCAGAATTCTTCTCTTAGTTTGCACAGGGTCATTCGTGCTCCTCCGTGAAATGACCGTAAATGTGCCTGTTGGATGAGTAATGTTTCTAATCGCGAATTTTTTGGGATAATTATTGGGTGTTTCATCTCGTAAGATATGTTTGCTTCTTTCAGACGTCCTCCAACTCTTAAGATGTTTGATTTATCCAAAAATGGTTTTAATTGTAACAGCTGGCTCGTTTTGTTACAATTATTATAGTTGCGAATGTATTTTATCTCGGCCGTGAACTCGTTGTTTTGCACTTTCTTTATAATAGCTAATTTAGCGTTCTTCAATTCTTGTAATGTGAGATATGCAGGTAGCACGCGTCGCTTTGGTGTCAATGCCCGCAATATCCATGCAACTATACGAACAGTTTTATTGAATGAGCTGTGTTTTTGTAGTAATGTATTTATAATGTCGTCGTTGACGTTATTTTGTATCACATTTGATTTATAAGATCGCTTCTCTTCTTCTGTTGTATCGTATCTCGACAGCTGTTCTTGTTCTGTGTTAAATGTTGTTAACCATGATGGACCCTGCCACCACAGAGTATGATCCTTTAACTGAGGTGCAGTCAGACCTCTGCTTGCAGCATCCGCCGGATTTTCGGATGATTTAACGTAGCGCCACTGATTTTCAGGCATCACTTCTTTAATTTGTTGTACGCGATTCGCTACGAACGGTTTCCAGCGGCTCGATTGACCTTGTAGCCAGCCAATCACAATTTTGGAGTCTGACCAGCCAAATGTTTCCGTTTTAATTTCATGTAACGCTGTTTTGATCTTTTTCATTAATTTTGAAAGTAAGTGAGCTCCGCTTAGTTCCAGCTTCGGTAAGGTTAATGTTTTGGTGTGTGGTACAAGTTTAGTTTTCGCAGCGATTAATACGACAGTAGAATTGTTCTTGATTCGTGCGTATACCACACATGCGTATGCGTCTAGGGACGCGTCAGAGAACCCATGTAACTCGATTACATCAGACTTATTGCATTGTATCCACCTCGGTATTTCACATTCATCTATGTGATTGATGTTCGCTTGTAACTTCTCCCATTCTATATGAATGTCATCTGATACTTGTTCATCCCAGAGTGTTTGTTCTCGCCACACTTTTTGAAATATGATTTTTAGCTTAGTGCTTAATGGGGCTAACCAGCCTAAGGGATCAAATAATTTCGAGATTTCAGTAAGGAGTTTTCTCTTTGTTGGTTTGGATGAAAGTTTTGTTATGTTGCATTTAAATGTGAATTTATCAGTAGTTGGGTTCCAATACAAGCCGAGTGTTTTAGATGTATTTTCTGTTTTGAATTTAAAGACCGTGCCCTCATTGTCTTGATTTGTTTTAATGTTTTCTAATATTTCTTCGTTGTTTGAAGACCATTTTCGCAGGTTGAATCCTCCTCTTTTTAATAAGTTATTGAGGTCGGTAACGAGTTTCTTCCCTTGTTCAATTGAGTGAGCACCATGCACTAAATCATCCATGTAAAAGGATTCTTCCAATACTTGGGAAGCCACAGGATAGTTTTGCCGCTCATCTATTGCTAATTTTCGAAGTGTCATCATGGCTAAGAAAGGTGCTGCTTTTGTACCATATGTCACCGTGGTTAATTGAAATATTTTCAGCGTTTGTTCTGGGCTCTCTCTCCAAACTATCTTCTGTAATTGTTGGTCGATTTCGTTAACAAATATTTGTCGGTACATTTTCTCGATATCAGATGTAAAGGCGAATTCATATTGTCTCCATTTCAATAGTAATGTTTGTAAATTTTGTTGCAAATTGGGTCCCGTATACATTAAATCATTCAAAGATTTTCCACTAGTTGTTTTTGAGGAGCCGTTAAAAACAACCCTGTATCCTGTTGTAAGCGAATCGGTGCGTTCAACCCCGTGATACGGTAGATAACATTCAATTTTCGAGTGATTTGTTGAGAGTTTCATGTGTTCTAAGTCGTTGTATTCTTTCATAAATATTTTATAGGCTTGAGCTAATTTTTCTTGCCTTTGACATTTCTTTTCTATGTTTCTGAACTGAGCTATAGCTTTTGTTTTTGATTCCCCAAGTTGTTCTTCTAATTTTGGTTTCATTGGAAGGCGGACTACATACTTGCCATCGGAGTTTCGTACCGTGTTTTCTTGATAATGTTTGATGCATTCAATGTCTTCTTGAGATAGGTTACCTTCCTCGGCTATCTCTTCTACCTCCCAGAATTGTTTTATGTCTTGCAAATTGTTTATGACTACGTTACAATGGTAGGTTTGAGCACTACCACACAGAAGCCAACCGAGCTGCGTTTGTTGTGCCATTGGTTGAGAGGCATCCTCACTTCTAATCATACCGCTGAGAAGGATATGTGAGTAAACATCAGCTCCCAATAGTAAATCCACGGGTCTGCTTATATAAAAGTCGGGATCTGCAAGATTTATGTTCTGTATGACCGACCACGAAGGCTTCAAAAAAGTTTTATTTGGTAGGCTCTTGATTAAGTTGTTCATAATGATTACTTCCTGGTTGAAGGTAAAGTCATTGTATATTGAAGTACATTGTATGTAGAGTTTTCCCTTACAGTTGTTTTCTTTCTGTCCTACTCCATAAATAACACCATTACATTTTTCTCGTTTTAAATTCAAAATCTGGGAGGCACGTTCCGTAATAAGTGAAATTTGAGAGCCCTGGTCAATAAGGGCCCGCATGACATGGTAGGTCCCATCAGCTGCACGAATTTTTAGTTGAGCTGTTGCTAAAAGTATCTCTTTATTATATTCTTGGTGGCTTTGATCTGTTTTTGTTGTGTTTTCTAATTGATGTTTAGAAATGGTCGCGTTCGCTGACGGTGATGAGGTCGTTGACTGCCCTGCTGATGTTGCGCTTTTGACAAATGCTTCATGTAATAATGTGTTATGTTGACCCGTACACTTATGACATACCTTTGTTGAGTTACATGCGTTTCCATTATGGCTAAATAAGCAGTTAACGCAAAGCGCTAGTTTGTTCGTTGTCTGATATCGCTTTTCCACTGGCATTTGCAAAAATGCGCGGCATTTGTATATTCCATGCGGATTTGTACATAGCGGACATTTGATACTGGACGCATGAAATGTTTTCGCAATCGTTGAAGTAGGTTGACCGCGATTGACCCTGTTATTATGTTGATAATTGTTAGAATAAGTTCGATTATTCTGGGTTTGAAATGATTTACGTGTGTTTAAAGTTGATGGTTGCTGAAAGTATGTCTTTTGAGTTGCAGGTTCCTGTCTTTTACGAGATGATTCGAGACTCGTAAATTTTCCTTCCAGGAAATCTAATAGCTCTTGAAGAATGGGTAATTCGCGCGAGTTTTTTAATGATTGGATGTAGTCCATATGTGTTTCGGGATCTAACTTCTGCGATAAAATATGAACGATGATCGGGTCCCAAGTACTTATGTCAACGCCTAAATTCTTTATAGAATGTAAACACTCAGTGGTTGTATCATGCATTTTCTTTATTTGAACCATGGATTGTTGTTGCATAATAGGTATCCCAAATAGAAGGTTAATGTGAGAAGTAAATATTAATTTCGAGTTATTGTAGCGATTATTTAAAATCTCCCAGCACACAAAATAGTTATCGGAACTTATTTGTAAATGTTGAATAAGTCTTTCGGCTTCGCCCTTTACTTTAGACTTCAAAAACTGCATCTTCTGTGCGTTGGACAATGCAGGATTCTTATGTATGGCTTCAGTGAACAAGTCCTTAAACGAAACCCAAGTGTTATAATTGCCATGGAAAGTAGGGATTTCCAGCATAGGAGTAGATTTTTCCCTGTGTGCCACCGACCAAATCTTCTTGTTTATGTCCCTTTTTAGACTGTTAAATGTTGTCTCATGTTTGATAAAGGTTGTTTCGTAGACTAAATCCGTTTTAACTGCTTCACTATCTATCTCCACATGCAAAGAATCAATTACTGACCAACGTGATTGTAATGATCTGAGCGCATCTTCCAATTCCCACTTATCTGTCAATATATCGACATTAATATTGTTAACTGTTCTTACAAACGCTTTCATGTTTGCGGATTGTTTGCGATACATCTCGTCCACCTTACTGGATGTGCCTGTCTCTGTTTTATTCTGTTGAGTGTCTTTTCCATTCCCAAATGTTATCTCTTCATCCGCATCCCGAAATTCCATCTCGAGTGCTTGCCCTGGCTCTGTTTGATGTAGTTTTGCCTGTTGATATCCTTTACTTAAAGAGTCTCTAAAGTTTAAATATGCTTCCTTTGTTGTTTCGTATGTAGAATTGATAAAATATGGATGATTCAAATTATCTTCCACGTTAAGGTTGTCATGATTAAATTGGAATTCGTTCCACAAAGTTGTCAAAGTTGTGAAAATTCTTCTAAAGTATTCCGGCTTCGACTTCCTTTCCGAACCATCTTTCTTAAAATTAGTAAAAAGCACTTGGATGCTCTGTACAATTTCTTCTTGTCGAATCACGCTCGCCATCTCAATTGTTATATAGTGTTAGTAAAATAAGAAAGATCTTACTTGAAGCTCTCTTCTTGGTGTGTCGATATCGAAAGCGTTACCCGTCGATTCGTATGTTTACTCCTCCAAGATTTGCACTGCAATCCTCACACTCAAATGTTCACCAGTTCTTACACTTCACCCGCAAACCGACAAACGATATAACGCGCGAAGAGACCAACAGTTCGAAGGACCAATGTGCGGTGCGGGGATTGCGGTAGAGATTTTAAACTTCGACTGGAGAAGTAAAGAGATGTTTATTGAATAAATGTTAAACTCTAGTATAAAGTCCACTACAACTATGTTAGCTAAGAATGTTGAAAATGTTAAATGTTATAATTATTCGAATGCACCCGGTCGCGACTGTTTCCAAAAATGCACTAACTATTATTCACTAATAATATAACTAGGTCGCGGCGATCAATGAACCGATTGCTGATTGCTGACAGTGCGCACGCGGCCTTAACGCGTGTGTTAGGTGTATTGCACCGAACAAGGGCTGGTGGTGGTTTCTATTGTATCGGCCCGTTCTTCAATAGTGAACTACAGATAACAATATAGCTTAAAGCATTTTGTGACTGATTTTACATCTTTGTTTCATCTAGATCTTTTAAACATATATTTTTCGGGCGGAACCTTTTGTACTACCATCTTGTCTATCTTACTCGTTAATCCTGCCACCACGCTGGCGTGTGAAGTACTTAAGACAACAGAAAGTCAGGTGACCGACTTGCCGGTAAGCAACCGTATTTAAACAAAAAAACTTAACACGTACCAATAGCAACTGTCTCAGAAACAAATATTATCACTTAACACGTTCACTGCGTTACGAGATCTAAAAGATCTCTTATGAGTCTTTCATTCAGTGCGGCGCCCGATTTCGTATTTCGCACCTCTGTGCGGGAGGCAATAGCAGCTGAATTACTACGAGTATGACGGAGACAAATATAGAAACTTGCTTCCTGCTAAAAGTTTAACTCAACGACGTATTAAAAAGAATTGGAGATAGATTAGGTCCCTAACGCACTGAGTAATAACTTTATTCATTTGGTGCGTTAGGAGATCTTTTGAGTCTCCTGAATCGCAGGCCTCATAGCCGCAAGGAAAGGAGAGCGAATGGTGCGGGTGCCGCACATTTTGTTTTAGTGTTGTTCAAGTATCGATGTGAATGGCCGCGCGTTATTTAGAAAAAAAATCTCGTTAAAATCTGTGAATTTACTGTATGCTTAAAGTATTTATAAAACAGTTATGAGTGCCATAAAAAGAAAAAAGTGTAAACAAACGCACGATCGCTTAGGGAACTTAATGGGTAGCCAATACTGATTACAAAAAAGTTGGTAGTATATTTTTAATTTGTTTACCTAGATATCCATAAAAAAATATTGTTTTGGACAAACACTTTGGACAACCTGTAGGTATGCCGACTGTTTAAAATACTGTTGTAATATACTTTATTGCAGTATTTTCTGAGGGAAAATGTTCAGTTCAGACCACGTTTTAAAACGCGGTGACAAAAAAAGACGTTGCGTCGGCTGTAACAACAAATTAAGGCTCACAATGAATAGCACACAAACTTCCAAAAAAAAAAAAAACTAAAAGAATCTTTACCCACTGTGTTCAATATTTAAACAAACATTGTGTTTATCACTTATTAATGAATAACACTTTTCTTGATGCCACTCTTTGAATAAAACATAGTTATCGACTATTAATCCCATCACTAGTCCGTAGACATATTGAACTAACTTCAGTTGCGACGTGAGATACAATCGATACACTATGTTTGTTTTGTATTTACTCTGTATATTTATGTCGAAACTGCATCCGAACTCGTTTATAGATAGAGCAATGGATTATCTTTACCTATAAACAAAAACATAACGATACATAGCTTTTTGAGCGAGATTTACGTTATTTTCGAAATCTATTTTTTAGGAGGCTGATTGGGTCTCATACGCACTGAAGTAAAGCTTGGTTTCGAGTTCTTATAGGTCACAAACGCACTGGCTGAGAGTTCATTGAAAATGGTCCCGCAGTTAACGTGTTAATAACGTGTACACTTACACGGTGTCCTACGAGTATTTGTTTTTACGCAACTGACGAGTAGTGTTTAACCAGTGCCAACTTGCCAAGGAGGATCTCGCACTACAGATAATGGGTCGGGTACAACTTGTTAAGACCCTACGTTAAGCCATGTCAGGAGCGAACGGAAGTTAATTTGATTAACCAACCAACTTAATAGGGATAATGATAGACGTTTTCTACAGGATGTTCACCGTGATTACTTTTAGGCGGACTTGTATGGACCAGAGTTAAGTTTAAGCCCTAGTTAAGTGCTAATCCAGGGTACTATTAAAATGTAAGCAAATGTAAGGAAGTGTCATCCTCAAGCCAAGGTTACCAATTTAATTTTTTGGATCTCTATCGTTTGTCCGAATTTCATATGCCATAATGTTCGTGTTCCATAAATTTGATTTGTCATAAAGTAATTCATTTCTGTAACAGCATTTTCTTCAGAATTTGTATTAAACTTACCTATCCTAACCTACAGTATTCTATAAGAAGACATTTGAAAAACTGAAACGGCACGCTTTTATTATATTTTATGGTAAAAAATGGTATGGCAAGTGAATTTATGGCAAAATATGGGAAACAAAAGGATCTAAGTATGTTTTACTCTGAACCGTGTAATATTTCGACAGGTCCCTGATGCGTTTGAATCTATTCCATGTGTTACGAAAATCTAATGGATAATTTCCAAGGGCCAATTCCAATACCGGCCCATTCGTGATGCAGCGGCTAGCTACAACATGGCTCTCCCACTACAAAGTTAGTTGGTATAATCATCCCAATTAGTATTAATAGTGAGTGCGCGTTTGGCAGCCGCCATGACGTGCGACTCTAAGAAGAAGGGCTACGAATTAGCCCGAAACATGTCGAGTTAAACTCGTTTTAAGACGTGAGTGATCCGTTTATTTTCACTATGAGTGAGTCTCACGGTAGTTTCATGTTTAAACCAATTAGCATTAGTTTGAATTTTGAGACCCTGGGTCCTTGGGGTCCCGGCGCACACAACTTTATTAAAGTGCGTGTGGTCGACACCACTGGAGGCCAAAGGGCTGGCAGCTATCTCTCTCAACGAATCGCATCGCCATTCAACGAGGGAATGCTGCCAGACTTTTGGGTACGATGCCACGGGGGCCATTTTAGACTTATCCCCTGTTTCACCAATTGATCAAATTTATTTGCCGTCTCTGTTTGTTTTGTTCGAATAGACGGAGACGGCATCACATTTATCCGTCAGTTAAAATTAATCAATGGGTGGTGAAACAGCCCCTTAGTCTGGTAGTTTTTAAGTTTAGTCACAGAATATTATAATAGTACTGACGTACAGAATGGAAACGGTCCGCCCCGCACCGATTCGAATTACCCCACCCCTCAAGGCGCAGATAGCCGGAAACCGCCAGAAACCAGAAGAGTGCGCGCGCGATGTATGTAGGCGTACGCGTGTACAGACGTCGTCGTGCTTATGTAGATTCAAGAACGCGTATTTGTACGTTGTGTCCGCCGCGTGGTTTAGTTTAAGTATAGTTAAGTTTTATTCATTGTTATTGTTTCTTAATATTTGTATTTTATGAGTAAATAAAATAAATAGTTATAGTATAAATCTTCCCAGGCGAATTTTTCGCTTCGAGCCCTTATCTTTCAAAACAAACGGTAGGTAGGTATCGTCATAGTATTAAGGTTCAAATTTAATGTAATGGCTCGAAGCGAAAAATTCACCTGGGAAGATTTGTACAAGGTACCTATATCATTAGCAAATCTAAACCGAAAACAGCTCATGACATATAGTTAGTCAAAGGCGTCCAAAGTTCTAGCAGACGTCACGGCTACTACGAAATTCGAAACTTGTCTCGTGCCGTCCCTTTCACACTTCTGTTTAATACTGTTAGTGTGAATGGAATGCCACAATACGAAGTTCGAAAGTCGAATTTCGTAGTAAGGAGAAGGAGAGCTTTGCATGTATGCGACATAGCAGTTTGTGAACGGAATTAGCTAACATGAGTGTTTGTGGAGTTTCTGCGACCATTTTGTTTACAGTTTGCGGTTGGGGATTAAGCTGTTAATTATTGAGCTGAGAATAATTGCTAACTGCGAAGTTATGTCTCACATTATATGGATTCACTAGCTTATTCTCGCGACTTCGTCCACGCACAAACAAAATTTATGGTCTACTAGATCACTATCCCGTGGAAAATTCTAAGAATCGCTTTTTACTGCACCTCTATTATCCTAAAGGAATGGTTACTGAGAGACGGTCTCATTTAATTGAATGTATAAATCCCGTTATGTCCCTATTCCATGGGATTTTCTGAAAATCCTGAAATCAATTTTGAGTGACAACGTCTAATAAATCGATGAACGCCGGCTGCACGCACGAAAAAGGATGACGCAATGTGCCGTACATGTCCAGTACAAGAGAGCAGCGCGCGCCAGGATGTACAATCTTAGTACTAGCGCTCGGGTATTTTTTAATTTTAATCGTGTAATCTACAGATTGGTTTAGGTTAGGTTTATTTTATGAAAATCCTGTTAAGTAGAGAATTTCCAAGAAAATTGCATTATATCAAATGATCATTATGTATTTCGTCCATTATTGGTTTTAAACTTTATGTATTTCAATACGTACCCCGTAGAATGCAACGTTTTCAAGATATTTGACAAAACACCGGTTCTCGTCCGATCACCGAGGTTAAGCAACGTCGGGCGCGGTCAGTACTTGGATGGGTGACCGCCTGGTTTCATTTTTGTTTTTTTAACTGTCTTAAAAAAAAAGGAGGAGGTTTCTCAATTCGATCGTATATATTTTTTTCTACTCGTTGATTTTAATCTGTCAATTATGTGTTTATAGACAAAATTGCAATCACATACATTTTAATCTTAGATAGTCTATGGCACTTCGGACTCAACTATAATGATTATTATGCAACGCTCTAGACGACTATAATAATTTCAAAATTAGAACTTTGTACTTCGATTGAGCGTTGTGAGCGCTTAGTGGAACGCACCCAATGTAAAGATAGAAATATCTGGCAAATTTGCTTCCATTTGAACACACAAACTTTTTTCTTCTGTTACGTGATTGGTTAGTAATTGAAGTAATTGGCCAATCAGAAACAGTCTTATAACGACGTCTCATTAGTTCTTTATGTGCTACGAAAATTTAAAAGTTTCGTTTGTTATTTGACGCGAAATCGATGGTGTTATATAAATAATCCCTAATTCGAATTAAACATGAGTGACAGTGACGAGATTAGTTTCGCCGCTACTCCAGAGGAGATAACTACTATTACAGAGGAAGCAACGCTTACCTTGTTACCAGAAAAATCTAAATAGCTATACAACAGGAGTTATGCTAACTTCATGGAATGGAAGACGAAAAAAGGTTATGTATGTACCTCGATAGACGATGATGATGATGACTCGTAGAAAAAGTATTGTATACAATAGTTACATAATTAGCTCTTAAAATCTCTTACCTTACTTAGGCCACTCGGCAAGCCTCGTGGCCTAAACACGGTACTCGACTTTAAGAGCCTTCATTATGCAACGATTGTATAAAAAACTATTGAATGTTTTGTTATGACGTTGTCACGTTAAACTATCGTCCGTAAACCGACTTTACAGACAACCGGTTTATTACTATTATAATCACCCTACTTACATGCCAAATTTAAAGTCTCTAACAATTATAGTTACGTAGATAGGGCCACTTTGAAGCGAAAATATCAATCCCATTTATTCCCTATCCCGTGGGAATTTCAAAAAATCCCTTCTTAAAGATGCCTACGTCATAATAGCACAATCCGTTCAGTGGTTTGAGTTGTGCGTTGATAGATCAGTCAGTAGTCGGTTGTCTTTTATATATACACAAGATTTACTGAATCAGGCGTTAAGGTATAAGTTGCCAGCCGACTCCACGCAGCAGCAGCAGACGACGTCGACGTGAGCTAGCGAGCTACGCAAACTTATACCTTATTTCTATGAAATTTCCTCCGTAGCTAGCGACACGTCGTCAGCTGCTGCTGCGTGGAGTCGGCTTCCAACTTATACCTTTACTTGTCTCTCTCGTTTGGGGCTCACAATATGAGCTTTGGTTGAGTTCGAAACGCGTCAGTTAGTGTGGTTGTGGTGATTATTTATTATTTATTTATTTATTTCAAAAAACAATTTTACAGCATAACAGTATTACCCAAAGCGCTATAAAATTTACAAAAAACAAAAGCAAGAGAACACAAGAAAAAAAAATCCAATATATAATAAGATAAATAACATAACCATAAAAACAAACAAAAATAAGCTGGGGAATATCAAGTAGGAACCGTAGTCAGCCTGTCATCCATCTTCTCGCAAAAAATCAGTACTTGCTGAGACACTGCCGCCCACCGCCCCGCCAGCAAGTTGCACTCCGGTGCCGACACCAGGAGCGAGTTCAGCAGCGCCAGGGCTCGGGGCAGCGGCGATTGCCTACGCTTGATACGCGGTCTCAGGGTTAGGGCGTGCAAAACCGGAAAGTTGTCAAAACCGGTTTTGAATTGCGGTTTTGAGGGCCCAAAACCGGAAACCGGTTTTTTCCCCGGTTTTGGCAATGTTCTTAAATATTTTTTTATTATGGTAGTAATGGTAGAATTTGAACAGTAAAATCATATTCTTAGATAGTTTATATACCCACAAAATCTACAAATAAAACAAATTGCATGAAATACTTGTTTTTAATTATCCATTAATGCCTAGCCTACCAAGTAGACCTTAGATTAGATAGATCACGACGAGAGATTTGGACGACCGGATAGCCTAGTTGTTAGAGAACCTGACTACGAAGCTTTAGGTCCCGGGTTCGATTCCCGGTCGGGGCAGACATTTGTGTGAATAATACGAATGTTTGTTCTCAAGTCTTGGGTGTTTAATATGTATTTTTAAGTATGATTATCCGTTGTCTAGTACGCATAGTACAAGCTTTGCTTAGTTTGGGACTAGGTCAATTGGTGTGAATTGTCCCGTGATATTTATTTATCACATTCATAAACACTCTTAGTTTGGCTAACAAACAATTTTAAAATGAACTTAAAATAATATTTATCCTAAAGATTAATTAACAGAGATCAAAATCAAATCACAACACAAGTAAGTATGTGGCACCTTTAGTTATTTAAATAAACAATAATCAATATGTTCGTATTTGTAGTTATAGTCGATGGCAGTTGAAATAAAAAACAGATCATTTACTGTACCACATTAATAAACTAAACTCTCTTAGTTTGGTTAAAAACAATTTTAAAATGAACTTAAAATAATATTTATTCTAAAGATTATTTAACTGAGATCAAAATCAAATCACGGAGCGGGAGAGCGGGAGCGCGACGCGGGCGGAGGGAGGATTGTAAGTAGTATAGATAGGTTGCGTTCGGATTTCGGATATTTTTCGATGACTCAAAATTAAATATTTCTTAGAGCGTTAGAAAAAAGTTGATTTAAATCAAAATGTACCTACGTCAATCAAAATGGAAAAACCGGAGGTAAAACCGGTTTTGTCTATCAAAACCGGTTTTGAAAAATCGGTAAATTTTGTCCGGTTTCCGGTTTTCAGCAAAACCGGAAAACCGGTTTTGCACGCCCTACTCAGGGTAATCCTGGGCACGTCCGGGACAAACAACCTGACTAGTTGCTCCACGAGCTTGGGACAGTCAGTATCCCCTCGCAGAACACGACACACAAATAGAAGAAGGCTGAGGTTCCGCCTCACCTCCAAAGAATTAAAGCCTAGAGCGCCAAGAAGAAACTTTGTTGGATATAATAGTTGGGTTTGTGTGGTTCGTAGTGCGGAGGTGGAGGAACTGCATGAACACGCATTTCTTCCATAAACGTAACTATCACAAGGTCGTGGGTGAGCAAAGTAATGGTTTCAGTTCATTGATATGAGTGTGGGTATTGGTATGGATATGGGCTTATGTTCAGCAGTGGACCTCTTTCTGCTGAAATGATGATGATGATTGATCATACACAGAGTAAGAAACAAAAGTTGTCTCTCCTATGAACATCAAGGCGGGCTTGCGCGGACCAGGGTTAGCTACTTAACTCCAAATCAACTGCTAATCCAGGGTTAAGAAGTGTCAAAATGTATGGAAATGCCATTCTTAACTCATGATTAACGATATATTTTTTAATCCTGGACTGTGCAAGTGGCCCTAAATTAGCAACTCCGAGTCAGCAAACTTAAGATTTATTTAAATGGCAAATCTGGCATTTGAATAGAAATTCCAGGATCCAACAAAATTCTACTAAGTATATGAAGAAAACCCGAATAAAACTTGAATAATATTCACTCAACCCACAATTACACAAAACCTCAAATCGGAAAATCCAGAAATTCACGCAATGCACTTACACGTTTTTCTTTAATCATTACAAAGGCAGTTTCGTTGCCGAAAGCGGCTCGAGGCGGTTGAAACCAGTTACAAGTGGTTAGGAGCGGTCGGTACCGGTTTGCCAAACGGATTTTATACCCGAGTGATTCGCTAGAATTAAGCGCACCGACGTGTTTACAATGCGCTCCTTGCCCACCTCTGTTTGCACAGGGTTCCGTAGTATGATAAATTACAAGCTAGGATTATAATTGGCTTCAGGACGTGCCTTGCCTGTGTTAAGGTCTTTATGTTTGCACTTTGCATCGTGTTTATTTGTTGGTTTAGGTCAACTATTCCAAGATGAAGTGCGTCCACTTACTGTGGTCAGATTGAATTGAAATATCATTCACTTACTGTGGTCAGATTGCATTGAAATTTGCTGTACATAAATAGATTGAGTGATAATGCTAGCTCAGCTAATAACGAAAACGGCTAGCAAAACAAAACATGTGTCAAAAATGTTTTACTACCAGAGGCCGTATTGTCTAACGCTGCTGTCGCTTGCCTTCGCTTTCACCATCTCTTTCTGTCATCATTTTATACCGTTTGACAGAAAGAAATAGTGGTTGCGAAGGCAAGCGTCAGAAACGTTAGATAATAAGTCCGTGCAAGTCGGACACTGTCTGGGCTCTCCATTCCCAGTTCGTCCGAAGGGATTTTTCCCGAGCACAAGTCACCCTTCCTACCCTAAAGTAAAAAACAGCAAAGACTTCGCGTCTTTGGCCCCTCTGGCGACTCATTGAAAAAAAAACGTTAGATAATAAGCCTGCAGGCCAAAGTAGCCTCATAAAATAAATGTATACCAGTTCCAGGCCTGCAACTTCATCTGGGTCCGGAAAAAACGTGTTAACTTTCTATTAGTGAATTAGTTTTTGAATCGGTTCAGTACTCCGAACGAAGTTACAAAGAAAGTTATATTTCATTTAGTGTCAAAACTGTGTACATAAAATCTCATGTCATACACTGAATAGAATCAGTCTATCTTGTACATTCTATTTTATATTTAGAGATTTTTTATATACATTCATATTTAGTTTGTCTAAAACTACACTCACGGTCAAATAATTCGGCCCACAGTCCACCATCGATAATGGAGGTCCAGAGTTCCCAGCATACACAACTGATTCAACAAGCAGTTCACACCACAGCGAGAGAATTTGTATCAGCACTTAGATTTTCATTCATTTATTGTCATTTTAGATATTTTTTCTGAACTTGTATAATTTCCGTGTTAAACACAGATTCAATCAGGTGGGCATCTTAGGAACTCTGAATGTCCTTTATCAATGCTCGGAGTAGCCATCATCAGATCACAGCGAAAGCACCGTCTAGTGGAGAACCAAGACATCAAAGTGACCTCGTTTGTATGAAAAGTGAACAGTGGGCCGAATTTTTTGACCGTGAGTATATTTAGATATACCAAACTGATTCTCTTGCAAGTTTATATCTTCATTTAAACAATTAATAACGCGCGGAACCTTATCCATTTTAAAAATCACAATTCATTATTATTTTCCCCTTTCGTTAGTTTTTCTTTAGCGGTGCTTTTTAGATTGCTCTGTTTGAAAAGTACGATTGAAAGTTCTTTTCAATTACAATGACATTAAAAATTAAAATGGTAATTTAATGGTTAGATATGAAATGTTGTCGTAGTAGTATGTTTTCTTTGTATCACAGGGACTGAAGATAAACTTTGTAGTTTGTTAGGTATAATTTTGCAAGTTGAATTTATCCACTGCTAGTGTCTTTTTCTTTTTTTTTTTTTTTTATGTTAGATAGGCCAGACAAACGAACTAGTGGGTCACCTGATGTTAAATGAACACCACTGTCCATAGACACCCGCAGCGCTTTACTCGATGCCAGTGCGTTGTCGGCCCTAAAGGAGAGGGAATAGGGCAAGGGGGAGAGGGAGGGGGAGAGGGAAGGGGTGAGGTATTGGGCACCCGGCACTCTCACTGACCGTACGAAACGCAAGCAGGATTACTGCTGCTTCACGGCGGTGTTCTGTGAGAGGGCGGTACTGTCCCGGACGAGCCGGCCCATTCGTGATGCAGCGGCTAGCTACAACATGGCTCTACCACTACAACAACGTCCACTCTACCACTAGTCTTATTGACTTGATATTTGGTATACATGATTATACAGGTGAACAGCTATAGCAGCCTATAGTGGATTGACCTATGTCTTTTCAAGCAAAGGATCGTGGGTTTAAATCCTGAACTCGCAGCTCAGTTTTTTTTATAAAACATTTGCAAAATTAACACACGCTATGGTGAAGAACATCATGAGAAATGCTGCAGTATATATTTGCAAAGCAATTCATTGTGTGTCAAGTTTCCAATCCGCACTGGGGCCGCGTGGGAACTACAGCCCAACCCCTCTCATTCCTACCCATAGTGGGACATTATTCTATACACCGTATTATAATCTGGGGCACGGTAGTGCAACCAGTCAAGACAAGCCAAGTTCGCTTGGCCCCTCGGCGCTAGGACACTACTTCCTTTTCTTGAAGCGCTTCGTCAATTTTTGAAACTGTCATAACTTGAGACTGAAAAGGACTAAACCCTTTGAGTTAGTGTAGTGTTAATCATACTCGAAATAGTGTTACAGTGATAGTGACGTAAATGAAGAACACATGAACAAAGTGCTTCGCCTTAATAGACACTAAAAAGTCATTGGACGTTATTCTTAGAGACTTTAAACAAAATAGTCGATTAAGTTAAATGAATATTGCTTATTAGCCTTTGTGAGCTAGATTGTAATTTAAAAAAAAAAAACTTGAATTTGGATTACACCAGATAAACAAAATTCTCTTGATATGATGTCAATAGTGGACTCATTAAACATAAATTATTCATGTTACTTGTATAACCAGAAAAGGTAATTAACAGGAATAAAATGAATACCTATACAAGATTATTTAAAAGCGAAAAAGTTTTTCGGGTGCGCCGGTGGGATTCAAACCCACGCCTCCTGGGTATGCGCCCCAACACGGGTGTTCTACCAATTGAACCACGTCGCATCCAACCGACTCCCCCGAAATTCTTAATCGCTTACATACGCCAACAGTGGCGTGTGGTAGCATCCATCGCAACTATTAGAAGCTACGACTCCTACGTTCCAAATTACATTGGAAATGCGTAAGAAATGATGTACCACATCTATTTATTCAAATATTATTTATTTTTTATTAGCAGTACGGCTGCTTACCGAATCTAAGATTATTTAAAAGCGAAATAGTTTTTCGGGTGCGCCGGTGGGATTCGAACCCACGTCTCCTGGGTATGCGCCCCAACACGGATGTTCTACCAATTGAACCACGTCGCATCCAACCGACTCCCCCGAAATTCTTAATCGCTTACATACGCCAGCAGTGGCGTGTGGTAACATCCATCGCAACTATTAGAAGCTACGACTCCTACGTTCCAAATTACATTGGAAATGCGTAAGAAATGATGTACCACATCTATTTATTCAAATATTATTATTTTTTATTAGCAGTACGGCTGCTTACCGAATCTAAGATTATTTAAAAGCGAAAAAGTTTTTCGGGTGCGCCGGTGGGATTCGAACCCACATCTCCTGGGTATGCGCCCCAACACGGGTGTTCTACCAATTGAACCACGTCGCATCCAACCGACTCCCCCGAAATTCTTAATCGCTTACATACGCCAGCAGTGGCGTGTGGTAACATCCATCGCAACTATTAGAAGCTACGACTCCTACGTTCCAAATTACATTGGAAATGCGTAATACCTATACAATCCGAAATAATTACATATCCGTAACCGTATCCGAAACCGATATAATTTAATTCGTATATCCATATCCGTATCCCGATCCGAAAGATCCCTGGTTTATAGTCTTACGAACGACATCTTCCACAATACACCCAGCCACGTTTAAAAGATAAACATTCATCTTATTGTGCAAAAACGAGAAAATACACTTCTAAACTGTTTTGCCGGGGTATAAATCAATTTAGCGGTGCTGGGTACACGAAACTGCTTAAGGGGAATCTTGGAAGTGTTTTTATTACAATCTTTTATGTCTTGCTACGTTTCTATGTACGATCGGCCCAAGCGCCGGCTTACCAGTTTCAAAACAAATTTGCTTGCAGCCGTTGAAGTTCATTGGTATGGATTGGTATGGACAGATGTCTAGCCACTGCACACAAACTGGGCCTTTAAGGTGTCAAGCTGGCGTCTGGGAAAATTGTACATTTGTGAGATCATTTGCGAACAATTTTTCAATGAGCTTACTTAATTTCAATGCGATAGTAAAATTTCAAAAAGTCATGGTTATCTAGTGGTTTGACCTATGGCGTTAGGGTCATGGGTTTGGGCCCGGATTCACACCTCTCAGTTTTCGAAATGTATGTGCGGAGTTACACTTGGAATTTACTAATTTATAAGCTTTACAGTGAAGGAAAACATCGCAAGGAAACCTGTACATACCTGCGAAGAAATTCAATGGTGTATGTGGATATCCCAATCCGCCCCGGGCCTGCGTGGGAACTACAGCCCAAGCCTTGAGGATCCGGGGCGGGCAGCTAGTCATTGATTTCTCGCACAGCGCCTTAAGTAGATACCTTCTTCCAGTCGCTCGGGACAAATCTTACTTTTGACACTTTATCCAACGTTATATCTCGACTGACAGTTTTTTTCTAAGAATTTTTTTATCTTTCTTTTGAGTCTGCGTTCTGTATTGTATTAGAATATTTTCAATGTCGCTTGAAGTGCTTTGTTCATTTCGTTGGCTGTATTTCAGTTGAGAAATGCGTTATTTTAAGTAATTTAAGAATTAAGTATTTAAGAGACGTTCTAGCAATTTATTTTTCTGGCTTATCTAATGGTAGGTTTAGAAATTATTTTAACGAAAGTGCTTGTTTAATTAAATGTAGAGTCACGGCGTGAAATGGTTTGTCACTTTTAGATCTTAACTCGTTGATATAGAGTCGAAAAATGACGAACCTTGTGATTACGTGACTGTACCAAAAAGTATGCCTAAGTTTTTCGATACTTCAAAAAAGTACAAAGTCTAGACTGATTGACTGACTTATTCATTCATTCAATGACTTACTGACTGGCTCATCAACGCCCAGTCCAAACTCTTAGTTCTAGAAAGCATCATTTGAAATTTTGCCTTTATGTTGTGGACAAGGAATAAGGTCCATTTGTTAAAATTTCCACGGGATAGCGAATAAAAGGGTCTCATTCTAAATCCCTAACATCGTTTGTCCTAATGTAATGTTTGTCCTAATGATCGTTTGTCCTAACACTTTTTTTCTCGGAAACCGTGAATTTTTCAAGAACTTTTTTGTGATTATCCTCTAGAACTCTATAGGTTAGGTTAAGTTTGTTTTATAAAAATCCAGAACAATTAATAGATTTTAAATAAAAAGAGTTAGGACAAACGATCATTAGGACAAACATTACATTAGGACAAATAATCATTAAGGATTTAGATATAGAGCCGAATAAAAAACATAATCATTCATATATCTACTACAAATATCTGCCTCGATCGAGGATTCGAACCCGGGACCTCAAGCTTCATATTCAAGTTCTTTAATCACTTGGCTATCCAGTCGTCAAAAGTTTATAAAACTTCAATTCGTCTTAGGAAGTTTTGTATTTGCTGGTAAAATGGCATAGTTTTACTGTCGCGGGCGGCTCAATTTGAAAGCTAAATCTGTGAGATTAGATTATCAGAAAGCCGTCTATGTAACACCACGAATTTCTATGGTAATTAAAAATATATCTACAGAAGTTTTTGTACAGTTCCACAGACCGGAAGACACAGTGTAGGCCTCCAACAAGATGTAGCGATGATCTGGTTAAGGTTGCGGGAACGCGTTGGATGCGGATGGCACAGGACAGATCTGTTTGGCGAGCCTTTGGGGAGGCCTATGTTCAGTAGTGGACGCCTTCTGGCTGAAATGATGATGATGACAGTCAAGATTATATTTTTAAACTTTCACTTCTAAAATAAAATCTTTCCACAAAATATTCTACCTGCTGCACGTTTTACCCTCACTTTACCCAGGGGAGTGGAAAGAGGTAATGGCTCGTCGTATGTAGTCATTATAGCTCACGGATTTTGAGTTAAGTTGTCACGTACAGCGTTATGTCTGCCCCGTCGCACAATAACTTATTTTACGAACGCAAAATGACCTAAACGCAAATTGACCTAAACGCAAAATGCTCTAAACGCAAAATGCACTAAGCATATCATACACGGTATTACTCGTAACTTATGAGTCATATCATTAGTAGGTACTATCTCCATATCAAATTTCATGTAAATCGGCTCAGCGATTTAAGTATGAAGAGCTAACAGACGGACGCACTTTAGCATTTATAATATTAGTATGGATTTTGAGAATTTATATTTTGAGAGTGAGTAACCATTCCAATCGTGGACTATGGGAGAGCGGCAAACGAATCTTTGCAGTCAGAGTCACGTTCTGTAAATAGATTCATTCTTCTTTACTTCTACAATCTTCAATCTTCTACTTGTTCAATGAACTAGGGAATTTTACTCAACTACATACACCAAACATCTCAAAAATTTCAATCGCAGCTAGCAATTAAACTGCAATGGAAAATGTAAGGGCACTCGGCAGTCACAATAAACAAATAAAAAATAAATAAATATCACGGGCCAATTCACACCAATTGACCTAGTCCCAAACTAAGCAAAGCTTGTACTATGGGTACTAGACAACGGATAAACTTACTTATATTTTATAGATAAATACATACTTAAATATATATTAAGCATCCAAGACTCGAGCACAAACCTTCGTATTTTTCACACAAATATCTACCTCAAGCTTCGTAGTCAGGTTCTCTAACAACAAGGCTGTCCGGTCAACCAAACATTGCAGTAGGAACACAGTCTGTAACGACCCAAGTGCCTTACACTCGGGGCTTAATAGCTAATGCTTAGTACTTGTCACACTTGTCAGAAGTGTGTATATATACAATACACGCATCTGACAAGTGTAAGTGACAAGTACTAAGCAATTAGCTACTAAGCTCGTGTAAACCCAGCATAAGGCAGGGGAAGCAATTCTAAAAAGCCTTTAATATACTATTGAAGACGTTTAATCCACAGCGATTGTTTTACGGTGGGGGAGATGGTAGATTCCTGTAGATTTATGGGGCCGAAGATAGGCTTTAAGAGCTTAAAGAAACAATTGGTAATTGGAAGTTAAACTGTCAAATAGGACGTGTCTTGAGGCTCCTGTGGTACAGTCGTTATCTTATTGATATTATAAATGCATAAGTTTGAGCCTTGGGAGAGGCCTATGTTCAGCAGTGGAGTTTGTATGTGCAAGCGTGCGTGCGTGTGCTTTTAGGGTTCTGTAAATAGGGTTCCGTTTTTACCCTTTGGGTACGGAACCCTAAAAACAGAAGGGCCCGGGATATTTCTCTAGGATTGTTATTTTCAAGCTCTACAAAAATTGAGCCAATTTAAATCTCCACCTATCATGCAAAAGTAGGTAAATATTTTTTGTTGTAACATAATATAGGTAGTTACCACGTGACCTTTCTTTTAGCAAAATAAGTAATAACACCTCTTCTAGATTCTCCGGAGACTTTTTACATTAATTTCGCGAAATTCAAAGGTCGTACCAAAATCGATTATTTTAATTTCCGAGTGTTTTAATGATAGAGAGGCCAGACAAACGAACTAGTGGGTAACCTGATGTTAAATGATCACCACTGGTCCATAGACATCCGCAGCGTTTTACGCGATGCCAGTGCGTTGTCGGCCCTAAAAGGGAGAGGAAAAAGGAAAGGGAATAGAGGAGGGGGAGAGGTATTGGGCCTCCGGCGCTCTCACTGACCGTACGAAACGCAGCAGGAGTACTGCTGCTTCACGCCGGTGTTCTGTGAGAGGGTGGTACTGCTACGGACGAGCCGGCCCATTCGTGATGCAGCGCCTAGCTACAACTTGGCTCTACCACTACAAAAATGTTATGACATAATATAGTTGCCCCGTGACCTTTCATCTTAGCAAAATAAGTAATAAATAACACCTCTTCGAGATTCTCCAGTGGCCTTTTTACATTAATTTCGCGAAATTCAAAGGTCGTACCAAATTCGATTATTTTAATCTCCGAGTGTTTGGGTTACATGTCGCAAAGGCCAACTGTTTTTTTTTTAAATTATATTAATTTAATTTACTAAACATTCAAGTGAAACTACAGGGGTCTAGGCAGCGAATATGATTTTGTCCCATTCGGTGTCGAGACCCTTGGTCCGTGGGGTCCTAGCGCCTTAAAGCTCTTTAAGGAAATTTCTAAGAGGTTAGTCGACGTCACAGGTGACCGAAGAGCTGGCAGCTTCCTCGGACAAAGAATTAGCTTAGCTATTCAAAGAGGAAACGCATCTTCGGCACCTTGCCTAAGGGCTTACTTATAGCTTTCATAATATGTTTTAGTTATCTACTATATAAAAATAAGTCGGGTTTTCCTTCCTGACGCTATAACTCCAGAACGCACGAACCGATTTCCACGGTTTTGCATTCGTTGGAAAGGTCTTGGGCTCCGTGAGGTTTATAGTAAAGAAAATTCAGGAAAAATTTGAACAGAAAAGCGGGAAAATCTTTTTTCACATACAGCGCCATCTCTGATACATAGCATGTACTACAAACCAATATACAGCGCCATCTCTGATACATAGCACGTACTACAAACCAATACTATTCTCCGCGGACGGAGTCGCGGGCAACAGCTAGTATTTTATATTTTTGTTTTCTTTTTTCTTATAGTACATATTTTTTTAGTCTAGGATAGTTGTACATATGTAATATATATTTAGTTATTAATGGATTAAAAGTAAAAAGTGAATCTTCTATTTTCGTCGGTACATTATTATCATAGTAACGTAAAATTTATATCTAAGAAAATTTAATTCCTACATAGATTAAATTTCTAAATAATAATAGTATCATTTATTTCTGTTTAGTGTTACATTTAGGTACAATTTACATTAAATGTGCCAAACTACAGAGCAGTTTGTCGGCACTTTAGCTCTTGGTTTTTGAAATTACAAATTACAAGCAACAACGTTGTTGTTGAAAAACGTCGCGAGGAGACCGCGCACGTCTGCGAATTTTTCAGTGGTCTGTGTGAAGTTCCCAATCGGCAATTAAATATTATGGGGCGACCTTTCAGGGCGCCATGGACTGACTTATACTGGATAATATTTGTGTAACATCTATTTTAGGGGCCAATGAATGGGCAGACGGCAGTTGCAGTAACGTTGCAGTTGGAATGCAGTCCTATTGTATCGACCCTAAAATGTACAACGGTTTTACAATTAAATAAATAAATAAATATAAATATTAGGGGACAATCTTACACAAATCGACCTAGTCCCAAACTAAGCAAAGCTTGCTACTAGACGACGATAAACATACTTGGGTCAATCAACTTTTTATGTAAATTTCTATTTACTCCTTTACAAGTAACTCTGTAATCTCTGGTTAGTGAAACCATGATTTTGTAGTAATTAGATAAACTGTTTATCATAGTGCGTATGTGAAAACCAAAAAAATAAGTATTTCTATGAAAAAATCCGGTCACCCAGGGGACATACCACTATTTTCATACAAATCTCGGGGACATCATTGTCCCCTGGGTCACCTACGAAATAGAAGCTAAACAAAATAAAATAAATATGGCAATTATATCATTATTGACTACAAAAATCTAAGGTTTTGAAAAGTATACTTTAAATAAGGAAAAATAATCAGTTTTTTAATTATTTCGGTTTTGATAGAAAGTAGCAGAAAATCGTTAACAAAAAAAAGTTGATTGACCCACTTAATATAGATAAAGAAATGCTTAAATACATAGAAAACATCCATAACTCAGGAACAAATATTCGTGCTCATCACACAAATAAATGCCCTTACCGGGATTCGAACCCAGGACCTCTAGCTTCGTAGGCAGGGTCACTACCAACTAGGCTAAAGCGGTCGTTAAAAAAATTATTTCTTCCCTCCTCCTCTCATTCTGAGAGGATGCCTGCGCCCTGCAGTGGGAAGTGTATATCCTGGTATGAAGATGACGAAATAAATATTTCTAAATGTCAAACGATCACGATGTAATCGAGTCGTAAAAGGAACGTCGATCATAAAATGCTTCCCAAATTATTGAGACCTTTGGCATTGATCCTGTATTTACCTTAATCAGGGAATGATTGGCCCTCGAGGAAATACTTCGGGTAAATCTATTTTTATACAGTACCTAAATCAAACCAATTATAGGTCGATTCACAAAAGCTGGCACGAATGAATTGAATGATTGAACGATATGTCTATGTGTCAATCACAAAATGACTAATACAGATTCAATAAGTAAAACGCAGTGGACAAATGATGATGATGATGTTATTTGGATGACAATGCAAGTACACGTCAGTAAAAAGAGCTTGCAAATAATTATTAAAAAAGCGGTCAAGTGCGAGTCGGACTCGCGCACGCAGGGTTCCGTACCATTATCTATAAAAACGGCAAAAAAACACTTTTGCTGTATGGGAGCCTCCTTTAAATATTTATTTTATTTTAATTTAATTATTTATGTATTTTTAAAGTGAATATCATCATCATCATCATTTCAGCCGAAAGACGTCCACTGCTGAACATAGGCCTCCCCCAAGGCTCTCCAAACAGATCGGCCCTGTGCCATCCGCATCCAATGCGTTCCCGCTACCTTCACCAGGTCGTCGCTCCATCTTGTTGGAGGCCTACCTACACTGCGTCTTCCGGTCCGCGGACGCCACTCGAGAACCTTTCGGCCCCATCGGCCGTCAGTTCTACGGGCGATGTGCCCTGCCCACTGCCACTTAAGTCTAGCGATTCTTCGAGCTATGTCCGTGACTTTAGTTCTCGCGCGGATTTCATCATTTCTAATGCGATCCCGCAGAGAAACTCCAAGCATAGCCCTCTCCATCGCCCTCTGAGCGACCTTGAGCTTCCTTATAAGACCCATCGTTAGCGGCCACGTCTCAGTGCCATAAGTCATCACTGGCAACACACACTGGTCAAAGACTTTTGACTTGAGACACTGCGGTATATCGGATGACAAGATATTGCGGAGCTTCCCGAACGCTGCCCAGCCGAGTCTAATTCGTCGATTGACCTCTTTCTCGAAGTTGCACCTACCCAATTGGATTGTATGTCCCAGATAGATATAGTCGTCAACAACTTCGAGCAAAGTATCTCCGATTACGACGGGAGTTGGTACAACATGGGCGTTCGACATGACCTTCGTCTTGTCCATGTTCAATTTAAGACCAACTCTCTCGGAGACACTTCCGAGGTCAGCGAGCATCGCACTGAGGTCCTCCAAGGTCTCAGCCATAAGCACCACGTCGTCGGCAAATCGAAGGTGAGTGAAGTATTCGCCATTTACATTGATGCCACGCCCTTCCCAGTTCAGAGTCTTAAACGCATCCTCTAGTGCAGCGGTGAACAGTTTCGGAGAGATAACATCTCCTTGTCTGACTCCCCGCTGCAATAGAATGGGCTTCGACATCTGATCCTGAAGTTGGACGGACATTGTGGCGTTATTATACAGACACTTCAACACTTCGATGTACCGGTAGTCTACTTGGCACCGTTGAAGAGACTGCAGTACAGCCCAAGTCTCGATCGAATCGAAGGCCTTCTCGTAGTCCACAAATGCCAGGCAAAGGGGGCGGTTATACTCCTCGGTTTTCTGTATAACCTGCCGCAACGCATGTATGTGGTCCACGGTGCTAAAGCCTTTTCGAAACCCGGCTTGTTCGGGAGGCTGGAAGTCGTCTAACCTGCGCGCGAGACGATTCGTGATGACTCTCGAAAACAGCTTGTAAACATGGCTCAGAAGTGAAATGGGTCTATAATTCTTCAATAAGGTATTATCGCCTTTTTTGAAGAACAGCACCACTACACTTCTGTTCCATGCTTCTGGTGTTTTCCCTTCACGGATGGCGGTATCGAATAGTTTCTGAAGGGCTTTGAGGATAAAGTGAATATATGTATAACTAAATATTCTGTGAATATTTCTAGCGTCTACCTGTTGCCGTTATCAATATCGAGCAATAAATCACGTTTGTTGTATGGGAGCCCCCTTAAAAATACAACCCCCCTTATAAATATACATCATCTGTGAAAATTCAACTGTCTAGCTATTTATCATGGTTCGTGAGATACAGCCTGGTGACAGACGGACAGATGGACGGATGGACAGCGAAGTCTCAGTAATAGGGTTCCGTTTTTACCCTTTGGGTACGGAACCCCAAAAAGCGGTCAAGTGCGAGTCGGACTCGTACATGAAGGGTTCCGTACCTCCGTACAATGTTTCAAAAACAAGTTCAGTAAGAAAATCACCAAAACTTAATCACTAAAATCGTAAGTTTATAGGTAGGTAATCATCCGAACAGCATAGGGTCGCTCGCGGTGCCTAGCAACCTGCTGGCTACATGGCTGTCGCGTTGCTTAGCAACCATGGCCGGAGACAAAAACGCTGAAAATACACGTTTCTTGTATGAGACTCCCTTTAATCTTTATTTTTAGTATTTGTTGTCACAGCGGCAACAGTAATACATAGTCCGTGAAAATTTCAAGTGTCTAGCCAATACAGTTCAAAAGATATAACTCTGTGACAGACGGACGGACAGACAGACAGTGGAGTCTCAGTAATAGGTTTCCATTAGCACCCTTTGGGTATGGAATCCTAAAAATTACATTTTTAACAAAAACTTATTTAGGGCTTATCCAAAGCACACACTTAGAATATAATAGCAGACTTGACATAACTACGTGTGTGTGCGTACATATTTCCTATTCCCTCACGCTACAATGATCAGGAATATTGTCATCCCGTTTTCTCATGTGTCGCAACACTGTCCAAGAAACCTTAAAAAAATGACACATGCTATGTTTTGAACGTCAGTCATTTAAATAAGCTGCCGAAGCTGCAAGCGAATTTTTTGGTAAACAGATTTTTGAATGTTTTCTCATCAAAATTAGAACTGATTTAGATTTAAAGATGGTGAAATGTAGTGCCAACCTTTGTGAAAGTGTTACATATGGAAATATACCAGGATTAAACCTTTCACCGGCAAGTGTTTGTGTGATAGAGATGTGTGCGTTTTTGCCATTATTTGGACTCGTTATGTCAAGTCTGCTATTATATTCTAAGTCTGTGATCCAAAGGGAAAATCGTAGGATCGCTATCTTACTCACTGTTAACTTTTTATCAGGTGGAAAACAAGCAAGCCTGTCGCTTGATGGTAAGTTAGTACAACCAACCATGGACGCCCACAATACTTGAGGACTGCCGATGCGTCGCCATCCTAGAGAAAGATATCTCATATACCAAGCAAAATCACATTATCAAACACATAAACTCTTCACACGCAGCTGATAAGCCATTTCACTAAAAGACTTAATTCTTATTTTCCTCCAATACCCAACCGTCCCATCTGCTTCTTCTTACACTTTCAAAATCCACTTTATGCTAAGCTCATTACTGTTCAAATTGGTTTGCCGTAAGAAGGCATTTGAGCTGTTTCGAGCCGATCCAATTGGCTCGTAGGAGCGACGCATAACCGCATAGGATCGAGTTAATACTGAGACCGACTGCAATTGAATGAGGACAGATGGAGACTGTCGGGGGGAAAAGTAGAAGATAATTTGTACACTGAGTTTTTTTTCATTTCTGTTTTCTTTAAAGGGACATTTAAAAGGTCAAAAGAAGTGAATTTCTCTGAGACGGGATCCCTTGGTTTCGCATAATTTAATGTTTTAATGCATCATTTTTCATTATCAACGTTAGCCATACAGTGATTTAAAACTGAAACAGTATTTTTTTCAAGACTTTTTTAAATTTAATTTATTGAATCAGGCGTTACTTTGTTACTTTTTTAAATGCCATCTTATAGAATGCAGTAGGTTAAGTTAGGTTTGTTTTATAACAATTCCGAAAAAAAACCTGTTTCAGAAATAAATCAATTTATGACTAACGTTAATTATGAAGAATTATACATTATGACTTGTTAAATTATGCGAAACCATAGTGACTCCTCTAAGACACTAATAAAAAACAAAAAATAGATAATAGATTATAGAAAGACCTAAGTATAAAAATATGTGATTTAAATATGGGAGCACAATAAAAAAATAGTAGATTGGTCAACAAGGGACTAAAACAAGCCATAATGACACAAGATATTTAGCCACCCGAGCAGAGCGAGGGTGACTATAATTCGCGTGTCATTATGGCAGTTTAGTCTCGCGTTAAACACTCTACTTTTCACTTTGAATGCGAGGAAAAAAACGATGTTTTAGGTATACTAATCTACAATATTACTTTTATACAACGTAGGTACACTCAATACGAGCAATGGACGTGTGTTCAGAATTCGAATAGCAATTTTTAATTTGTTCCGCGGTTTTTTTTTTGTTGAGTGACGCTTTAAATGTTTGCATATTTAGCCAACAGATTCAAACTTGAAAATTATTTCATAGCTAATTGGACTAAGTATGCATAATAAAATGAATTCGTCATTAACATTATTACACAAATTAATATTCGTAATTAAATTATTCATGGTGTTTCACGAAATTATTATTTTTTTAATTTTTTTTTATACAGTTGTCATTTTGAGGTTATTTCCACGCCCAGGCTTCCACAGACCGAAGCGCAGGGCGCTACGGAGGGGGCGCTACGGAGCGCTTCGGAGCGTCCGCAGCGCGCTGCGGTCTGTGGAAAGCTTTAAAATTGTCTATGCCCAGTCACTGAAAATGGCAATAATCCTCCATCCACAAACACCGTGATTGGCAGTTTAGGGGTTTCCAAAGTAAATTAAAAAAAAATTACTTTAATCCCTAGAGATCAAAAAAGAGCTTTAGTCCCGATATGCAGAGACTAAAGTAACATTTTATGAGCATGAGAAGTGAAAATATAATTATTACAATATTACGTCGGACGAAATCCTCTCAAGTTAGACTCGAATTAGTCCGGTTTTTGACGTGACAACGTCTAATAAATCGATAAACGCCGGCCGCCGGGTGCAAACACGAAAAAGGATGACGCATTGTAACGTTACGTAACGGTTACATGTAACGTTACATGTAGGTACTTAAAGAGCGGCGAGAGCCAGTTGCAATAGAGCGGTGAAGGCCAGTTGCAATATTACGTTATACAATCTTAGTGCTCGGGTAATTTTTATTGAATGTTTTGTCACGTTAAACTATCGCCCGTGAACCGACTTTACAGACAACCGGTTTTTATGATAAATATTTTTTACAATTAATTTTGCCCTTTTTACCTTGACTAAGGTAGACTCAACCCCCCAAAACTTTCTTAATAATCCATCAATTTCAAAGCGCCCGCAGTACTTTGTTTCGTCTCTAAATTGTTAGACTTCTCTATTCAAGCCTCCACAAATGCCACTTAAATATACTATTTAATGACAGCAAAATATATTTCTACTGGAAAGTGGAAAAGTAATTACTTTAATTTGAGGGCCTCTTGAAGAGGGCCCGAGGGCTCTCGGCAGAGGGCCTCTAGACGTATCCTTGACATTCACCACAATTACGTATAAAAATTAATTTGCGTAATTTACTACATCCTACGCGTGTTTATATTGTTATTTGTGTTTTAATTACTGTGTAAAATAGATGTTTTATAAACAACTACTTAGCTGTTGCCCGTAGCTCCGTCTGCAAAGAATTCAATTACTTATCTTAAACAAAAATATTTATGGCATGGCAATAAAAAAAAAATTGAAAAACCCCCAACGCAATTGAGTCTAACATCCCATCCGCAGCATGCAAAGAGCTGATAACTTTGAAACGGCTGGACCAATTTTTATGAAACATGTCTAAGAACCATCGTCAAGAAACCTACTTTAAAATAAAAAAAAAACACCATCCAAATTGGTTCACCCGTATAAGAGTTATGATGCCACAGGCAGACACACAGACAGACACACACACAGACACACACACACATAGCGGTCAAACTTATAACACTCCTCTTTCGTGGCGGGGGTTAGCAAAAAGAGTTGCTTATAAACTAACACATCTGGTTTCCCGGTTTAGTGATCAACGTACCCTGCGACACTAGGCCACTTCCAGCTGCTTCTACTCTTTGCTGTCTCTAGCTTTCCAAATCCAAGTAACGTCTCCAACTTTCTTGACGTCATCTATACATCTTTTTACCTGTCTGCCTTTATCCTTTTGCCACCGTGCGGTTGCCATTCTGTTATTAGTGTTGTCCACTTTGTTCTACTGTCTAGAAGGAGTAACATATATCCATATAAATTATTTTGAATTGCCTTTTCTCCGCGCCTGTCCAATAATTTGCGGCGAGACGTGAATGTATGCTGATTGCGTCTGCGATGCAGTTCCGTGCAGTCTTGCACTACACCCTGTATATATCCAGTGAGACAAACTAACGTGAAGCTAACTTGGAACCCTTTCTCAATAAATGTCTTAGATATATTATTACACTAACACACAGTAGTAAGTAAGTAGTTATTGCTTAGGTAGTAATAAGATACTTAATCGTATTGTGACTAAATAACTCATAATATCATTAAAAGAAAAAAGTTAATAAGTCAAAAGTCTTTGACCAGTGTGTGTTGCCAGTGATAACTTATGGCACTGAGACGTGGCCACTAACGATGGGCTCCATAAGAAAGCTTAAAATCACTCAGAAGGGCGACGTCTTTTGGTTGTTTGTTTTCAGTTTACGGTACCCAAAGGGTAAAAACGGGACCATATTACTGAGACTTCGCTGTCCAATCCGTCTGTATGTCTGTCCGTCTGACGCCAGGCTGTATCTCATGTACCGTGATAGCTAGACAGTTGAAATAATTTTCACATATAACAACGTGATTTTTTTGCTTGATTTTGGTACCTACTATATTGATAACGGCAACAGTTAGACGAATGAAATATTCACAGAATATTTAGTTATATATGTAATTGTATATTCACTTCAAAAATAAATAATTAAATTAAAATAAAGCAAATATTTAAGGTGGGCTCCCATACAACAAACGTATTTTTTTGCCGTTTTTATAGTACGGAGTCCAACTCTGGTTTTTATACTACTACTAGCGACCCGCCCCGGCTTCGCACGGGTGCAATTATGCATGTATAATACATGTAAACCTTCCTCTTGAATCACTCTATCTATTAATAAAAAACCGAAACAAAATCCGATGCATAGTTTTAAAGATCTAAGCATACATAGGGACAGACAGACAGCGGGAAGCGACTTTGTTTTATACTATGTAGTGATTGCCAAGAAGAATGCACTACAAGGAGCTTGACAGAACATTAATGTATCCGGTCAGTTACTGATATGAGTCCGCTTCCGTGCTCCGCTCGTAGTTATGAGTGCACCCTAACCATGACAAATATTTGCCATTATTGGAGTGGTATGCATCCAGAATTTCAGCTGCATTTGGGGATTATTGCTCTGCTTAACGGGTGTTCGTTGGCATCCACAGTAATTTGCGCGTAACATATTATGAAGGTTTAATGGCTTTTTAGCCAGGTGGCAGCTTAGTGGTTTGACCTAGGTATGACCTATTAAGTAAAAGGTCGTGGGTTCGAATTTTTATGCAAAATTACATTTGAAATTTACCATGAGCTAAAGCTCAAACTGTGAGAGAAAACATCGTGAGGAAACCTGTATAAACCTGAGAAGAAATTCAATGGTGTGTGTAAAGTACCCAATCCGCATAGCGCCTGCTTGGGAATTACGGCCCAATCCCTCTCATTCTGAGAGCAGGCCTGTGCCCTGCAGTGGAACGTTATATAGGAGATGATGATGGTAATGATGGATTTTTGACGATGAATCAGTTTTATTTTCATTACATTAATTAATAAAGGTACAAAACACTTAAATATAGAAAGATGAAAAACAAGAATAAAATAAAATTTGTCTGTTTCACGAAATAGACCCAAATAAGTAAACAGCACGTTTTCCAAACGGAGCTAATCTGCCTTTAGGACCATCAAGTCATCTTACAATGAAGATAAAATAAAAACATAGGGAAAACAACAGTATTTTTAGACCCCAAAAAAACAAACACAAAAACTACAACACATTTTTATGTCTGGACATGCTGCTGCACATTACAGTACGTATTTAAAAAAAAAATAGCGAAACACTGTATTATTGTAACTGTAAAAACCGGCCAAGAGAGTGTCGGACACGCCCAAGATAGGGTTCCGTAGCCATTACGAAAAAATCAAGTAATATTTTTCTAAGGATTTCGTATGTGTACGGAATCTTCCAAGTTAGGTATCGTCAATACTTTGAAAAAAGCTCGTATCTCACAATCGATAATCTGGTAAAGTGAACTTTATTACGCGCGTATCAAGGTTCAGTTTTGTTTACATGCTGATTTGAGATACGAGTTTTTCAAAGTAGTGACGGTATGTTTTATACCTAAGGCTACTGTTTACTCTTAAACTACAAATAATTCCCAAGCAATCTTAGCCGCTATAATTTTCCTTGTAAATTTAATATATTTACTACCATTTTGAATTTTTTCAAAATTTTCCACCCAACAGCTTAGATTTTAAAGGGGTGGGGGGTTCGGTCGATTTTAATGAAAATTTTCACTTTAAAGTTGAATATTTCGCAAACAAATCACTGAATACAAAAATCATGTAAGCAACCCCCCAATGGTTTTAAAAGACCTATCCAACGATACCCCACACTATGGGGTTAGTCGAGAAAAAAAAATCACCCCCACTTTACGTCTATGGGAGGTACCCTAAAAAAAATTTTTTTAGTTTTTTTTTATATAATCACTTTGTCGGCGTGACTGATATATATATTCATGCCAAATTACAGCTTTCTACTACTAACAGTCTCTGAGCTTAGCCGCGGACGGACAGACAGACAGACGGACAGACATGGCGAAACTATAAGGGTTCCTAGTTGACTACGGAACCCTAAACTACGACTGAATAATTTTCTGCTGACTTTAACCTTGAGACAAAGGTTACGTTATCTTGTCACTGATATTTTAACTTTAAGTAACTTAAATGCTGAATTTTGAAGACTGGTCTGAAAATGGTTAAGATTAGCTTAGAATTTCAATTAGGTAGGCCTCCAACAAGATGGAGCGACGACCTGGTGAAGGTGGCAAGAACGCATTGGGTGCGGATGGCGCAGGGCCGATCTGTTTGGCAGTGGACGTCTTTCGGCTGAAATGATGATGATGATGATGATGATGATGGATTTAATTTTGTCTGTCCGATGGCCGATGGGGCAAAAAGGTTCTCGAGTGGCGACCACGGACCAGAAGACGCAGTGTAGGTAGGCCTCCAACAAGATGGAGCGACAACCTGGTTAAGGTGCGGGATCGCGTTGGAGGCGGATGGCACGGGACCGATCTGTTTGGCGAGCCTTGGGGGAGGCCTATGTTCAGCAGTGGACGTATTTCGGCTGAAATGATGATAGTGATGTCTGTCAGCGACTATACTTTATGAATTTAAACAAGTACCTAGTCAGTTTGATGTTTAGAAACGTACGGAACTCTCGGTGCGTGCGTCCGACTCGCGCGTGGGCGGTATTTTATTCCTCCACGGCGGTAACCGCGGCAATTGGCTAGTCGCTCATAATTCCAGCTAAAATACTAATTAAGACTTTAATTAAAAGGCAGGGGCTTAGTAATAGTACTTTGCGTCGCGATTTTTGTGGGTTTGTTGGAATCTGAGGTTACTAAATAAGCTTTATAGGGCTAGGCTAGCGGTTCGGTCTGGTTTACGCAGTAAAATTATTTAAGGTAAATAAAGTATACCTACTACACAAGTACAATACAACAACTACAAGTATATTTAATCCATCTCTATTATTTTTGTTTTTGTTTATATTGTTTCTTTAATTTCCTTTTTAAAACCTTTTCTCACATTCGACCTTTTGTCATTTTTCCATTGATTTTTTGTATTAAGTATTATTATTTAGTGTAAGTATTATATTTGATGTGTTTGTTTATTTACCGCTTTAGCCTAGTAGGTAGTGACCCTGCCTACGAAGCAAGAGGTCCTGGGTTCGAATCCCGGTAAGGGCATTTATTTGTGTGATGAGCACGAATATTTGTTCCTGAGTTATGGATGTTTTCTATGTATTTAAGTATTTATTTATCTATATAAGTATGTTTATCGTCGTGTAGTACACATAGTACAAGTTTTGCTTAGTTTGGGACTAGGTCGATTTGTGTAAGATTGTCCCCTAATATTTATTTATTTATTATTTTATTTATTTACTTATATAACTAATTATATTTGTCATGTCTTTAATATTTGTTGTCTATTAATTTTGCGTTTCTAATGTCTGTTGTTTCTGCCACCTACATTAGTCTGTTCATATTTATTAATTTCTGAGTAATTAGGTTGTCTGGAAGGGGGTCGTCATACAGGAATCGTGATTTTTTGCGTTTCTAACTCCGGCGACGGTTGCTAGGCGACAACCGGCAGTCGCTAGGCAACGCGAGCGACTCTATGCTGCAGCTGTTCGCATTTTTAACTACCTATAAGTTTGCGATTTTAGAGTTTTGTGATTTTAGTGTTGTTGTGGTACTAAGTACTCTGAAGATGAGCTCTGGTTGAGTTCGAAACGCGTCAGTGTAGTCTGGTGCTGGTGATAGTTGGGTTTGTGTGATATTTGTGTGTGTTCGTACAGTGTGGAGGTGGGGGAACTGCATGAACACGCATTTCTTACATAAAAGTAACTATCGTAAGGTCGCGGGCGAGCAAATTAATTGTTTCAGTTCCATAATATGGACCTCCGCAAGATAACGCCTGATTCAGTAAATGTTAATGTTGTCGTAAGGAATAAATTTGATTAGCATAGTTGCCTAATGCCTAAAGTCAGTGGTTTAGTATACAGTAAAATTACATAAAATTTACCACTGACAGATGGTTTGCCTTCATTTCATATTCAACTTTAACGACCTACAAATAAAGCCAATTTTAGAATACAACAGTATTCCCACTACAACAGTATTCGCTACGCCACGTTACCCACATTTGCAGATTTTGTAATAGCTACTTTATTTGTATGGTGTTAAAGTTGGAAATGAAATGAAGGCAAGCCATCTGTCAGTTGTAAACTAAACGTAAACGTATTGTACCGAGTGTTGTCTGTGAGCACAGCCGGCCTTCTACTACGAAATCTATAGCACTGACATGGCAAGCGAGCATCTCTTAACTAAGGACGATCCCCACAGAGATCCTACGAAACCTGTCTTACCCGATTTGAATCCCCCTGTGGTCCCCTGGACCCCAATCAGCTCGAGGCATAATAAATATGTTTTTCAATTAACCTCAAATACCTCCGCGCTGGGATTAAATCAATCCATATTTGCTAAATGGAAATAATTCTCTTGAAATTGAAAATGTTTTTGAGTTTTTCGACTGGCTATATGGATTCCCCTGAGTAATCTGATAAATGCATGTGTTTTTAATTGTTTACTAAGTAAACTTTACCATGCGTGTTACAGGGTAGAATTCTCTTTAGATCTGGATTTGAGACGTAAGCTGTTTTAAAAGTATTGACGTTTTGTATGAGTGATGCAGAACTATCAAGAAGTAGTTTGATTATGATTATCGATAGACAGTTGACCTCGAAAACTATTCGGGATATCGATAGTACTATTGATAGCATCGCCACGTATCGATAGTATCGATAATTTCATGTCCAATCCCACGATCGCACTTCCCGCCGTAAGTCTAAGTTCCATCGTTACCATCTCGATGAATGGCAGTCTACCACTGTACGTTTTCATCGGCACTTCCTGCCACGTACGGTGAAACTGTGGAACCAGCTTCCGGCAGCAATGTTTCCATACAACTATGACATTGGAGCTTTCAAGAAAAGGGTTTATACTTACTTTAAAGGCTGGCAACAGATTGGCGACTCTCTTTGAGTTGTTGATATTTATGGGCGGTGGTGATCGTTTTCCATCAGATGACCCGCTTGCTCGTATGCCTCCCTCTCACAATAAAAAAAACATAGCACTCGTCTAACCGCGCCCGCAACGTGATACGTCCCGGCCCAAGATTTGGAACGTAAGGTTAACATTTCATTGCATCTTTGAGAAAAAGGCTTAAGAGCGTGCGAACTGCTGCTTAGACCGTTCTTACGTGTTCGGATGTGCTTTATCCCCGGAGCCGATAAGAACCGATTCACACCAGACGAATAAAGAGCAAGATCAAGAACAAGAGTATACTTTTTTGATCTTTTAGTGTAACCGAAAGCACAGAATAAGTTATAGTACTAACGTACAGAAGGATCACTCTCGAAAAAAAGTCAACTGCAGATAAAAAACTTGCCTACTTTTACTGCTTGCACGCGAAATTGAAACTTATCGTGTGATACTAGCGTTCATATTCCGTTGGGCACCACTGATCTAAAACCAAGGGCGCAGGGTTCCCAACAGAAATTTGGTAGGTATATAAATCAAGAAAGATAGCACTGTGTATTTATTCAGTAAACTACCTTTAGTAAGTAAGTTATTTATAAGATCGTTTAGAGGTCATTGTTTGCTGCAAAAATCACAGAAAAAAAAATGCTTTGTTACGCGTGATGCGGCTAGCGTGCGAGCTGAAGGCCGAGCGACAACCTACTGCTATACTCCTCCCGGGGGGAGCGCCGGCCGAACATAACTAAACTGCGGAGTGAAACCCCTTGCCGAAAACTCGTTTTCAGCGTTTAAACCAAAAGATCAAGAAAGAATGCTCTTGTTCTAGCTCTAGCTCTGTGTTCGTTTGGTGTAAATCGGCATTAGGTATATAAACAAATAAATAAATAATGAACGGAAAGACGAAATGAAATCGACAGTGAAATTAATATACGGCGCTTTAGCGATTTTATCTTACCACTGTCGAAATGTACGAATTTTTGGAAAATGTTCCATGGCATAAAATAACGAATAACATAAGCTACTAAATTATAAAGGCAAAATGCAATTTGAGGGATCTTTGTTCTTGCTTATTAGCGGAAGGGAGATGAAATGCAACACCGCCGAGCTTCCCAGCTTATTAACAAGCTTTTTACGCTCCACCGTATTTCTGAAGTTAAAACTAAGAAGTTTCATGAAATAATGAGGATTAAATTCACTGTGAAAATAATAAAAGTAACTAAAGGCAATTACCTCTATAATATTAATGAGCTAAAAACTTCGCTAAGAACAAAGAGTAAGGTAACGTCCCTGTACATTTTTTTTTATAACCATAATTTAATATTTTAGCCATAATTGATGAAAAAGAAAATTGGATAAAAAAATAAGCTGCCCAAATTACTAATTCCACGCGGACGGAGTCGCGGGCAAAAGCTAGTAATAAATAAATGTGTGTCCCCTCAAAAGTGAAACGGAAGCTGACTCAGCTAATGCCGCAAAAAGTTATTTTATATGCTTACTGATATTTTAAGGGAACTGTTATTAACCTAATATAGTAATAAAACAATCTTTCATGTGAATAAAATCAACATTATTTATTTCTTAGTAAGGACAACAAGGACATCACTTCGAATAACCTGCTTTGAATACTGAATTTTGTAGTTACTTATAAAAATTAACTAGCGACCCGCCCCGGCTTCGCACGGGTGCAATTATGCATGTATTATACATATACACCTTCTTCTTGAATCACTCTATCTATTAAAAAAACCGCATCAAAATCCGTTGCGTAGTTTTAAAGATCTAAGTATCTCCCTAAATCTCGTCCTGTCCTTAGCTAGCTTACATAGCTGTTCTACAGTCTTGATACCAGTCCACTCTCTTATATTACGGAACAATGCATTTTGCGTCTCCTAACCTTTCGTTTTCCGGCTATACTTAGGGCGGTTTGAACCCTCGACCCTCTGCTGGAGACACCATAAAGTCAAACCAAAAAACTGCACAAACAACAAAACAAATTTAACAAACTACGTTCATCATCATCTTTCAGCCGTGGGACGTCCACTGCTGGACATAGGCCTCTTTCATTGACGCCCAATCATTACGGTTGGAAGCGACTTGCATCCACCCTGAACCTGCGGCCTTCACTCGTCGGTGGACGTTCCACGCAGCGCTTGCCAGTCCGTGGTCTCCATTCCAGAACTTTTGGGCCCCAACGGCCATCTGTTCTGCGTGCTATATGGCCTGACCATTGCTATTTCAACGAGCTAATCCGTTTGGCTATGTCGGTAACAAACTACGTTGGTTAAACTTTTTTTTTTAAATTGAATTATTATTAGGTACTTCTTCATGCCACTGAAAACTGCGCTCGTCAGCGCTCACCCTTCGGTCCAAATCATCTCCAAACCTTTCATCATACTAAACGACCGTAAAACTCATTACGATTTATATCACTCATACATCTGCCCCAGAAGCTTAACCAGATTCTGAATGGGGGAAAAGGGCCGGAATTAATTTCAATAATCGCTTAGAAAGAATAAAAATGTCGAACAAAGATATCCGATGGAATTGGATTTGTATGTTTTATTGGTTCCCGTTTTATTGAATTTAAATTTGGTTATTACAGTTTGCAATGTGGTTAATTTGTTGTTGGAGAGAGTTTGTAATAAATTAGTTAAGTGTTTTGCTTTAGTTTAAACGGAGCGTAATTTAAGAGATTGAACAAGCACTTAGTTAAAACTTATACAGGGTGTAACAAAGGTCAACGATAATTTGGTACCGGAACTGGTACTCGATAATTTATACCAGTTCTAGAAAAAATAAAATAAAATCCATGCCATTCAGTTAAGAGATAATAGAGTCTTTATTTCACGAAACACGTCCACTGGTGAACATAGGCCTCCCTCAAGGCTCACCAAATAGATCGGCCATGCGCCATCCGCATCCAAAGCGTTCCCGCTACCTTCACCAGGTCATCGCTCGATCTCGTTGGAGGCCTACCTACAATGCGTCTTCCGGTCCGCGGACGCCACTCGAAAACTTTCCGGCCCCATCCGTCAATTATACAAGCGATTTGCCTTGCCCACTGCTTCTTGAGTCTGAAGATTCTTCGAGCTTCTTTAGTTCTTGTACGGATTTCATCATTTATAATTGTGATCCCGCAGAGAAACTGCGATTTTTTGATTTGAGTACGATCATTGGAATTGAGAAATTGATTGAGCCTCTATTTATGTCGAAGTTTTTTTTCTACCAAAGCGTAAGGCCATGTTTGGACCTTGATCAATGAATCTAAACATGGAAAAAGTTTCTTCAATAATGATGAACCCTTAACGTGTAACAATGAGACTGCAACCATTGTGGACTGTAGATCCGCAACAAAGATACAATACTCGGTCACGGGACGCTGGGTAGGAAGGGTTCGAGACACACAGCTCTTATGACAGGAGATGACAAAGCTTTAAACAACTACCGTGAGATTCACTCATAGTAAAAATGACGATGAAAACGCGGGTAGTTGCAACGTCAAGCTATTTACATACCAAATTTTAGAAAAACCCGTCCAGATATTTTAGCTTACCTATGTATACGAGCAACAAACACACGCACGTATGAATATTGAGACTCGATCGCATTGCGTCGTGCCCTAGTGTTAAAAAAATAAATCATTAACCCATGACAGTTCCGTATATTTTGACATTACTTAACCCTGGGTTAGCATTGAACTTGGAGTTATACAGTTCACTCTGGCTCCTGCAAGCCCGTCTTAGTAGGATCCCTCTTATGTATTTTATGTCTTATGTAGTTCGGTCTCCTTCTGACATAAGTGCTCTATGATTCGAACAGCCGTGGACTGACGCATCTGAAACGGGTAAACCTTTTAGAAATAATTGTATTTCTTTATAATGTGACGGTTTTGGGTTTGAGGTAAAGTACCTACGTCCATTTGTCTGTCTTAGCGCGTTAGGTATTTTGGGAAAAGGTGCCATGTTTCACGATATTTTTTATGGATGTTCGAACTGAAACGGTCTGCGGTAGAACACATTTATAAGTGTAAGGTTTTGTATGCTAACATAAGGTCGTACTAGGGTCGTACTAATACTATGAATACGGAAGTTTATATGTGTGCGTGCGTACATGCGTGCGTGTAATTGTGTGTGACTTGTCGTCCTACCTAGGTAGGTATACACCCGTAACAAATTTCAAGTAAAGTTTAGTTTAGAAAAGTAATAAATTAGCAGTTTTTCTTTGATCAAACAATTATGAAGATAGAGCCCAAAGAGAATACAGGGTTATTTTTAATTCACTGACATCCTCCTAACCCTGAATTCCTATCACTCAAACAAATGTTTTTTGTTTTACGACTTTTTAAAATGAAGCACTTTTTTCCCATACAAATACACAGAGTATCGTAAAAATAAGAGGCAGAATCAAATTTTCAAAACGTTATTAAACCAAAAATATTAAGTTATGACAAAAGCCGTAAAACAAAAAACATTTGTTTAAGTGGTAGGATTTTAGGGTTAAAAGGATGCTAGTGAATTACAAATAACCCTGTATAACCACTACGTTATAGAGCCTGTGAATTTTTTTTGTGACGTCACGAACCTCCACTCCCAAACATTGATAAGCTTTACCCTTGTCGGTTTTTATTGTTTGGTTGACAAAAGAAAAAATGCGTATTCATTATTTTATGACAATCTAAATTACGGACACATCATCTTTCTTTTTTTTTACCCAGGATCTTACCCAATTAGGACAAAAAACTTTATACCATCCTACATACCCTACCCAAGGTTTTCCAACTCAAGATCTTGGGATGTCTCAACCATCATAATTATTATTATGATTTATTATCGCAGAAGAGTGGCAGTGGCTTCCCTATCGGTATTCAACAAGCTACCTTTCGGTGAATGTGCTTCGGAACTGCACGACCTTATTCCACCTGCTCCTTTCTTCCACAGGTCGACCAGAAGTAGGCGGGGTCTCCACCCTTACGTTGTCAGTATTTCCAAAATCCGCAAAACCGTTTTCGCTCTTCCTTCATCAACCGCACAGCTAAGGAGTGGAATTCCCTGCCTGCGACTGTGTTCACTGAACACTATAATTTGGCCGCTTTCAAGTCTAGGGTGAATGAGCATTTGCTAGGCAAGCGTGCTCCATCGTAAGCCTCATCATCGTTTTCCATCAGGCGTGAATGTGATCCAACGCAAGCCTATATTGTATTTTTTTTTGTCTTTTGGAGCTACTACAAACTGTCTCCCTCCATGTGACATTCAGCAGTATGTTGGTTGGTGCTAATGCTGGTGTACTCAGTAAGTGACCTGTGTCACATCCTCATCATTTAGACAGTAGACATGTCTTATGTGGCTGGACCAAGTCTTGAGGTATTTTACGTTATACTCGTCTAGTTCGGTTATGGTCTTTGATCAATTATAACTGAAGATACACATTGCCGAACAAAATCCCCTTCAAAGAATGTCCGAACTTTTTTATTTGGTTGCGTAACAAATAAAATCATCACCTACACAGAAATTTGAACCTAGTCTTTACTTCATTACAGTCGAATTTCGGTAGCGGCAAAACTCCACTTGACAGCTAAACTTGACAATTTCACGCAACGTTCTGAGAAAAAAAAAAGAAGGCCACTTTTATCAAAATGGCGCTCATTTGGCTCGGACATTTTCGGGCGCGCGACTGTGGATCTACAGTTATAATTGATCAAAGGTTATGGTTCTCCATTAGTGACTGAGCCAGAGTGTTTTGGATGGTGTTCGATCCGTTCCCTGTAGGACTTAGTATGTCGTGCAATTTCCTGTCTGACAGTGGACATCTGCAGGTCTCGATGTAGTATTTCGATCAGCACGAACGGGGGAGCATTGATTATCATACGCAGAGCTTTGTTTTGGAATCTCTGTATGATCTATATTGTATAAAGAAACCGGTAGTCTGTAAAGTCGGTTTACGGACGATAGTTTAACGTGAGAACGTCATAACAAAACTTAAAAAAAAAACAAAAATGAAACCAGGCGGTCACCCATCTAAGTACTGACCGCGCCCGACGTTGCTTAACTTCGGTGATCGGACGAGAACCGGTGATTTGTGAAATATCTTGAAAACGGTGCATTCCAACGGCAAAATCAATGAAATTTTCATCCCCCCTTTAAACCCCCTCCCCGCACCCCCTCACCCCCCTCCACCACCACACCCCGCCCCATAAAATTAACCGAGCGCTAGTACTAAGATCATCCTGGGGCGCGCTGCTCTCTTGTATATCCTGGCCTTCACTGCTCTCTCTTGTACGGGACAATAAGTACGAGACATGTACGGACATGTACGGAACATTGCGTCATCCTTTTTCGTGCGTGCAGCCGGAGTTATCGATTTATTAGACGTTGTCACGTCAAAAAATAAAATAAACGGGTAGCGGAGTGGTACTGGATTTGGACTAATATGGCCATGTTCTGCACCGCCTCAGTCAAATTGCACCCGATTGCACCATGTCATCGTCTCATGTCCGTCGCATCGGCTGCATTCATTTGTTTTGCGCGGACACCGACGTGCGGCATGATGGATGGCACGTAGCCGGCTGTGATGCGGCTGCCTTTATTTATTGACATATTTAGTACAAAGCTCTGTTTAATGGGAAAATATAACTTCATCATCATTCATTTCAGCCGAAAGACGTCCACTGCTGAACATAGGCCTCCCCCAAGGCTCGCCAAACAGATCGGCCCTGCGCCATCCGCATCCAATGCGTTCCCGCTACCTTACACGGACATAGCTCGAAGAATCGCTAGACTTAAGTGGCAGTGGGCAGGGCACATCGCCCGTAGAACTGACGGCCGATGGGGCCGAAAGGTTCTCGAGTGGCGTCCGCGGACTGGAAGACGCAGTGTAGGTAGGCCTCCAACAAGATGGAGCGACGACCTGGTTAAATATAACTTACATAACTGCAATTATACGTAGAAGGTATATGAGGACCATCGTTAGCGGCCACGTCGGCATGCCATAACACAAGTCATCAAGGGTACATTGCTCGTAGAGTTGACGGCCGATGGGGCCGAATGGTTCTCGAGTAGCGTCCAAGGACCGGAAGACGCAGGCCGGTAGGCCTCCAACAAGATGGAGCGACGACCTGGTTAAGTTTGCGGGAAAGCGTTGAATGCGGATGGCGCAGGCTCGATCTGTTTGGCGAGCTTTGGAGGTGGCCTATTTTCAGCAGTGGACGTCTTTCGGCTGAAATTATGTTAAGTAGTATATGTACATACCGCGTGTCTCAAGTCAAAAGTCTGTGGGACGTGGCCGTTAACGATGGGCCTCATAAGAAAGCTCAAGGTCACTCAGAAGGCGATGGGAAGGGCTAAGCTCGGAGTTTCATTCAACGCGTTCCCGCAACCTAAACCAGGCTCCAGCTTGTTGGCCACCTACATCGCATCTTCCGGACCGCGGACGCCATTTGAGAACCTGCTATCAGTGCTACGAGCTATATGCCCTGCCCACTGCCACAGAGTCTGGAAATTCTTCGAGCTAGTTGGTGACTTTAGTTATTGCGCGGATTTCATCATTTTTAATGTGATCTCGCAGTGAAACTCCGAGCATAGCTCTCTGCATCGCCCTCAGAGTGACCCTGAGTTTTCTTATGAGGTCCTTCATTAGCGGCCACATCTCAGTGCCATAAGTAATCACTCGTAATCAAGGATGATATAGAGTGGATTAGCAATCGCCATAGTACAGACCGACCGCGGAAAAATAGTTCGATATGATCGATATGAAAGCCGAGCCGAGCCGAGGCCGGCCTATAACGTCAGCGCCATCTAGATTTAATAATCGAACTATTTTTCCGCGGTCGGTCTGTACTATGGCGATTGCTAATCCAGTCTATATCATCCTTGCTCGCAACACACACAGACTTTTGACTTGAGACACTGAGGTGTATTGGATGACAAGATGTTGCGGAGCTTCTCGAACGCTGCCCAGCCAATTGCCCTCTTCCTCGAAGTTGGACCTTCCTAATTGGACTGTATGTCCTAGGTAAATATAGACGTCAATAACTTCGAGCGAAGAGTATCCGATTATAACGAAAGTTGTTACAACATGGGTCAGTTAAATTGAAAAAGAAAATAAACTTCTCACGATACGCAAAAGTGCCAACGCAACAAAAAGTGGTAATCACAAGGCCTTCCCCGAACTCAAACTAGTCAAGATTCTAAAAGAATAAACTGTATTTACGGCCCTTAGAATTTAAATTAACAAATTTCCCTAAGCCATAAAGCTTCTTAACAAAGATTGCGAGAATCCGACCGAAGTTAAAAGGTCCCAAAGTCATTGAAAAACTTGGGCTCAGATACCTATACACTTTTTTGTCTTTGTGGTGCTTGGCCTTTTTCATGAATCGCGTAATTCTGCTGAAAGGGGTACCGATGATACTGGGATAGAAAAGGTTTGAAATGAAAAGTGTACGTCTGTAGTACTAGACGTAACTTTGAATACCGCTAAGGGATTTTTAGCAAAGTGCCTCCTGATGTGTATTAATAGATCGCGATGCAAATAGGTTTGTACCTATGCGAATCGTCATCATCATCATCAGCCTCCTCGCAACATACGCGATGTCATCAGTCCACAGTCGGTAGGAGGTGGGGTTGTATTTGACAGAGACCAGGTATTTCTTGCTCAAAAACGGTGTGTCAGAGCAATGTTTGGGGCCAACTATATGGATTCGTGTCAACTATTTTTTAAAACCAATGGTATTCATACTGTCCCTTGTTTGTATATTTTGGAGACCTCAGTATTCGTGCACAAATATAAATATCAGTTTTTGGAAGTACAACAGTTGCGATCTCGTAAAGTTCGGGAACAATACAGATACAAGCTTTACAAGCCGCCGGTACGACTATACAAAAATGCATATTGCATGTGTATAAAAATTTATAATAAGTGGCCAGCGTCGTTTTAAAAATATTTAAGTAATCTATGAAAAAATGGCTTACTGATAAATATTATTATAATTTCAATGATTTTCTGAATGACAATTTTTAATTCTAATTTTGTATTGCAAATATATATTATTCTTTTTATAAAATCTGACATGCCTGTATTATTAATAGTATTTTTAAATAATTGATTTTTATATAAGTATTTTCTCATCTAGTTTATAAAAATGTATGTACACCTGTAAAGGTAGAGTTTGGTGAGACTTCTAAAGTTGCAAGTGTGACTGCATCTGTAACCCAATCTCCACATGCATGAATAAATCATTTCATTTCATTTCATTTCAAAAGTTTTTCTAAGTTTTTGCTGACTGTGATTTTTGTTGATCGTACGTAACTTACATTGGCAACCAACCTATACATATAAATTTTATATTTATACTAAATTTTAGTCAAGCCGGCCACTGGAAGTGGGCAAAATTTTCGAATATTTACAAAAGAAACTACACGGTGAAATCTTAATTGTGATATAAAATTAGTGTTTCAAACTCAGTTAATGCTGGCCAAATACCATTAGAATACGTCTAACCGTTTTCGTTTGAAAGAGTAACAAACATCCTTCCTTCCATCCATCCATCCATACAAATATTTACGTTTATAATATCAATGGGATAATTTTTTCTATAGAACCATACATAAGTATGTTCCTCCGTTGCCTAATTCCTGCTCATAGAAAAAGTTTTGCTTAGTTTGGGACTAGGTCAATTGAGAAAGAGAGAGGGAAACATTTATTTACATGTATTCGATAAACAGGAAAAAACACATTTGGAAGGAAAAGCTTCAAATAAAAACGTCGAATAGTATAAATTGGGTCCCACTCGGCATATATTATGGTATGGCAGAATGACGTTTACACGTTTAAGAACGTATACACGTTCACTGCGTTACGAGATCTAAAAGATCTCTTATGAGTCTTTCATTCAGTGCGGCGCCCGATTTCATATTTCGCACCTCTGTGCGGGAGGCAATAGCAGCTGAATTACTACAAGTATGACGGAGACAAATATAGAAACTTGCTTCCTGCTAAAAATTTAACTCATCGACGTATTAAAAAAAATTGGAGATAGATTAGGTCCCTAACGCACTGAGTAATAACTTTATTCATTTGGTGCGTTAGGAGATCTTTTGAGTCTCCTGAATCGCAGGCCTCATAGCCGCAAGGAAAGGAGAGCGAGTGGCGCGGGTGCCGCACATTTTGTTTTAGTGTTGTTCAAGTATCGATGTGAATGGCCGCGCGTTATTTAGCAAAAAAAACTCGTTAAAATCTGTGAATTTACTGTATGCTTAAAATATTTATAAAACAGTTATGAGTGCCATAAAAAGAAAAAAGTGTAAACAAACGCACGATCGCTTAGGGAACTTAATGGGTAGCCAATACTGATTACAAAAAAGTTAGTAGTATATTTTTAATTTGTTTACCTAGATATCCATAAAAAAATATTGTTTTGGACAAACACTTTGGACAACCTGTAGGTATGCCGACTGTTTAAAATACTGTTGTAATATACTTTATTGCAGTATTTTCTGAGGGAAAATGTTCAGTTTAGACCACGTTTTAAAACGCGGTGACAAAAAAAGACGTTGCGTGGGCTGTAACAACAAATTAAGGCTCACAATGAATAGCACACAAACTTCCAAAAAAAAAAAAACTAAAAGAATCTTTACCCACTGTGTTCAATATTTAAACAAACAATGTGTTTATCACTTATTAACGAATAACACTTTTCTTGATGCCACTCTTTGAATAAAACATAGTTATCGACTATTAATCCCATCACTAGTCCGTTGACATATTGAACTAACTTCAGTTGCGACGTGAGATACAATCGATACCCTATGTTTGTTTTGTATTTACTCTGTATATTTATGTCGAAACTGCATCCGAACTCGTTTATAAATAGAGCAATGGATTATCTTTACCTATAAACAAAAACATAACGATACATAGCTTTTTGAGCGAGATTTACGTTATTTTCGAAATCTATTTTTTAGGAGGCTGATTGGGTCTCATACGCGCTGAAGTAAAGCTTGGTTACGAGTTCTTAATATAGGTCACAAACGCACTGGCTGAGAGTTCATTGATAATGGCCCCGCAGTTATCGTGTTAAGGCGAGTGTAGATGGAAATGTAGGAAAGGAGAGACCAAGAAGGGCATTCCATGATCAGACTGGGGACGTCTTGAAGAATGGTCAGGTCAAGAGTACCCGAAGCCGGCGGGCATGTATGAAAAGACTAATGAGTGTTGGAAAAGTGAAAAATGTATTTCAGGATCGTAGGTCTGCGCCTACCCCTCTGCTGAAAAAGAGGCGTGATTGTAGTGTAGAACAACGTTTGCCAGGTCAGTTAGTCATCATCATCATCATCATTTCAGCTGAAAGATGTCCACTGCTGAACATAGGCCTCTCCCAAGGCTCGCTAAACAGATTGGCCCTGCGCCTTCCGCATCCAATGCGTTCCCGCCTCCTTCACCAGGTCGTTCTCCATCTTGTTGGAGGCCTACCTACACTGCGTCTTCCGGTCCGCGGAGCCACTCAAGAACCTTTCGGTCCCATCGGCCGTCAGTTCTACGAGCGATGTGCCCTGCCCACTGCCACCTAATTCTAACGATTCTTCGAGCTATATCCGTGGCTTTAGTTCTTGCGCGGATTTCATCATTTTTAATGCGATCCCGCAGTGAAACTCCAAGCATAGCCCTCTCCATCGCCCTCTGAGAGATTTTGAGCTTTCTTATGAAGCCCACCATTAGCGGCCACGTCTCAGTGCCATAAGTCATCACTGGCAACATACACGGTCAGTTGGTATTGTATGAAAATAAACATTTTTAAATTTTACGTTTCTTTTTTTTATAAACAGTGAATGTTACGATTACATATATTTTAAGACACTATTTGTTTGTTATGAGTGTTATACAACTTGTTGTTATGTCTCATATTACTTACCCATAATCTGCAATTGACGTATCACACTAAATCACATCCAAATGTAGAAGATACGCCACATTAAACACCGGTTCATTTATCCTTGTATCATATTACCTTTGTTACCTAATCCGCCGCCTAAACCAACATGTTGCCGTATTAATAACGAGCACCTAACCTAATAATCCGTTACCGGATCGTTAGCATTTTTTCGTCAACAACTGCCGCCCGGAACCATACGGCTCCGGAAAAACCCCGGACATCAATCCGTGGCCAGTTAATGTCCGTAATTAGCGACGACGAGGGTCAAACAATGTTATATTTATGTATTTTTATACTGTGTTGAAAATAAAAGTTTAATTCACGATCAAGAGTTTAAGTTTTACCATACGATGGAAAAAGTCAACAACATACGCTGAGTCCACATTTGTATCATTTTAAAATATAGTAACTTTTCATTTTATATTTACGAAGGCGCAGTGTAAGTAGGCCTCCAACAAGATGGAGCGACGATCTGGTGAAGGTGGCGGAAACGCATTGGATGCGGATGGCGCGGGACCGATCCGTTTGGCAAGTCTTGAGGGAGGCCTACATATGTTCAGCAGTGGACGTCTTTCGGCTGAAATGATGATGATGATGATGAAAATATAGTAATATATTCGCCGCGTAGTCATCGTCATCTCAGCCCTAGGCGTCCACTGCTGGACACAAGCATTCCTCATTGATTCCAATTATAAAAAAAAGAAAATAATACTTATCATATGATAATGATGACGTTTGGAAGCGGCTTCCATCTACCGCGAACCTGCAGCCTTTACCAAATCGTCCGTCCATCCCGTTGGTGGACGTCCCACGCTGGGCTTGCCGGTCCGTGATCTCCATTCGAGAACTTTTCGGCCGCAACGGCCATCCATTCTGCATGCTATATTGTCCATTGCCACGAGCTACAATCGTTTGGCTAAGTCTGTGGCCCTTATTCTTCTACGGATCTCCTCATTCCTGATACAATCCCGTAGAGAAACCCCGAGCATAGCTCTCTCCATAGCACGTTGAGCGACTCTGAGCCTATTAATTAGGCGCGTTTATGCAACGCAGTGTCTGATTGAGCGTATTATATCTTTATTTGAAAGAAGATACTGTTAGCGTGATCTTATAACTACTTAAAGAAAAAAATGCTTGCAATGGCGGTTAAATTACAATCTTAGTTTAGAAATATTTTTTTACAAAAACTTAAAAACTGCTCAACTGATTAAGTTGAAAATAATTTTCCTAGAAAGTTTTTATTAAGTTACACTTACGTGATTTTTTTCATATATTTTAGACGGTCGGTTCAAAAGTTAGAGGGGGGGACACATTATTTTGAACTTTCGGAGTGAATATCTCTTAAAATATTCACTTTGTCAAAAAATGGTTTTAGCAAACCCCTATTTATTTTTAAATACCTATCTAATGATACCCCACACTATAGGGTTAGACGAGAAAAAAAAATCACCCCCACTTTACGTCTATGGGAGGTACCCTAAAAAAATTTTTTTTTGTTTTTTTTTTATGTAATCACTTTGTCGGCATTACTGATATATATATTCATGCCAAATTACAGCTTTCTAGTACTAACAGTCTCTGAGCTTAGCTGCGGACGGACAGACGGACAGACATGGCGAAACTATAAGGGTTCCTAGTTGACTACGGAACCCTAAAAACGGCAAAAAAATCACGTTTGTTGTATGGGAGCCCCCCTGAAATATATGTTTTATTTTAATTTAAATATTTATTTTTAAAGTAAATATAATATAACTAAAAATTCTCTGAATATTTCAAACGTCTGCCTGTTGCCGTTATTAATATCGAGCAAAAACTAGCAAAAAAATCACGTTTGTTGTAAAAAAATATCATGCGACTAAAGAGTACGCCGATAATAATTAAGCTACTAAACTAAAGAGTACATCAATAATGGAACGCGTGAAAGTCAGTTACAAATTTTGCATTTGACTTGCTAACCCGACGCCACAATTGTTGGTTGTTCATGTTTGTTCACAATAAATTACCTAAGCATTTCTAGTATAGATTTTAAATCCGTAGAGACATTCCCTATAGTCCCATAATTCAAAACGGTAAAACACCAACCATTCGAAATCAAATTAAAAATTCAATAAAACCTAACACGTAAAATGAATTAAAAGTAACACAACCGCAAACACAAGAAATCCCGAGATATCCCGCTTTAATCTTATTTCTGTCGCTCACAGAGACAATTTAATTGCCATTAATTATTTACCGTAATGTAATTTAGAGAATAGCTGAGTAACACAGATGTGTAATTCTGGAAATTTAACTGTTATTCCCGTATAATCTGATCCGTATTTAAGGTTTCTTTGGGCTTTCAGGTATCTTGGTAATTATAATAATTAAGCCAGTTATTGGGATTCCGTATCAGAAGGGTACCAACGGGTTCTTATTACTAATGTTCTGCCGTCTGTCAGATTGTCACGAGTATATCTGACGATCGTTGGAGCAGACGTGTCCTGGAGTGGAGACCACGTTTAGGAAAGCGTAGTGTGGGATGCCCTGCAACACGTTGGACTGATGACCTTAGGAGGACAGCTGGCAGTGGGTGGATGAGGGAAGCCCAGGATCGCGAATTTTGGCGCAATATGAGGGAGGCCTACGTCCAGCAGTGGACGGACAATGGCTGTAGATATGTAGATAGATATCTTTTGAATCTTAACGTTGAAAAAACACTTGGTTGTATCATAATAAAGTAAATAATAACGGGCGTTTTTCTCGCCGTTTTGCTGTGACGTCGATGATACAGTTGTATGAAGCGGCAATTGTATGGTTTTCTAAATATTAATATTGTATGGAAGGCAGTCTTTCTATCTAAAAACATCATTTATGTGTCAGTAACTAGTTTAGACGACCAGATGGCCTAGTGGTTAGAGACCCTGACTATGATGCTTGAGGTCCCGGGTTCGATTCCCGTGTCGGGGCAGATATATTTGTATGAAAAATACGAATGTTTGTTCTCGGGTCTTGGGTGTTTAATAAGTATTTAAGTATGTATCTATCTATATAAGTATGTTTATCCGTTGCCTAGTACCCATAACACAAGCTTTGCTTAGCTTACTTTGGGACTAGGTCAATTGGTGTGAATTGTCCTGTGATATTTTAGTAACTAATAAGTGGACACAGAAATAGGACGCATTCCCCAGTAGGTGCATAATTGTATTTCCATCGGGAAAAGTCGAATCTCAACCGGAATACAACGGCACCTGAAGTGTCAATAAATTATTGCATTAAATGGGTGACATTTGCACATCCATTAACGTGGAACTTTATTATTTAGTGTCATTATTATGATCATGTCATATACGGCTGTACGGGCACTGAAGCTACCTCCTAGACCGATCGGTCCGAGGCGACAATAAATACGAACTTTTCCTATAAAATACAATAGAATTAAATAAAATAGAATATTTTTATTTGCATTGGTGCCCAACTGGCAAAAAAAATTACAAACACCTTACAGTAAAATTACATAAAGTTTACCACTGACAGATGGTTTGCCTTCATTTCATATTCAACTTTAACGACCTACAAATAAAGCCAATTTTAGAATACTGTTACCCACGTTTGCAGACTTTGTAATAGCTACTTTATTTGTATGGTGTTAAAGTTGGAAATGAAATGAAGGCAAGCCATCTGTCAGTGGTAAACTAAAAGTAAACGTATTGTACTTTACATGATGTCCTAATAAGAAAGCTACTACTATACTAGAAAGGTTTAGGTACATAACTAAATGTAAATAAACTTCAGCTGTCAACAACAACCAACAGTTATGGCGTCGGGCTAACCAGACGAAAGCAATATTTGTAATTGACTTTCACGCATCGCATTATCAACGTACTTTTTAGTTTAGTCGCATAATAATAATTTGACAAAAACACCGGAGGGGGTGGGGGGGGGGGGGTGAGTCACGTTAAACTATCGTCCGTAAACCGACTTTACAGACAACCGGTTTTTCCTGTTCTGTGCTCCCAATAGGAAACGTGCACATAGACGGTGCTGCCAACTGGTGCCATAAGGGTGCCATCAATTTGAATGTTTTACCTTGATAAGTTTGTTTTACTGTCCGCATAGTGTCTCTTCTGTCGCATTAGTGCTGCCACCTATAGTTACTGCACGTTCCCTATGATACTTTTTCTAACAAAAAAGTAACTTTTTCTCACAAAAAAGTAACTTCTTCTCGCAAAAGAAGAAACTTGACGTTTTCTCATGAAAAATAAACTCAAAAAAAAACTAAAAATCTTGAAAAAAAAGGTGGAATCGAACCGAGGTCGGCTGGATCCGCGACCACCCGATTTCTAATGTGCCATTATGATCTGCTCGAAGTCGGCGAAATTTAGCTTTATATTCTAATGCAAACAAAAATAGCCGGAAAACACGAGTAAAAGCGATTTTCTGAAAATGAAACATAGCTAGATCAGTTTTTCATCCCCGAAAACCCCCACATACCAAATTTCATCGAAATCGTTGGAGCCGTTTCCGAGATCCTGATTATATATATACATACAAGAATTGCTCGTTTAAAGGTATTAGATTAGATAGATAGATAGATAGATAAATCGTTAATAAGTTTCGAATTCCCTGCTTTTTAGGTATTTTATCATGGGAAGTTTGTGTCACGTAATTTTAAAAATATGTTTTAAATTCTTTTGTGCGTGTTGATAGGTTTTAATTTTTAGTTTGACATTACAAATGACCCCCTTAATAGATGGAAATATTATTAAAGATAAAAAATATAACTAGAGAAACTCCAAGCATAGCTCTCTCCATCGCCCTCTGAGTGACTTGAGCATTCTTATGAGGCCCATCGTTAGCGGCCACGTCTCAGTGCCATAACATAAGTCATCACTGGCAACCCACATTGGTCAAAGACTTTTACTGGACCGGAAGATGCAATGTAGGTAGGCCTCCAACAAGATAGAGAAACGACCTGGTTAAGGTTGCTGGAACGCATTGTGGATGCGGATGGCGCTGGGCCGGTCTGTTTGGCGAGCCTTGGGGGACGCCTATGTTTAGTAGTGGACGTCTTTCAGCTGAAATGATGATGATGATGATTATGTTCGAATTTTAAAAAGTTGAATTATGTTTTAGTCATTATTAGTCACTAAAGTATTACGTTAATTAAGTTATCAGAGGGTGACCTAGCAAATATCTTAATTGTTTCGGTTTGTTTACCTTTAGTTAAGTTACCTAAACTTTTCTACTCTTTCTAGTATACCTATAACTTATATAAACCAATCACAATTTTTTGTATTTTAAATGTCAACATTGTCAAACGGACTCACGATAGTTGCAGCAACTAGCCTGTCACAAAAACTCTCATTTTATTCTCCTCTTCAAACTAACCTCATTTTTATCAACAATACCTACGTATGTTTCGGATTTTACGAAAAGATTTTCCTTATTTTTCACAATGTATCGTTATTTTCACACAAACTGCCACTCGAGAGTTTGCTGAAATGTCACAAACTTATGTCAATTGGATCATCGCTTGTGAAAACCGACCGTAGCAAACAATATGACATCAAAAGTATACATTTGTAAGCATAGTTAGAGAATATTTTGTGAGCATTGACGTATCTTTACCTACTTATAAAACCGTTGTTGTCATGTCCCTCGCAAATAAAAAAGTGAATGACTTACTTAAATATCTCCTTGTACACTCAACAAATTTGATTATTAAGCCACCATCGAATATTATCATAGAAAATTATTTTATTTGCCTATAAAAATGCTTATCGAATGATGTTAAGTTTCACGCGAAGGTTCTATGGTGGCTTAGGAATCTTTGTTGACTGTACCTACCTATACGGAGACGTTTAGGCAAATCAGTCACTTTTTAATTGTGAGTATCACGACATGACGAACGCATTGCTTCCAAAAAATGACCAACACTTAATATCCGTTTAGCAAAAATCTCATTAAAAAGTGACAGTGCCACTAGACGGAATAGTAGGAGAGCCCAAGAGCGGATTTTTGAAGTTACTCGAGCGCGGCTGATTAATATACGGGGGGATACCTTATACCCTCAGAGTACCCCCATTGAATATGAGCACTTCATGTGGGGGGTTTGCCTGGGGCACCCCGTCAAAAAACTTAGTAAAACAGGGCATTCTTAATACAAAAGAAATGTTTACGTGCCGTGGGTGGTGCTCGGTTTGATGATAGCTGTAGACCACTCTTCAAAAAGTTTAAAGTTCTTCCTTTAGCCTGTATGTACATCTTGAAAGCGTGTCTATTTACTAAGGACCACCCAGAATACTTTAAAGCGCGAGACAGAAGGTTCGGAGGAGAGCTTCGCGCGCAATATAAAAATCCTCCTTGCCATTCTGATATTTATAAGAGAAATGCCTGTAATATGTGTATTGTGCTGTATAATAACCTTCCCGATGAGTTGAAAGTGTTGCATGGTAGATTGTTTAAAACAAGGCTCACTGAATGGCTACATGATCACTGCTTCTATAGTGTTAAGGACTTTTGAATTTTAAAATTTTATTCTTAGGTTTGTAGTTTGAAATTTGCATGTTGATTTTCTATATCGACTGAATACTGTTCCTAATGATACCTACTTGTAAGACCTTATACAATGACGTATTCCAGCAAATAAATATATTTCATTATTTCATTTCATTTCATTTCCTTTCATTATTTCATTTCATTTCATTTCATTATTTCATAAAAAAAATAGATTCTTTGAAATATTCGAGCGCGTGAGATTTTGATGATTTGATACTCCAGCGTGCCACTGATAATAAATGTATGATAATCTGCCACTTTACATGATGGGGGTGGCCATACGGAAGGGGGCGCGTCAGGTTTTCATGGGGGATGTTAATTCCAAAGACTGACGATTTGGAAGTGAAATGTGCATTGTTCTTCAATTTTTTTACTAGGTATTTTGACGGGGTGCCCTAGGCAAACCCCCCACATGAAGTGCTCATATTCAATGGGGGTACTCTAGAGGGTATAAGGTATCCCCCCGTATATTAATCTGCCGCGATCGAGTAACTTCACAAATCCCCTCTTGGGCGGGGTAGTAGGGGACTACTAGAAGTCTTTTCCATTTTGTGCCATCAGTGGCAAATCCTGTGGCATACAACGGAATGAATGGCGGCAAATACGCTGCACGTTCACTCTGATTCTAATACAGTACCTGGGCGACCGAGCTCTGCTCGGGCAGAAACTCGGTACCAAGCGTTTTCTCAGAGATAAGACCAAGCTAGATCAATTTTTCATCCCCGAAAACCCCCAAATACCAAATTTCATCGAAATCGTTGGAACCGTTTCCGAGATCCTGATTATATACACCGGAGGGGTGGGGGGTGGGGGGGTGAGAGGGGGGGAGGGGATGCGGGGGAGGGAGCGTGGGAGAATTAAAGGGGGGGTGAAAATTTCATTGATTTTGCCGTAGGATGCACCGTTTTCAAGATATTTGACAAAAACACCGGAGGGGGGGGGGGGTGAGTTACGTTAAACTATCGTCCGTAAACCGACTTTACAGACAACCGGCTTTTCCTGTTCTGTGCTCCCAATAGGGAACGTGCACATAGACGGTGCTGCCAACTGGTGCCATAAGGGTGCCATCAATTTGAATGTTTAATAAGATAAGTTTGTTTTACTGTCCGCATAGTGTCTCTTCTGTCGCATTAGTGCTGCCGCCTATAGTTACTGCACGTTCCCTATAATACTTTTTCTAACAAAAAAGTAACTTTTTCTCACAAAAAAGTTACTTTTTCTCACAAAAGAAGAAACTTGACGTTTTCTCATAAAAAATAAACTAAAAAAAAAAAACTAAAAATCTTGAAAAAAAACGTGGTATCGAACCGAGGTCGGCTGGATCCGCGACCACCCCATTTCTAATGTGCCATTATGATCTGCTCGAAGTCGACGAAATTTAGCTTTATATTCTAATGCAAACAAAAATAGCCGGAAAACACGAGTAAAAGCGATTTTCTGAAAATGAAACATAGCTAGATCAGTTTTTCATCCCCGAAAACCCCCACATACCAAATTTCATCGAAATCGTTGGAGCCGTTTCCGAGATCCTGATTATATATATATATATATACATATATACAAGAATTGCTCGTTTAAAGGTATTAGATTCGCAAATCGCCCGTGTGATTACGGATCTAAGTGTACACGTAACACATTTATATCATTTTTATAGAGAACATGCGCCAAGTATGATTGGATTTGTTCAAGATGTTCATGCTACATACCGTTTATTGTAAATATATGCGAAAAGTACGCAGAGTATGACTGTAATGGGATAGTGAAAGATGAGATCGAACACTTTTATTACTGAAATAAACCTAAAATTGACACTAGAATCGGCTGTACTATCGTATCTACATTATCGTCACTACTTTGAAAAAACCTCATGTCTCAAATCAACACGTAAACCAAATTGAACCTTGATATACTTTTAGTAATGTTCAATCTCAATGAGGAGCAATAAAATAGGCTTAAGCATATCCGTATATAATGTGTGTATATCTTACTTCTTATATTATACCTACTTCATCATCATCCCAGCCTATATACGTCCCACTGCAGGGCACAGGCCTCCTCTCAGAATGAGAGGGTTTGCAGTGCGGATTGGTAACTTCACACACACCATTAAATTTCTTCGCAGGACAGGTTTTGATTACGATGTTTTCCTTCACCGTTAAGCTCATGGTAAATTTCAAATGTAATTTTGCACATAAATTCCGATAAACTCAGAGGTGCGAGCCGGGATTAGAACCGACGACCTTCTGCTTGAGAGGCTATAGTTCAAACCGATAGGCCACCATATATATATTATACTTACTTACTTTTAATACGAAAGTTTGGATGGATGTATGTTTGTTTATAACTCTTTCACGCTAAAACGGTTTGATGGATTCTGGTGGAATTTTGCACACAGATAGTTTCTGACCTGGATTAACATATAGAATACTTTTTATCCCGGAAAATTGCATAGTTCCCGCGGGATAGATATTCTTTGTAGGCGGAGTCGCGGGCAGTAGCTAGTGGTTCATAATTCGTTTACTCACTGTACCTACCTACTGATTTCTGGTATTAAATAAAAAACATTTGTAATGTATAAGGTTTTAAATTTTCGCAACTTGCATTCTTACAATTATTTAAAATTTAAAAAGTTATGTCACTGAATATTAAATTCAAAAGACAACCTTACCTGACGTATATAAGCAGTCCAACTCGAGATTAAAACTATATTTTACACACATGCTGGTCAAAAACTAGAAAATATACCGTCCTCTAACTCCTTAAAAATCCTAAAATCTGCGTTCCAAAATTTCACCTCCTGTCTTTAGAATATGGTTCAAATTTAAATGCGCTTAAGTAAACATAGAACCTTGTTTTACCCCTGAGGCTCCTAAACAGTGGTCCCGTGGAATGGAATATTCCTTTTTCTTTAATTTCAAACGAGTTGTACTAAATTCTTTCGTAATAGGTATTCCTTGGAACGAAATGTAGTGAAAACATTGAGTTATAATTTATGGTCGCGTTCTTTCAAGTATTTTGTATAAATATAAGCATGATATTCTTTGTATGGGTGTAATTGGATGCTCGTAGCAAAACTGAATGCGAAAGTTACTCTATTACCTCTTGATGCTTATAGTAAAGCCAAAATTTAAACAATAGGTATTTGGTATACATGGAGATAGTTTTGAAATTCAAACTCAAAATATTTGTTTGTGTTGATGCAATAAGAATCGTCAAGTTTGAAATCGTTGTTGTTTTCGTAACCAGCGACCAGATAAACCGTAGAAACAATACCCATGTTGATTTTCACACTTTGGCGCACACCATTTCCCTCTTTTAGGGGTTGAATTCACGAAAAACCTGAAACACGTGCTCACTCTTCTTTTTACTGTGAAGTTTCGAATACAATAGTCAAACTAATCTTGTTTCCCCATACAAAATTTGGACCCCCGTTTCATCCCCTTAGGGGGTGAATTTTGAAAAATCCTTTCTTAGTGCCCCTTAAACCTTACAAGGAACCTACGTGCCAAATTTGGAAACTCTAGAACCAGCGGTTTGGGTTGTGCGTTGATATGTCAGCCAGTCAGTCAGTTAGTTTCTTTTTTTATATATTTATTTATTTATTTTTTACACAAATATCTGCCCCGACCGGGAATCGAACCCGGGACCTCAAGCTTCGTAGTCAGGTTCTCTAACCACTACCTAGGCCATCCGGTCCATACAAAACAAACAAATTACGAACACAAACTAACCTATTTGACACCGAACGTAAATAAACAATAGGCACAAAGCTTTGCCCTTTCAAGCTCACAATACCCGCATGCACCCTTCAACGTAAACGGATAAAACGTACCCTAACTTTCAATGAGTGAACACATCTTAGGGTTCCGTAGCCGAATAGGCAAGACGCCATATACATTACACTATAGTATTGTAAGAGATGTTGATGCCATTAAAAATAATTCGAAGACACGACTCCAGTAAAAAACGAGCCCTGAAAACCAGATTAATTTTCGATTAACTGCAAAATTACATTTTTTGTTGCTTTAAAATAAATAAATGGGCCAATCAACTTTTAAACCGACACTAATCTGTCCGCGACATTTTTCAAACAATTGCAGATTTTTGTAGGTAAACATGTTTTTTCTGTAATTTAATAGATGGTGTACATGAATACATACCATCCTACGTAAGTTTAACCTATTAAACCGTGAAATATCTTGTTGGAAGTACGATTTTTTGGTAACGCCAGAGACAATTTTGGTAACGCAGGCGACGCCAAAAACGTAGGTTTAAAAGTTGATTGGCCCAAATAGTTGATTGATTTGGTGAACAAGTGACGTCATAAGTTGCTATTGCCATTCAAACTCTATGGGAGAATTGTGTTTTGACAGCTCATAAAAAGTAGCTCAAACTCAAGGTCAGGCCAATCAAATCAAATCAAGGAAATGATGAAATCCGTGAATGAAATAGCTGATGAGGCTAAAAGGTTCTCGAGTAGTGTTCTCGGACCGGAGGACCTGGTTAAGGTTGCGGGAATACCTTAGATGCGGATGGTTTAGGACCGATCGGTTTGGCGAGCCTTGGGAGAGGCCTATGAGCAGTGGACGTCTTTCGGCTGTAATGAAGATGGTGATGGTAAGTGCAATTATATTTCAATTTTATCTCGATTACGGGTGTCTTTAAAATACGTGGTTCGACTCGCACTTGCCCAGTTTTATTTTACAAAGCGGATCCGATTGCTAACGCGCTGTGAATATCGTAGGGCCGGGAATAACCGTAAACAATCGGGAAAGTCGGCACAGCACGAATCGTAAAATGGCGGGCATCTGGCCGCCCCTCCCTACGTGACAGGACTTCCGAAGTTGACTTTAAACTCTTTACAAAAAGAGATTTAGGGTTACGTGGGCGAAACCCTTCGACAGTTTTCCGTCTCATGATTTTAGTTCCAAAATTGTGAATAGTTACGACAGTGATGCTTGTTTGATTTCCTAGTTTGTTGTTGGTGTCAAACTTTTCCGAGTTCGCTATAAGAGATTTAGTAAATTGACATTACTTTGTACTCACTTATTTTGTTACGAGATGTTGTGGTCTTTTAAGGGTTCCGGAGTTAAAATGGCACAACGGAACCCTTATGGTTTCGCCATGTCTGTCCGTCCATCCGTCTGCGGTTTAGCGTAGAGACTATTAGTGCTAGAAAGCTGTTATTTTGCATGGATATATGTAGCAATTACCCCGACAAAGTATCCGAATCAACAAAAAAGATTAACATTAAAAAAGTTCTTTAGGTACTTTTTGTCATGTTACTTAGGTCATACTGAAAGTTTCTGGATTCTAAAAAATAAGACTACGCATTATCGTTATGACACATTTATTGTTTTTCAAAGTATATACTCTCCCTATTTACACACTTTTGCATTCGCTGGAACCATTGTGAAAAGCAGTGGGTCCAGTTTTCCTTAGGGACTTCTTCGATGGCCTCGTGGAAAGCATTCACTGCCATTTCCGGACATGTAAACCGTAAACCTCTAAGTTTATCTTTAATCTTTGGGAATAAAAAGAAATCGCGTGGTGCAAGATCAGGGCTGTATGGCGGATGGGTCATTAATTCTACATTTGAGGTCTCCAAATACGCATTCGTTGCTTTAGCGGAATGTGCCGACGCGTTGTCGTGATGAAGGACTATTTTGCTACGGGGACGTTTTCACGAATTTTTTCAAACACTTTGGGCAAGCACGTGTTCACATACCAATCTGCAGTTACTGTCTTTTGGTTTTCAAGTGACACAGTGGTGTAATGTCCCGATTTGCCGAAAAACGAAGCAACCATTTTCTTACCTGTGCTTCGACTCTTTTTTACTTTCGTCGGCAAGTCTTCAAAAGGAAAGAGCCATTCAGCCAATTGACTTTTTCTTTCCGGTTCAAAGCAGTATACCCAGGTTTTGTCACCTGTCACGATGTTATATACAGCCATTAATTGTCCTCCGTCAATTTTTTTTATCATTTTGCGGCACCACTCTACACGCAGTCGTTTCTGGTCTTCCGATAAATCATGCGGTATCCATCGGGTGCAAAGTTTCCGAACCTTCAGATGCAAATGCAATATCTTTTGGACCTAGCTCATTCGAATTCCTAAGGTAGTACGAATTTGCTGACATGTAATTTTTTTGTCAGTTTCAATTAGTTGTCGTACAGTATTAATATAAATATCGGTAGCCGCAGTTGCTGGCCGGCCTTCACGTTCATCGTCATGGAGATGGTCAAGTCCTCGTCTAAACTCACTAAACCACGAATAGACAGAGCTACGACATGGGGCTTCATCACCAAATGCTAATAGAAGTCTTAGACAACTCTCTTGCTGACTTAATCCACATCGGAAATCGTAAAAAATCATGGATCGAAAATTTTCACGACTTAAATTCATTGCAACAGCGACACACAAATTTCAATCCAACACCACGATGAAAAAACAAATGACAGTCTCGTAAATTAAAAAGTAATAAATAAATAAATAATTAAATATCACGGGACAATTCACACCAATTGACCTAGTCTCAAAGTAAGCTAAGGAAAGCTTGTGTTATGGGTATTAGGCAACGGATAAACATACTTATATAGATAGATACATACTTAAATAAATATCAAACACCCAAGACCCGAGAACAAACATTCGTACTTTTCATACAAATATCTGCCCCGACGCGGGAATCGAACCCGGGACCTCAAGCTTCGTAGTCAGGTTCTCTAACCACTAGGCCATCTGGTCGTCTACAAATAGTGATATACTATAGTAATATTATTTATTAATTTTTATTTATTTATTTATTAATTTTTTTATGTCTCATGATATTAATATACTGCGAGAGAGTTATTTTTTCAAATCCTATTATTGCTTTTTTAATTTTCTTTTGATAAGTGGCCAGTTCCAGAAACTTTCAGTATGCCCCACGTATAATATAAAGTTCCCGAGGGATAAGGAAGGAACTCGCAGGCTTAACCTTAAGTATTACACTGGCCTTTGATACTTTCTACATTATATGAAATATTCACAGCTTTGTAACTTTCAGTAAATGTATTTTCTACTTCGTGGCGCAATGAGATTTGTGGCGTACAAATGTAAATGTATTTTGCGTAATCTACCACACTTCGAATGTATTGTGCTACAATATTTCTTCCCGATTTCAAGGAATAAGGAGATTGTGTATTCATCTGTATGTTTTTTTTTCTGTATGAACAACCGATAACTTCGATTTATGCGTGAAACTAGTCTGTATACGCGGCTTTGTTCGCCTTGATATAAAAAAAATACAACTGTTTGTTGTGACAAAGTACTAAAGAAAGTAGACCATCGATTATTTATTGTTTATTAAATGCAATTCACATGTAAATAAGTACAACTCAATCATATGAAATCATATTTCATTTAAGGGCAATTAAAAAACAAATTTTGAAATGTAACTTGTAAAATGCAGTAGGTTAAGTTAACTTAATAACAATTCTGAACAAAATACTGTTTCAAATATAATATCTATTATGAAATTTTCGGTCTTTCGTGTGTATTAATCTTCGGGCTTTCGGTCAAACGTATTTTCTGGATTTTGAACTTTAGGTCATACAAACATTCGTCGTTTTGATTTTCGGCCTTCCGAACAAATTAGGTTTTTTGTACTTCGGTATTATAAGGGCCAGCGTTCACTGACGGCATGGCACGGCATGGCATTTTATTACTATCAAGTTATTTTGAATCTTATTTCAATAAGTTTAGAATTCATGTTACTTTATTGGTTATGCGTTGCGTCATTCCTCGGCACGTCGCGGCATCGTGGTATCGAAATAAAGTAACATGAATTCGAAACTCATTGAAATAAGATTCAAAATAACTTGATAGTAATAATATGCCATGCCGTGCCATGCCGTCAGTGAGCGCCGGCCCTAATACATACCTACCCAAAACAATATTATGGCAACAAATCGGACAAACGATAGAAAATCCTCAATTGATCTCTAGTAGTGAAGTAAAGCATTATAATCAGTCAAAATGTAACGAATAAAATGTAGATTTTTTCTGTACGACGGCATAAAGGATGTAAAATTGTAACGATAAATCTTTGCTTAATATTTATAAGAAAGCATTGTTACGTGGAGTTATTGTTAGCTTTTGTGATTTTTCCGAGTCGTTTCCATCTTTTCTTAGCCTGACTTCCTAAAGATAATCTATCTCGCTTTATCTCGATACATCCTTTATTTCATACAAATACGTGTAAAGGTGCGCTCCATTGACGTGTAGAATCCAACTAATATTAATAGTCCAAATCCATGTCATATAATGTCATGTCATGTTACAAGAGAAACGGGACGATACCAAGGATGATATAGACTGGATTGGCAGTCGCCATAGTACGGATCGGCCGCGGTTTTTGTAGTTCGATTATTAAATCTAGATGGCGCTGAAATATAGCCAGAGGCTTTGAAGGCAAAACAATAAGACTACAGATATTTCATATCACTGCAAATGTATTATTATGCAATATTTTTGAAAAATAATACAAGTCTTATTGTTTTGCCTTCAAAGCCTCTGGCTATATTTCAGCGCCATCTAGATTTAATAATCGAAGTACAAAAACCGCGGCCGATCCGTACTATGGCGACTGCCAATCCAGTCTATATCATCCTTGACGATACTGAGTTATTTGTTAGATTTTTAAGAAAATATAATATATCCGTCAGTTAGATTGTCAAAAAATATTAGGCACGTATATTATCTTTTATCAATGAAACAAAAAATTATGATGATATAGCTATAGCCCGTTACCGCTCCGTGTGACGTCACACCTTGTTGCACTTCATACTTAGATGTGACGTTTTCTTGATGAGCACACACCTTCGAAATTTGACTCGCTTCATCTTTGTCATTTTGCGAGTATGAAAGCTGACTTAAGGGGCTCCGCGACTAAGACGCGCCCCCGTCCTAAGTCTCGTCTGTGTGGCTTGCGCCTAACACAGCTCTGTACCTCTACCATGAGTTACACTAGTTCGCAGTGACCGTACTCGCTAGCGACGGCGTAAATGATTTATATGGAGAATTGTACTTCCGTAAGTGACCGCTAGAGGCGCTGTACACAATTCTCTATACCAAATCATTTTCGCCGTCGCTAGCGAATACGGTCACTGTAAACTAGTGTACCTCATGGTAGAGGTACTGGTGGCATAAAGCACCCAGCTAACTGGATGTTAAAACATGCCAGCATTTTTATTTCATTACTTTAGCAACACCCATTGAATGCTACAAGTATCCAAATGAACCTATACTTTACGTAGCAGCTAACAACAGCGCCATAAAACAGTTTACGAGCTGTGCTGAGCCGAAAAACAATCATTTTCAGTCAGGACGCTCACAAAGTAGAGTACTGGCACTTTAGGAGGCGTTCGTTTTTGTACCTCCGACACAAAAAGAGGGGTGTTATTGGCTACGTGCACGACGGTGGCGCCGCGTAGCGTTGACAACATTTCCTCCCCATTTACTTCCAATTTTTGCCATGTCGTGCGCTGCGATCGTTTTCTGTACCCCCACCACCCGCTTCGCACATAGCCAATAAGTTTGACCGCTTTGTGTGTGTGTCTGTCCGTGGCGTCATAGCTCTTAAATGGGTGAACCGAATTGGACGCGGATTTTTTATTTGAAAGCAGGTTTCTTGGCGAGGATTCTTAGACATGTTTCATCAAAATTGGTTCAGCCGTTTCAAAGTTATCAAGTTTCAAGGTTCAAGGTTCTAGAACATTGATTTATTTCGGATATACATCAAAGTTGTGATGAGCGGTACCGTAATACAAATGATATGTTGCTAAACAGCTGTAAAACTGCGGCCACTTTCCAATGATAGAGATGTTTTTATCACGGAAAAGACTCCTTATGAGACTGATATATATACAACTAAATCTGGTTCATTTTGGCTGGTTGGGATGTCTTCATACACCATTTTAAGTGACCTGTGTTAAACCCATATCAGTTCAAACCGGTGGTCTCACACCTCAGGCCCTAGTTCTTGTTTAATGTACTTACTATAGGAAAAACATGAAGCAAACAACAAACAGTATCATATTTCCAAACTGGTTAACTACTTTCCTCGGAAAACTACATTTGGTCGATATAACTTAGCAAATAAATGTGTTTCACGACGTTATTACCAACTCCGTAAACTCTTTTACTTTGCGAAGTCGTCTCGGACAAATATTTATGAATATTCGATTGTTAATAACAGACAGTTAAAGTTTTGATTCACATTTCAAGTAGTTTATACTTTTATTTTCTTACTAGCTTTTGCCCGCGACTCCGTCCGCGTGAAATTAGTAATTTGGGCAGCTTATTTTTTATCCAATTTGTTTTTTCATCAATTATGGCTCTCCTTAGTTCCTCGATATAAAAAAAATTACCCCTCGCACACCCGCGTTCACATTCACCACCGTACTCCCAGCGTGATGATAATATATAGACTATAGCCTTCCTCGATAGATGGGCTATCTAACAATGAAAGTATCGTATCTTTCTTATTTGTCAACCGATTCAAATGAAACAAACACTAAATGTTAATCCAAGAAAATATCAACATATCAGTGATAACCGCATCCTTCTAGGTTAAGCCATTTCTGAGATTAGCGCGCACAAACGCACAGACAAACAGACAATAATTCTAAAAATCATTGTTTTGGGTTCTATTGCGCTAATAAATAGCCCTAGTGACAGTTTTTCTCAAATATCTTCAATGTACAGACACCGACTTGTTACAGATTTATTATATGTATAGATAGAATAGATGTTTCATGTTCCTAAATGACAATATCAGGCCAAGTAAAAGTTGGACTCATAAAAAATAAAAAATAAATATTAGGGGACAATCTTACACAAATCGACCTAGTCCCAAACTAAGCAAAGCTTGTACTATGGGTACTAGACGACGATAAACATACTTATATAGATAAATAAATACTTAAATACATAGAAAACATCCATAACTCAGGAACAAATATTCGTGCTCATCACACAAATAAATGCCCTTACCGGGATTTGAACCCAGGACCTCATGCTTCGTAGGCAGGGTCACTACCAACTAGGCTAAAGCGGTTGACTCGCGCACCGAGGGTACTGTAGAAATTTAAAGGATCTGTGGTTTTCCAGTATAAGCAAAATGTACGCAGTATTGGTAGTGGTAGTGGTATTGGTTATACTGACGTTAAAATTTAAAACTTACAGATTTAAGTAATCGATTAAATAAACGCGGCAGTTCGCATTGATGTTTTTTACTCTTCCACGCTAAAACGGATAGTAAAAATAAAAAAATAAATAAAATAAATATTAGGGGACAATCTTACACAAATCGATCTAGTCCCAAACTAAGCAAAGCTTGTACTATGGGTACTAGACGACGATAAACATACTTATATAGATAAATAAATACTTAAATACATAGAAAACATCCATAACTCAGGAACAAATATTCGTGCTCATCACACAAATAAATGCCCCTACCGGGATTTGAACCCAGGACCTCTTGCTTCGTACTCTATTGTACATCACATAGAAAACAAATACATGGAATAAATAAATAAAGCAAGCTTTAGACGACCTTATGGCCTCGAACCGATCTCTTCTAGACGACTTTATCTAATAAACATTCTACCTTTTATTATTAAAACACTGTCTACTTCAGCACAAGTTTTATTCCACATTTTGCAAAGCAGCACCAGGAACGTTTTCTATTTAAGCGGATGCCCCAGCTCCTATATTTCCCCCGGGATAACTCGGTAAATACCGGCCAGGGGGACGCGAATGAGCCCGGGATTTTTGTTTAGCCAGCTCCTGGGAAGCGGGAGGTTGGTTTAAGAAAAGACTTTTTAATATTGGTACTTATTTCTTAGTCACTCTTAGTTTAAATACCTAATTACTTAAGCTAAACTAAAATTATCAATATAATTGATAAAAAAACAAAAACTCTAACTACAAAATGTCAGCAATAAGATACATGCAAAATTGGTTGGAAGCACAGACGCCTGTCAAATCCTTATTTCACCAAATGCTTATCATGTCAAAAGCTTATTTCGTCATACTCTAGTTTTGTCCAATCCTTGGTACGTCAATTCCTAGTATTGTCAAGTTTCTGTTTCGTAAAATACTTCTTCTGTCATATGCTTATTTCGTCCAATTCTAGTTACGTCTAATCCTAGCTTCGTCGGATCCTTATTTCGTCAAATCATTGTTTCGTCAAATGCTTAGTGAGTCAAATTCAGGTTTCGTATCTATCGTGTTTTGTTAATTCTGCATTGTACATGTAAGAACTTAAATACATATCAGAAATAAAACAATATTTATGCGAACTAAGCAAGCACGTTTATTTTACCACACGTTTTTTAATTTTAATTTTATGATTTATTTTTAAAGTCAATATGTAATTAAGAGTGAGTTCCCTGTCCTTGAGAATTTATTTTTCGTACGCACATTGACAGTTTTCACTTACACAGAACCATTTTGCGTGATACGCTATACAGCCGTCAGCTAAGGGTGGAGTCCCAGTGTAAGTACTTACAAGGGAACATTAAAGAGTCGCCTTCCGATTTTGTACAAATGTAATCTACATTATTTTGATGAGTTTCGATATTCAAACTTGGTGTAAGTACAAATAAAACGATTTTACATTATTAAAGGATCTTTTTATTAATAATCAGCACTTTAATAACATCAAAAAAATATAAACATCGAAAATGTCTTTATTCAAAATTACTATTATTGTTGACCTAAAATGAACTGAAAGAATCACATTGCTGACCCGCGACCTTAAGATACTTACGTTTATGCAAGAAAAGCAAAATAAATGTATATGCTTATGCAGCTTAGTAAACGGTTGCGATACTTACTCTGAAGATGAGCTCTGGTTGAGTTCGAAACTCAACCAGAGCTCGTGTAGTTTAGTGGTGGTGATAGTTGGGTTTATGTGATTTGTGTGTGTTCGTACAGTGTGGAGGTGGAGGAACTGCATGAACACGTATTTTTTGCATAAACGTAATTATTATAAGGTCGCGGGTGAGCAAAGAAGTTGTTTCAATTCATTGATATGGACTTCCAAAAGGTAACGCCTGATTCAATAAATTATTGTTGACCTGTCCGTGTATTTACGATTCCAATTCCAAATCTCGTAGATGAGATCTAGTGCGCAGTTATTGCCAAGTCATCATCATCATCATCATTTCAGCCGAAAAACGTCCACTGCTAAACATAGGCCTCCCCAAGGTTCGCTAAACAGATTGGTCCCGTGCCATCCGCATCCAACGCGATCCCGCAACCTTAACCAGGTCGTCTTCCATCTTGTTGGAGGCCTACCTCACTGCGTCTTCCGGTCCGTGGACGCCACTTGAGAAACTTTTTTGTCCCATCGGCCATCAGTTCTACGAGTGATGTGCCCTGCCCATTGCCACTTGAGTCTGGAGATTCTTCGAGCTACGGTGACTTTAGTTCTTGCGCGGATTTTATAATTTCTAATGCGATCCCGATTTTGCGATTTCGAATGCGAAACTCCGAGCATAGCCCTCTCCATCGCCCTCTGAGTGACTTTGAGCTATCTTATGAGGCCCATCATTAGCGGCCACCTCTCAGTGCTATAAGTCAGCACTGGCAACAAAGACTGGTCAAAGACTTTTGACTTGAGACATTGCGGATTAGCTGACAAGATATTGCGAAGCTTCCCTAACGCTGCCCAGCCGAGTCTAATTCGTCGATTGACCTCTTTCTCGAAGTTAAACCCACTAATTGGATTGTACTTATATACCAAGTAGTTATAGTCGTCAACAACTTCGAGCGTAGAGTCTTCAATTATGACAGGAAATGGTACAACATGGGCGTCTATGTTCAATTAAAGTCCAACTCGCTCGGAGATCGTCCCGAGGTTAGAAAGCATCGCACTTAGGGCGAACGTGAGTGATGTACTTCGCCAGTTACATTGATGCCTCGCCCTTCCCAGTCAGGAGTCTTGAAAGCATCCTTCAGCTCCAGTGCAGCGGTGAACAGTTTTGGAAAAATAACATCTCCTCTCCTTGTCTGACTCCCCGCTGCAATAAAATAGGCTTCGACATCTGGTCCTGAAGTCGGACGGACATTGTGGCGCTATTATATAGACACTTCAACACTTCGATGTAATGTAGTGTATCAGTAGTCTACTTGGCACCGTTGGAGGACTGCAGTGCAGCCCAAGTTTCGATCGAATCGAAGGTTTTCTCATAGTCTATAAATGTCAGGCAAAGGGGGCGTTTATACTCCTCGGTTTTCTGTATAACCTGCTACAACGCATGTGTTAAGGATGCGTATTCAAACAACCAGTACTCTGCTAAGACTGTTTTATTATTTTCTTCACCTACCCGCATTCCCATTCACTAACCTACCCACAACCCCTTTCTTATAAATAAACATGCTTCTATTTAAAAACAACATACATTAATCTTCCTATTATTCATAACAATTTTTAACAATAGATTCACAACATAATTGTATTATTTTATTTTTAATTAAATATTATTTCAATAAACAGATGCATAATGAAATTAAATTAAACTAATAATTCATTCAATATTCTTACATTACAGTTTTTGTTATAACAAAATCTTAATGCATTTATAATTGGTCTCATATTTATTACATCATTGTTTTATTTAGTTGACAATTACTATAATGATCGATTATTATGTACATACATTAGGGTTTTTATTTTATTTTTTTATTTATAGAGTCATTTAAACATTTGTGACATTTTTTTTTTAGTTTATTATTTGATTTACGTACCTATATATTGTTTTTTTTTTATATAATTATATGTTGATTCATTTACAAATAATTATTGTTATTTACATTTCATAATTATTGTATCACAACAAGTATGATTCACTGATAGTTTAGTTGATACTGATACTGACTGATACTAAGTAGTAGTTTTGTTGCCTTAACCATCTAGTCACGTCGTGTCACACGTGGTACACCTGGCGCTGAGTATCCCCACCGATCAGGAGGTCTCACTGTCCTGCCAAATCGGGAGACATAGTTATAGTTATGAGTGTCGGATGTTGTACTTGCACTGGAGCTGGGTACTTGGGTGGCGGCGCGGGAGGCGGCGGGCGCCGGCGGCGGCGCCGTGTCGTGGACGTCGTAGTCGAGCAGCAGGTCGGCGGGCTCGTCGCGGCGGCGCGGCGAGTCCGCCATGAGCTGGCGGCGGTTGCGACGTATTACGCGGCCCGTCTGCAGTTCAATCGTATACGATCGCGGCCCGGCTATGCCTATAATTTTACCATTTGACCAAACTCCGTTCATACGCGCCTTAACCAAAGTACCTGGAGTGAATGGTTTAAGATTTTTACTTCCTCTATCGTAATAAATTTTTTGTTTTGTTTGACGGTTTTTTAATTCACGCTTAATACTATTATAATTTTGTGTATTCGGCTCTAATAATTCTGGTAAACACGGAAGAGGGCTGCGTAATTTCCTATTATTTAAAATTTCTGCTGGTGACGGCAATTTGTCACTAATTGGAGTGTTTAAAAATCCTAATAAAGCTAACCGGAAGTCTGAGCCATCATAAGATGTTTTCTTTAGCATTGATTTTATAATTTGAATGGCACGTTCTGTCTGTCCATTCGACTGTGCATATCTAGGGGACGATGTTTGATGTCTAAATTTCCACTCTGAACTAAAAGCTTTAAAAGTTCTGGAAGAAAATTCCGGTCCATTATCAGAAAATACTATGTCAGGAATTCCTTGTCTACTAAATATATTTTTTAAACGGTCTACCACGTGCATAGAGGTAAGAGACTGTAGGGCTTCCACTTCAATAAATTTACTAAAGTAATCAATAATTATAAGAAAAGATTTTCCCCCAAAATGAAAAATATCCGTTCCCACTTTTGACCATGGTCGTAGCGGAACTTCATGAGGCATAAGCGGTTGTTTACTGTTCTCTTTTCTAAATGTTAGACAAGCCTGACAATGAGAAATCATATCCTTTACTTGAGCGTTCATATTTGGCCAGTACATTAGTCCCCTAGTCATTAGTCTACATTTTTCGGCTCCTAAATGACCTGCGTGTACTTTTTTTAACATGTCGCGACGCATACACTTAGGTATAATTATTTGTTGGCCTTTCCATACCATTTCGTAAGCCACTATTAATTCGTCCCTACAATCCCAGTAAGGTTTAAGCATGTCCTCAACCTGGCTTTTATGCGTTGGCCAGCCTTTTTTTATTATTCTTTTTAGGCATTGCATCTCAGTGTCAGTGCTGTAACATTTTTGTAATTCTAAAAAATGTGAGTCGGTTAATGGATTACTGATAGCCACTGCGCAAACTTGTGCCTGCGCATCCAGGTGATCGCGCGGCTCCTCGGGCGCGGCGGCCGCGCCGCTCGGCGCGATGGCGCGCGACAATGTATCCGCGACATATAAATATTTGCCTGGTTTATAGACTAACGTGAACGTGTAAGGTTGCAATCTCAGTAGCATCCTTTGTAATCGTGCGGGTGCGCTAGCTATGGGTTTCTTTATGATACTAATAAGCGGCTTATGGTCAGTTTCCACGGTAATGTCTGCTCGTCCATAGATATATGTATAAAATTTCTCACAAGCATACACACAAGCTAGAAGTTCTTTTTCTATCTGTGCGTATGCCTGTTCCGCCTTTGTTAAGGAACGCGAAGCATAGCATACCGGCATGCCATCCTGCATGAGGCACGCTCCGAGTCCATTTCTTGATGAGTCCACTGATAACGTGACTGGTTTATTTAAGCTATAATACCTAAGAACCGGTGGACTAGTCAAACACCTCTTCAAATCATTAAAACATTGATCATGATTGTCATTCCAGTGCCATGCAATATCTTTTTTTAATAATTCTCTAAGTAAATGCGTTTTCTCTGATAACTTTGGTATGAAACTACCCACATACGTGACTAGCCCTAAAAATCTTTCTAAATCTTTAATATTTTCTGGTTTGGGCATTTCCTTTATGGCCAGGGTATGTGATGCATCAGGCTGAATTCCATGCTCTGAAATAATGTGTCCTAAATATTTTAGCTCCGACAATCCTACTTTACACTTTTCTTTATTAAGTTTAATATTTATTTGTCTACACCTTTCTAAAACCTGTCGCAGACGCTTATCGTGTATTTCTTTTGTTTCCCCATACACTAGTAAATCATCAATAAACAAAATCGTACCCGAAATGTCGTCAAATTGCTCATACAACCTTTTATGAAAAATTTCAGATGCCGACGAAATGCCAAACGGCATGCGTAAAAACTTGTACCTTCCGAAGGCCGTATTAAAAGTACATAAGTCGGTAGACTCTTTGCTAAGCCTAACTTGCCAAAATGAATGTTTTGCATCTAGCGTGGTAAAATACTTGGCACCGGCCAGGCTCGCTGTAATTTCCGTTAAGGTCGGTAGTTTGAAATGCTCTCTACGAATAAACTTGTTTAAATCACGCGGGTCCAAACATATGCGGAGATCCCCGTTAGCCTTTTTAACAACGGTCATACTATTGACCCAATCAGTGGGTCCCTCGACTTTGGCTATGACGCCCTGCCGCAGCATTTCGTCAAGTTTGTCCTTGACGGCGTCGCGCAATGCGATGGGTAATTTACGCGGTGCATGTACCACTGGGCGCGCGTTCGGCTGTAAACTTATTGTGTATTCCCCTGGTAAGCAACCCATTCCTAAAAATACATCTTCATACTCATCAAGTATTTTTAAGCTATTATTTTCCTTACGTGATCCTACTGTCATAATGCGTTTTACTAAATTCATTTCCTCGCACGCGCCTCGTCCTAGTATTGGTGGTGACGTAACATCAGCAATAATAAAACTTAAAATATGAATAGAGGTTCGATATTTTAATTTTAATAAGCATTTACCTACAACTCTGATATTACTACCCGAGTATCCCGAGAGTTTAAGCCGCGTTGAAATTATATCACTCTCTTGTATACCTATATCTGATAGAAATCGCAACGGTAGAACGTTAACGTCAGCTCCAGTGTCAAGTTTAAATTTTATGTTGCTGTTATTTATTAAAACATCGACACTCCAGTCCTTATCCGAAATAACAGAATGCATGAAACGTACCCGATCCGTGGAGTCCTCTTCTACTGTATACACTCGGCATACCCTCGCAAAATGATTCGCTTTGTGACATTTCGCACACCGCTGTCCGCATGCGGGACATTTAAATTTTTCATGAACCGATCCACAATAATCACACTCCCTGTTGTTTCTACGCGCTTGCTCATTCCGATTTGATGAAATCGCCGCAGCTCCGTGCTTCGGTGGCGGCGGCGGCGGCGGCGGCGGCGCGCGGCGCGGGCGCGCCTGCTGTGGCGGCGGCGGCGCGCGCGCACCGCAGCGGCAGTGCCGGCCCGGTCTAGGCCCGCCTCGCGCTGACCTTTGCACCCAGTGTACTTCTGTGTCCCGCTCCTGTTCCTCTTCCTGAGCTGTTACCTCGTACATATTCTGATTACTTTCTACTTCTTGCCTTAGGTGGCCTGCTTGCATTCGCGACATTTCGGCTATCCGACAAATATCTAAAGCTTTTTTCAGAGTTAAATCAGTTTCCCGAAGCAGGCGTTCTCGTAAAATGTTTTCTTTTAAACCACATATTAACCTATCTTTGATTAGGTCGTCCTTTAAATCTTTAAACTCGCATGCTAATGCTAGTCTGTTTAATTCAAACGTATATTGTTCAACCGATTCGCCGTCTTCCTGATTCCTCGTGAAAAATTTGTGACGTTCTATTGTCAAATTTTTTTTTGGTAAGAAAAATTTATCGAATCTCAATAACACTGCTGACACTGTCGTTAAAACTTCTGGAAATTGTTCATGTACCTCGCGACACTGTTCGCCGATTACATGTAATAAAATGCTCACTTGCACCTCCTCTGGTTTTTTACTCAGTTCACACGCTTTGCAATAAATCTCAAACGATTTTTTCCATTTCATCCATTGCCTACTTAAATTGCCTGATGTTACGGTCGACAGATTGTTCTCAAATAGAAATGGCGGTGGCGGTCTAAGTACGGAGTCCATTATTATGCAGTCACTCAACACAATACACTCCACAAATCCTGCTTTCCCTTTCGAATGTTTAATTCTCACTTAAGCCTTGATTTTATTGTTACTAATATTTATCTGTTTACTCTTTATATCTCAATAATCCGGCTGCGCCATGTTAAGGATGCGTATTCAAACAACCAGTACTCTGCTAAGACTGTTTTATTATTTTCTTCACCTACCCGCATTCCCATTCACTAACCTACCCACAGCATGTATGTGGTCTACGGTGCTAAAGCCCTTTCAGAATCCTGCTTGTTCATCATCATCAGCCTATGTTCGTCCACTGCTGGACATAAGCCTCTCCCATGGCACGCCACTGAGCACGATCCTCGGCCACTCTCATCCAGCTCTTGCCAGCCGCCTTGCAAAGATCATCGCTCCACCGAGTCTGAGGACGTCCCACGCTACGTTTGCCGATCCGTGGTCTCCACTCAAGAACTCGTCTACCCCAACGATACTGCTTGTTCAGGAGGCTGGAAGTCGTCTAACCTGCGTGCGAGACGATTCGATTGTTTATAAAGTACAACACGCATTTAATTAAAAAGTTGACATTGTCTTGATACAGACATCAAATAAATAGTATAAAGATATAAGATTTAACAATATTCTTATAATCAATCAGTTGCAATGTGAGTTTGACAAAGACGAAAGAACTTTCCTATCGACAAAAAGGACATTAGTAAAGAAGATGGCACAAGATATTCTGTTACAAACTTATTTTTAATTTTTCATTTTTTTACACGTAGGTACCAAATTTCAAGTCGATCCGATCACAAGAAGCGGTTTAAATAAAGCTTGCAAGATTTGACCTAAGCTAACTGGGCAATTTAAATAAAAGCTTGTGAAAACATTTTTTGCCAAACATTAGTAATCCGTTAAAAACACACATAATAATTATACCTATACGACGATTGCAATAATTACAAATAAAAGCTTGTAATTATTAAGAAAACTTACTTACCTTAGTAAAAGTCTGTCCTCTTTGACAGCTGAAATCGAACATTTGGGATCCACCCTTAACCACAGGAGTAGTATTTTGTGCGAGTGTGTGCGTGCGCGGCTACAAACGGAGCGTGCTCTCTCGTTGGATTCCTTGACAGCACTGAATATTTTTCGGCTGCGATCGCTATTTAAAAATCGAATTACGGGAAATGTTCGCTCCATAGTAAAAATAAAAAGTATGTAAAACGGCAAACATTTTTGCGTAAAAAATTGATAATGTTTAGATGCATATCATCATTATAGAGATTCTATTTAGCCTAAAATTAAACGGTGATAATATTTTTCATATTTTTGTGTTACGATTCAACCAAAGAGATTTTCATGAATTTGTTTCATTATTATCTAAAAAGCGTAAATAGAAAATGACGATTTCGATGTTTTTGAAAGAATTTGGGATTTTATTTCTCGGAAATTAATTATTATTTTACAAATGTAGCGCGGTGAAGCTGTAGATACATCTATTACGTTTCTAAAATATTTTTTGTAGTATTAAATATACGGTGAATTTCGTGGCATTATTGCAAACCGCAAACATCTTTCAAGCGTTTTTTGGGGACTCACCCTTTAAATATTCTGTGAATATTTCAAGTGTCTACCTGTTGCCGTTATCAATATCGAGCAAAAACGAGCAAAAAAATCATGTTTGTTGTATGGGAGCCCCCTTAAATATTTATTTAATACCATTTTTTAGTATTTGTTTTTATAGCGGCAACTGAAATACATCATCTGTGAAAATTTATACTCTCTAGCTATCACGGTTCCCGAGATACAGCCTGGTGACAGACGGACAGACGGACAGACAGACGGACGGATGGACGGACGGACAGCGGAGCCTCAGTAATAGGGTTTCCGTTTTTACCCTTTGGGTACGGAACCCTAAAAAACCTTCAACGGGGACTCCATCACCAATACTTTTTTATCTAGGTTTCGTGAATTGCAAAAGAAAAACACAGTTCATATAATTTCCGCAATAGGTTTTTTATTTTTCTGGACAGGCTATAAAAGGAAAATTCGTGTCCGGTGTACTTCATGTAAATCGGTTAAATTAATTATTTTTAATTGCAATATTTTCTACTTGATTGTACCAATGCTTGACTTAAACACGTTAATGACAAAATAAGTATTTGACGAAATAACGATTTGACTCACTAAGCATTTGACGAAACAACGATTTGACGAAACAAGGATCCGACGAAGCTAGGATTAGACGTAACTAGAATTGGACGAAATAAGCATATGACAGAAGAAGTATTTTACGAAACAGAAACTTGACAATACTAGGAATTGACGTACCAAGGATTGGACAAAACTAGAGTATGACGAAATAAGCTTTTGACATGATAAGCATTTGGTGAAATAAGGATTTGACAGGCGTCTGTGCTTCCAATACAAGGGAAGTTTTGTTTTAGTTTTGTTTTATTATTTTATTTTTTATTTATTTAAATCCCTTAATTGCGTACAATTTTTTTGATATTGACTCACATTAGAAAGTTTTCTTCTACTTAAAATAAAATCTTATCGCGCCGTAACTTCTAAGTTCAATGTCTTAGTTTTGAGTTAAAAACTTCCCAAAGCCCAAAAACGTCTCAAATGCCAAAAAACGTTTCTTCGTTTCCCATAATTTCATATGTCCTAATTTAACTTGTCATACCAAGATTCGTCGTGAGGAAACCTGCATACACCTGCGAAGAAATTCAATGGTGTGTGTGAAGTTCCCAATCCGCAATGGGCCCGCGTGGGAACTACGGCCCAAGCCCTCTCATTCTGAGAGGAGGCCAGTACCCTGCAGTGGGACGTATATGCTGGGATGATGATGATACCAAGGTTTGCTATAAAATATATGGAACCGCTGTTTTTAGGATTTTTTGATATTATTGAATGCAGTAAATTAGGCAAGGTTAAGTATTTTAATAATACTTCTCAAGGAAATACTGTTTCAGGAATATTACTTTACTAGCTTTTGCCCACGACTCCGTCCGCATGGAATTAGTAATTTGGGCAGCTTATTTTTTATCCAATTTGCTTTTTCATCAATTGGGATGTCCCAATTTTTGACAACGTATAATAAATCGAAAACCGTTTGGAGAAATAGGCTCTGTGAAGCGTTCTCAGAAATCAGATTCCAAAAATATGATAAACTGAATTAAATAAAGAAAATTTAAGTAATGACCTTCATTTGACCCCTGCAGTGAATCGTCACAAAGGCAGATATAAAGCAGGTCTACACTCTAAAGCAAATTGACAGTTTGAAATGTTGCTGTCCTGCTTATAATAGCAAAGAGTGACAAAGACAGAACTTTAATCACATGATGCGCACCTGGCTTTAAACAGTTGTCATTTATCGTAAAGTCCGAAATGTATTACGAGTATTTCCAATGTATTTTTACAAATTTAATTATTAAATTACTACGTTACAAGTAAATATAAAATAATTTAAATATCAGATTTTAATAAAAAATATCTATTTACTATCACACCATTTAACAAACAGGAATAATCGAAGCTAAAAGAAGAGAAATAAATAAAACTATATTTTGTCATGGTTCATTTAGGACCCTAAGCCGTACTAACTTGTATTATTGACAGTGACAAGACAAATCAGAGGCCCTACCACGAAGTGCATAATTCGAGCTTCGTTTCGTGCCGTCCCGCTCACGCTAATATGATTTGACACGAGAGTGAGAGGGATAATACGATACGAACTTCGATTTTCGAATTTCGTAGTAGCCCCTCAGCAGTGCCACAGATTGTGTTATATGTACGACTTGATTTTTTCTAGGTAATGGAACGTGGCTCTCTCACTGTGACGTCACCCAACGTATTTCTTAAAAAAATTATAAAAAATTAAATACTCAACCAAATTCAAAATCGATGAAAATAGTATCTTAAAATATCCTATTCTTTCCAAAAAAAATATAAAAACTATAGGTTATTTTTTTTGGTGCATCCCAATTATGGCTCTCCTTAGTTTCTCGATATACCGATTCAAATGAAACAAACACTAAATGTTAATCCAAGAAAATAGCAACATATCAGTGAAAACTGCATCCTTCTAGGTTAAGCCGTTTCTGAAATTAGCGCGCACAAACGCACAGACAAACAGATAAACAGACAAACAGATAAACAGACAAACAGACAATAATTCTAAAAAACATTGTTTTGGGTTCTATTGCGCTAGTAAATAGCCCTAGTGACAGTTTTTCTCAAATATCTTCAATGTATAGACACCGACTTGTTACAGATTTATTATATGTATAGATGACAAATGAATGACAAACGATACATAATGGCATATGAAATTGTACAAATAACTATGGGCGAATTAGCAGCGCCTCGAGAGGCATATTTAGGTAACAAACTGTGTTAGTACTAGACACTTTAACAACATTTGTTACGTCATTTACAAGGGCCCTGAGCCCTGAGGTGATTCTGACGCACTTAGGTACCCTTAATTATCCAAACCGTAAACATATGTACACCCTGGAATATAGTCCTAGTCAACAGATCGAAGCCCAGAACTTCAACGGTAGACTACGAACTAATAAATCAAATATATAATTGCAGAACTACTATCACGATTCATGACGTGAGGCATGAACCAGACCTGTAGATACTACACATCATAAGGTTCTGTTACGTATAGAATAATCTACCGTGTGTACCTATTCATAAGGTAGACTTTAGTTTAAGTAAAAACTTTTGTGTTTCAAATATGTAGCATGGTTAATCTCTACTCATAAAGGTAACATGTATTTTATACGAGCGATGGAAGATCACACTCTGTGTGCCTGAAGATAAGGCAACTTTTGGGTTAAGTGAGTTAGAGATATATGGCTTTTAGACTGACAGATAACTCGAAGTTTGAAACTAAACTGTAGAAGATATTCGGAGTTTAAGCGTTGCGGTTAGAGGTTTCGACAAAGGTTTAGAGCTCAATCTTTCTTAAAGTTTTGGTAAGATAGTTTATTTATCAGCCAAGTACTCCAAAGTTGTTTTCAAATATACTTCTTGCGAATGATGTACAATCACGTACATTGCTACTGGATGTAAGCTGTAACATTTTAATCGACTTCAAGAAAAGAAGAAGCTCTCAATTAGGTCATTTTATTTAAATTACTATAGATGAAGTAAAAAATTGTAAGGATACGGCCTAATTGTTAGTGATATTGAATATTATCCTGAGGTTCCGGGTTTGATTTCCGTAAGGGGCAATCTGGGTCTTCTAGTTACTCTCCCTACAACCTTATTATTTCAAATTTTGATTGGTATAATTTCATTAGGTATAAAAACATTTTTTTAGCCTGATTTAGTATCCCACTGCTTGGCAAAGGCCTATACCCTCTTGCTCCACACTCGTGTGTCAAATGCGGGCTCCCGTCATCCCATGTTGTCTAGACCGTCTCTCTATTAGTATTAGGTTGGGTTACATGTGTTAGGTTATGTTAGGTTGGTTTAATAAAAAATCTAAAATACTTTAGGTTAATAAACTGAAACAATTACTTTGCCCTCCCGCGACCTTATGATAGCTACGTCTATCATAAAGTCATGGGTGAGCAAAGTAGGTAATTGTTTAAGTTCCTTGATTTGGATCTCCGCAAAGTAACGCCTGATTCAATAAATTAGTACTATATTTTAAACTAGCTTTTGCCCGCGGCTTCGCTCGCGTGTACCATAAATATTCCATAGAACCAAGATATCAAGCAAGCAAGCATACAGGCAAGCAAGCAAGCAGGTCCACAATTGACCGAGAAATCGATGAACATACCTACATAAAAAAATACATAAAGTGGAATGCATAACCTCCTCCTTTTTTAGAAGTCGGTTAAAGAGCCCTTTGCGGCCTATTTACAGTATAAACTTATGCATTTTGAAATTTTAGCTTTTTACAAGCAAGCGTGCAAGAAAGCGTGCAAGTAAGCGAGCAAGCAAGCCCGACTAAACTTCAGGTAGATACGGTCCTTTACAGTATTTCTTTATATACAATGTTTTTCACTAAGTATTCGAAAGCGGGCACTAAAATAACCAGGTTTGTTAATAATATAAAACCTATTATTAATTTCCCCTGTCTTGCATTAGGTATAATTCAATGTTTTCTTACCTTCTACGGAAACTTGAGTAACTGGAAGCGCTGTGTACCTACTTAGCATTGATATTATACATATTGTAGTATTTTGTTATGGTGTTGTGTGACCTAACCGTTAAGGAGTTATACCTTCCATCATCAGCTCATCTGAATAACCAGAAAGAATACAACTAAAAGTCTATACGTGCATATGATATTTAAAGAAACTTCCTATAACTCCTAACCGTTAAGGAGTTTAACCTTCCATCATCAGCTCACCCGGATAAACTGAAAGAATACAACTATCGGTCTATACGTACCTATAATATTTGAAAAAATATCCTCAACTCCTAACCGTTAAGGAGTTTTACCTTCCATCATCAGCTCATCTACATGAGATGATGTCTACCAGACGCAAACACTTAAATAGCTTGAGAAAATATATGAAAAACGTAATGCGTGCCTACAAAATTTGAGGGTTGCCCTCGATTTCCCTAAGATCCCGAAATCAGATCCTGATTTGGCGACAATGGAACCATCTCAGGAGTATATTGTATTCTTTCGAATAAAAAAATAATTTTTATAATCGGTCCACAATTAACCAAGAAATCGGCGAACATACCTACATAAAAAAATACATGAAGTGGAATGCATGTAATCTCCTCCTTTTTTTGAACTCGGTTAAAGAGCCCTTTGCGGCCTATTTACAGTGTGAACTTATGAATTTTGAAATTTTAGCTTTCTAAAAACCAGTAAAACGCAAAATCCCGTTTTTTCCCGTTCCCTTAAGAATTTCGGGAAATGCTTTCTTAGTGCTCCCCTACACTCCCCAAGGAACCCACTTGCCAAATTTCGTCTTTCTACGACCCGTAAAACGAAAAATCCCGTTTTTTCCCGTTCCTGTGGGAATTTTTGAAAGTCCTCTCACAATGCTCCTCTACACTCCCCAAGCAACCTACATGCCGAATTCAGCTTTCTACAACCAGTAAAACGAAAAATCCCGTTTTTTCCCGTTCCCGTGGGAATTTCGGAAAATCCTCTCTCAATGCTCCTCTACACTCCCTAAGCAACCTACATGCCAAATTTCAGCATTCTATGACCAGTCAAACGAAAAATTCTGTTTTTCCCGTTCCCGTGGGAATTTTGAAAAGTCCTCTCTCAATGCTCCTCTACACTCCCCAAACAACCTACATGCCGAATTTCAGCTTTCTACGAACACCAAAAATAAAAATCCCGTTTTTTCCCGTTCCCGTGGGAATTTTGTAAAGTCCTCTCACAATGCTCCTCTACACTCCCCAAGCAACCTACATGCCGAATTCAGCTTTCTACAACCAGTAAAACGAAAAATCCCGTTTTTTCCCGTTCCCGTGGGAATTTCGGAAAATCCTCTCTCAATGCTCCTCTACACTCCCTAAGCAACCTACATGCCAAATTTCAGCTTTCTACGACCAGTAAAACGAAAAATCCCGTGTTTTCCTTATCCCGTGAGAATTTCCAAAAATCCTTAAAACAGTTTTTTACTATTATAATTACCTACTTCTATGTCAAACTTGAAGAGTCTAGTAATTATAGTTCATAGGATCCCGTTGAACTGAATATATAAATCCCGTTTTTTCCTTATCCCGTGGGAATTTTGAAAAATCCTGAAATTAATGTTTTAACTAATATAATACCTACTTGTGTATCAAATTTGAAGAGTCTAGTTATTATAGTTACTGAGATAGTTTCACTCGAAATCGAATATATAAATCCCATTTTTTCCCGTTCCCGTGGGAATTCCCAAAAATCCTTCCTTAGTGGATGCCTACATTGTATAAGGTATCTATGTGCAAAATTTCAAGTCTCTAGATCCAGTTGTTTGGGCTGTGCGTTGATATATCAACAGTCATTTAGTTTACTTAGACATTTCAACCCCATCGCATCCCATCCAGGGAGATGGTATTTTACGTCCGCCACGTTGGATTTTAAAACCGTTGTTGTTTTCATAACCAGCGACCCGATAAACCATAGAAACAACACCCATGTTGATTTTCAGACTTTGTTACCCCTTTCCCCGCTTTTAGGGGTTGAATTCTCAAAAAACCTGAAACACGTGTTTACTCATTTACCATTAGGAGTACTTCTGTGAAGTTTCGAATAAAATAGTCGAACTAATCTTGTTTTCCCATACAAACTTTGGACCCCCTTTTCACCCCCTTAGGGAGTGAATTTTAAAAATCCTTTCTTAGTGCACCCCTAGACCTTATAAGGAACCTACATGCCAAATTTGGAATCTCTAGACCCAGTGGTTTGGGCTGTGCGTTGATATGTCAGTCAGTCAGTCAGTCAGTCAGTCAGTTTCTTCTTTTATATATATAGATATGATTTATTGAATCAGGGGTTGCGGGTGAGCAAAGAAGTTATTTCAGTTCATTACTTTATGTTAAATAAAATACACTAAACAAACAAATACACTATAGCCCATGTAATTCAGTCTTATAATATAGCACCTTCCTAGACTATACCGTCATCTTATATGACCCTGTAACTAGCTATAGGAACCTATCATGCATCATCGTAGCATCCCCGTATAATAACAATAAACTTGACAGGAACAGCCATAAGTATTTATTACGTAGAAACCCCACTATTGCAATTGAAACTAACAAGTTTTTACGACACAGCACTGTTATAGGTATACATATATGTATACAACAGCATTCCATTGTTCCCATGTCCCTTGTCCTGTATACTGTGTACTGATGGCCGGGCATTTCAACAATGCGACCAAATTACGTAATTTCACGGAACCCAGATGAATTTACAGAATTAGAAATTCATACAAGTTGATTTTGTATACACGTGATGATGCCTACACAACTTAGTAAATAATATCCAAGTCGTTTACCACCATAGGTAGGTACTCTCAGCCAAAGTAAATCTAGTTTTTTAAGTTTCGTTTTTAGGGTTCCGTACCCAAAGGTTAAAACGGGACCCTATTACGAAGACTCCGCTGTCCGTCTGTCACGTGGCTGTATCTTATGAACCGTGATAGTAAGACAGTTGAAATTTTCACAGATGATGTATTTCTTTTGCCGCTATAACAACAAATACTAAAAAACAGAATTAAATAAATATTTAAGGGAGCCATACAACAAACGTGATTTTATTGCCGTTTTTATAGATAATGGTACGGAGCCTTTCGTGCGCGAGTCCGACTCGCAATTGGCCGGTTTTTTTTAACTAATGTTGAAATTATAAACAGATACAGCCGAAATTGGTTGTGCATGAAACACTAGGTATACAATGGAATTAAAATTCATCATCATGAGCAGCTGGAAGAGGTTCACTGTTTGAACGCCACTCACAATTAACGACAACTCGCCGCTTGCGTACAGTAAAATTACATAAAGTTTACCACTGACAGATGGTTTGCCTTCATTTCATATTCAACTTTAACGACCTACAAATAAAGCCAATTTTAGAATACTGTTACCCACGTTTGCAGATTTTGTAATAGCTACTTTATTTGTATGGTGTTAAAGTTGGAAATGAAATGAAGGCGCTTGCTTGATCTGTCAGTGGTAAACTAAAAATAAACATATTGTACACCGATTGTCCGCCACCTAGTAGGAAGCCTGCCATTTCCCACTCTCCTTTCTTGCCTAACGGTGTGGCCAGTCCTTTGCCATTTCTACTTGCATATTCTTCAAATTAGTTTTTTAACCTCCGACACAAAAAGAGGGGTGTTTTTCAAGTTTTCAAGTTTCACCGCTATGTGTGTGTCAGTCTGTGGCATCATAGCTCTTAAACGGGTGAATCAATTTGGACGCGGTTTTTCTATTTGAAAGCAGGTTTCTTGGCGATGGTTCTCAGACATGCTTTATCAACAATGGTTCAGCCGTTTCAAACACTACAAAAAAACATGCAGTCAAATTGAGATCAAACTATCTTTTCTGAAGCCGGTTAAAACCTACTTAATATCTAACATCCGCGTAGCTGTGCTTGCTTATACGGCTGTCGGAAACGTACTGCGGATTTTCAAGAAAATTCCCTGAAAATATTTTGTCGAATCGTAAAAGCTGACGGGTATAAAATTTACTGGCGGGATTAAGATGTGTTCTGCTTCGCTTTAGAATACCTTTTAGGGTAAGTAGGTAAGTAGAGGGGAAAGGGGAGAGGGAATTTCGGTGAAAGAAAAAAATGTGATTTTGGGGATAGTCGGTGGGACTCTGAATTGTTTCAATCGCCGTTTAAAAACTGATAACTCACGTGTTTAATCGAATTTAGCTCGGCATATTTCGGACTAGACTAATTCGTGGTCCTTCCTGTCGTAGCACTCGTCACGGCGGCTGCTGCAAAACGAAAAGAAGGAAGGAGCGGATGGACCACATTAAGGTCGATTCATATCCACAAGCACCGAGCGTATCAGATACGTGCCGTACATGTACATATATCAGACACCGACAAAATATACCTGCCCTAGAATAGAGTCGAGTAGGGCATACAAAAGGCGCTACATTTTGACGACCAGATGGCCTAGTGGTTAGAGACCCTGACTATGAAGCTTGAGGTCCCGGGTTCGATTCCCGCGTCGGGGCAGTTATTTGTATGAAAAATACGAATGTTTGTTCTCGGGTCTTGGGTGTTTAATATTTATTTATTTATTTATTATGGTTTGCCAACAGGTAAAATACTATAAAACTTGCACTACAACATATTAATAGTTAAGAAATGGAAGAGTATTCACCCAATTCATGTCGCAAAAGACAAATTACTACAAAACAACACTTACGACATGAGCTAGTAACCATAGAAATATGAAGAAACAATATAATATATAATAAAACTAAGTGAGAACAAAAGTGTTCCTACAACTATAACTATACTTACCACAACCAGAAGCAGCGGCAAACAATAAGAACTAAATCGTTACCCAAGTAACCTGCTACAGTTTTGAAAGCGTAAGACAATTACAACTACTAATATGTATTTAAGTATGTATCTATCTTTATAAGTATGTTTATCCGTTGCCTGGTACCCATAACACAAGCTTTGCTAAGCTTACTTTGGGACTAGGTCAATTGGTGTGAATTGTCCCGTGATATTTATTTATTTATTTTTATTTATTTGTCCCGTACATGACGTCAAAATGTAAATGTAATTTTAAAGTGTACTGCTTTAAATTTAATGTCGCAGTGTCAGTTGCGTTACTCACTCTCTCTTTACGACCGACAATTACATGAAATGTCATACTTAGTTTGCACTTTTAACTTCAAACGTATCGCCGAGCTTCAGCCTGATTCAAGAAATTAGGAAATATATATATATGTTGAAAAACTTACCTGGTTTTTCTTTTCGCTGTGTTCATCTCAATGGTCCCGAGAAATCTGTAAAGATAGAAATCAAGGTAAAGGAAACAGAATTATTCACGGGGAACCCTTCCTCGCACGCGATGATATTGACAGAAGTTATGCAAAAAAGTGCCATTTTTTTGTAACCTGTTTATATTCCTTTATGCAAGTAAATATCATCATACGTCTTTACTGTGTTTTTTGGTAGAAAGTCTTAGAGTTTAAAAAAAAGGTTTTAAAGAAATATCAATGAAACAGTCTATGATTTACGTATCTTCGGATTTTTCTGATCAAGTGTATTTTAATGTTTTGATATAATCAAAGATCAAAACGTTTATTCTGTTAATAAGCTGTTAATAAGGGCTCTTTTTAACTGACGAAAAAACGGAGGAGGTTCTCAAGTCGACGCTACTTATTCTTTTTTAACCGACTTCAAAAAAAGGAGGAGGTTCTATGTTCCACTGTTTATATATATTTTTTTTTTTTTTTTTTTTCTATGTATGTTCATCGATATCTCCGCCAATTGTAGGCCGATTTTCAAAACTCTTTTTTTGTTTAAAAGAGCATACTTCCGAGGTGGTCCCATTGGCACCAAGTCAAGATCTGATGATGGAATCTTGGGTAAATCGACGGAAACCCTCAAATTTTATAGGCACAACTATGACGATTTTAGAATTTTTAGCATCTAGTCAAGCATTTTCATTCAGAAAATGTCATTTGGTAAACTGGATCTGATGAAGAAGATCACAGATGGCCAACGGAACTCCTCAACGGGTCAAATCTTGCAAGTTGAATTTAACCCACTTCCCGGTTTCTGAATTGAAATTTTGCATGCTTGTGTAAATTGGATGACAATGCAATATTATTGCAACATGGAGCTGGTCTGACGATGGAGCTGGATGGTGGCCATAGGAACTCTGTAATAAAACGACGCAACCCCGTCGAGTTTGGGCTTGTTTCATTCGTCTTGACGAGCACTTTGATCTCAGATGGTAACCAGGGTCTGATGATGGAGCTGGAAGATGGCCAAAGGCACTCCAAAGTAAAACGACACAATCCCGTCGAGTTTGGGCTCGTTTTATTCGTCTTGACAAGCACTTTGATCCCAGATGGTAACCAGGGTCTGATGATGGAGCAGGAAGATGGCCAAAGGCACTCTATAATAAAATGTCACAAACCCCGTCGAGTTTGGGCTCGTTTGATTCGTCTTGACGAGCACTTTGATCCCAGATGGTAACCAGGGTCTGATGATGGAGCTGGAAAATGGCCAAAGGCACTCCACAATAAAACGACACAACCCCGTCGAGTTTGGGCTCGTTTGATTCGTCTTGACGAGCACTTTTATCCCAGATGGTAACCAGGGTCTGGTGATGGAGCTGGATGATGGCCAATGGCACTCCACTATAAAACGACACAATCCCATCGAGTTCGGGCTCGTTTGATTCGTCTTGACGAGCACTTTGATCCCAGATGGTAACCAGGGTCTGATGATGGAGCTGGAAGATGGCCAAAGGCACTCCACAATGAAACGACACAACCCCGTCGAGTTTGGGCTCGTTTGATTCGTCTTGACGAGCACTTTGATCCCAGATGGTAACTAGGGTCTGATGATGGAGCTGGATGATGGCCAATGGCACTCCACAATAAAACGACACAATCCCATCGAGTTCGGGCTCGTTTGATTCGTCTTGACGAGCACTTTGATCCCAGATGGTAACCAGGGTCTGACGATGGAGCTGAAAGATGGCCAAAGGCACTTCACAATAAAACGACACAACCCCGTCGAGTTTGGGCTCGTTTGATTCGTCTTGACGAGCACTTTTATTCCAGATGGTAACCAGGGTCTGGTGATGGAGCTGGATGATGGCCAATGGCACTCCACAATAAAACGACACAATCCCATCGAGTTCGGGCTCGTTTGATTCGTCTTGACGAGCACTTTGATCCCAGATGGTAACCAGGGTCTGACGATGGAGCTGAAAGATGGCCAAAGGCACTTCACAATAAAACGACACAACCCCGTCGAGTTTGGGCTCGTTTGATTCGTTTTGACGAGCACTTTGATCCCAGATGGTAACCAGGGTCTGATGATGGAGCTGGAAGATGGCCAAAGGCCTCAACAATAAAACTACACAACCCCGTCATGTTTGGGCTCGTGTGATTCGTGTTGACGAGCATTTTGATCCCAGATGGTAACTAGGGTCTGATGATGGCGCTGGAAGATGGCCAAAGGCACTCCACAATAAAACGACACAAGCCCGTCGAGTTTGGGCTCGTTTGATTCGTCTTGACGAGTACTTTGATCCTAGATGGTAACCAGGGTCTGAACATGGAACTGGAAAGTGTCCATAAGAACTCCGTAATAAAACGACGTAACCCTATCAAATTTGGTCTCGTTGGATCTGTCTTTATGAGTACTTTGGTAACCAGGGGCAAAAAGTACAGTGAGCAAAAAAAAACTTGTATTAAAAATAGATTTTGTAACAAACTTATTTGAAGGTCAAACTGATGATTTTATCCTACGTATCTAACAAATACGTATGTACAAATACAACTAAAAAGCAAAAAATAAAATAATTTTTAATTAAAAAATAAAACCGACTTCAAAAAACACCCAAAAACTAAAACGCAAAAAATAAAATAAAAATTGAACCGACTACAAACAAAAAGCATAGAAATATCTTTCTTCTAACGGTGAAGCCACACGAGCGTAATTTTGTGAGTCGTGAGCGGCAGAATTTCGGTTCGCACCATACAATATGCGGGCCATCCCGTGACACTCACATGACACAATGTATGGCGCAACCGAAATTCTGCCGCTCACAACTCACAAAATTACGCTCGTGTGGCCTCACCCTAATCTGTTTGAAGTCGGTGACTCAGCACGAGCCAGCAGGAGTGGACCTAGCCATCGACCTTACGTACGTACTATCTATTGGGTTTCTTTCTACCACTCCTGCTGGCTCGAGCTGAGGCACCGACTTCAAACAGATTAGGGTGAGGCCACACGAGCGTAATTTTGTGAGTTGTGAGCGGCAGAATTTCGGTTGCGCCATACATTGTGTCATGTGAGTGTCACGGGATGGCCCGCATATTGTATGGCGCGAACCGAAATTCTGCCGCTCACGACTCACAAAATTACGCTCGTGTGGCTTCACCGTTAGAAGAAAGATATTTCTATGCTTTTTGTTTGTAGTCGGTTCAATTTTTATTTTATTTTTTGCGTTTTAGTTTTTGGGTGTTTTTTGAAGTCGGTTTTTTATACATGTCACTTTTCATACTACCAGCGCTTTCGTAATGACCATCATAAACGTGCCAGTTTGTATGGATGGATGGCTGTGTGGATGTTTGCTATTCTTTCAATGGTTTGATGAATTCTAATTAAATTTGACACACAGATAGTTTATTACCTGAATTATCCTACTTTGAATCCCAGAAAATTGCATAGTTCCCGCTGGATAGCGTACGAACAAGACAATGTAAATTAAAAATATATAAAACACAAAAATTACGTCGGTATGGAAACGTATTCCATTATCATTATATTTAATTTCTACAGGGGCAGGGTATAAAAATAAACTAAATTTAAATATACGCACACAGATGAACCATAAATTATATTGATTTCAGATAACCCAGCCTTAACAAACAAATTTCAAGTAGTTAATTATTAAAATATCCTAACCAACATGGCCGTATATTAAATCGCGTCACAAAGCCATTTGTATATGGGTGTTTAAAAAGGGTCCCAAAAAAATTCTAAGCCACTGGGCACGACGGAGAAATTATGTTAATTCGAAGCAAATACCTTTGAGGCCAAAAATAAGCCAGGTAAAGGGTGCACGTGTCTCAAAAGTATGCAAACAAATTCATATGTAGATTGGTTGGGCGCAACTTTTTTTTTAATCACAAAAAGTCTGTGTCATCACCATCATTCATCATTTCAGCCGAAAGACGTCCACTGCTGAACATAGGCCTCTCCCGAGGCTCGCCAAACAGATCGGCCCTGCGCCGTTCGCATCCAACGCGTTCCCGCAACCTTAACCAGGTCCTCGTTCTAGAATCTGTTCTGTGCGTAGAACTGATGGCCGATGGGGCAAAAAGGTTCTCGAGTGGCGTCCACGGACCGGAAGACGCAGTGTAGGTAGGCCTCCAAAAAGATGGAGCGATAATTATACATAATCGGTGAAAATTTCAAGTGTCTATTATAGGTAACGTGACCATTTTTTTGTCACTTTAAAACGGGACAACGAATTTTTAAGAATATTTTGGGCAAAATTAAACTTTTTTACAATAACAAACGTCTTACCACACCCAATTTCGTATTTTTTTCCGATGGGCAAATATAAGTATGTACCTACTTCAGTATTGGGTGACAATTTCCAACTGCTAGTATTTTATTTAAAAAACAAAAAAAATATATGGAAAATAACAAATTAAAAAAAAAAAGCCAAACACATACACACTCGCATTTCCAACTTAACTAACTAGCTAACTTTTGGCAAGATTTTTGAAATGTTATCTTTAACAATTACTGTTAACATACTTCAAATATACATATAGACATCTACATAATTGAGTTTTCTTTTCTGTCCACAACTTCTTTATCGCAGAAAATACGTGTTCGACTAGCGCTCACGTGTGGTTATTTTAAATGTTATGAAAACGGGACATTTGCGTGTCCCCAACTTGTTTTCCGGGACACCGGGACAGAGTACCTGAGAGCGGGACAGTCCCTATAATTAATGGGACGTATAATTAATGGGGCGTATGGTCACATTAATTATAGGTACACTTACATTACACTTTAGGCTTTCGTGTGACAGCCGGACGGACGAATGGACAGACAGCAGAATCTCAGTAATGGGGTCCCGTTGCCACTCTTTTGGTTGTCACTCTGAAAACAGTGTAATTTAACCCTTTCAACGCCACGTCTCGACAAAACGTAAACCTACTTTGAATCTTATGTCATTGTGTCAAGATCACTTTGACAATGTACTTTGTGACACCTATATGTGTCGTTGGCGTTGAAAAGGTTAACCATCACTTGCGAGAGCGCGAGTGGTCTATTTTTACCCGCCGTACGCAAGAACTCGCATTAAAGCTTAATGAATGCTCCACTGCAATCAGCACAAAAGCTTTCCAGGGTCCGGGACACGGAATGGAATTTAATTCTTTCAAAGGTATTTCATGGAACATAAAAGGTTTAGTTTGAAGAGCGATAGTGATATAAAGTTCTTTGCAATCTTTCAATTAATTCATTTTGCTAGCATTTTCGCTTTAAAGTTAGCTGAATATGTAAAAGTCGAGGATGCCTAGTGGTTTGAGCTAAGGCCCCTCAAGCAGAGGGTCGTGGGTACGAGACCGGGCTCGCACTCACAGTTTTTCGGAATTTGGGACCATATGATATTCGATCTTTTTATTTGATTTTGTTGTCACGAATAAATGTTTTTTTTCTTTCTTTCTTTCAAATTGCACTTGAAATTTACCATGAGCTTATATGTTTGAAAATAAAGTAAACGTCCATTATGCGTCTAAGATCCCTTCCGCAGCTAACAATAGAGCTCATAACTTTAAAACCGCTGCCAATTTTGATAAAACATGTAGAACTATCGCCACGCCAACAAAAACTCGCTTTCAAAAAAAACCGCATCCAATCACACACATAAACTCACAGACATATAGCGGACAAACTTATTGTATAGTGTGAGCTCTCTCCCATTATGTAACTATATAATAAGGCTCTTGTTATTCCAATATAGACAGTATTTAGTGTTTTAATACTCCCTTCCTTACTTCAACATTACATTATAATACCCCTCTTTTTATTTCGGGGGTTAAAAAGCGCCCTAGTTAACCAGCCAGATAACTTTGTAAACTATCAGATAAATTGTTTGCAAATGTATTGGAAAGGCGCTATCGCTATCGCAGCTGTCGCGTGCAGTTTATCTCACAAAGCCTCCACGACAGGTTCATGCTACCATTTTGCTGTGAAATTATTTTGAACTAGCTTTTACCCGCGCCTTTTCTTATTTTTTAATAGTTGTTGCCCGCGACTCTGCCTGCGGAGAATTCTTTTTCGCTATCCAACGGGAACTATGCAATTTTCCGGAATAAAAACTATCCCACGACCTTTTAAAGGTCTCAAACTATCTTTATAGTTAATTTCATCTAAATCGGTTCTCAAATAATAATAAAGTAGGACATGGTTGTATTTTCATATTAGATTTATAATTAGTTTATTATAATTTGTAATTAATATTAAGTTGACATTGTACACCTCATTGAGGTAGGATAATATGAAGGACATTGTTATTGTTAATAAGACCTGTTTGACTCATAACCAAGCAATAAATTATTTGATATTTGACATTTGCGGTTATTGATTCTCCATAGAAACTTCCACCCCTCTTTTCACCCCCTTAAGAAGTGATTATCGGGATAAACTCTATTCTATGTCCTTTCCCGGGACTTAAACTAGTTCTATACTAAATATCATTTAATCCTTAATAAGGCCCCATTTACTGGAGCATACTACCTACAACAGAAGCTCCGCAATATCTTGTCATCCAATATACCGCAGTGTCTCAAGTCAAAAGTCTTTGACCAGTGTGTGTTGCCAGTGATGACTTATGGCACTGAGACGTGGCCGCTAACGATGGGCCTCAAAAGAAAGCTCAAAACCACTCGGAGCTAACTACCACTACCACTATGCTTGGAGTTTCTCTGCGGGATCGCATTAGAAATGATGAAATCTGCGCAAGAACTAAAGTCACGGACATAGCTCGGAGAATCGCTAGACTTAAGTGGCAGTGGGCAGGGCACATCGCCTGTAGAACTGACGGCCGATGGGGCCGAAAGGTTCTCGAGTGGCGTCCGCGGACCGGAAGATGCAGTGTAGGTAGGCCTCCAACAAGTTGGAGCGACGACCTGGTGAGGGTGGCGGGAACGCATTGGATGCGGATGGCGCAGGGCCGATCTGTTTGGCGAGCCTTGGGGGAGGCCTATGTTCAGCAGTGGACGTCTTTCAGCTATCGAATACATACCTGACAAAAGATATTTTTAAAACTAATAGTATTTTTGATCAATGATCATGTTCATGATTGATCAAATTTATTTGACGGATAATTGTGATGCCGTCTCTGTTTGTTTTGTTTGAATAGACGGAGACGGCATCACATTTATCCGTCAGTTAAATTTAATCAAAGGCCCCTTAGTCATTCAAAATAAAGGAAAACCTCAGCGGGCCCGTTTGCTTTCGCTAGGCATTTGTTTAGCTCATCACTCATCATACCCCGGAGTCTAACGCGAAAATAACAAACAAACATTAATATCCGAATGCCTGGGAGACCACAGAAGGAAAACCAAATGGAGCAGGCAACTTAGTTTCTATATCTCTAAAATATAAGTACCTACCTAAGTATATTCGTTCGTCCCTAGAGAAGTCCTTTATAGTATTCGGAGTGGTGAAAAAACTTGTACAATTGCGAATTGCGAATACATCTTTACCCTTCTAGTGTTTAAATGTGAATTATGAGTGTGGCCTATGGCCTCTCAAGCAGAGGGTTGCAGGTTCAAATCCGGTCACGCACCTCTGAGTTTTTGCGAACAAATTTAATGGTGTGTGTGATCTTCCCAATCTTCTCTAAATCTTTAAAACTTAGCTATTAACCCAATTTTACAACACACAACTTATCTTCTCTTCATGAAACTTCGTTATTTTATATTTTAAATTGATTTGCAATCATTTTAGTAAGTATTTTTTTAACATGTTGGTAGAGTCTGGCCGTATGACCATTCGAATTCTAAACTAAACACAGTTCTTCACATTATCTATGGTAGACGACTCGAAAAAAGTGACAATCTGTATCTGTATAAAAGTGATAATAAGTGTTTAGAGACAATAATTTTATTTTTAACATTTTTTTTCCTCGCAATGTGAATAAAATCATTGTGTGTATCGAGTTTGTATGAGGATTACAAACTCGAGTCATTAAAAGCCCTCTGCGCCTTCAGCGTCGGGCTTCTAATAGACTCTCGGTAGAAATCCCCTTCTTACGGCCCAATGCACAATGTATTATATCTTTTATCAGGCTGTTTATAAATTATTGGAAAGTTCACTTGACTTGCTTGTCCCCATGTCAAAATTCGCGTTATTTCATATCATAACATTCGCTCGAAGCGTTGTCAAACACACAAACTCCAAATTTATAATTAAGTACGTACTTAAATTACTTTGTTTCGGATAAGAAAAATTGCGATCCAAATTATCTTTGTTCAAGTTTTTAAGTAAAAACAAGGATTCAGGGTAAACTTCGTTTGTCTCAACGTTTTAATTATAATTATAAAAAATAAGTAATTAAAAAAACTAAAAATCCGGCTGCGGTGTAAAAAAGACAAAGTTTAAATGATTTTAATCATTACATTAGGTATAGGTTTAACTGAAAAATACAAAATAAGCAAATAAGACTAAGAGAGTTCATCATATTTCCTAACGTTGGGTGTGCTGTTAAGGTTGATTAAGAGGTTTTACTAAAGAAGGTAAACGCAATCAGAACATTCCTTTTTCGCACTTTTCCACCTTTCCCGGTGGTTTACACTATTATGAATAGACTGAATAGACTTTTGGTTTATTAGTCTAACATTTGGCAGCATAGGGTACGGTTGTGGTACCTACTCTGAAGATGAGCTCTGGTTGAGTTCGAAACGAGTCAGTGTAGTTAGGAGGTGGTGATAGTTGGGTTTGTTTGATTTGTGTGTGTTCGTACAGTGTGGAGGTGGAGCAAGTGCATGAACACGCATTTCTTACATAAACGTTACTATCTTAAGGTCGCGGGTGAGCAAAGTAATTGTTTCAGTTCATGTAACATATGTATTAGTTAGGTTACTTATATATATTTTTATGTAACAATTGAAATTCTTTCTTTTCTCAGTATCCAACGGTTGGACGATAAATAATTTCCCAAAAAGTTAAGATCTAAGGAGCGACTAAATTCCCCGGAATCCAGCGGCGCTAGGTAATAACCCCGGATCCCCCAAATTATGATGAAGTGAGTTCCCCCATTCCAAAGTGATTTATATTATTTGAAAAGGGCTTCGGGAGCTTTCTTTTGTTTGTGCAAGTTTATGTAGAGCTTATGAAGAGCTTATTCGATAAGCAAATACAGGAAAACAAATACATACCAACATGTATTGGTATTAAAAATACGCGCTGTAAATGGTTTTCAGACGCCGTAGTGTAGATAACCATAGCGCAAAAAGTAAATTGGGGTCCAAATTTTCGCATTAACTAATTTCATATTAACTGAATTTGTTTTGGTCTTAAAACAAATATTTCACACTGAAATAGGTCGTCAATATCGTTTGCGCAGAATAGTGCAACCTAACACCGACTGAAACCGAACGTAATCATACCAATGACATTAACACCTTATTATTTTACCTTATGGCACAGAATATATAATAGTACTAACGTACAGAATGGACACGCTCCGCCCCGCACCGATTCGAGTTACACCTCCCCCAAGGCGCCGATTGCTTGTCGCCGCTGTTCACCAGTCGGGTGCGCGACGCGATGCATGTTGGCCGCACGGCACTAAACTTTTGCGAAATGGTAATATATTGTGCATTGTATGGGTGTTTGGCAACAGCCAAAGATAAGGAAAGGAGTTTTTTTCGATTTCCGAAGGACGAAAGAAGGTACATAAACAACTTTAATTAGCAACATGAACAGTGTAGGTAACTAGGTTTAAAAGTTTGTTACCTATAATGTATAGGTAAATAGACGTCTTATATTAGTAGGTATTTGTAAAATTTAATTGTTAATTATTTCCTATCAATATATACAATTACATTCTCTAATTGTCTTTACAAAATGAAATAGGTATACACTCATTCACTTATTTTTAAACACTTAATTTATACAAACTATAAGTTTAATTATAAGTACTACGATAATTAGATTACCTACTCATTTTATTTTACATTACAACGTTGCTCCCGCTCAACGAACGGCGCGGCATTCACTTTCCGCAGCTATCTCTTTCTATCTCTTTTTGCGATAGTCAGCCCTGTGCTTCTTACGCACACATTGACGCGTGTACAGACGTCGTCGTGTTTATGTAGATTCAAGAACGCGTGTTTTGTGCGTCGTGTCCGCCGTGTGCTTATGGCTTCAAATACAAGAACAACATGGACTGATGCTGTACATGTGAGGTTTTTTTTAACGTGAGGCATCGAATTTATTGTATAAAATAGCACAATAAAATATCAATGGAATCTTTACCGAATTTACTCAATCTTTGTTATGACACGACAGCATAAACAAGCTTGGTTGCTAACCGCTAGAAAACCATAGATGACAGGGAAACAACCAATAGTGGGCAGTTACGTGACGCACGTACGCGTGGTGTGCTATGATTGGCTGAAAATTTTTCGCTCCACATCAAAATAAGTTTTCTGCGCAGGTACATCGGCGTAACTTATATAAGTGGTAATACTGTATCTTATTTTAGTAATTATACAGTTTTAATCAAAATCTTATGTTTGTCGTATCGCTGCAGCCAGGGCATAGAAAATAAAGCTACTGACTTCATCATCATCATCATCATCATTTCAGCCGAAAGACGTCCACTGCTGAACATAGGCCTCCCCGAAGGCTCGCCAAACAGATCGGCCCTGCACCATCCGCATCCAATGCGTTCCCACTACCTTCACCAGGTCGTCGCTCCATCTTGTTGGAGTCCTACCTACACTGCGTCTGCTATTGACTTAAACTCAATAAAATAAATATAAAAATAAATAAATAAATAAATATCACGGGACAATTCACACCAATTGACCTAGTCCCAAAGTAAGCTAAGGAAAGCTTGTGTTATGGGTACTAGGCAACGGATAAACATACTTATACATATAGACAGATACATACTTAAATACATATTAAACACCCAAGACCCGAGAACAAACATTCGTATTTTTCATACAAATATCTGCCCCGACGCGGGAATCGAACCCGGGACCTCAAGCTTCGTAGTCAGGTTCTCTAACCACTAGGCCATCTGGTCGTCTAATATATATTAGGCAACAACGCAGAGATCTGATGGCAGTTGGAAGATCCGGAAGAACGCCGAATTGAGGAACTAGTTGATAAACCCAACATAATTGAAGTGACCAGAGCTCACATGTTTCGGTGGCTTGGCCGCCTCGAGCTCATGGAGGACGGTTGCGCAGTGAAGAGGGCTGATCAGGGTAGGCCAACAGGGCGGCATCCCGTAGGTTTTTCGGCCGAAATGATGATGAGATGTGGTGAAAGCGGATCTGCGCGAGCACTGGCACTGGCGAGCGACGGCACAGGACCGGGATCTTTGGCGTGCACTTGTATTGGAGGCCAAGCACTTTGGGTCGCCTGTCCCCTGAGCATAAGTGCCCCCTGAGCGTAAGGGCCCCCTTAGCGTGAAGACCCCCTAAGCGTGAAAACCCCCGTGAGCTTAAGCCTCTACGCTACGCCTCGTCAGACGTCCCTGTCACTTCAGTTTGCTTCACTGGGCTTTATAAGCTATAGAGGCTACGTTCTTATGACGATTGGTTCTAACACTTTCAAATTCCAATATAGCCCTCACGTTTAAATGTTTGACCTTGATTATTCCCAGTGATGACTCGGGCGGGTCGCACAAAGCGCTGCGGAATCCCAAGATATTCAATTTCCTTCCCGAGGATCGCCCTTTGTCTGACGTTTGCCGCAGTAAGATTAGAAACAGTATGTATTCGTCTTACTACAAATAGGTGAGTTTAATGCTTGAGCCTGAGATCAGTCTCTGCGAGCAATTCTAAAGGTTTCTACAAATCGCACTTATCTTTACCCTACTGACCTTCTATATAAATCTTGTAATGTACTAACAGTTAGACAATTATTTATAATGAGCACAGTTCTTAAACAGCACGCTGCACTTCCCTTTAACAATGAAGCTACAAAAAAAAGGCGTAAGGATTTAGTTTGCCCTCCTAATATTAATAAAAAGCATGCCTTCTCCTCCAGATTTTATGTGTTCCTGGCACCACTACTGTACAATAGATTACACGCTAAATTAGGCATATACTCTTTTAATTATAATAAAACCCAAAAATTTCTCCAAGAAGGTCTTCTAAAAATGTCTTATGAGGATGCAGAAAAGTTATTGGCTGTCTTAAAATAAATAGGATTAAATAGTGTTAAGGTTATTTTAAGTGCTTATTTTAGATCCAAAAATGTTTTACTACTTGTCTTTTATTCAAAATCTACTTAAAAACATTAGGTGTGTAGGTATTTTGCATTTGATTATTTATGTTAGCATTTTAAGTCCTTTTATACCTAAAACACAGGATTTTATTTTATCCTAGTTCAGGGTGTGTATTATTTACATTTTATACTGTTTGTTTATCCTTTTAGTTATATTTGTCAAATACGATGTAAAAGTTAATAAAGATTTATTATTATTATTATGTTGGTTCGGATTTCCGATCACGGGCCCATGGGGACCCGGTCATTTGAAAGGCATTCATGGGGCCGAAGCCAACATGAAGAGGCCTTTGGTACCATATAATATAAATGAGATGGGCGCAACTATGGAGGTCTATCCCCTAATACACCATATTATTATTATTATTATTATTAGTCTAAAATGTCAGTTTTCTGTGATTTTTGTGTTAAATCACTTTGTGCACAAGATATGAATCCGAACAAAAATAGTGCTGTGTTTTCCATTTTAATTTGTTAAAATTACTACTAAGTAATCAACCAATCGGCACTAGAAAGTCCATTTTGAGGGTTCCGTACCCAAAGGGTAAAAACGGGACCCTATTACTGAGGCTCCGTTGTTCGTCCGTCCGTCTGTCACCAGGCTGTATCTCATGAACAGTGATAGCTAGACAGTTGAAATTTTCACAGATGATGTATTTCAATTGCTGCTATAATAACAAATACTAAAAAACAGAATAAAATAAATATTTAAGGGGGCTCCCATACAACAAACGTGATTTTTTTTGCTCGATATTAATAACGGCAACAGGTAGACACTTGAAATATTAGCAGAATATTTAAATATATATTCACTTTAAAAATCATTATCATCATCATCATCATTTCAGCCGTAGGACGTCCACTGCTTGACATAGGCCTCCCTCATTGATGCCCAATTATTACGATTGGAAGCAATTTGCATCCACCCTGAACCTGCGGCCTTCACCAAATCGTCCGTTCATCTCGTTGGTGGACGACCCACGCGGTTTACTTTAAAAATATATAATTAAATTAAAATAAAACAAACATTTAAAGGGGGCTCCCATATAACAAACGTGACTTTTTTGCCGTTTTTATAGATAATGGTACGGAACCCTTCATGCGCGAGTCCAACTCACACTTGGCCGGTCTTTTTTTTAAAGGTGGCAGCCCTATGTGCGTGGCAAGTCGAACAGGAAAAAAATACCAAAAATGTTTTTAAGCAGTGACTTCACCAGCTGATTCTTGCACCATAGAACTCAATATTATTGTTAAAATAATAATGCTATTATACTGGATGCTGATAAGCAATAATATTATCAACCCAGAAGATCATCATTTCGAGAAAATGGCCCCTAAAGATTTTTATTATAGAGGGAGGGGAGATTTGTTTACACATTATTCAATACTCGTACGTAGTAAAAAATACATTTGTCAGGAAAATATATAAATAAAAAACATCGGACTTATCATTATCGGGAATGAACTAACGCATTTTATGTCATGCACATTTATCGATATCGCGAAGGTATTAAGTCACATTACTTCTTTTATAAAATGTAGAGGTGATGACAAGGTACAATTTAGCATCATACTGTTTTAACTATCACTGTGACACGCTTTTAATCGTATTACCAGAACTTAACAAATAGGCGCCAAACTCAGTGCGTGAGGGACCTCCAGGCAGCTGAGAAGTAACTCCATCAGTACTAATGGGGGATGAATAGAATACCCCACACTGAATAACTACAGGCTGATGCGAGAATTCCGGAAATGCAAACCTTTTTCACACAATACAAAACAATGACTCTTTTTAGGGTTCCGTAGTCAACTAGGAACCCTTATAGTTTCGCCATGTCTGTCCGTCTGTCTGTCTGTCTGTCTGTCTGTCTATCTGTCTGTCTGTCTGTCTGTCTGTCCGCGGCTAAGCTCAGAGACTGTTAGTACTAGAAAACTGTAATTTGGCATGAATATATATATATTAGTCACGCCAACAAAGTGGTTAAATAAAAAAAACTAAAAAAATTTTTTTCAGTGTACCTCCCATAGACGTAAAGTGGAGGTAATTTTTTTTTCTCGACTAACCCTATAGTGTGGGGTATCGTTGGATAGTCTTTTAAAACCATTGGGGGGTTGCTTACATGATTTTTGTATTCAGTGATTTGTTTTCGAAATATTCAACTTTAAAGTGAAAAATTTCATTAAAATCGACCGTCCCCCCCCCTCTAAAATCTAAACTGTTGGGTGGAAAAATTTGGAAAAATTCAAAATGGTAGTAAATATATTAAATTTTCAAGGAAAATTATAGCGGCTAAGATTACTTGGGAATTATTTGTAGTTTAAGAGTAAATAGTAGCCTAAGGTATTAAACATACCGTCACTACTTTGAAAAACTCTTATCTCAAATCAGCATGTAAACAAAACTGAACCTTGATACGCGCGTAATAAAGTTCACTTTGCCAGATTAACGATTTTGAGATACGAGCTTTTTTCAAAGTATTGACGCTACCTAACTTGAAAGATTCCGTACACATACGAAATCCTTAGAAAAATACTACTTGATTTTTTCGTAATGGCTACGGAACCCTATCTTGGGCGTGTCCGACACGCTCTTGGCCGGTTTTTTGGACGCTACCATTACTTTTTAGTTTTAAAAATAATAAATGCGTGTGTGTTATTTTAAACTGCTCTCTAACATGTATCAAAATAAACCATATCGGAGCTGTACAGTTTGAGTACCTTTCCTTTTGTAAATTGCATTCGAAAACTTCCTTATTACACGTTTTTCTCAATCTCCAGTTGGACGTAGTTTAACGAAAAGGATCCAACCCTCAACAAGTCGCTTTTTGATTTTGGATCTAGTTTCAGTACCAACAAGAGAGAAATTAAAGAAGAAATTGTCAGTGGTTTGTTTATTTTCGTTAAACTACGTCCAGTTTACCTAACGAAAATAATCTCCACATTGACTCAGCTCCATGATTTTAGCCACGGTTTTGCCTTAAGAGGTATAAAATTCGTCCATAGAAACAGGGTGTAGGCGAATAAGATAAGTGCTTGAGTACACGGGCTTGTTACACGATTCCATTTCTCGGCATTGAGCATATTACATTCCATTCCACGTTCCAACGGATTGTATTACGGTTTGCCAGTTCACGAATATTTTGGGAGGGTTTTTATCAGTCATTAATTACGGTGAAAGATTGGGATTGTTCATTTTTTCTAACCCCCCTTTTTATTTTTTTTATCGATAATATAGAGCATTTTAAGAAACTAATTTGAATATTTCAGCAATTCATCACTCCAATATTTTTTTATAATTTATTGAAAATTTGAGATACGACTTCTCGTAAATTACATGCCGCGGCAGAATCTGTGTATAAACCACAGACATAATGACAAAAAAATGTGTCACAATCGATGGTTAGTTGTCATCTGACAATGTCACTTTACATTACAATAACAATAACACTAAAGTTGCCGATTCTTCCAAGAGAATAGATAAAAAAACGATTTACGGCTATAGTATTTTTGTACGTATAAAATAAAATGGTCAGAAGTGTTCGCTTGAAAGTTCTTTGGCGGATTTAATCCATACTTACATTAAAATGATCCTCGCAACAATAAGTACATCTTGTAAACTTTGAATTAACTTTGCGGCACCACTTCTCTTGTAAATCTTCTCTAATGCGAACAATTAATTTGTTTGGGCTATTGACAGAATCATTTTCACAAGGTAGGAATGAAACACTTCCTGTATAAATCCATTATTAAAATATAAAAAACGTGAAGAATGTTTTTCAAAATAGTATCCTTAAACTGACATAATGATAACTACGTCGAAGTGACAGAGAATAGTATAGAGAAACTAGACGGACGGCTTTTTTTTTCTTGTTGCAAAGAATTTCAAAGATAATGCCCACAGAAAGGGCAAACAAAGGTCAAACATTATTTTGCAAAAATACACACGATCATTTAATATTTTTTTACTACAATGTTATAAAATGATTTATTAAACCTATTTCTCGAAATGGTTTTGGAATTAGACCACATTGTGATCAATGCCAATTATGGACATATTTTTCCCGTAAATCCCAATGTTATGAAATGACCACACTACATTTTTAAACTATCAACACTATGCTCAGATAACTGATGGTTATAACAACTGGTAAAGTCCATGGATGGTGGGCTATAAGGCATTGAATCTTTGCTGTCCATTACTGGGGAACTACTGTACTTAACATGCCCATGATTGGTCCCGTCATCCTAATGTTGTTTTACCTACTAGTTCTAGACTAGTCCAAGAATAACTAGGTATTCTTCTTCTTAGATTTGAGAGCTATGCACTTGTTTGTCAGAGTAAGCTCCTGCTGAGTGGCGGTTACTCCACCAACAAGAGCATAGGTATAACTCTTAGATTTAAGAAGAAAAAGACCTATTAGTTATTCTTGGACTAGTCAAGAACAATTTCCTTTTTCATTAGTTTTCTCGCGACTTTATCCGCACAATCGACTCGTGATTTTAAATCTTATCACTACGGTAAAAAACGCTAAAGCGCCGTATTATGAAAGTTTCTGGAACTGGCCACTTATAAAAAGAAAATTAAAAAAGCAATAATAGGATTTGAAAAAATAACTCTCTGGCAGTATATTACTTCTTAATTTACGAGACTGTCATTTGTTTTTTCATCGTGGTGTTGGATTGAAATTCGTGTGTCGCTGTTGCAATGAATTTAAGTCGTGAAAATTTTCGATCCATGATTTTTTACGATTTCCGATGTGGATTAAGTCAGCAAGAGAGTTGTCAAAGACTTCTATTAGCATTTGGTGATGAAGCCCCATGTCGTAGCTCTGTCTATTCGTGGTTTAGTGAGTTTAGACGAGGACGTGACCATCTCCATGACGATGAACGTGAAGGCCGGCCAGCAACTGCGGTTACCGATATTAATATTAATACCTACTGTACGACAACTAATTGAAACTGACAAAAAAATTACATGTCAGCAAATTCGTACTACCTTAGGAATTGGAATGAGCCAGGTCCAAAAGATATTGCATTTGCATCTGAAGGTTCGGAAACTTTGCACCCGATGGATACCGCATGATTTATCGGAAGACCAGAAACGACTGCGTGTAGAGTGGTGCCGCAAAATGATAAAAAATTTTGACGGAGGACAATCAATGGCTGTATATAACATCGTGACAGGTGACGAAACCTGGGTATACTGCTTTGAACCGGAAAGAAAAAGTCAATCGGCTGAATGGGTCTTTCCTTTTGAAGACTTGCCGACGAAAGTAAAAAAGAGTCGAAGCACAGGTAAGAAAATGGTTGCTTCGTTTTTCGGCAAATCGGGACATTACACCACTGTGTCACTTGAAAACCAATAGACAGTAACTGCAGATTGGTATGTGAACACGTGCTTGCCCAAAGTGTTTGAAAAATTCGTGAAAAGCGTCCCCGTAGCAAAATAGTCCTTCATCACGACAACGCGTCGGCACATTCCGCTAAAGCAACGAACGCGTATTTGGAGGCCTCAAATGTAGAATTAATGACTCATCCGCCATACAGCCCTGATCTTGCACCATGCGATTTCTTTTTGTTCCCAAAGATTAAATATTAACTTAGAGGTTTACGGTTTACAAGTCCGGAAATGGCAGTGAATGCTTTCCACGAGGCCATCGAAGAAGTCCCTAAGGAAGACTGGACCCACTGCTTTTCACAATGGTTCCAGCGAATGCAAAAGTGTGTAAATAGGGAGGGAATATACTTCGAAAAACAATAAATGTGTCATAACGATAATGCGTAGTCTTATTTTTTAGAATCCAGAAACTTTCAGTATGACCTAAGTATTATCATATTATGGTGCTTTAGCGATTTTACCTTTCCACTGTCGAAATTAAACCTGCTTGGGGCACATCAGTTGGCTGATTTCATAGTCTATCACGGATATAAGTACAAACCTTGTTTGTATTTTATATATTTATAATTCTATTGGTGGATTTTTATCAGGTCACCGCTCCAGCGTCTTGCTCCGCTGTCTCGTTTCGCTTTAATGGACTGGCAGCCTTACATTGTAAATGTTTCACGTGAAACATCGTAAAAGCTAGTTTTGTTATAAAAACGCACGCAGTTTCCCTGAACCGACTTTTTGAAGATGGAACTTTACTCTTTCCTGTGTTCCTAATAGCCTTTGGCTTGTCGTGGTCAGAACATAAAACCAATTGAAGGACTCATCGGTAGCACTTTCACGCTCACACTTTAGAATAGGCTGCAATTTGATGAAATACCTCGCCACCTCACAAAGAGCCTCCAGTGAGGCGATACGCGTCGGTGTGTTTCACGTTAGTGTTCTAGCCTTTGATCGCGATGTGCAATTTTTTCCCGGACGAAATTGTAAATGTTTGCTTTCCGAATTTCGCCTTTCACAATCACTAATGAAACAAAAGCTCGGGGTAGGCCTCGGGGTTCGACTAGGTATAGTCGGGGTAAGAAAAGGTTCGTCACTTTTCGACACTATGTCAACGAGTTAAGGTCGAAAAGTGACGAACCTTTTTTTACCCCGACTATACCTAGAATAAAATTTGAAAAAAAATGCCCTACTTTTATAATGGGGATGAATTTTATCTCTTCTAAATCGTAGTGTCTTGTTGGATAGGTGTTTCGAAAATTTGCAGATTGCTTATTTTTTTTTATGTTAGAGAGACCAGACAAAATGAACTAGTGGGTCACCTGATGTTAAATGGTCACCACTGTCCATAGGAACACCCAGTGCTTTGTCGGCCCTAAAAGGGAGAGGAAAAAGGAAAGGGAATAAAGGATGGGGAGAGGGATTGGGCCCCCTGCGCTCTCACTGACCGTACAAAACGCCGCAGGAGTACTGCTGCTTCACGCCGGTGTTCTGTGCTCTGTTATTTTTCGACTAATTGGTGTTTAGTGGTTTGACCTATGGTTTGTGATACAGACGGTCGTGGGCTCGCACGTACGAGTCTTTCGGAATTCAGGTGCGAAATTACAGCTGAAATAAGTATACCATGAGCTATCCGCACTAGGCCTAAGTGGAAACTACGGCCTAAGTCCCCTCATTCTGAGAGGAGGCCTGTGCCCTGCATTGGAGTGTACGTATGATGGGATAGTGATGACGATGAATGTGATGAACAAATGAATATGAAAACGTTAGTAGTTTCATATTAAATTGGCGTTTCAATTTCAGTGGTCATTTATTTTTTGTAATAAAAATTATCTTTTTGAAGTTGTAACACTAGCCACTGACTAGTGACTATGCCTTTGGTCTATTCCACTAGTTACATTATCAGTTCCATGGATGGAACTAGTTGGACATTTTTTTTCCCAGTAGTTACATTAATAATGCAGAGTTAATTTATTGGAAGAAAATAGAATGTACCTAAGTATAAATCATTTTTTTAATAAGCAAAGGAATTGAAATTAAGTACTTTCTATTATTTGTATTCGTTTTTATTTTATATTAAATGTTTTTATTTTATTTCGTCGAATGTAACTACTGGGAAAAAAAGTCCAACTAGTTCCATTAAGGAAACTCTATTCGTTGAATGTAACTAATCGGAAAAAAAAGTCTAACAAGTTCCATCAACGGAACTGATAATGTAACTAGTCGGAATAGACCATGCCTTTGGCCTTTACAACAATACAGTATTAATGTCCAATAGTCCACAATCGTTGGTGGTAAAATCCAATTACAGGCTATTTGCAGGTAAATTAGAACCAACAGAACACGAGAGAAATGTAAAATCTATTTTGAAACAATTCAATTTGTATAACAAGTCTCATTGGAATACGATTTCAGTTTCGGAACGATAAAATTGGCGTTCAACCGTCGTTTAATTCAGTTACGAAGTTAGCGTTATAGGAGACGGTGTGAGATTGATAAAGTTTTAAGTTTAGTAGATGAGGATTAGGTGGGTGAATTATAAGGAATGGTTGGGTTGGTGTTTGTATTTTTGTATGTAACGAATAAACTTAAAAAAATTTCAACAATTCTTTTGCCGTTATTTATTTAATATTTAAAAATAATTTTCGCCAGTGTCAAAGTAAGCTCTCTTTGGGAGCGACGTTGTACGGTGATTGTAGTTTTTACAACTTGATAGTAAAATTCCAGAAACCACGTGGAGACAACTTGCGAATTAAAAAATGTCAGACACGAGAGCAATATAGAATTTTGTGATCACTGTTAATTAAGGTTAATCGCCGCATAAAACACTCAAAATTAAACTTCAACTAGCCAAAGAAACAGAAATACCAAAATTATATTATATTTACTGTCTACATCCGCCATGTTCGAATGCTAAAAATCGAATCCTTTTGCCGTTAGAAAGCTACATTATCACTGAGTGACATAAGCTACTTTTTACCGCGGGAAAATACCTTTTCCTACGGGAAAATTAATTTATCGTGCTCGAAGCTGCGGACGGAAGGCTAGTATGAACTAAAACCAATACTAGGGAGTGAAATGGCGTTCGAAAGGGTGCACCTTGGTTTACCTTAATTTAATAAGTCATAATGTTTCATTCGTCATACATAATAAACGTTAGTCATAAAGTGATTTATTTCTAAAACAGTATTTTTTTCAGGATTTTTTTAATGCCGTCTTATAGAATGCAGTACTTATTAGGTTAGGTTTGTTTTATAACAATTCCGAAGAAAATACTGTTTCAATGACTTTATAACTAACGTTGATTATAAAAAATAATACATTATGACTTGTTAAATTATGTAAAACCATAGACCAGTTCGAAAGAGCTCGTTTAGTAAATAACATAGTTGATGTGTTTTGAAAAAACCGGCTAAGTGCGAGTTGGACTCGCGCACGAAGGGTTCCGTATCATTATCTATAAAAACGAGCAAAAAAATCACGTTTGTTGTATGGGAGCCCCCTGAATATATTTTTATTCTGTTTTTTAGTATTTGTTGTTATAGCGGCAACCAAAATACATCATCTGTGAAAATTTCAACTGTCTATCTATCACGGTTCATGAGATACAGGCTGGTGACAGACGGACGGACAGCGGAGCCTCGGTAATAGGGTCCCGTTTTTACCCTTTGGGTACGGAACCCAAAACATTTAACGTATCAAATAAAACGTATCAATAATATCAGAAACCTGCCGTGCAGTATTGGATTTTTTTTTCTATCAAGCGTGCTTCATGTAATCGTGTTTTGACAGTGACTGGTCATTAGAGTGAATCCTCAAATATCTTACACATATTTCAGGACTAAAGCTTTGCTAGTAATGGTACAGCAAGGGATTAAATGAATGCAATAAATGCGCCAAAAGCTCGAAGTGGCCTTAATAATATTCCTATTGTCCAAGTCGTATGACTTGACTCGTAGAGTGATGTATGGACCGACATGAATGTCATTCATACTTCTAAAGGGCAGTCCTGTCCGTAAATGTCAAACGTTCAATTAAGGAAGGATATTACGTTGGAGCAAATAACAGGCACTTATTTTCGTTATGAATGTAGGCCAAGGATGGGTGTCATTTTATACGAGATTTCTTATTTCTTAGTAAACTGGTTTTTTAAGGAATGGGTTATCTTATCTTATCTTAGTATTAGGGGTCCTTGCGGATACACTTCGACCCGTAGGGATCTTTTGTGTAATTATCCCTCCTTCGCACTTACTCCATTGCTTTTATCACCTCGTCCATAAATTGGATGATATGACGTAGCGGTAGTGCCTTAAAGTCTCCTGGTGCGGGGTATCCGTCACCAAAGAGCCTCATTCTTAATCTGGCGAGGGCGTCACATTCACATATAATGTGTTCCATTGTTTCGTCTTCCTCACCACATATTCTAAAATCTTCATTGTTCCATCTTTACTAGTATGTGTTTAGTATCGAAGTGACCTGTAAATGCCCCGACGATGTGTCGGAGTTGTTTCCTAAACTGAGTGTCCAGAGTTTTTTAGTCCAACTTGTGCTGACATTTACGATGAATCGTTTTGAATGCTTTAGATCTACCAGTGTTTGGAATGGGTTAGGTTTTAAGTTTTTCGCTACTTTACATCGTTTTAAATTTTTGCTATCTTTGCTAATAACTGGGACTTATAAAGATGGGGCGTTTCAAGCGCTGTATCCTATGTGTTACGAAAATCGACTAATAATTATATGCCCTTCAACTAAAAACATCATTGACTACAAACACACGGTGTTGGTTTTAGTTTACGGCCATTATCCTAAGACACGGGACACGGGATATAATATACATAACACACGGGATAGGGATAGGTACAATACGTTTACTTTAAGTTTACCACTGACAGATGGCTTGCATTCATTTAATTTTCAACTTTAACACCATACAAATAAAGTAGCTATTACAAAATCTGCAAACTTGGGTAACAGTATTCTAAAATTGGCTTTATTTGTAGGTCGTTAAAGATGAATATGAAATGAAGGCATACCATCTGTCAGTGGTAAACTTTATGTAATTTTACTGTAATTTATTGAATCAGGCGTTACTTTGCGGAGGTCCATATTAATGAACTGAAAAAATTACTTTGCTCACCCGCGGTCTTATGATAGTTAGGTACGTTTTATGTAAGAAATGCGTATTCATGCAGTTGCTTCACCTCCACACTGTACGAACACACACAAACCCAAGTATTACCACCACCAAACTACCATTGCTTGGAACCCAATGTGTAACGATTTTTGGCCAGCGATCAGGAAGCATTTGGCAGACATAATTCATAATTCCATACTAATATTATAAATGTGAAAGGGTGTTTGTTTGTTTGTTTATCCTACTTTCGAAACTGAGCGACGGATTGCCGTGATTTTTTGTATGGACACAGTTGAAAGGCTGGAGAACGACATGGGTTACTTCTTACCACAGAAAAAATCTCATTTCCACGTTACGTCCCGCGACTTCGTCCGCGCAAAAAGCTAGTTTCTAATAATTACATACCGTTCGTAAATGGGTAGCTTGCTCCTCGCCTACTCCTATATCATTGGTACTTGATCCCCCAAGAGGACGCTTGTTCGTTACCTGAAGCATTCAAGCTCCTTAATAGAGTACCCGACCCAAACTAAAGACCTTTAGTACGTTTTGCGACGCCTAAAGTACTGGCCCTCATTCAACTTGGTAACAAGATTCTACGAACACTTATCAAGTCTACACACACCTGCAATGAAATTCAGTGATGTGTGTGAAGTTCCCAATCCGTACCGGGGCCGTGGGGGAACTACAACCCAGTGTATGTGTCTAGCAAGTTGACGTGTATCATCATTCCAGCCTATATACGTCCCACTGCACAGGCCTCCTCTCAGAATGAGAGGGTTTGGGTCGTTTCGCACGTGGGCCCAGTGCGTATTGGGAACTTCACACACACCATTGAATTTCTTCACACCGTAAAAATCATGATTTTTTTAATGCAATTTTGCACACAGATTCCAAAAAATTCAGAGGTCCGACCCGGGGCTCGATCCCACGACCCTCTGCTTGAGAGGCCTTAGGTCAAACCACTAGCCTGCCACGGCTATTTTTAGGACCTGAGTAAGGTCACAGAATAAGTAATAGTACTAACGTACAGAAGGATCACTCTCGAACAAAAGTCAACTTTAGGTATAAAAACTTGCGTACACTGCTTGCACGCGAAATTGAAACTTATCGTGTGATACGAGCGTTCATATTCCGTTGGGCACCGCTGATCCGAAACCAAGGGCACAGGGTTTCCACTCGCCGATATTTGGTAGGTATATAAATCAAGAAAGATAACAGTGTGTATTAATTCCGAACCGAAGCGTATGCGTGATATGCGTGATAGTTTATCAGATTTTTAGACTATAAGTATATTGATTTGTGCATGATTGAATGTGAATATTCATATTTGTATGCCCTTGGGCGCAGCATAGTGATACAAGTGTTTGATCATTGTACCATCTATTTTACCTATGTTTGACAAATAAATTATTTATTTGTATTTGTATTTGTAAGGCCGACTGACAACCTACTGCCATACACCTCCCCGGGAGGCGCGCCGGCCGAACATACCTAAACTGCGGAGTGAAACCCCCCTGGTAAGGTAACTAAATACCCCAGTGTTCAACACTTTAATTGCAATAATGGACACCCTACTTGTCGCCTTTATTGCTACGAATTAAGATTTAAAGTGCCGGCTGTCCGGGCAGTGTCGGGCACTGGGGTATTTACCTTAGTAACGATCAGTAGATCAAAAAAAACAAAAAGTAGAAGTTTTTGACCAGTGTGTGTTGCCAGTGATGACTTATGGCACTGAGACGTGGCCGCTAACGATGGGTCTCATAAGAAAGCACAAAGTCACTCAGAGGGCGATGGAGAGGGCCTATGATCGTAGTTTCTCTGCGGGATCGCCTTAGAAATGATGAAATCTGCGTCAGACTCAAGTGGCAGTGGCAGCTGCCATCGGGCACATCGCTCGTAGACCGATAGCCGGTAGCTCGTGGCCGATGGGGCAAAAAGGTTCTCGAGTGGCCTCCACGGACCGGAAGACGCAGTGTAGGTAAGCCTCCGACAAGATGGACCGACGACCTGGTTAAGGTTGCGGGATCGCTTTAGATGCGGATGGCGCGGGACCGATCTGTTTGGTGAGCCTTGGGGAGGCGTATGTTCAGCAGTGGAGTTCTTTTTGAATGATGATGTTGATGGGGCCAGTAGGTTATGAAAATTTTCTACTGACACACAAACGCAGCTCATCAAAGACTCGGTGTTCTTTTTATTACCTAAAGTATTCCTTAAAAGCATATTAGCGAATCTGACAAAAATAGAGTTAAACCAAATTACTACCCATATTTCATATTCGCGCTGCTTCTTTATATTTTTAGTCACCTTCAATTCCGGAAGAGTTAATGTGATTTCCCGAGTATTCTGCTTGTTTCTCAATTTCCATTTCGCCGTGCAAAGTGGAGATGTCTTTAAGGAATAATTCTACCGTGTGGAGGCCTAAAAACTGTTGGTACAGTTTAGGTATTCATTAATCATAATAATAAATAATCAACACGAATCCACTCGAATCGACTTGAATTGACTCGAATTGACTCGAACCGATTCGAACCGATTCAAACCGATTCGAACCGACTCTAACCGACTCGAACGGATTCGAACCGACTCGAATCGACTCGAACCGACTTTAATCGACTCGAATCGACTCTAACCGACTGGAACCGATTCGAACCGACTCGAATCGACTTTAATCGACTCGAATCGACTCGAACCGACTCGAACCGACTTTAATCGACTCGTACCGAGTCGAACCGACTTGAGTCGACTCGAATCGACTCGGCTCAACTCAGCAGGTCAAAGCTGGGATTTAGTATTGAGTGTAGTAACCTACATTTAATAATCTGTGGTAGCATCTTTAGATTATTTATTAATGACGTCCACTGCTGAACATAGGCCTCCCCCAAGGCTCGCCAAACAGACCGGTCGCGCCATCCGCATCCTACGCAATCCCGCAAACTTAACTTTAAGAATTTTGAATTATATTTGGAAAAAAGTTGGGGTCATCATCATCATCATCCCAGCCTATATACGTCCCAATGCAGGGCACAGGCCTCCTCTCAGATGTAATTTCGATGAAATGAACGCTTACGACGGGTGGGTCTGTGATGGAATCCCGCAGCTGGAATGAGGTCAAAGTGTTCCTCAGAGCATTCCCCGTTGTAGATCTTATAGAACACGCAAAGGGAGCTAACGTCTCTGCGGAGAGCAAGAGGATCGAGTATATCGGAGAGTGAGGAGTTGCCGACAATTCGGGACGCCCTGCGCTGTATGCGATCAAGTGGAAGCAGCTGATATTGGGGTGCGCCAGCCCAGAGATGAGAGCAATACTCCATCCTCGGCCGAACCTGGGCTTTATACGACCGCTTTAGCCTAGTTGGTAGTGACCCTGCCTACGAAGCAAGAGGTCCTGGGTTCAAATCCCGGTAAGGGCATTTATTTGTGCGATGAGCACGAATATTTGTTCCTGAGTTATGGATGTTTTCTATGTATTTAAGTATTTATTTATCTATATAAGTATGTTTATCGTCGTCTAGTACCCATAGCACAAGCTTTGCTTAGTTTGGGACTAGGTCGATTTGTGTAAGATTGTCCCCTAATATTTTTTTTTTTTTTTTTATATACCTGAAGCCGTTGCTTCAGAGTGAAGTATCGCTTAGAGCGGCCAAGCACCCCCAACATTCTAGCAGCCGACTTGCTTTTACCTTCCAGGAAATCGCGAAATTGGACTGTGCTCGAAATATCGACACCGAGGATCCCAACACTCTCTCACTCTCTTTCGTTTTGTTTCATCTCATTCATTTTATTTCATTGAATCAATATTATTGGTTAGGTTCTCTCACCACTGGGCTATTTAGTCACGTGGACAATGTGTTCCTGTCTGCGGCCGTTTCAGTTTCTTCGCGCGAATACCGTAGTAATTGCTATTCGCTCATGTGTGACAAAATGACATTTTTACGACCTTGTCTGTGTCTACGGTGTACGAGACGTACGGTAATTCAATACGGCGCGTCGCATGAGCATTATTTGTATATTGCTTTAAATAGATTTACGAAATTGCAAATTTGTAGTTACTTAAGCCTTACTTAGAAGTTGCTGTACATTGGCGTAAAATATTGATTGTTAAGTTCCCGATCCGTACTGGGCTCGCGTGGGAAAGAAAGAAAGAAATTTTTATTTGCCCAGAATACGTAAGTACACACAGATCTTAAAATGCTATTATTAAGAGGCAGTATTCAGTCGACGAGTCAACATGCAAATTAATTACACAATAAAATTAATAAGTACCTATGTCTTCACTAAAATAGTACAAGATTAAATTACAGAATGTATGTCAAATTAAAAAGAAAATAAAATAAATTAAGGAAACTATGTCAAAGAAATCGTCGTGGTGTAATATAAGTCAGATAAGTCATTGCAAATAAGACAAATTTCGTTAATTACACACTAAAATAATACAGAATTATAAATGGGCTAAAATAAACTTAATACCTACTAATTTATTAATTGCCATTTGACAAATCCAAGTACTCCTTAACACTATAAAAACAATATTTATGCAACCAAGATGTCAACCCCTTCTTAAATTCTAAACTCTGCAAAATTTTAATTTCGTCCGGTAGATTATTAAAAAGCAAAATTGACATATTGAACGCATTTCTTCTGTACATATCAGTGTGACAAGGTGGCTGATGTAGAAGATTTTTGTATTGCGCTCTCTGATGTCTTACAGAAACATCCGCTCGTCTTTCGAAAAAATGTGAATGCGATTTAGTAATAAGACAAGGGAACTACGACTCAAGCCGTCGTTGTGAGAGGAGGCCTGCGCCCTGCACTGGGACGTATTGATTCCATGAGGATTGATTGATCGTATATTTATAACGCACTATTGATTAGTACATTATATTTCGCATCACCAAGCTTCAGAAAATTCAAATTTGTAGACAAATTAAATGTTATATACTTAAGTGTTATACTGTGTAGGCGTTGAAAGCCAGGCGTAGCAGCGTAGGCCAGCTACGGCGTAGCCCGTAGCGCTGCTACGAAGGGCTGAAATTGACCTGAGACTAGACTTTTAAATATTATAAACTAAGTCATCATCATCATCACCATTTCAGCCGAAAAACGGCCACTGCTGAACATAGGCCTTCCCCAAGGTTCGCCAAACAGATCCAGCGCCATCTACAACCAATCCGTTCCCGCAACCTTCACCAGGTCGTCGCACCATCTTGTTGGAGGCCTACCTACACTGCGTCTCTCGGTCCGTGGACGCCAATCGAGAACCTTTTAGCTCCATCGACAATCAGTTTGACGAATGAGATGCCCCGCCCACTGCCACTTGAGTCTGGCGATTCTTCGAACTATATCGGTGACTTTAGTTCTTGCGCGGATTTCATCATTTTCAATGCGATCGCGCAGATAAATTTCGAGCATAGCCCTTTCCATCGCCCTTAAAATTAACTTGCATTTTTTATGACTCCCATCGTTAGCGGCCACGTCTCAGTGCCATAAGTCATCACTGGTAACTCACACTGCTCAAAGACTTTTGACTGGAGACACTGCGGCATATTAGATGACAAGATCTTGCTTATTTATTCATTCATTGGTGGTTATGATATTCTTATTTATGCCAATTTTAAAATAAATAAATAAATAAATAAATAAATATTAGGGGACAATCTTACACAAATCGACCTAGTCCCAAACTAAGCAAAGCTTGTACTAAATAACTCTAACTCTGTAAATAACTCTATCATACCTGTTTTATGCACATGCACCAAAACGTAAAACCAACGCTAAACGCTCTTTTTCCCGCTCGAATAGATGCAACGTTATGAGACGGCATTATCTCAACCATCTGTAATAAGGGTTACTTAAGAGGAATTTAGAGGAGGGAGGTTACGGAAACATTTTCTGGGAGCTTTTATTTAACTTCGCCTTAGTATGCGGGTGTGGAAGGCAACACCCGGTAGCTAAATTTCTAATTATATTTTTGCATTTCGCTGTGTCTTGGTCTACCACATTTTGCGCGTACAGGATGCGGTGGACGTTTTTCAAATACATTGCGTGTTCTTCACATTAGCCGCTTTGCGGTGTATGTTTTGACTGCTCAATGAACAGAGTATCAATGCGCGTAGTCGTCGCAGATACGTTAGGGTGGAGGAAACAGTAATAATTTTATAAAAAATAAAAAGTACTTAAATTAATTAATGTCCTACTATTCTTTTACCTGCGGCGTTGCACGCGTAAGCCATCCGATAGTTGAATCGGTATTGCTGGATTTTATAAAATTCCCTCGGGAATTTCATAAAATTTCATCGTGGTCTTCGTTTGCGATGCAGGAAGAAAACCCGAGAGAATTTTCATGATTCAACACTTATCGGTTAAAGATTTTAAAGATTTTATCCCGTGGGAATATCGAGATCAAAAGTAACCTTTGTCTTTTTTCAGAGATCCGCCGCTAAAATACACTAATTTTAATGGATACTTATATATGTACTTTGGTCGTAGACAGCCGTAGTAAGCTCTCTCCATAGTTCGTAGCTTGAAGGCATGACTTACAAGAAAGTTATTACGCGATTATTCCTTGTTTTAAGTAGACAGCGTCTCTTGCCAAATAATAGATCGTCTGATCGGAGCTCTAGTTCAGGTTCAGTGCCTTTTGAGGCTTCTTTGGTTCGTTGTAATGAATAGGTTTCCAATAATATTAAAGACATTGAAACCCATGATATTGTGTTAGAGTTTCAAGTATTTAGGGTACAATTTATATGAGGCTTTCGTGAGTTCTATTTAAATTTGTGACAGAGGGCAAGACCGGGCATGACAAGGCCGATGGGGCAGTCAAGCGCAAACTACACAGAAGAGACGTGGGACGGGGCTGCGTCGCAGTCCGCGTCTCCACCCCGTCTCTTCTGTGTGGTTTGGATCGCGACGCTTCTATACATTTGGTATGAAAACTGTGTAACGGATTGCCCGGAGGGGGACCGTACATTTAACTCCGGCCGGGAATCGAACCTGGCTGGGAGCAGTTAAATAGTTAACGGACGGCCCGGAAACGGTCACACGTTTGGCTCCAACCGGGAATCGAACCTGGCTGGGAGCATATGAAGGTATACCTCAGAGAATAGGACTTGGGGAATGAAATAAACAACCGTTTACCAAATATAAATGCGAAGGGCTTTTATGCCTGTTTATTATATGTATAACAAATGACCTTAAGCTAACACTACGACTAGTGAATATCGCCTGAGGGGCGCGACCTACCGCAGGCGGAATCCCGGCGGATTCCCGCGCCTAACCGGGGTCCCTACGGGAAAGATCGGGATACCCCCACAGCACGATTTGGTGTCCGACCTACCGCGTTTGTGGGGGTGTACCTTTGACCGCACGGCGTGGGTTCGACCTGCCGCACTGGTCAAAGTCGGATACCGCCGGAGGCACAGCGTGGTATAGACCGGCCGCGCACCCCGGGGGGTCGGCTGATGGAGTCGGCGTGGTACACACGATTGCCTCACTTAAGTAACCACGTTGAATAAGAGGTATTGAACGCGCACTACTACTATTACTACTACTACCATACTTTATTTCGCTAAAAAGTAGTTCTACAAACTACATTTCGTCATTACTTTTAAAAAAGCTCGTATCTCAAATTCGATAATCTGGCGAAGTGAACTTTACTTAGTGTGCATCAAGGTTCAGTTTGGTTTACATATTGAATTGAGATGCGAGCTTTTTCAAAGCAGTGACGATTTCATTCATGAAACACCTTACAAGCATTATTGCTTATACCATACAAGCATTTACCCACATTTATGTTTATAATATTCATTCAACTCCAGTGCGCGTTCAAAGCCACGTATCTGAGTGGATACTTAAGTGAGGGCAACGACTGTACATGACCGGCCGCCTTCCACCAGGTGAAAACCCGTCAATCGCTCAGCGTGGTGATGACCTGCCGTACGACTGCCGGGAGAGGTCCTGATACCACGGTTTGGGATCAATTGACCAACCGCGCTATTGCAGGCCAGGAACGGATAAGGAGTGAGCGGGGAGGTAAGGCGGGGGGCGCACAATCATATACCTCGTCCGCAGAGGGCAAGATCCGTGGTATGCGGACCGTACCTTATCACCTTAGACTGGAGGTATAAGACTGCACACGGATCTGCGCGCTCGGCACCTTTTATAGGTGCGCGCGCGATGCGTGCGTCGAGTAACGTGCGGCTACAACGCTGCGTCACAAAATAAATAAGTACAGAAGTAAATCAAGTGTATGTACTTCACTTTTCATACCTACGCTCGGCGGTCGCTCTAGGGTTGTCAATTATGGCATATGCACATAAAACTTATCGTGAAAGTGGCACTCGTTTCTATTTGTTTGATTTATTGTTGATATTCAAACGGGAAGAATGGAAATATAAAATAATAATAATTAAAATACCTACCTACAAAATTGAGCGTTTGTCAATTTTCACTATCGAAAATCCCTAATAACTTCTAAACGGATTATCCTAGTTATACAATTTCCATTGTCCTATCTGTTTTAGACCTAAACCTATCTAATGACACTAAAAACAACACAATATCTATACAAACAAAAAAACATGTTTTCAACTTACGTTACGTTACGTTATTAGTGGCATGAATTTACCTTACAAAAATGTAGTTAGGTATAAGTACCCAACCACATTTTTTGTAAGGTAACGTTTATTTATACTGATTCAAAATAGGAAACTATTATTACTTTGGGAGTCGGGGCGAGGTGCTTACCTATCTAGCTAACTATTCTATGTAACGTTAAAATGAACCATGGAAATACAAGCAGATATCTACTAAACTTACCTCTCTGAAACCACTGGTAGCTTAAAAAACGACCATTCACCGTTTAGGGTTGAATTTAAACAACCGTCCACTGAACAGTTACCTATAATAACCTTTTTTTGTTGCTCCATTATTGCACTCGAAAAATTCCACAGACGCGCGACACAAAATAAATAAGTACGCGCGACCACAGCGCGCGCCTCGAAAAATTCCACTGACGCGCGACCACAGCGCGCGCCTCAAGCGGCTAGCAGTCGCGCTCGAACTGATCCGGACTGATCCGAGATATCGTGTCTGTGAGCAGTGTCTATGTGTGCGTTGCTCGAGCGCACTTTGTATGTAGATTTATTTCTGTACTTATTCTGTGGCTGCGTGCTGACGGCTGACCGGCGCGGCGCGTGTAGCCTTCCGCTGGGTCGCCGTTCGGTTCCGGACTGGGCTGCGTGCCTCGGTTGTGGTGATGGTGTATGTGGGGGGGTCACCAGCATCACAACTGGTTCAAGGGGCGCCGTGACTGTGACGTCCCTTTTGTGTGAAAAGGTGTTAGAATGGCGAGCGTGAACTTGACATGGCGTGGAAAGATCCCCAACAAGATGGATCGACGGTCAGGTAAAGGTCGCACGAACCACTTAAATGCGGGTGGCGCAGGACCAAAGGTTGTGGAACTCATTGGGGAGAGCCTTTGACCAGTTACTTTTGGCTCATATGAGATGATGATGATTCCAACTAATGTAGTAAAAGGTTGTAAAAATTTACTTTGTGCACTTCAGAGGTCCTACAATAGAATAGTTTTACTAATCCTATTGATAATGGTAGCGGAGTAGCAAGGTGACTTACTTGACTTAATGTCCTAATGTCCCCTGGATGGGGCAGAAGGTGTCCATAGCACGTCGCCATCTCGAAAAGTCTTGAGCTTCGCGTTTTACTTTGCTCCAAGTTATTCCTATCGCCTTCGTTTCCGGAGCAGCAAGGTAAAAACGTATTTTTTCAACCGAGTTTTTTGAGCGTATACAATATACATATTTAATTTATGTATGTGTGTGGGTATGTGGGTATGTATGCATCATTCTTTAGCACGTCCTGCAGCCTAAACGGCTCAATGCATTTCATGGATTTTGTATTATTTATGTTGTATGTTTCCCATGGCAATAAAATAAAATAAAAAAATAAAAATAAAGCGTGAGGTGTCATTAGATTCGTCTCAGTTGCGAGAGTGACATAGGTTATTATTTTCCCGGAATTCCCATGGGAGCGGGAATTATACAGGTGGTTTCTTTATTTAATATTATTTTGTTGCCATAATAAAATTATGATAGACCAAAATTAGCTGAAATTTAAATTTTAAATCCGACATCATTTGTTGTATTCAGGGACTTTATTATTAAGCTACTGCTTGTGGTGTCTGCCCGTCTATTCATCTGTCTCGGGGCTGTCACAGTCATTATAACTATATTTTTACTCAATTTAATCTACTCGTATAAAAAGCACTTTATGAAAGACAAATTTATACCACCTTCTCCGAAAAACTCTTTTGATAAGAATCCATCAAGAAACTCAACAAGGTGCATTTTTTCAAGAGACTTCCAATGTTATTTATTTATTTATTTATGGAGAACCAACAGCTTATACATACATCTTAAACATTACAGTAAATACAGCAAGTCAATTATAGGTTCTCGCCGACAATTACAGTGTAACAACAAGGCAGTATGCCCACACAGAGTCCCTTCGGACACACAAAAAGATAAAAGAGAAAATAACTACTTAGTGACAAATAAATCAGCACTGTTTAATTACGTTTAAAGTATTTAACACACCAAATTTTTTGAACACATTAGATACGTTATTTGAAGCTAGTGATCGCCAATGCGGATCAGAATTTTATTATTTCCATACATCCCTGTTCATGATGTAATCATTAATTTTATAGTACGCCTTATCTTATGAACCGCAATAGCTTCAAATAACACGACCGCTTGAGTATAAAAAATATTGATAATTTACATAATAATTTAAATAATATATTATATGTCTGAGGTATTACTGTTCAACCACGCTGAAATACAAAGCTTTCCATACATTATTATATTGTACAGTACAAAGCCAATAAAAGTTAAGACAAATGAAATCACGGATGTAACGAACCGTCAGCCAAATTGCTACCTTTGTCAAGACATTTCCATACATTATTGACGCAAAATCGAGATTTCAAAGAGAACAAAATAAATGTATCTAAATCGTCGCTGAAAAGGTAAAATGGCTGACATGAAATATTTGGGATTTAGGTTCTTCAAAGCAAAAAATCATCATAGTCATCATCATCATTTCAGTCTATACACATCCCACTGCAGGGTTCAGGCCTCCTCTCAGAATGAAAGGGCTTGGACTGTAGTTCCCACACAGGCCCAGTGCAGTTTGGGGATTTAAAGAAAGAAAGAAAGAAAATACATTTATTTACAACAACACAAGACACATAAATATTTTTACAAAAAGAACAGCACGAAGGCTAAAGATTGAGTGTGGCATTTCACACACGCCATTACACTGCTTCACAGGTGGATATTTTCATTCACAGGAAAAAGAATGGTTGAGTTGAGATACGGATTCCTAAAAACACTGCATTTGATTAAAGGTTAAAAATAGCTTGGAACTACGTTATCCCGTTGGAACCCTCGTCCGGTGGAGAGACGTCACGGCGAAATTAAATTTGAATTTCGAATGCTCACAGAAAATACTGGCCGAAAATCACGGGCTACAATTTGACGTGGTTCATTTGTTTTTTAGAATAATAAACACATTCAGCCAAACAGGGGAACGGAATTAAATATTGGAAATGCGTGAGGAGCGGTATTAAGAAAATAGAGTTAGAAATTATTTGGAAGGGTAAAAGAAATAATATGTAGATTAGCATTCTTCTGAGATATATTATGTCTTAAAATGCAGCATAGTTCAGCAGATGTTTTTCTTTATAAGTAATCTGTTGTCACTTTTTTCATGATCTGTACACATAGTTTTAGATTGAAATAATCTTTTGTCTTAATATTTACAATACTAAAGGTATCTATTGTTTACAATTTGCAAACTAAATAAATAAATAGATGGTTAGACAAGTTTTCCTAACACCCATATAAAGGATTTTTATTGGAATTTTTGATTAAAAATATAGTCACTCTTTTAATGCGGTAGACTTTTAATATCGATTGAACGGAAATTTTTGTCGAGGGACAGTTAAAAAATCCTAATAAATATTTTTAGGGCTGTTGAGTAAAATGAATCCAAACAACTGAACAAAATACATGCTCCGGATTAGTTTAAGACACCCATACTGTACAACTCGCTTTCGGGAAAAAATGTCATACAAGTCTTTTTCCCGTATGACACGGCAGAGGAATACATCTATGGCTTGGCTGTTTTTGAAGTGAAACTTCTAATGCGACTTCCAACAAGATCGCGTTAAACGTTTCACGCTACCATGGAGGGGGTATGAAAGCATTAGTATATGTCATATGTACTGCCGAAGCAAGTAATCTCGCATTGTATATATACTAACGCATGTTAAAAACTTCGACAGTGCGATGCAGAACTCATACTGTCTGTACAAATTTGTATGAGACTTGATAAAAGCACCATCTAGTGAGTAATTTAAACACATAGATGCATAAGTAAATTTAGTTCTTTAAGTTATTGCAATAAGGTTCATATGGATGTATTTAAGTGCCTTTTTCATTTCCACATTACGAAGTTTCACTTCTTCCGCGCGGAGGAGCTGCACGCACGATTTTTATACTCTAATTTGATCTCCTTTATGTAAATACTCAATTCGATTCAAGTACCCATCGTATATTATTAAGTATCCATCGTAACGGCCCAACGTCGATACGGTGCGACCGGCGACTCGCGAGCACTTTTGCTATATACATTGCGCGGCCAAAATACTCTGTGTAAAGCTCGCAGATCGCGCGGGATAATGTAACTGATCTCTATTTTCCCTACAAAACCATTTTGCAAATAACATCTCTGAAACCTTTTAACATACATCCAAGGAAAGCTTTATTGTCGACTAGCCTTGGCTCGCGACTTAAATCGCGTATTAGACTTGGCAGTTGAAAATTGAAATTTTCCGAAAGCACTGGTAATTTCAAAAAAGTGACATGTAACGCATGTAACGCATGCCTTTTGCGTAGTACTTACAGAATAAACGTTTTGATTTTGAAGGACTGCGTCAAAACCGCTGATAAAAATCACGTTTAATTTATGACGACCCCCTTTAACTTTTAACTTTATTTTATTATTTATATTTTTTATTATAGCGGTCACTGTTGTACATAATCAATGAAAATTTCAAGTGTCTAGAGCTATTACGGCTTAAGAGATAGAGTCTTGTGATAGACGGACGGACAGACAGCGGAGTCTCAGTAATAGGACCCCGTTGGCACACTTTTTGTATAGAACCCCAAAAAGTGACGTGTAAAAGAACCCTTTGCGGCCTGCATACTTTGTACAAAATAAAAGCTTTTCGGGCTATGTCTGGTCCTTTAGTTCCCGTAAACTTACAAACTTTGGCTTCTCTAACATTAGCAGGATAATGTACTTTTCATTCACATTTATCGCTTAATCACGATAGCGTTAAGTGTTTTCCTCCAAAAGTGTTTTCCTCCAAAAATGTTTTCCTCCTCACCCTTATTTGGGTGCGTCGCGATTTTATAATTTTACCTTAAACCAGGGTCAAGTGCTTTTTTGTGCAAATGTAAGACAGTATCTACAGGGAGATTGAAGACTTTTTGAAACACCGCCTTTTTCCCGCGGTTGTGGTCCGGTGGAAAAAAGAAGTTTCAGTCAGTAATATGTAAAAAAATATGTCATTTCTTCTAATATATAAAAATCTCGTGTCACGGTATTTGTTATCGACCGATTTTTATCAATTTTTTGTTTATAATTTGGTAGTTTTATTTGGTGGTTTGGTAGGTAGGTTTGGTCGTAGGCTATTTTTTATACCCCTATTCTTCGCAGTCGCGGGCAACAGCTAGTTATTATGTACGAATCATTCAATTCGAATGGCAATGCAACTTACCGTCAACAAAAAGACTACAATTAAAAATGATGCTAAAAACTCATTTAATTAAAGAAAGAAAGAAAAATATTTATTCGTGAAACCTTAAATTAACAAATAAAAACAGTAACAGACAAAACATAATCACGAAATGGTCCCAACTCAGCATGGTGTCGGCCGTGAAGCCGACGCTGTTCTTCCAGTGAAACTGACAACTAAAATTTAATCAGTAAGCTAACCAAAAAATATAAAAATACAAAAGGCAACTAAAAAAAAAAAAATACAAGAAAACAAAACGCACAAAAGTGTCTGCATAGATCGAACGCCTTTGCCTTTTTTGAGTTAGACACAAACAAACAATGGCGTGGTCAATCAAAGAGTATGTGATGTAATTGTAATATTATTACTTTAAGACCGAAACATAATTTTTCCTTAATAGGCCTCTATCTAACTTTTTATGAATCATTGATACTCCCCATGTCAAACAATTAGTTTATGCCGTCAATTTATTTCGTCCAAGTGAGAGTTGAGCAATTAAAAGTTTTGCATTTACATGAGCGGGCTGATTGCTCGCATTAATTCGGTAAACGGCACTTGGCGAAGTCATTTGGTCGGTAATAAACCGTCGTCGTTTGTCATGCGATCTCGGCGCACCTCCGCGAATGAGGGATTCGGGGGAAAAATGGCGGGTACACGTCAGAAAGTGATGGGATTTGGGGGGAAATGGCGCGAGCAGAGCAGTGGCGTGTAGTGCGCGTTTGGCTGCAGCCACTGTAGTGTGTGCTCTGGGTCCGGGAAGAAGAGCTACGGCCCGAAACATGTCCAGCTAAACTTGCTAAAAGACGTGAGTTACCCGTATAATTTTCCGTAGTATTAACCGTATTTTTTTCTTTCTTTTCCTATATTTTACTATGAAAGATAATGGGTTAACGTCAGGAAGTGATGGGATTTGGTAGAAAATGGCGGGTTGATGTCAAGAAGTGATGGAATTTGGGAGAAAATGGCGGGTCGATGTCAGGAAGTAATGGAATTTGGGATAAAAATGGCGGGTTGATGTCAGAAACTGATGGGATTATTACTTATTGTTGTAGCGGCAATAGAAATAGACATTAGGTGTAAATTTAAGTTGTCCTTCTTGCACGTCGAAACTGAGCGACGGATTACCGTGTTTTTTTATGGGCATTGTTGAACGGTTGGAAAGTGACATAGGCTAATTTTTACCACGGGAAAACATCTCATTCCCACAGGAAAACACGTTTTAATCTACTTCTGCGGTGGTGAAGTCGCGGGCATCAGCTAGTTTCTTATAAATGACAGAATCCTCAAGATCACAAACGCAACAAAAAACACCTAATTACGTCGGCTTTTTTGAAGTCGGTAAAAACACAAATTCAAGGACTTCCAAACCACTTAATATTTTAAAGGAAGCAGGGCAAACATGAAGGAGCCCCTCGTCGACCCATAAATAATACAAATTATTCAACAAAATCCCTGACATTACGATTTTATTTTCATTATCTCCGTTTGCCGAAACATTTATGGAGGGTCTGTCTTATTTATTCAGTATAAAAACACCAGATACACTGACGGTAAAAAGGGCTAAAGTACAATTTGGACCGCATAAAAATACATCGAGTCGAAATCGGTTTTGGGGCTGGGTCTTAAAACTTGGAAATACTATTACGGGATCAATTTGGATTACTGGAAGCTACTCTCGTAGTTTTGTACGTGTATCTGAATGCCTACTCGTACGAATTTGGGAGGGTTATTTCGGTTTATTAACTTTAAAAGAGTTTTGGTAGTAATGTGACTCTCTATTGAATCAGGCGTTACTTTGCGTAGGTCCGTATTACTATCAATGAACTGAAGCAATTACTTTGCTCACCCGCGACCTTACGATAGTTACGTTTATGTAAGAAATGTGTGTTCATGCAGTTCATCCACCTCCACACTTACGAACACACACAAATCACAACAAACCCAACTATTACCACCACCAAACTACACTGACGCGTTTCGAACTCAACCGGAGCTCAGCCTTGGAGTATCGCAACCGTTCACTATGCTATAACAAATGTTAGACTGACATAGCATAACGTCTTAATTTCAATGGGTGCCGTTTACCAAATCATTGTCCATCATCATCATCATCATCATAATCATTATCATTATCATCATAATCATCATCATCACCATCATCATCATCATCATCATCATCATCATCATCATCATCATTATCATCATCATCATTAACGACCGCTTTAGCCTAGTTGGTAGTGACCCTGCCTACGAAGCAAGAGGTCCTGGGTTCAAATCCCGGTAAGGGCATTTATTTGTGTGATGAGAACGAATATTTGTTCCTGAGTTATGGATGTTTTCTATGTATTTAAGTATTTATTTATCTATATAAGTATGTTTATCGTCGTCTAGTACCCATAGTACAAGCTTTGCTTAGTTTGGGACTAGGTCGATTTGTGTAAGATTGTCCCCTAATATTTATTTATTTATTTATTTATTTATCATCATCATCATCATCATCATCATCACCATCATCACCATCATCTCTGCATGTAAACCACTGCCTTACTAATTTGGCTTCATCGCTTCTCGCTGTCATTGACAACCCAACCTTAATAATACCCATCCCTTAATGCCCTTAATATAATATTAAAATTATAATGTGGTTAATCCTTTGGAAATAATTAATTTAGAGGAGGACGTTTTATTATGAAATATGTTGGACCTAAATTCACATAAATTGTTAAAGTGGGCTGATTACCGTTAAAAGAGATTTTGGGGAAAATTTACAATAATCATCATCCCAGCCTATATACGTCCCACTGCAGGGCACAGGCCTCCTCTCACAATGAGAGGGCTTGGGCCGTAGTTCCCACGCGGGCCCAGTGCGGATTGGGAACTTCACACACACCATTGAATTTCTTCGCAGGTGTACGCGGGATCCCTCGCGATGTTTTCCTTCAACGTAAAGCATATGGTGTAATTACAAGTAAATATAGTAAATTCCGAAAAGCTCAGAGGTGCGAGCCGGGATTTGAACCCACGACACTCTGCTTGAAAGGCCATAGGTCAAACCACTAGGCCGCCACGGCTGTATATACTAACGAATAGGTACTTATGAGTAAATAAATCTCTCTACAAATTAGAAAATAAATGAAAAATAATACAAATGTCTGTTTAACGATAATTTACATCGCATCCGATATACCGCAGTGTCTCAAGTCAAAAGTCTTTGACCAGTGTGTGTTGCCAGTGATGACTTATGGCACTGAGACGTGGCCGCTAACGATGGGTCTTATAAGGAAGCTCAAGGTCACTCAGAGGGCGATGGAGAGGGCTATGCTTGGAGTTTCTCTGCGGGATCGCATTAGAAATGATGAAATCCGCGCAAGAACTAAAGTCACGGACATAGCTCGAAGAATCGCTAGGCTTAAGTGGCAGTGGGCAGGGCACATCGCCCGTAGAACTGACGGCCGATGGGGCCGAAAGGTTCTCGAGTGGCGTCCGCGGACCGGAAGACGCAGTGTAGGTAGGCCTCCAACAAGATGGAGCGACGACCTGGTGAAGGTAGCGGGAACGCATTGGATGCGGATGGCGCAGGGCCGATCTGTTTGGCGAGCCTTGGGGGAGGCCTATGTTCAGCAGTGGACGTCTTTCGGCTGAAATGATGAAAAAAAAAAATGACATCGCATAGAAAAATATGAGAGCTATTTTTTTCTGCACATACCCACCATATTCAATTAAGCCTTCCAAAAACAATCCACAACAAAATCAAATCACCGGTCAAACCCTACTCCAAAAGTCAATCATTCCGTCTCTCCCTCACTAAGTTACCAGCAAAGCGTGTGAGAAGGAGGTAACGATTAAATTACACTTTCTGGATTCAGATGAAATTATACGGTGAAATATCTCCAGTCATTCCGTTTCATTGCGTTTCGCATCAGCGGGTCGGGAGGTGCTAAGTGGTTGGATGCATTAGAGGGCAGTTTTAAACTGCTTTCTCACTTAATGACTAAGGTCAGTTAAGGTCAAGGGTTTATGAAGGGTTACGGGTAATATTTGTGTTAAAAAACCGGTTGACTGTAAAGTCGGTTTACGGACGATAGTTTAACGTGACAACGTCATAACAAGACATTCAAAAAACAAAAATGAAACCAGGCGGTCACCCATCCAAGTACAGACCGCGCCCGACCTTAACCTCGGTGATCGGACTAGAACCGGTGTTTTGTCAAATATCTTGAAAACGGTGCATCATACGGCAAAATCAATGAAATTTTCATTCCCTTTAAAACCCCCGCACCCCCTCCCCTGCACCCCCTCCCACTAAAAATTACCCGAGCGCTAGTACTAAGATTATACATCCTGGCGCGCGCTGCTCTCTTGTACATCCTGGCCTTCACTGCTCTGTATGGGACATGTACGTACATGTACGTCACATTGCGTCATCCTTTTTTGTGCGTGCAGCCGGCGTTAATCGATTTAATAGACGTTGTCACGTCAAAAAGTCTTCGTAAGAAAAGGTCTTGGTAAAAGTAGTGGTTTGACCTATGGCCTCTTAAATAGAGGGAAAGGTTCGAGCTTGGGCTCGCACTTATTGGAATTTACGTGCGTAATTAACTAATTACATTTGAAATTTACCATTAGCATTACGGTAAACGTAAACATCGCGAGGTAGCCTGTACGCGCCAGTAAAGAAAATCAATTGTGTGTGTGAAGTTCCCACTCCGCAAGCCCTCAAGGCAGGTTTAGGCAGGGTCAGTAGACTTCGAATTCGAGACAAGGCAGCGCTGACCCGAAAAATACCCAATGTAAATTGAAAGTCAGCGCTGACCTCCCACCGCTGTACTGACTTCAAATCAATTTACATTGGGTATTTCTCAGGTAGCGCTGACTTGTCTCGAATTCGAAGTCCGTTACTGACCCTGTCTAAACCTGCCTTCATTCTGAGAGGAGGCATGTTTACAGTGGAACGTACCTATATAGACTGAGATGATGATGATGATGAATAGAGTAAGATTATGTCAAACAGACGTGCACGCATTGAAGTAGTGAATTAACGTGAAAATATTGTAGTTTTAAACTACTGGGCGATATTATTATAAGTGTGAGCACTGGATGTTTTACCCAGTTTTAAATTTTAGTTGTCTATCTATTTGACGACCAGATGGCCTAGTGGTTAGAGAACCTGACTACGAAGCTTGAGGTCCCGGGTTCGATTCCCGTGTCGGGGCAGATATTTGTATGCAAAATACGAATATTTGTTCTCGGGTCTTGGGTGTTTAATATGTATATATGTATAAGTATGTATGTATTTATTCATACTCCCACCCTCACGAACACGCGCGCGCGTGCACACACACGCAGACACGCACACACACACTCACGCACACAAAGTCACACACGCACGCGCACACACACATACACACACATACACACACACACACACACGCACACACACACACACACACACACACACACACACACACACACACACACACACACACACACACACACACACACACACACACACACACACACACACACACACACACACACACACACACACACACACACACACACACACACACACACACACACACACACACACACAACACACACACTCACATACACACTCACGCAAATGCACATTTCATAAGATCCATCCTAGTTATTCTAACATCGACGGTGCCATTTTTTGTTATGGTTTTGGATGTTGTTTGTATTGTCTGTCAAATTTAAGCTTAAAAGAAAATTATAATAGTAACTTGAAATATATACTTAGATTATAAGATGCCTTACCGTAACGCATGATTTATTACATTATTTGGTAAAGTGTGTAGTGTCACTCTACGGGACAGGCCTAGCCTAGTGTAGGTGATACGGGAAAAATTTTTATGTAAGAAGTCTGTCGCAGTGCCATATTTTTTGGATTGTTTCAATTTATTCATAAAATGTAAATTAATTAACTGCATCAATAAATTTATTCTTATTCTTATTCTTATTTTTGTTATTATTGGGACAGTAGAAGAAATAGTATGGTTGCATGAATCACATTACAAATTCGAAGTTTAAATGTATGAAACTGGAAAACTTTTTACTACCATTAATTGAACTACATTTAAGGCAAATAAAGATATTTAATTTACTTTCATTCTTTCCGGACTAACCGCAAATCTAAAGCTATCAGATGAATGAAGAAGCTCTTTTCTGAAGTCTGTAAAAAGATTCCTCTCTGAAACCTATTTCCAGCTTTTAGGTTACCCTCCGTCCTTTTTCGTAATCGATTCTATCTTGTTCGATAGCAAGCGATAATGGACGTCGGCTGGACCAATCAGCGATCATTATGGCTCGGTGCTCGTCAATGGCCGGTCTATACGTCAGTCGCAATTTGCTGGGGTTATTTGAAGAGAATGCTATTGCACCAATGCTGCATTGTATGTTTAAGGAGCTACCGTGTTCTATCCCACAATTCCCACACGCTAGAATGACTTTCTATAGAGTTTCTTGAGCCTTGAAGAGAAGAGAGAAAATACAACAATGGGAGTGAATTCCATTCATTAGCAGTCCGTATAAGGACAAATAAAGCAAACCGCTTTGTGCGGGGCAATAGAATACTAACCACCTGGTGAAAACGCTCAACCCCCCCTGGATGACACCTTTGGCACCTTTTTGCAATCAATTTTGCACTCAATTTCACATCGATAAGAGATTTGATAAAATATGAACAGTTGGAACGTATAAAAAGATAAAAAAAAATCATGGGATATTTTGATACAAATTAACCTAGTCGCAATCTAAGCAAAGCTTTTACTATGGGTACCAGACAACGGATAAACATATTTATAGTAAATTTCATTTTTATATATAAGTATATTAGATAAATACGTTTATATTAACGATGTCATGGATTGTTTCTTGAATTCGAGAGTATTGTTGTATGCAGATGATAAAAAAAATTTCACCATTGTTAGATACGAAGATGACTTTAATAGGTTGCAGGATGATTTGAATAGATTAGATAGTTACTGCATAAAGAATAAACTTCATTTAAATGTTGCAAAATGTTCTGTAATTACTTTCACACGCAAACAGCACCCTATAAATTTTAATTATTTGATCGGGAACCAATCACTTAAAAGAGTCAACGAGGTTAAGGACCTAGGCATATTAATTGATAGCGAGATTCAGCTGACATCTCATATCACAAAAATTACTTCTAAAGCGTACAGAATGCTCGGTTTCATTTTTCGACAGAGTAAAGACTTTAAAGACCCTAATACTCTAATTATTTTATATAATGCCTTTGTTAGGTCACACCTAGAATATGCGTCTACGGTTTGGAGTCCACATTTTTCAGTGCATATTGATTCGATTGAACGAATACAAAACAAATTTATTAAACGTATGACATACAAATTTAAGAACCTTGTATTAAGTAATGTTGAGTCACTCAAATTGCGAAGAGAAAAAAGGGATATTACATTTATATATAAATTACTTACTTAATAACACTATTGACTGCCAAGATCTTTTAGGCAAAATCTCATTTAGATGTCCGACTTTTCGAACTCGATCCACTCATCTGTTTTCTGTCCCATTCTGTCGCACTAAATATGTAGGAAGTAGATGTCTGGTGAGAGCCTGCAAAGTCTATACTGAAAAATACTCTCATATTGATTTATTTCAACTGAACCCCCGTAATTTTGCTTCTGCAATCAAAGAGAAGGTTGAGGAATAGACATTTATTTTGTTTTGTTTTACTATAATTAGTTTTTGTTTTAGTTTTTGTTTTCTGAGTAGCCTAATATTTGGTTTTTCACGTTATATTTATTTTTCCAAATTTCAAAGACCTGTTTAATCTTTACTCTTTTTTTTTCCCTTCAAGAATATTCCACTTAGTTGAAATTGGCATGTATTAACTTTTGAGCAAAGAATTGTATAATCTAATAGTGGAAACTGTTTTGGCTTATGTTTTAACTTTACGAACTGAATCTTACGTATTATTTATGCTGTATGTTTCCCATGGCAATAAAATAAATAAATAAAAATAAATAAATAAATAAATACTTATTAAACATCTAAGACTCGAGCACAAACATTCGTATTTTTCACACAAATACTAGGCCATCCGGTCGTCTGATGAGCCGTCTTATGACCGATGAGCTTGACTAAATTATTTGATTTTTCTGTACTATTAACAAATTCCACTACTTGTGCAGTCGTAAAAACTGAATTACGCACCAGAGTAGAACCTTTTAACTTCAAATGTCATGTTGACATAAAATTTATTATGAAACGGTTTCTCCCCGGTATGTGGTACAGTTCCCTTGACTATTTAAATACAAAACACCACACCAATTTAAAAACCTATCATTTGCGGTGTAAACCGATGAGATCACCACAATTTAGTAATTACTACTAGTAATTAACGATCGAAGGCTCCTAACTTTCCTAATACGGTTAATAATTCAGTGCCAGTACCGCCTCGTCACGCGAGTTTAATACGTAAACAGTGAAACAATCGGCTAATGGTGAGCATTTCTCTATAAATAGTCAACGTCATTACTTTGAAAATAACTATAAATTAAAAATTTTTAAAACCCCCGATTCAATTTGGGCGCACATATTTTGAAAATAAAGTAAATACCCATTTTGCGTCTAAGATCCCTTCCGCAGCTAACAAAAGTGCTGATAACTTTGAAACGGCCGAACCAATTTTAATAAAACATGTCTAAGAACCATCGCCAAGAAACTTTCTTTCAAATAAAAAAATCTGCATCCGAATCGGTTCACCCGTTTAAGAGTTGTGATGCCACAGACAGACATGTCAGCATACACAGCGGACAAACTTATAACACCCTCTTTTGTGTCGGAGGTTAAAAAAAATTCGTATCTCAAAATCAGTACACAATACTATTACTTCCACTTTGGCACTCGACAATTCTCGACATTCATCGGGAGAGATTGGAAGTGCACATGACAAGAGAATGAATAAGACAAGTGTAACTAGCTTGATTTATTTATTACTCTACGAGCTGCTGTCCACGACTCCGTCTGCGAAGAATTCGTTTATCGCTATCCCGCGGGAACTATACAATTTTCCGGGATAAAAAGTATCCTATATGTTAATCCGGATTATAAACTATCTGTGTGCCAAATTTCATCAGAATCCGTCAAACCGTTTTAGCGTGAAAGAGTAACAAACATCCATCCATCCATCCATACTTACAAACTTTCGCGTTTATAATATTAGTAGGATATGAAAACACGATCCTTTACAATTAAAACCGTGACATCTCAAGTGCTAAAATGGAAGTAACCGTATTGTACTGTAATCTGGCCAAGTGAACTTGGCTTAGGATGACTTCGTCCACAGTCCCATTTCGTCACCTTCTTAAATCGTCCATAGTGCCATGTCGTCAGCCTACAGTACAGAAACCTACACTGCGTGGCGCGACACGCACTTGGTTGTTTTCCTTTACATTGAAACAAACGGCATTCACTGTCTGCTTCAATAGATAACCAAATTATTCGTTCTTCCGTCTAAATAAATTTGCATCGAATATCTCGCGTCAATTTGTCGCCAGGCGGACCCCTATCACTCCCTACGGCACCCTTTGGGGTTCCGTGAATACTTCTGCATAGTGACAGGTGTACGGGATAGCTATACTAAAAATGTTTAGGTACTTAAATAAAATGTAAATCAACATGAACAGACCATCTTTCGCCACATTTCCGAGCAGTGGCTTGAAAAATCTATTTTATGTCCTTCTCAACAACCAACACAGGCCAACAGGCCGTTGGTCGCCTTAGATACCATTGGGCAGAAGTGGTGGAGGCGGATCTGCGTGAGCTTGAGGCTGGTGACTAGCGAGAGACGGCACGGAAGCGGGATCTTAAACGTGCACTTGTATTGGAGGCCATGACACACTTTGGGTCGTTGCGCCAGAGAAGCAAGTAAGTCAGTAAGTTATGTCCGGGTCTCAAACTATCTCCGTACCAAATATTTCATCTAAATCTATTAAGCGGTTTAAGCGTGAAAAGGTATAAAGCGTGAAATAGACAGAGATTCATCCTTTATCCTTTATCAAATTAGCATGACTGCTAAAATCTTTAAGAACTAACTTAACTTTGAACAAAAATTTTGAGCATTTCACCCTCACGTTTCATGTGCCATATTTCTACTCGTTTCATGAATTGTTTATAAATTTGGGCACGACCTCATTATTGCGGTTTTGGTCCATGTTGCGCCGACGGAGAGTCTGATTCAAAATCTAGTTAAAACTTTAAAATTACTAGTTTGTTACGAAATGGAATGAGTTGAAATGACGTGTAATGAAATGCTAGTCGGAATTAAATTTTAAACTTGTTACGAGGGTTATTCAGTTGTCTACATAGATGAACTTAAAAATACAGGATGTACAGGGTTTGAGAGTGTTGGCAACGCGCATGCCAGGCCTTTCCTCTAGAGTTTCAAACGTCCATTATCCCCACAATAATGCATTGTTTAGTATTAGTATTAGTGTGGAATTGGTGTGGGTGGTGTGTCGCAGCAGTATCTCAGAATTCGGATCACTATTTCCGACGTAGAATATCCACTGCTGGACATAGAGCTCATTGATACCCAATCATTACGGTTGGAGGCAGCTTGTACCAAGGGAAAGAGGTATTAAATTTTTTACTCGTATATGCAGAGGATACGTAGATTAAGTTTTAATCGGTAATTGCTTGTTAACCTGGAAAGCCTAATTAGCTGTGATAGTTTTTCTCTTACATTAAAAATCTTAGTATACCTATAGCAGATTGACCTATGGCCTCTCAAACAGAGGGTCTTGAATTCGATCCAGGATTAGCATCTCTGAGTTTATCAGAATTTAAGTGCGAATTACACTTGAAATTTAACATAAAATTTTCAGTTAAGGAAAATATGGTTAGGAGAAAGAACCTGAGAAGATCATACAGTATTTATTTATTTATTTATTTAAGGTTTACTAACAATTGTTAACACTAGATACATCAGAAATTGCTGCTTAAATAAACATGTTGAGCTGAGTGTCACAATCACTTATAAGTAAACACCGCATGCAAGACAAAAAGTGAAGCATAAACATTAAATTTATATAACAGTAAATTTTGCTCTCAAGAATTACAATCCAATATTTTTTTATTAATTATGAATTATTATTAAAAACAAACTTGGGCAGGAAGTTTAAATTATTTTACTATATTTCTAATTATTTTACTGGGTGGGTCATATTGAATATCCGTCATGTCACTGCAATCATTGGCTATTCTAGTCAGCCTGCATATGGGAGAGTTTCTACCAGACACCGAGCTTCGTGGCGGTGGACATAAAGGAGTAATGTGATAGCGGGGGAAACGGGAAGGTGCACGAAAGCGCAGGAGCGCTAGTAGCTGTGGACAGTCAATTCTGTGCCGGATCAACTTATGCAAGAACAATGCATCTAAAATGGTTCTCAGTATAGTCGACCAAGAAACTCCTTTACCACCCTAAAGTTCAATGTCAGTTGTATGACTTAAGATATCAAAGGCTATTTTCACTCACAAGTCAGTGTGACAATCAGCCTTATCGTTTTTATTCTGATGTAGGAACTGTCAAAAAAATGGTAAAGCACATACTTGGTCGACTATACAATACAATGACTCTTTATTGTACACCACAAAGAAAACAATACAGAAAAAAAAGTGCATGGAAAAAATATACAAGGTAAGCAAAAGGTTTAATGGTGAGGGTCAAGGTTTCAACGCTGGCCGAGCGTGCTAACTACAGTACAACCCCTTTCAATCTTTATAGCCCGGAGATGATGAAGTATGGCGCCTAGCTACATTTTAACCCATTTAAAGTACATGAACATCGCAAGAGCACAAAACTTCATTTTGTCGTATCTATCCATGTTTCCACAGTGAAATATTCCAATAATTGCAATGGACACCGTCCATGGACCAGTATTGTACAAAAACGGGCCATTTGCACGTATAGCTAAAACTAAAAGCATGTCAGGATATATTGTGTCAGTTACGATCTCTACAGATTGCTCTTTATTTCCGGGTCGAAATGTATTTGAGATCTTTTTGCTTATATCAAATGTAATTTCGCACAGGATTTCCGAAAAACTCAGAGGTGCGAGGCCGGGCTCAAAGCCACGACCCCTGCTTAAGAGACTATAGGTAAAACCACCACGCACCACGTATTTTTGACAATATAATACTTCTATTAGATTTCACGGCGGCGAACGCATCCAAGTGGTTCCTGCTCATCGGTGTGGAACTTCTTTAGAGGAAGCCTTTGTCAAGCAGTGGATATCTTTTGGCTGATAATATGATGATGTCGACGAAGAAGATCCCTGTGCTAAGCAGTGGCACATTCTAACGCTTTCATCATCATCATCATTTCAGCCGAAAGACGTCCACTGCTGAACATAGGCCTCCCCCAAGGCTCGCCAAACAGATCGGTTTCGTGCCTTCCGCATACAACGCGTTCCCACAACCTTAACCAGATCGTAGCTCCATCTTGTTGAAGGCTTACCTACACTGCGTCTTCCGGTCCGTGGACGCCACTCGAGAACCTTTTTGCCCCATCGGTCATCAGTTCTACGAGCGATGTGCCCTGCCCACTGCCACTTGAGTCTGGCGTTTCTTCGAGCTATGTCAGTGACTTAGTTCATGCGCGGATTTCATCATTTCTAATGCGATCCCGCAGAGAAACTCCGAGCATAGCCCTCTGAGTGGTTTTCAGCTTTCTTATGAGACCCATCGTTAGCGGCCACGTCTCAATGCCATAAGTCATCACTGGCAACACACACTGGTCAAAGACTTTTGACTTGAGACATTGCGGTACCTATATACTATAATTATGCAGTATACGCTTTTGCTATCACAAAAAACAGATAGATAAGTCTTAAGGCACTTTACCTTCACAAAATCGCAATCAATCGTAAAATGGAGTCCAATCTATTTTCCCGTGTCAACAAGGAATCGTGATAAAAATATTATATCAACTTATGGACAGACACGAATACTAATAAAGATGAAAGAGACCACTTCACTACGATTTTATCGAATAAAATATAGAAAAATGTGTTCCAATAAGGCCCCGGCCGGCACGCAATCTCGCTAAATAGGTTGAGTCGGAGAGATGAGATCAGATGGGACAGGTCTTTGTAAATTATCTTACAGGAGTCCTTTTTATGTCTTAATAATAATCATCAAGATACCCAAGATATTAAGATTATCCTAATATAAGTACATATAAGAATCTCGTGTTACGGTGTTTGCTATCGAACTCCTCCGAAACGACTTGATCGATTTTTATGAATTTTTTTCTCTGTATTTGGTAGGCCTGAGAATAGCTATTTTTATACCCTTATTTTTCGCGGACGGAGTCGCGGGCAGCAGCTATGATATAAGAAGATAAAGTCAAGAGTAGCTACCTGAAACCGGCGAGCATGTATAAAAAGACTAATGAGTGTTGCTGAAGCGAAAGATGTATGTCAGGATCGTAGCAGGTGGAAACAAATAGTCTCTGCCTATCCCCTTGCTGGGAAGGAGGCGTGATTGTGTGTATGTATAATAATCATTAAGATTAACGATGGGCCTCATAAGATAGCTAAAGGTTCGCAGCGTTCGGGAAGCTCCGCAATATCTTGTCATCCAATATACCGCAATGTCTCAAGTCAAAAGTCTTTGACCAGTGAGTTGCCAGTGATGACTTATGACACTGAGACGTGGCCGCTAACGATGGGCCTCATAAGAAAGCTCAAAGTCACTCAGAGGGTGATTGAGAAGGCCATGCTTGGAGTTTCTCTGCGGGGTCACATCAGAAATTCTCGAGTGGCGTCCGCGGACTGGAAGACACAGTGTGTACCCACCGCCTTCAAGAAGATGGAGCGACGACTGGTTAAGGTTGCGGGGACGTTGGATGCGAATTGCGCAGGGCCGTTCTGTTTGGCTAGCCTTGGGGAGGCCTATTTTCAGCAGTGGACATCTTTCGGCTGAAATGATGATGATTATCATCATCCCAGCCTATATACGTCCTGCTGCAGGGCACAGGCCTCCTCTCGAAATGAGAGGGCTTGGGCCGTAGTTCCCACGCGGGTACAGTGCGGATTAGGAACTTCACACACGCCATTGTGTTTATTCGCAGGTGTATGCAGGTTTCGTCACCTTCACCGTAAAGCTCATGGTAAATTACAAATGTAATGAGTATTACACTTGATGATGATGATTATTATTAAATCCCGAGACATGTTACTCATGAGTGAGAATCGCAAATGTTTATAACATTATAAGGTAAACGTACCAATGCTCCACACCTCAACGCCCAGTAGTTCACACCCATCTGTCGCCTCTACTATGACATAAGATTGAAGGTGCTTACTATGACTTTTTCTGTGGGTCATAATTCAAAGTTGGTTCTATAGTACTTCCGAATCTGAAGACCACAGGTTTGCGTGCAAATCGGAGAAGCTATTCCCACTAATGAGCAATCAATTAATTGTCCGCAATCGGCAAATTACCCTCAAATCATAAATATGGCATACCGATACCATCCATCTTTCGAACGTTTCATTCCAAATAGCAATTCCCAAACAAATTGTGATAAATCACCGAGTAAAGAGAGCGCGTGAACTCAACACAGTAGGCTTATCAAAGGAATACAGTTACATGTCAAAAGATCGAATGAATTTAAAATTTATTTGCTTACCTCCGAAGCTACGTTATTGCTTTTTTGATGGTGGAAACGGAAACGTGACCTTTCTGCTGGTGTTAATATATTTGGACAGAGAAAGAAAACAGAAGTAATATGACGGTTATACACAGGGGCGGCCGAATAAACCGACTCGGGTTATTGCAAGCCAAACATCTATCATCATCATCATTTCAGCCGAAAGACGTCCACTGCTGAACATGGGTTTTCCCTAAGGCTCGCCAAACAGATCGGTTTTATGCCATCCGCACCCAATGCGATCCTGCAACCTTAACCAGGTCGTTGCTCCATCTTGTTGGAGGCCTACCTACACTGCGTCTTCCGGTACGTGGACGCCAATTGAGAACCTTTTTGCCCCATCGGCCATCAGTTTCGCCCTGCCCACTGCCACTTGTCTTGACTCTGGCGATTCTTCAAGCTATGTCGGTGACTTTAGTTTAAAGGAAGATACATACATGCGGTTTGATTATAATATGTAGGTACATAAGCAAATCATAATGACAAAAAATCAATCTGCAAAAATCAACAGCTTCATTTGTGCGTCGATTGAACTTGTAGCAAAGTTTCTAAGGCTCAATTTAAGAAATATAATATTATTATGTGGTCCGTATACGGTGCCCCTTTTCTCCCATAAAATTTTAAGTCATAATCATAATGTATCATTAGTCATAATCAACGTTAGTCATACAGTGATTTATTTCTGAAACGGTATTTTTTTCAGGACTTTTTTAAATGCCATCTTATAGAATGCAGTAGGTTAGGTTAGGTTTGTTTTATTACAATTCCGAAAAATAAATTGTTTCAGAAATAAATCACTGTATATGACAAACGTTGATTATGACTAAATAAATAGGAATAGGAATAGGAATTTTAAGTCATAATGTATCAACATTATGACTTATAATTCCTATACAATACCTACGTCATGACTGCCGACCTTAAGTGGGTCCCAAATTAAAGCTCGTGACTGTACTTTTTCTGTTCTTCATCACGACATATTTAAAGCAAAGTGTCGCTTCTACGTAATATTCTACATGGCACTCGTAATGGACTCTCTCAGTCAAATTAGGCGAAGGGCTCCCACTTCAGCTCCAAATAATAATTCCCAAAAACATGCTAAATTAATTATCAACCTGCCCCTCTGATTAAAACCTAACCCTTTAAATTCGGGGCCAGCCTCGGTTGTTTCAATAGTGAAGAAAATTTCGAAGGAGCTTTGCGGTAAGTACCTTTTCTGTAGGTGTTCAGTTCCGGATGAATAAGCCTTTTTACATTCTCACGGTCGTAAAATTCATGTTTATGCTGATTGTAGGATGCATATAATGACTTTTTACGCTCTAGTGTATAAAGTAAAATCTTCGATCAAGACCATGGCGCTAATGGCAATAAGAAACATTGAAAGTTTTATAAATTTAGTTTTTATTTTTTATAATTATTTTCCTAGACTTTTTTATTATCTTTGTTTTACATGTGGTATGGTATGCGTGTATTGAAGCGTGATGTGATGATGTACGTCTGTATTTGAACGAAGAATGAATACCGAGTTTGAGTCAAGAACAAGTGTGATGTTCTGGCAGTTGATGACGTACGACGAAAGTAAACGGTGTGTGTGTGTTATCGTAATTCTTACGATTTGTGTCTTTATTTATTATTTTCGCTTGCCAATAAAGGCTTTAAACGATCGCTACCTTTCATTCACGAGCCTGGTTCCCACCACATATATTACTAAGTATTTTAATAAATTATTACCTAAATTTGTTATCATTATAAAATTTTATTTGCTGTCATTACAAAAACCTTAATTTCCTCTCCTCTTTTCCAGCACTATTGAAATGAAATGAAATGAAAATTTATTGCGTATGAATTAAGGTTTTAGATTGCAGTTACATATGCATAAATGTAAGTTTCACTTAACCCTACCTTTACAGATGTACACGCAGTTAAAAATTTAAAATTTAAAATAATAATAGTCACATAATCATATCATTGTAAGATGAAAAATAGAAAATTATACTCAATCATTTTAACTTCGATGTCATTATTATTTATCATTATTAATAAGTCAATAAAATTAGTTTAATAAGTACCATAATAATTTAATTACTTACAAGTTAATACTATCACCAAGAAAATCTCTAACACTGTAATAACATTTCTTCAACAGCCATTGTTTCGTTAAACTAATAAATGATTCTAAGTTGTTATTCTTAAATGTGTCTGGCAGTTTATTAAATATGTCAATACACATGATATAGGAATTTTTATTCTATTTCAGTAAAATTTTTTGATTTTTATTGTCTCGGTTATTTCATTTTTCGATTTAGTCCGCGCAGTGTTGTATACTTAGCAAGTGAGATATACTAATTATGTTTAAGTAATTTTGTTATTATTATTTGCTTTTATAATCTACAAATTAAATAAAAAAATAAATAAATATCACGGGACAATTCACACCAATTGAACTAGTCCCAAACTAAGCAAAGCTTGTACTATGGGTACTAGACAACGGATATACATATTTAAATACATATTAAACATCCAAGACTCGAGCACAAACATTCGTATTTTTCACACAAATATCTGCCCCGACCGGGAATCGAACCCGGGACCTCAAGCTTCTTAGTCAGGTTCTCTAACAACTAGGCTATCCGGCCGGCCTAAATTATTTATTTAGGCATGTAGTCTTATGTAGCAATTAGTGTGCAGTTTATTTATCTATCTAAACAGCGATCCGGGTGTCACCAACGGTGCTGGCTGAAAATCAGCGCTGGGGTGCTATAAACGCCTTAGCATTATGCTGAGCCTATCTATCTTTAGATTTCGTGTTGTCTTTTGTTTTGTAAAAATATTGATGATGTGTCTTGTGTTGTTGTAAATTTACAATACAATACAATACAATACAATACAATACAATACAATACAATACAATACAATGACTCTTTATTGTACACCAGGAATAGTAAGCAATACAGAAAACAGGTACACAGAGAGAAAGATACAAGGTAAGCAATAGGCGGCCTTATCGCTTAAGAGCGATCTCTTCCAGGCAACCCTTTACCAGAAAGAAGGAAAGACTAGTTTACAGCAGTTTAGTTTAAATTTAATAAATAATATATATTTTCTTTCTTTCTTTCTAAATTTATAACACCCATGTTACCCTCGACTTAACTATCTTCCTTCTACTATATCACTACACTACTTTCTCCCTCTACCCCCTCTCTCTTTCTCTCTCTCTCGGCTCGGCTCGGCCGCGGTCTGATCTTTTAGATGGGGTTTTCTATCTCTTTCACTGACTCTCACACTTTTAATTTTCTTTTTTCTAAAAGACAAATTAAAACATTAAACGATTGTTACTGAAAATGGCTTCTTTTGAATATCATATCAACAAAATCTTGCCTAATTTTCCAAGACTATAAGTCACCATTATCACTAACACTTAATAAATTGGCTATGTGCATAAAAAACGACCCATAAACGTAGATACACGACAGTTTTTTCCGTAGCATCAGATAAAAATAAAGCAAAAATAATAAGCTACGAAAGTGGCCGATACCCGTAACTTACACGCTTCCCGAGCTCGCGTAGAGCTTTTTATAACAAAAAGCTTTCGGCCGGTATTATTTACAGCGCGAGCTTTTGCTCCCTCTTCACTTTAGGTTTGGAGCTTATGTTGCTCTTAGAATTGGACAGATTTTTCAGACGTTTATAAAGAAAATTACTTAAAGACAATTAAATTTGACAGCATCATGCGGACCCTGCCGCGGTCAGATCTTTTAGACGGGGTTTTCTTACAATACAATAAATAACTCTTTATTGTACACCACAAAGAAAACAATACAGAAAAACAAGTACATGGAAACAAAATATACAAGGTAAGCAATACAATATAAAATAATAATATATTTCTTTTTATATATTTTTCTCTTTTTTCTCGCGTGTGTGTGTGTTTTTGTGTACTAAGTAGTTTAAATGTCACATATTGTCCTTTGGCGTTTAACAAATTAGATAAGTAGTTAAATTATTATAATAAAATTTAATTTATTTTGTTTTATATGTAAATAAATTAACAAAAGGACATTATTTATTGAAGGAATAAAAATCAACTATATAAAAATCTCGTGTCATGTCACGGCGTTTGTTATCGAACTCCTCCGAAACGGCTTGAGAGATTTTAATGAAGTAACACTTCGACAAAACAGCTGATCGTTCTGTGTGCTAAAGGATATTTTCAAATTGCCATAAATCGTATAAAAGCACAGTTGATGCATTATTTTTTCGCAAGTCAACTGTAGCAAACTTCTTGCATTGTTATAATTTTTCTGGTTTTTTTTATTGTAATAGGCTAGACGACTACAAAAAACTGTTTAGTCCGTCAGTTAGATTATTAAAAAATATTGTACACGTATTTTTTCTTTTGTTTGACAAACAAAAAATGAGGAGGATACAGTGCTTAGAAGTTTCGAGTGACGTCACTATATGGTACAATTTTTACCTAAGGGTGACGTCACAAGCCCCCACTCCGGAAGTTTGATGATCTATATCTTTGTCGTTTTTTAATAATTTGATAAACCAAAAAATACGTGTCCCATATTTTCCCATAATCTAAATGACGGACTAATTAGAATGACCAATTTTTAACCCAGTCGTCATCCCTATTGACATAAGTTTGTGACATGTCAGCAAACTCTTGAGTGGCAGTTTGTGTGAAAATAACGATACATTGTGAAAAATAAGGAAAATCTTTTCGTAAAATCCGAAATATACTAAAATGTATCTAGTAATATACTAAAATCTAACTGACGGACTAATTAGAATGACAAATTTTTAACCCAGTCGTCATCCCTTTTCTGGCAGTTATTGCAGTTTGTCTTTGTCGTTTGATATTTAGCGTAGAATACTTATAATAATTATATTTACTGTGTTTAAATCGTATTATTTAAGTATAGCCCAGCTTTTCAGACGTACCTACGTTTTATTGTCCAAATAAAAAATATTATGTATGATGCATAAAAAGGATGATTATGCCATTTACAAAGAGAACACTGTCGATGTTTTGCATCTGTCTTCTTCGTGATACAGGAAAAATACCACTTCTTTACTTGTATTCGTTTTGGAAAGAAATGTGGTTAGTTTTCAACCGACTTCAAAAAAAGAGGAGGTTCTCAATTCATCTGTACGTTTTTATTTTTTTTTATTTTCATAATCATCATTTCAGCAGCAGCAGATTCAGTTTTTATTTTATATGAATGTAATTTGCAACCCTTCTTGTGGCAATAAAATTGTAAGGAAAAAGAGGGTAGTTCTTCGCCACTCGCGCCAAGTAGCGCAGTTCTCGTGCGGCTGTCTCTTTGAAAACACCTGGACAAAGAAACACGGCTTGCTTGGATAATGTATGACTGTATACGTGACTTATATCTATTTTGTGGGATAGTTTAAAAAGATATTACAATAAATCGTTACCAAGTTTTCTAACTACAAAACTATTTATTTTAAACCTAACATCGTGATTCAAACTTTTGTTTGAAACCAACAACTTCGTTACCTCAAACACATTAACATTCTAACGACCTCGCTAAAGTAATGTGAGTTTGCAAACTTTTTCACTTAGATGGCGCCACTCCCTTTACATGCGCCATCTATTTTTCGGCGGCGGCAACTAAACACCCTAAATAACTTTGAATGGGAAACACCTTGCCTGTTTCCTGAACGTTTTAATTAAAGTTTTACTCGGAGTTTGAAACCGCATAATTAATCATTGGGCTTATTTAAATTGTGAACAATAGAAAGTTCGACCTTTGAGTTTGATTCTTATTGAATTATTTCGTGGGAACTTGCCGGATTGTTGCTTTGCGAAGGAGTTAAGTAATTAAATCTGTAAGATGTCTGAGGGTCGTGTTTAAAACGAGAATTTGGTAAAAGTAAGCTATGTCAGATAACAAGCTGAATTTGCGTGTTTGCTGTTCTCAAACGAGAGGCGGTTATCAAATTTGTGGCGCGACGATTTTTCCTCTAGAAAAGTTTAAAGAAAAAAAATCCATGTTACTTAGTTAAGTGATAAAAGATATTTTAACAGACAAGTTGTGGTGGCCTAGTGGTTTGACATCTCAAGCAAAAGGTCGTGCTCGCATCTCTGAGTTTTTCATATGTGCAGAAGAATTACATTTGAAATTTACCATGAGTTTTACCGTTTTACGGTGAAGGAAATGAAAGGGTATAAACATGCGAAGAAATTCAATTGTGTGAGTAAAGTGCTCAATCCGCACTGGACCCGCGTGGGAACTACGACCCAAACCCTCTCATTCTGAGATAAGGCCTATGTCCTGCAGTGGAACGTATAATGAGCTGAAAAAATAAAGAAGAAACACTTTTTCCAAAATATCTAGTACTATAGATAAAAGTGATATATTATGTGACTCTAATTTTTTTAGATTTTTTTCAGAACTGGAATTTTAACGTTGAGTTTGGGATCTTATTTCATCATCATCATGACGACCAGATGGCCTAGTGGTTAGAGAACCTGACTATGAAGCTTGAGGTCCCGGGTTCGATTCCCGTGTCGGGGCAGATATTTGTATGAAAAATACGAATGTTTGTTCTCGGGTCTTGGGTGTTTAATATGTATTTAAGTATGTATCTATCTATATAAGTATGTTTATCCGTTGCCTGGTACCCATTACACAAGCTTGCCTAGCTTACTTTGGGACTAGGTCAATTGGAGAAAAAATTGGTCAAAAGTTGGAGCATTATGGGATCAGAGGGAAATCATTGGATCTTTTTCGTTCATACTTAACGAATAGAAAACAGTTCGTTGAAATTAGATGGACAAAGGACAATGAGGAAAAATCTTACAAATCAAGAGTAGTTAATGTACACACGGGAGTCCCTCAGGGGTCAATATTAGGTCCAATTTTCTTCATTATTTTTACTAATGATCTTATTGACTTTATAAGCACTACAGTACCAAATTCCACATTGGTGTGTTTTGCAGATGACACTAACGCAGTTATATCAGCAAATAACATTGCGGAGCTGAATGATGCAGTGAATTATGCTCTTGAAGCATTTCTGGCTTGGTTCAAAGTGAATGATCTAAAGCTAAACTGTAGCAAAACAAAAATTCTTCTGTTCAAAACTACAGCCAGAGTTACGGACACACTGCAGGTATGTCTTGAAGGTAGTACGATTCAACTAGTAGACTCAGCGAAATTTCTTGGAGTGTACATTGACTCTAGTCTGAATTGGAAAACCGAATTATCTGCAGTGATCGGCTCAGTCAGTTCCGCATGCTACGCTCTTAGAAGCCTTCGAAATGAACTTCAACTAAAACAATTAAAAATGGTCTACTATGCGTTGGTGGAGTCAAAAATACGCTATAGTATAATGTGCTGGGGAAACAGTTACAAGTATAACGTAAATGCGGCATTCGTTGCGCAGAAAAGAGCAATAAGAATTATGGCAAGAGTGCCGCAACAGACATCTTGCAAACCCTTCTTCAAGGAATTTGGAATTTTAACTGTCCCCAGCCTGTACATTTTGGTGGTGCTTGCAGACTTGATGAAACATATCTATGATATTGAGACGGATGAACAAAGAGATAAGCGACTCGCAACAAGGCGGAAGGACCTGCCTCAACCAAATAGCACTAATCTCAAAATTGCTAAGCACTCAACGGGTTATCAGAGTATAGTCCTGTTTAACAAATTACCTGTTGAGCTAAAGTCAATCACTAACGGTCACATATTTAAACGTAAATTAAAGTATTTCTTGTTGGAGAAGTGTTGTTATTCAATA